>CM046001.1:52928150-53583317 GCA_025175895.1 Wurfbainia villosa | reverse complement strand
ATCCATTTGAAACAACTTAAATCCTTGATGTGCAGCATATGCTAATAACATTCGAATGGACTCTAATCTAGCTACTGGAGCATAGGTCTCATCGTAATCTAAACCTTCGACTTGACTAAACCCTTTAGTGACTAATCTAGCTTTATTTCTAACCACTTCACCTTTGTCATCAAGTTTATTTCTAAACACCCACCTTGTTCCAACGATTGTTTTATCTTTTGGTGGTGGTACTAATTTCCATACTTCATTCTTAGTGAATTGAGCTAGCTCTTCTTGCATTGCAATAATACAATCGGGATCAAAAAGAGCTTGGTCAATGGTTTTGGGTTCAATTTTGGAAATTAAGGTGATTTGACTAAGGTTTCGGTATGAAGCTCTAGTTCAAACTCCTATGCTTGGATCACCTATCGCTTGGTCGATAGGATGATTCATTTGGGTCCTTGTTTGACTTGGGTTAGAGTCACCTATCGCTTGGTCGATAGGATGATTTGTTTGAGTCCTAGTTTAACGTGGGTTAGAGTCACCTATCGCTTGGTCGATAGGATGACTTGGTTGACTTAGGTTAGGATTAATACTAGACTTGATCTCAAGATCGGAGTTGAGTCTGGTATGAATCGGCTCGCTAATTGGGGTTGCTAGGGGTTTTGTAGGTTCGTGTCCTTCATTAAACACTACATTAATAGTCTCTTCGACTCTAAGGGTGTCATGGTTATATACCCTATAGGCTCTACTCGTAGTCGAGTATCCTAGAAAGATTCCGGTCGAGGTTTTGGATGTGAATTTTCCTAGGTGATCCTTAGTGTTTAGGATATGTACCTTACATCCAAATACCCTAAAGTACACGATGTTAGGTATTTTATCGTAATAAATTTCATATGAGGTCTTAAGATACCTCATTACCATAAGGATCCTATTTTGGACATAGCAAGCCGTACTAACGACTTCTGCCAAAAACCTGTCGGGTAGGTTATACTCGTTTAACATTGTCCTAGCAGATTCTTATAGGGTTCTATTTTTGCGTTCTACTAGGCCATTCTATTGTGGGGTTCTAGGGAATGAGAACTCATGGTGGTATCCATTTAGGTTACAGAATTCTATAAACCTGTGGTTTTCGAATTCACCACCATGATCACTCCTAAGTCTTTTTATTTTAAGGTTTTGTTGATTTTCTATTAGTTTAAATAAGTTGATTAATTGATCTAGGGTATCACTTTTGTGTTTGATGAACCTAACCCAAGTAAATCTAGAATAGTCGTCAATTATGACTAAGAAGAATTGACTGCCATTAAGTGACTTAGCTCCGTGTGAATTAAATAGATCCATGTGTAGGAGCTCAAGAACACTTTTGGTCCGTTCTTGATTAGTTAGTTGATGTTGTTCCTAGATTGTTTACCTTGTTGACAAACATTACATATTTTATTATCCAAGTTATTAAGGTTAGGCAAACCTTTGACTAAGTCACTCTGACTCATCTTGTGGATGAGTCTTAGGTGCGAGTGACCAAGTTGTCGGTGCCACGACCAAGATTCCTCTTGCTGTGTCATAAGACACTTGGTTGAGGAGTTATTTAAATTAATAGTATAAATATTGTTATTTCTGGTTCCTTTAAGAATTGGTTTAGAGGTTTCATTTGTATTAATTATGCATTCATTCTCTAGAAATATGACCTTATAGTTATTATCACACAATTGGCTTACACTAAGTAAATTATATTAGAAATTTTCTACCAATAATACATTTTGAATAATAAAGTTTGAGTTGAGCTCAAAATCACCTGACCCGATGATTTTGAACTTGTCGTTGTTTCTGAAGGCTACCGATCCTTGTCATTTGAATCGAAGCTTCGAAAACTTGAGTTGATCCCCTGTCATGTGTCAGGAGCAACCACTGTCTAACATCCATTGATCCTTAAGTGTATCTCTTCAACCGGATGTGGATCCGTGGCTTGTCTTAAATAGAGCTTCGTAGTTCAATTTGTCTTCGGGTTCAGACTCGTGTTCCGGTTCAGACTCCATCTCCGATTCAGATGGTTTAGCCATGAAGACGTGATCATCATCTTCTTCCTCTGACGCTTCTTCCCACGTAGCCTTGAGTTCCTTCTTGAGTTTCGGTGCTTTGCTCTTGAGCTTCGGACATTCGGACTTGATATGTCTAAACCTGTTGCATTCGTAACACCTAACATTAGAACTTTTAGGCTTACCTTCGTTGGGTCGAGTGACGGTTCACTTTCAGCCCTTGACCATCCTCCGAACTAGGTTGACTATTTCGGCCTCCATTTCTGGGCCGACCTCCGAATCAGACTCATATTCATCCTCCTTTGGGGGTGGCTTGCTCGTGGTTTTCTTCTTCGAACCTACAAAAAGTGCTATACCCTTCTCGGATTTTGAGTTAGACTGTTCATGGAGTTCGAAATCTGAAAATAATTCATCTAATCTAAGTTTTGAAAGATCCTTAGAGACCTTGTAGGCATCGACCATGGATGCCCACAAGGTGGTCCTAGGAAATGAGTTTAGTACATACCTAATAAGGTCGCGATTTTCAACCTTTTGTCCAATTGTGTGTAGGTTGTTGACAATGTCTTGAACCCGGGCATGCAATTGTGTCGCTGTCTTGTGTTCCTGCATTTTTAGATTATACAAACTATTGAAAAGGAGAGCACGCCTACATACCTTGACTTCATCGATCCCTTCGTGTAGCACCAATAGCTTTGTCTAGAGATCCTTTGCGCTGATGAAAGGGCCGACGCGATTAAGCTCCTCCTTGGACAAGCCGCATTGGAGGATTTGAGTTGCCTTGGTGTCGGCTTCAACTTGTCTTTTTGTAGCATTGGTCCATTGGTCATAATCTAATGATTCACCCACTTCGTTAGTCAGAAGTGTGAATCCCGTTTGGATTATGATCCACAGCTCGATTTGGGTCTTAAGGAAGCACTCCATCCGACCCTTCCAATAACAGAAGTCATCTCCATTGTAAAATAGAGGTCGGATGGTGCTAAAACCCTCGAGATGGGCCATTAACACAAAAAGAGCAAGAAAATGAAGAGAGGAAAAAGAAAACCTAGCAACGACACAAACGAGCGAAATGTACCAAGACTCGCATCTTGGATTAGTAGTGCGGGAGAAAAAAACCTAAACGAAATGAACTTAAAAAATTCGAAATAAACAGAAAAAAAAAGAAAAAAAATCTGTAGAAAAGCTAGATTGTTGGTTTCACCAAATCATAGCACCCCCGGTTCTGATACCCTTTATTGGATCGAGCGGATCGCTAGAGGGGGGTGAATAGCGATAAAAACTTTCGTTCGTTTCGATACTTGCGTTACGCAGCGGAAAGAATAAAACAATATAAGAATAATGAAGACATGAGGGTTTTTTACTTGGTTCGTAGCCTACGACTACTACTCCAAGGCCCTAGTGGTCCTTGACCACGCACGGAGGGCAAATCACTAACGAACTCCTATTCGTTGGAGTAGGAGTTAATCGAATACAAAAGACACGAAAAGGATCGAGGTAGAGGGACACTCCCCCTCTTCTCGTTATGATAAAAACACGATAATGAACTTAAGTACAGATTTAAACTATAAAAACACTTTTACCGATGACTCGTAGATGAAGAAGATTGAGCTCTAGTCATCATGTCTGCAGTGCTTCGTCGTAGGGATGTCGAAGAGTCGTAGAGTATCGGAAGCACTTGGAGGCTTTTAGAATTGATGAAAAACCCTTAGAGAAGCCCTCCTTTTATATCTTTTGAACCCCTCATCGATTGGGTTTTCAGCCAATCAAAATTAGGCACCAAGCTCCTTGGAATGAGGTGATAAGGCTTGACTCCTTGAAACTGATCCTTGACCATCAGTCGACTAATGGCCATCATCAGTCGACTGATCGACTGATGGCAGCACCAATCGAGTCACAACACTTGGCAGTCGACTGATTTAAGGCAGTCGAGTGGCTCTTATGGGCAGTCGACTGATGCTTGTTGAAATAATAAGTTATCTTAATAAAAATATAATTTTGACGGTCGCCGACCGTCTGATCTCGACCTAGACCATCCATGGGATGTCTTTGGTTGGATCTACGCTTAAGAACATCCCCGTAAGGAAGATACGACCTCACTTACGCTCACACACACGAGCTTACCTCGATACTTACTTTGTAGCTCTTGATTCCAGCCTTCCACTCGATTCCTTCGGCTCCCTCAAAAGTCACTCGAGTGTCGCCCGACAACAGTGGCTTCCTCCGGGTGTCGCCAGCCTTCAACTCCAGCTTTAGCACTTTTCTGCACACTTGATTCAGCTCATGAGATAACGATATAAGCTTAACTTTGTATCGTTTGCTATAATCAGAACTCAGGTTTGACTTAGGTGCCCACTACACCAACAGGGTTGTGAATAACCGACTTATTTTTGCCAATATTCGGAGGTAGTCATTGAGGAACAGTAATTTATCCTTGAGGTTGTTGCAAGTTTATCGTTCAAGATCTTTATAAGCTTTGTCTTGCATATGAATAGACCCTTGAAAAGGATCTTCCAATTTGAAAATCATTCGTATCTGAGAGAGGATATTTTGTGTTCCTCCGTCCCCATCAGCATTGTTGAGGGGGAGTTGATATGCCTCAGGGTAGCTCATACACCATTGTATCCAAGCCAATTTCTCTGCTTCTCCTAGAAGATTCTCTATAAATTCAATCTTTGTTTGTGGGTCTGTGAAATTTTGTAATGATACCAAGTTTTTAGTTATAGATTCCCATCGCATGAAGACCTCGTCAAAGTGCTCAAGTTGGGTTGGAATGATGAATATTGCACCAGTCTAGCGAAACACTGAAGGTAAGTTCCACCATTCATTCTGCTCTTTTCTTTAAAATTTACCACCACCATAGACTTCAAATGTTGGTCGTGTACTTGGTCCTACTTCCAGATTTGTTGCAGGGAGGTAATTTTTGGGTCCCATAGTTGTATGAGGAGGGGGTCTGTAGTTGGAAACTGCAGAGGATGAATATAAATGTTCTATTAATCTTGCCAATTGGGGGTAGTCCATTTCCCATCCAACTTCTAGCGGTTCTTCTTCTTCGGCTACTACAAGGAATTCTTCTTCATAGTAGTCATGATCTGCATATTCATATTAAGCATAGGAGTCATCATAATACCGATCTCCGAAATCGTCTTCAAAATAGCCTTCTGAGTCCACACTTAGGCCCATGGACTGAGGTACAGTGGCTCCTGGGCTTGTATCCTTTGCATGGTTTAATTGTGACAGAAAGTTATTTATCAGAGATTCCACTTCTGTACCTATCTGTGCATTCACTGGCTTCTCTTGTCTAGATGACCCTGGTTGTTCTTTTGGTACTAGTTTGTTAAATGTTTCCTCATTCAGCTCTGGTAGTGGAATTACTTGCTTTGTAAATTCTTCTACTTCTTTGAACTTAACTTTTAGTAAAGCGAGTATCATTATCTGAGCTATCCTCTGGTCTGCTCTGATAAAAATTAGTCTTCTTGTATGATTAAATAGAAGTATATTGACCTCGTCTTGGTGGCCACTTTCTATAATTCCTGTACCAAGAACCCCATGTTTAGATGCTATACCTGGTTTAGCCATTATATGCCCATAATACCCTTTGGGTATTGCCATAGCTATTCCAGTAGGTATTATTAATTGACCATTGGGTTCAATTGTTTCTTCTTCTGCTATGAAGAGGTCATATCCAGCTGCTCCTTCCGAGCTTTGTTCGGGAATTCTTGCTTTTTCGGACGGTCTCTTGAATTCAATTTCAACTCATTCTTATATAAGAACAGCAATTGTATGCTCCCGTAGTTCTTCTTCATATTTATCATCATATTCAACTGGAGATGTAAGTGTTGTAGAGTAATTGTGAAAACTTACAGAAATCCTTCCATCAAGTAAATTATGGCTATGAACCACAGAAGGTTGCATGGGAATATTGACTTGTGTAGGTCGGATGACCCAATTCATGCCTCTTAATTGTTTTGTTGAATATCACCTTCCTAGTAGTGCATTTACTCCGTGGCTGGTAAGGTAGTCTACGATTGTTGAATCGATTTGAGCGCTAGAGGGGGGTGAATAGTGCAAGGAAAACTTTTCTTATTCGTAAAGATAAAACACGAGTGCATAACGGAAAGCAAGTAAAGACAATTTGTTTTTACTTAGTTCACAGCCTTCGGCTGCTAATCCAAGGCCCTAATGGTCCTCGACCATGTACGGAGGGCAAAACACTAAAAACACTCCTCCTCATTAGAGGTAGGAGTAAGCGAGTACAATCAATTAAAAAAACTCAATGTAGAGGGACACTCCCCCTCTCCTTGTTACAATTAAAGTTCGATAAGATTTAAAGATGACAAAACAAAATATACCAATGACTATTGAAAATAATAGAACTTGAGCTCTTACCGTCGGAGATGCGGTAGCACTTCGTCATCGTAAGAATGTCAAAGAGTCACAGCGTATTGGAAGCACTTAGAGGCTCTTGGAATGATGAAAAAGGGGTGGAGAACCCCTACTTTTATAGCCTTGTGAAATCCAAATCGTTGAGATGAGGTTTCATGAGGTGATTCCACCTAGCCCTTGAGAAATGGTGATAAGCTTTGACTCTCCTCGAGGTTGATCCTTGACCAGCAGTCGACTGATCAACCCTATCAATCGACTGCTGGAGGCATCAGTCGACTGATGGCAGGGTTTTTAGCTACAATGAAGAGTTAGCTCGAAAATATAGTTAATATAAGTAAGTTCGATGGTCGTTTATCATCCGATCTCGACTTAGACCTTCCATGGGAAGTCTTGGTCGGATCGATGCCTAAGTACGTCCCCGTATGGAGCACACGACCTTACTTACACTCATTCACACGAGCTTACCTCAGCCTTTACCTTTGAAGCTTCGCTTCCAATTTTCACCTTAATTCTTCGGCTCCTTCCGAAGTCCTCCCGATGTCGCCCGACCACCACGGTTCCCTCTTGGTGTCGCTAACCTTCGGCTTAGCTTAGCAATTCTACACACTTGTTTTAGCTCATGAGATAATAAAATAACCTTGACTTTTGTCTTTGCCATAATCAAAACATAGGTTCGATTATCTGGTGCCCCTACACCAACAATCTCCCCCTTTTTGATCCTATGGCAAACTGACGCAAAGTTAAGGGAAATTTAAAGCAAGATAATAAGTAAACGAACTCTCCCTTAACCCTAGGTGAGTTTTAGAAGAAATAATTTAATTTTTTAAATTTAAATTTTTTTACTCCCCCTTAACTTACGCTCTTCTCCCCCTTTTTCCATGAATCAAAAACAAGGTTGGGGGTTTTATAAAAAGTAGGGGTTTTAAAAACGTAATATTATAGCAGACATTAAAAAAAAATAGTATGAGTCCAAGCATGCGTCTCGAATTGGTTAAGTTTATCGGTTCGAGGTATATCCCTCTGCACCAACAATAAAAGTATTTGAAAGATGGTTTTGAATTTCAAAATACTTATAAGTTTAGTTTCAAGAAAAACTTTAAAGATTTATAACGCTTAGGGTTAGTTTGCTCTCCCCCTTAGTCAAGTATATAAGGTATAAGAGAGTTAGGGGGCGCTAAATTTTGGCCAATAGAGTTTTATAGTTAACATTGACCGATTATAATTATTCGTCTAAGCGCAACAGTTGAAAAATAGATAGCATTTTGAAAAGGTTATGTATATTAAAATTGTTCCTTAATCATCTCACCCATTCTATATGTCTCAAGATTTGTTCAACTTATATGTTTTGTGAGATGATTTGATCTTAATTAAAGTTAGTTAACCTTGGGTTAGATTTTAATTTAACCCTAAGCACCTTTTCGAGAAATTGGCTTCCAGGTCGTGGCGAGGCACAGGGGCCTTCTTTGATCGGAACAATGACCACTTCCTTAGACAAAGCCAAGTTCAGGAAAATGATAACTTGAGTCACTTAAGACTACTTCCTGGTCTAACTAGTTTAGGATACGACGAGGTAGCTTCAACTAGTTTCACTCGGTCAAGTGCATCAAGCTAGATATGCCTTATCTAGCTCGAATACATGAGACTTTATTTCCCTAACGTACTATCATCACGTCGTGTCCTGATACTATGTTGTCAAGAGTTGACTAACTACTTGTCCTATCTAGCCATTCTAAAAAATAAAATAAAAGTTTGATCATGCTAAGTTATCAGGTATACTATTTTGGTATTAGTTCCCCTGGACCATTGAACCAATATGATCTATTCAAATAATGAACTTGATCCTGGGGAATCCAATACTTATTGGTCCTTTTATGTGAGTTTAATAGAGTTTTAGGGACCCAATCTTGGACTCGTTGATGACTACGATTTACGATAGACATATATGATCTATTCATAATCTTTGGACTAAACCCGAGTCCGACTCTATTGTACACAACTCTCTGAGTTTCAAGAAGTCGGTTAAGATTCTTGGACCCCATTGAGAACTTATCCAACCGAGCCTCGAGCTCTTGGACTTGTCCTTTCAAGAGGGAGTTCTCTTCTTCGAGTTTCTCAACTCGAGTTGAGTCCTCCTCTACAATTCGACTAGTCGAAGAGGTCAGAGTGGCCTCTTGCTTGAGGGTTTCAACCTCCTCAAGAAAGGACTTGACACTAGATTCAGACTTAGCTAATTTCCTAGTTAACATTTTAAATGTATGATAAAGCGTACTAATTAAAGAACGGCTAACCTTGACTTTCTCTTTCGGCTCGGCTTTGAGTCTTTTCTCGAAGTCAGCTTCGGGGTCAGAGTCGGGGTCAGACTTGGACTCGTACTCAGCTTCAGACTCTGACTCGAACTTTTCTGGTCTTGCCATATATGCTGTGTCAATGCCTTCTTCTTCTTCGTTCTCCCAAATTGCATGAAGAACCTTCTTTGCTCCCTTTTGTTTTGGCCTCCTTTTTGATTCGAATCACCCCTTCTTCTCATTCCTCAATTTCTCTCTTTCTTTTCGAACTATTCTTTGCACCATGTAGACTATTGTGGCCTCCTCTTCAGATTTGGATTCGTTCTCGGGTTTGGATCCGTCTTCTTGCTTGGGAGGTGGCTTGTTCTTCTCCTTTTTTCTTCGTCCTGCAAGTAAAGCAACACCTCTCTCGGCCCAAACCATGTTAGTTTGTTCATGAAGTTCGAATTCCAAAAACATTTTGTCTAGTCTAAGTTTTGAAAGGTTCTTAGAAACCTTGTAGGCAACGACCATGGATGCCCACAAGGTAGTCCTAGGGAAAGCATTTAAAGCATACCTTATAAGGTCCCTATTCTCTACGGCTTGCTAGATCGAGTGAAGACCGTTGACAATGTCTTGGATCCACGCATATAGTTGGGTGGCGATCTCACGATCCTGCATATTTAGATTGTATAGTTTATTTAAAAACAAATCCCTTTTACATACCTTAGCATTGAACGTTCCTTCGTGTAGCTCAATTAATTTATTCCACAGGTCCTTTGTGTTGATGAAGGGTCCGATGCGGTTGATCTCCTCTTTGGGTAGACCGCACTGCAACATTTGGGTCACATTTGCATCAGCTTCGATTTGTCTCTTGGTTGCATTGGTCCACTTGTCGAAGAACAAGGGCTCACCTTGATCATTGGTGGATAGAGCAAAGCCGATTTGGATGATTATCCAAGTCTTGACTTATGTTTTTAAAAAACACTCCATCCAACCTTTCCAATAATAGAAATAATCTCCGTTAAAGAACAGAGGTCAGGTGGTGTTGTGCCCTTCAATGTGGGCCATTTGGAAGGAAAACCTTGCACACAAAATAAAAAAAAAACACAAAAAATGTTCCAAGACTTCGCCTTGGATTAGTAATGTAGGAAATGAAATGAAATAAAAGGAATAAATGAGAAATAACCAACTAAAATAAAAAATGAGCACTTACAACCTTCGATGTCCTCAAAAGGGTATTTAACATTGGTTTTTGGGGATGAAGACAGCTTGTTACGAGGCTAAACCCTTGTAAGAAGTGTAAATCTCTCATAGAGCTTCGATTTGGTAGGTAGCACGTTTTGTGGGTCCACTTGTATGAAAAGTTATGCCTGTTTTAACGTGAACTACTCTCGAAGCGAAGAGATACTTGTAAACACAACTAAAAAGGGTACCAAGACTTCATCTTGGATTAGTAGTGCGGGAGAAAAATTTAAAACAATAAATATGAAAAGAAAAACAAAAAAAACAAATGCTAGATTGGTAGTTTCATCAAATCGTGATAAGCTTTGACTCTCCTCGAGGTTGATCCTTGACCAGCAGTCGACTTATCAACCCTATCAGTCGACTACTGGAGGCATCAGTTGACTGATACAATCCATCAACTGATTGATGGCAGGGTTTCCAACTGCAATGAAGAGTTGGCTCAAAAATACAGTTAATATAAGTAAGTTCGATAGTCGTTTACCATTCGATCTCAACTTAGACCTTCCATGGGAAGTCTTGGTTAGATCGATGCCTAAGGACATCCCCGTACGGAGGACACAGCCTTACTTACCCTCACTCACATGAGCTTACCTCATCCTTTACCTTTGAAGCTTCACTTCCGGTCTTCACCTGAATTTTTCGGCTCCTTCCGAAGTCCTCCCGGTGTTGCTCGACCACCATGGTTCCCTCAGGGTGTCACTGACCTTCGGCTTAGCTTAGCAATTCTGCACACTTGTTTTAGCTCGTGAGATAACAAAATAACCTTGACTTTGTGTCTTTGCCATAATCAAAACATAGGTTCGATTATCTGGTGCCCCTGCACCAACAACGACTCCTTGTACTTCATAAGCAAAAACCACATTGGGGGTGTTGGAGAGTACCCCTTGTAATTAACAGATTCGCTTCTCCATTTCGCCAGGAATCATACCCTCGAGTATAGAAAGTTGTATATTCCTGAAAAAGTCATCTATTGTCATCATAATATCAGGAATAACATAAATTAGTTGATTTCCTCGAGTTAGGTCCACCTCCATTATGGCAATAATTAACCTATCATCTTGCCACCTATTATCTCGGAAGAGGATAAGAATCAGTGTACCTTCCTCATGTCGGTGTAGGATTTGAATACGTACTTGGAGGATGCTGAGATGGATGTCTCGCATCTAGCTTCGTTGTAGTTGATTAAAACTTTCTTCTTGAATGAAAGGTCTATCAACCTGATTATCTGTGCATAGTATAGGTTTTTCTAATCTGTGAATATAGACTCGATAATGTGCATCATCTTGTCGGGAATGATAGAGCACCTCAACTAGTGCTATTGCAGCTCGTTCCTGCATGTAAAGCTGCAATTGTACTTGTGGATCAATTTGTTGCTCCAGGGTATTAGCAGTTGCTGGTCGTCCTATAATGATTCTGCCAACTCATCTGGCAACTTACTGGGCATTATATATTCTTCTTTGCCCTCCTCTGTAATTGTGAATTTGATTTTTAATAAGGGGGTTAGCAGGTGTAGGTTCATTTTGAGTTATGGTGATCATATTTGCGCCTTCTGCTTTTCTTCTGCAAGTATTTTCAAAGGGTCTTTGAAAACTAGAATTTTACCCCTTGGTTCTTTTGGAACTTCTTTTGGTCCTATCGTTAGGTTCTGTAGTTTTGTAATCAATGCTTCAGAAAGAGCTCCACCACTGATCTTTGCTTTTGAGGCTTCCTTTTGATGCTCCAGAAGGGTCTTTAGATCACTTTTGACTCCTTTTAAATCTTCAGCAATCTTTGTAATCACTTGGTTTGACAAAGCCAAGTGCAGGAGGCTCAATATTTTCTACAGCTTGGATAGCTTCTTTGTGTGATTCTATTCCTTTGGTTGTTACGTAGTTCATCCGAACATTAAACCTTCAAATTTTGCTAGTAAAGCCTCAACCTTTTGAATTTTTTGGTTTAAGTTGACTATAAGTCGTAGATCTTCTTCTTCTACCAGCTTTGGTTGTCTTGAAATTTTAGCAACCAGCTCCTTGATTTCCTATTTGGTGAGTGGTTTATTATCAAGAAGTAAGGTTGTGAGAGTTTGAAGTGATCCCTTGAGTTTATGAATTTCTTGCTCTAAGTCAGTTACCCGCTCAAGTATTGTTTTAAAGTTTTTAAGGTTAACTCGGCTGGACAAACAAACTCGGTCGTATACTATGCTAAGATTATGAGCTAGTTCTTTTGAAGATGGCTTTGATGTTTCTATAAGATCAAGATATTTGAGGTTTGAAGTTTGAAGTATGTGACTTATTATACCATTTTTCTATTGCGTCTTCCCATCGTTTAGACATTAAAGATTCCTTAGAAACAAAGGCTTCGTCTTGCCAATGGACTTATGGGACTTCTTAGCCGGCCACCCTCGATTCTGAACACCCTTATCCTTAAAAAGTATTAATGGTAAATGATGAAAATAAGTAATAAATTGTGATAACTAAAGTACAGGGACTTCATCCCTATGAATATCTTAAACAAGATAACTACTCAGCCATGAAGACTAGCTCTGATACCAAAATGAAGCATGCTCAAACAAATAAATGAATCAAATAGACTTTCAATACATCCTTCCTGTGCATATAGACTCGATGATGTGAATCATCTTGTCGGGAATGATAGAGCACCTCTGCTGGTGCTATTGCAGCTCGTTTTTGCATGGAAAGCTACAATTGTACCTGTGGATCAATTTGTTACTCTAGTGTCCTCTGTACGGGGACAACCATAGACGATGATCCGACTAAGAATTTCAGTGGAAGGTCTAGGTCGAGATCGGACGGTAAGGAACCATGATATTTATCATATTTTATTCTTATTGCATGGAAGTGGCCAGACTGACAGTCGACTACTGACTATTGGCATCGACTGTTGCACATCAGTCGACTATGAAGTGCATTAGTCGACTGATGGTGACGAATCAACCTTGTGCACTAGGTCAAAATGGATAACATTTGACGCTGCCACTTCACGATAAGATTAGGTGCCAACTCGTGATAAGTTCTAAAAGTTGAGGATCTGCATCTTGACTTATTCCAAGGCACAAATCTATAAAAGGAGGGGAGGACTCCAACCCAAAGATCATTAATCTTATTCTCAAGTGCTTCTACAACGCTAAAGCTCTTACCCCGTCATAACGCCGATGCAACGCCAAGTTTACAACTTCTTCGTCCGCAGCAGCAAGTTCGTTTCTATTTAGTTATTGTATTCCTGGTTTTAATCATAATGAGGTGAGGTAGCGTGTTGCATCATCCTCGTGCTTTCGATTTTTGTGATCATTGTCTCCTACCTCTAACAAGGAGGAGACTATATAGTGGATTGCCTCTTCGTACGCAATCAAGGATCGATGGGCCTTGGATTAGCAACCGTTGGATTGTGAACCAAGTAAAAATAAGCTTGTGTTATTTATTTTTCTATTGTGCATCTCTGTGTTTTAATCAAACGAATGAAAAGATGAACAGATTTTATACTCGTTATTCACCCCCCCCCTCTAACGATGCTTTCGATCCAACAATTCCAACGACCACTTACCATCCGATCTCGACCTAGACCTTCCACAGGAAGTCTTAGTCAGATCGCTTCCTAAAGACGTCCCCATACGGAGGACCCGACCTCACCTTTACTCACACTCGAGCTTACCTTTGGTCCTTTGTCACTTGTAGCTTAGCTTCCGGTCTTCACCTAGGTTCTTCGGCTCCCTCCGAAGTTCTCCCGGTATCGACCGACCAGCACGGTTTCCCGACTCAGAATTCTTCGGGTGTTGCCGACCTTCATCTCAGCTTAACTATTTCTACACACTTGGTTCAGCTCGTTAGACAACAATATGACCTTAACTTTGGGTCTTTTCCATAATCAAAATACAAGTTTGATTATCTAGTGCCTACTGCACCAATAGAGCAAAGGTTGAAGTAATCGAAAAGTTGCCCCTACCTAGGAATGTTAAGGGCATCCGAAGTTTCCTTGGTCCTGTAGGATTTTATCGGAGGTTTAAAGAGAATTTCTCCCAAATAACAAAACCCCTGACAAACTTACTAGCTAATGACACAAACTTTATTTTCGACTAGCAATGTCTTAAAGCGTTTGAAGAAATTAAAAAGGCCCTAGTGACTGTCCCAATAATAACACCTCGTGATTGAATCTTACCATTTGAGGTTATGTGCCCCGTTATGTAGTCGGGGCAGTATTAGGACAGTGGAAGGATGAGAAATTACACGCAATTCACTACACCAGCAAGACAGTGAATGAGGCACAAATTAATTACGCCACAATAAAAAAAGAGTTACAAGTGGTAGTATTTTCTTTTGACAAGTTTAGATCATACCTAGTAGAGTCAAAGGTCATAGTCCAAACTGATCATGCAGCAGTTCGCTACTTACTTAGTAAGAAGGAGGTAAAGTCCCGCCTCATCCGCTGGATCCTACTGTTGTAGGAATTTGATATAGAAATTAGGTATAAGAAAGGCTCAGAGAATATTGTGGCAGACCATTTATCGCTATGTCCCTAGATAAACAGTTAGAAGGGGAAGATAGTGCTCAAATTAACGACACATTACGGGATGATAGACTCATGGTTGTTAATAAGGTTACCACATCCTGGTACGCAGACTTGGTGAACTTTTTGGCAGGAAAGGTAATTCCACCGGAATACACAACCCAACAAAGGAAAAGATTCTTTGTAGAGGTAAAGTTATATGTGTGGGATGATCCATTTCTTTTTAAAAGATGTGCAAATAGTGTATATCGAAGATGTGTATCAGAAGAGGAAATTGGTAGCATTCTTTTTCATTTCCATTCCTCCGCATATGGGTTGCATGCCGAATTTTCAAAAACGATTGTGAAAGTGCTCTAAGCGGGATTCTACTGGCCTAGTTTATTTAAGGACACACGTAACTATGTAATTTCTTGTGATCGATGCCAGGGAACGGGTAATATAGGTAGGAGACATAAAATGTTGTCGAATACTATATTAGAGGTAGAACTCTTTGACGTATGGGGGATAGATTTTATGGGACCTTTTTCCACTTCAGGAATGAATAAATACATTCTGGTAGCTGTAGATTATGTTTCTAAGTGGGTAGAAGTTGTGACATCACCCCACTGCGATGCTAGAATGGTTATCAAAATGTTCAAGAGGGTTATATTCCCCAGATTTGGAGTTCCCCGGGTTGTGATTAGTGATGGAGGGTCACACTTCATCGAGAAGCAATTTGAAAAATTGCTTCACAAGTATGGGGTAATCAATAAAGTCTTGACGGCTTACCACCCGCAAACAAGCGGATAGGTGGAAATTTCAAATCAGAAGATTAAAAGCATTCTTGAGAAAACAGTCAAAGCGTCTAGGAGAGATTGGGCATAAAAACTAGATGATGCCCTCTAGGCTTATCGCACAACTTACAAGACTCCCATAAATATGACCTCATTTTGTTTGGTTTATGGGAAGCCATGCCACCTCCCCATTGAATTGGAACACAAAGCTTACTGGGTGATCAAGAAGCTGAATTTAGACTTAGGTGCGGCAGGAGAGAAAAGGAAATTGTAGTTAAGCGAGTTAGATGAAATCTGAAGAGATGCTTACAAACATGCGAAGGAATATAAGGAGGGAACAAAGAGATGGCATGACCAGCATATCTTGAGAAGGGAATTT
The DNA here is from genome assembly GCA_025175895.1 of Wurfbainia villosa. Classification (NCBI taxonomy): domain Eukaryota; kingdom Viridiplantae; phylum Streptophyta; class Magnoliopsida; order Zingiberales; family Zingiberaceae; genus Wurfbainia; species Wurfbainia villosa. The sequence continues at coordinate 53,567,758 of CM046001.1, read as the reverse complement.
AAGGAGGGACACTTAGTTCACCTATATAAATCAAGATTTAAGCTTTTCCCGAGAAAATTGAAGTGAAGATGGATGGGACCGTTTCAGATTAGAAAGGTACATCTATACGAGACTGTGGATATATAGAGTAAGGAATCAGGAGCATTTAAAGTAAATGGGCAGCAGTTAAAGATGTTCCTGGAGGAATATAAAAATTCTTAAATGGATGAATGGAGGTTCAGAGAGCCATTGGAGCCAAGATGAAGTGAAAGAGTACAGTCGAACTAGAGACCTTAAACAAGTGCTTCTTGGGAGGCAACCCAAGTTTAAATTTACATGTTTTTACATTCATGCATGTTAGTTTAGACTTTAATTTTTGTCCATTGGAATCTTCACAAGTGTTTTAGGGTGAGATAGAACTTGCTAGTGAGAAAGGAGATCCCTTGTTAGAACCTCAGAAGGAAGCACAGGCAGCTGTGTGGATTCCACATGACCATGCCCAATAGTCAGAAGCTTATACAGCAAGGGGTGTGTGGAAGGTCTTGGACCATGTTGCACTCTGAGAGAAATATAGAGTCGCACACGACTGTGTCGAATTCAGAACTTTTTTTAAGTAGGGCACCCTAATTCACGTCGAGAGCCTACACCTGCACCTCCTTCTTTTTCTACCTATAAATAGGATACAACAAACACAGGGATAGCGATGGGAGGAGCACAATGCTGACATGCAGGCGGAGTTTCAGGGCTTCTGAGATCATTTCCAGTAGGCCGTGGAGTTCTACAATGAGGCCTGAGCTTATTTTAGGAGGAGGTTGCCTATCGCCAGGAGGTTCGACAACACATGCATGCTACAAAGGCGCAGTGGGCCAGAGAGGAGGAGCACAAAGCCGCTACTGCATCCACCAGTTCCTAGATCAACCACATGCACATGTGGCATCAGCGGCTTAGCACCTGATTCTCCCAAGAGCCAGACTTGTCGAGACTATCAGATTTCCCTACCTCAACCACTATACTAGAGGTAAGGTTTTGTTTAAGTTTGGGGGGAGCACCCCAAATTTTGATATGCCCTTCTTCTAGCAGTAGTTTTTTTCTTGACATTTAGGTTTAGTTGTAGATTATTTGCATTTACTTGTCCATGTATACAATATTTAAGTTCCATTCAGCATTTAGTTATTTGTCATTTTAAGCCGCCTTAGTAGTATTCTCAAAATTCCTCACGATTTGCTTCCATACCATAGATAGCTTAACTTCATTTATCTTGTGGTATTTTATTTTCGGTTGCGTTGATGGATGTTCTAGAATTTTATTTGTTAGCCTTTATCTTGTTGGGATGTATACTGAAAAGTCTATCTTTTGTATGAACATCTTTTTATTGAAATAAGAATCACATAATCATTGTTTGTGTATTTATGATTATGCATATTTATTTGATACATTAGATTGTAGATAACATGGTGTGTAGTGTCACATAGGAGATCATGTTATCAGTTCATTGTAAAGTATAAGTAAAGGCTCACAACCGAGATGGTTATGGATAAACCATTAGAATGGTTGTAGTGTGATTTGGTATTGGTTTGTCTTGACCATAGAATTACACTAGTACACTTTATGTACATTGAGCAGGACCGACTTAGAGGTGATTCGATTTATTGCCAACTACATAATCGAATCGGACCTCAGATATTATGTTGAATATGCTCTTAATCCTGATATAATAACGGGAACATATACTTAGTATTCATTTCTTTGATTTACCAATGGGCGAGATTTATAGAGTAAATCGATAGGCTCGGTAAGTTGGGAAATGGTATTATTTATATGGTGTGCCGTTGATTAGAGGAGGAAACCGTGTTTTATATATTAGGATGATGATGTCCCCTTGAGGAGCTCATATGGTTCATCATGTAAACCCTACAGGTGGACTTGGTTCGGCATGATGATAAGGTTGAGTGGTACTACTCATGGAGTTAGATGTTGATTAATTAATTGTCAGTAAATTAATTAATCGACGGATATTCGAGATCTTAAACATGGAGAGATAAATGTACAAATAATATATGGAGCTCATATTAACTTATGGGGGTTGGTGAGGTAGATCAATGATATTCCTCTAGTGGAATGGATTATGATTAATGGATCGGACTTTATGTGAGCTTGATCCATTGGGTGGCCAAGATCCAACTCCTCCTTATGGTCCCTATTGTAGCATATTAAACCCTCAAGGAGCCTAGATCCGATGGTGGAAAATAAAACTCTAGATTCGACGGTGGAGATTAAATCTCGAGATCCAACGGTGGAGATTAAATCTTTAGATCCGATGGTGGAGATTGAATCTCTAGATCCGACGGTTGAGATTAAATCCCTAGATCCGACGGTTGAGATTAAATCCCTAGATCTGACGGTAGAGATTAAAGGAGGCTTAGGCCTAACTCTATAAAAGGAGGCTAGGGGTGGGCGGCAAGAGCATTGAAGAGGAGATTAGGGTTTGGGCGGCTAGGGCTTGGAGGCTTGGGCGGCTAGGGTTTCCTATCCTCCTTGGGCGGCAAAGCTTTCTTCCCTTCCTCGGGTTTTGGCCGGCGCCCCTTTCCTTCTCTCAACTTTGGTCGGTGCCCAACCTCTTCTTCCTCTTCTCCTTGGCCGGTGGAAACAAGGGTGAGGGTTATTCCTTGGAGCTCTTTGTCGGTGCCCACTTCCTCCTCTATTCCTTGGCCAACAACATCATCAAGTCTCTTGACTTGGTGGCCGGTCTTAGATAGGGAAGAGTTTTGTTTCTATACTTCCTTTGTTCAAAGTGAACAAGGAAAGGAAGATTAGTGATCTAGGAGGCTTCGACTTTTGGAAGATCATCGCCCACACGACATCCAAAAGGAGGAAGGACATACAATAGAAGATCGAGAGGTATAATGCTTGTTTATATTCTTTTGTATTATGTCTATAATTGTTTTTCAATTATATGCATGTTGTATGTTTTCTTATGTGGCTAAAATTTCTTGGATCCCGAATACAAACGCAAAAACCGGCGATCCGTACATCATCTATTCCGCGGCTATTCGGAGAATAGAGATAGGTTGCTTGAACAACAAGTTTGTTCAAGTGACCACTCTTAACGAATAGCAAGACGATGAAACGGTTTCTTGGGTAATCCCTTTTTGTCTAGGATTAATTTTTTTAATCTGGGGATGTTGACAGGATCGCCAAGAACAAGCGACCAAGTTGAAGTGGGAAGTGAAGTTCCCCACCTTCATATCTTTCACTTACACTTGATGTGTCACGCCCGCCCTTTTTTCCAAGGGTCCGGAGGGGCGGCGCGTGACATGACCGTACATACATACACTTCTTACTACTTATAGCGGAAGACTTTAGACACAATTTTTTTTTCTTTTAAAACATAAACATGCATTGACATATATAGATACTTCTTCTTCTTAACATAGAGCATGCATCATAACATATATACATACTTCTTCTTACTTCTTCCTTACTTCTTCTTATTAACATAAAGCATGTTAGGGCAATCTCCTGCCGTAATATGGTTTTGATGGTGCGGCAAAGGGTTTAAGTTAGTTTGATATGTTGATTTGATATGTGCGTTGAAGTCGTGCAGGACTTAGTAATTCGCATATGAAGCCGTGGCGAGTTTCACATCTCATGACTCGTGCCTTGAGTCGGTGAAGGATAGCTTTGCGGAAGCCGTGCGCTTGGAGCATCCGAGGGACCGCCAGACGAGAAGCTTGGAGTGAAGCCGGAGGAAGTAGACTTCAAGGCAAGAGACGCGAAGGAGCATTGCAGAGCCGTGTGCCTGATGCTGCCGAGGGACGTGGCCGCAAACGAAGAGAACTTCGAAGGCGAGGGACTCCGAGGGATGAGAGTGAGCGATTGTAACCCGGGAAGGGGTAGCTCTTAGGTGAAACTTGGTCATTTGGCCAAGTGTCGGATGAGTTTTCCTGACATCAGTCGACTGCCATGTCATGGCAGTCGACTGCTCTGAGTTGATGGGTCGATCGACTGGTTTAAGTCAGCTGAATCAAGTTGATCACCGATCGATGATTGATCACCGACCGCTAAGGGATGGCGGCCGATCGATGGCACCGCGGCACGCAAAGAGTGGAGTCGACCTCGTTGAGGACTCGACTGATTGACATCAGTCGACTGATGGGTGCCATCAGTCGACTGATGCCAATACAGTTGGATGGAATCCAACGTGGAAAGAAGCCATTATTGGGCAACGGCTACAGGACCAGTCGACTGATGGGTGCCATCAGTCGACTGCTCCTGTGTCAACGGGAAGAAACCCTCTTCCTCTATAAAAAGGAAGGGGATGGGGCTTTGGGGGGTTAATGCTTGAACACCCAACTACTCCCAAAGTGCCCTAAATGATTTCCACTCTTCTACTTGCTCTAATCTTCATTCCATTGTAGAAGAGTGATCTTTGTGAAAAAGAGGTTACCTCCACCTAGCTTTGTGCAAAGGAGAGATCTAGTGGATTTGGCGGAGTGATTCACCGTGGACGAATCAGACCGTGGATTAGCGACGTAGCCGTGAACCACGTTACATCTCGGTGTTTGTATTGTTTGTTTATTTGCTTGTCTTTATTTATTTGTATTTGCATATTCCACTTGCGCTAACGTTTTGTAGATGAGCAAATTACGACATACATCGTAAGAGGGCTATTCACCCCCCTCTAGCCGGCCAACCGATCTCCCAACAAGTGGTATCAGAGCAAGGTTGCTTGTCACCGGACTAACCGCCGCAACAAGCTCTACATCAAAAATGGCCGGCTCAAACATCCACCAACCGAAGTTCGACGGCGAATTCTCTTGGTGGAAAAAGAGAATGGAGGTATTCTTCGAGACCGATTTTGATATTATGCTTATAATGGAAAATGGTTTCGAGTTGCCTAGGGATGAAAGGGGTGAACCAATTGAAAAATCACGTTGGACTAAGAAGTAAAGAGAGGAGCACCTTGCAAACTCAAAGGCAAAACATCATCTTCTCAATGTGCTCCCTCAACAAGAGATCAACCGGATCGGAGAATGTGCTAGCGCCAAAGAGATGTGGGAAAAGCTTGTAGAACTCCATGAAGGCACATCCGAGGCCAAGCTAGCTAGGAAAGACCTCCTCCGCTCCCAACTCTCAAACATCAAATTAGAAAAGGGAGAAAAGGTAACTTCCCTACATTCTAGATTTAAAGAAATATTAATTGGGCTAACAAGTGTAGGAGAAAAGCTCTCCAACCGGGATATGGTAATGAAGGCCATAGATGCCTTTCCCCGATCCTCAAGATGGAGCTCCATGGTGGATTCGTTTTACATCTCCAAGAACTTGGAAGTAAGTACCTTGGAGGAATTTTTCTCAACAATGGAGCTCCACGAAACTGTAGGGAGTCGCTTCGGAGGCTCATTGGCTCCCATGTCCCCGGATTAAAATTCTCACTAATGAAAGAATTAATCCGGATGGGTTGAGCTTCCTTAGCACAACCTATTCGTCGTCGTGCTAACAACTTGAGTGGTCGCTTGAACAAACTAGTTGTTCAAGCAACACAACTCTTCTAGTTGGTTAGCTGCGGAAGAGACGATGGATGGATCGCCGGTTTTTGTGTTTGTCTTCGGGGTCCATGATTATACAATATATATTCATACACACACATGCATAATCAAAATATTAAAGAATATATTCAGATCCATAAATAAAGTTAAAATAACTTTATACCTTACGATCTTCTATTGTATGTCCTATCCTTCTCGTGGACGCGTGTGGACGTAGATCCTCCACGAGTAGAAGCCTTCTAGATCACTTTCTTCTCTACCTTGTCCGCTGCGAACAAAGAGAAGAAACCACAAATACCTTCCTATCTAGAACCGGCCACCAAATTATGGAACTTGGTGCAACCGTCGGCCAAGGAAACAATTGGATGAAGCACCGGCCAACTTGAAGAGGAGTTGCCGCCGGCCACCAAGGAGAAAGGAAGGAGGAAGACCACCGGTCACCAATCGAAGGAGAACCGCCGGCTAAGGAAGAAGAGAAAGGCCTTAATGATGGGCGCTGGCCAAGTATTGATGGATGAAATTGGGCGCCGACAACAACTAGAAGGAAGAAGAAAGTTGTCGCCCACTTTTTCTCCAAACCCTAGCCGCCCACTTCTCCAAAAGGCAAACCCTAATTCTCTAATTCAAATCCTTGATCATTATTGCCGCCCAACCCTAAGCATCTATTTATAGAATAGGGCTTAAGCCTCCTTTAATCTCCACCGTCGGATCTAGGGATTTAATCTCCACCGTCGGATTTAGGGTTTTATCCCAACCGTCGGATCTAGGGTTTAATCCCAACTGTCGGATCTAGGATTTCATCCAAACCGTCGGATCTAAGGTTTCATCCCAACCGTCGGATCTAGGGTTTTATCCCAATCGTCGAATTTAGGGATTTAATCCCAACCGTCGATTCTAGGATTTCATCCTAACCATCGGATCTAGGGGTTTAATCCCAACCGTTGGTTCTAGGGTTTCATCCAACCATCGGATCTAGGGATTTAATCCCAACCGTTGGTTCTAGGTTTTGTTTTACATTCTTGGATCTAGACTTCACAAGGATTATATTAGGCTACGATAGGGACCATAAGGAGGACTTGGGTCTTGGCCACCCGATGGATCGGAACCACACAAACTTGATCCATCAATGATGTTCCATTCCACTAGAGGATCATCATTGAACTACCTCATCAACCCCCATAAATTAATATGGGCTCCATTTATTATTTGTACATTAATCTCCCCGTGTTTAAGATATCGAATGTCCGTCAATTAATTGATTTACTGACCATCAATTAATTAACATCTAATTCCTCGAGTAGTACCACTCAACCTTATCATCATGTTGACTAAGTCAACCAGCTGGGTTTACATGATGAACCTTATGAGCTCCTCAAGGGGACATCATCAACCTAATATATAGGACACGGTTTCCTCCTATAATCAACGGCACACGATGTAAATAATATTATTTCCCAACTTACCAGGCATATTGGTTTAATCCATCTAAATCTCACCCACTGGTAAATCAAAGAAATAAATACTAAGTACATGTGCCCGTTATTATATCGGGATTAAGAGCATGTACAACATAATATTCGAGGTCCGATTCAATTATGTAGTCAGTACTAAATTGAATCACCTCTATGTCGGTCCTACTCAATACACCTAAGTGTACTAGTGTAACTCTATGTTCAAGATAAAACAATACCAAGCTACACTACAACCATGCCAATGGTTTGTCCAAAACCATCTTGGTTGTGAGCCTTTACTTATATTTTACAAGGTACTGATAACATGATCTTCTGTGCCACACCAAGCACCATGTTATCTACAATGTAAAATATTAGACAATATGCACACATATATAATGAATATATAAAATGCAAATAATGATCATGTGATTCTTATTTCAAAATAAAATGTTCATACAAAAAGAGCTAGGCTTTCAGTATACATTCCAACAATCTCCCACTTATACTAAAAGACTATGCTGTCATCACTCTGCCATACATCTGATCCCCATGTCCTCCACATGCCTATCAAACGCTTTCGCTGGAAGGGCCTTAGTGAATAGATCCACCAGGTTATCCTCTAATGCAATCTTGGCGACAGCAACTTCTCCTCGCTTTACGATCTCTCGTATGAGGTGGTACTTGCGCTCTATGTGTTTACTCACCTTATGGGCTCGTGGTTCCTTCGAGTTTGCAACTGCACCACTGTTATCACAATAAATTGTGATAGTTCTGGGCAAACCAGGAATCACATCCAAGTCCATCAAGAAGTTCCTGAGCCATACAGCTTCCTTAGCGCCTCGTAGGTCGCCACATACTCAACTTCCATGGTAGAGTCCGCCACGCATTTCTGCTTGACACTCCTCCATACTATGGCTCCACCTCCAAAAGTAAACACAAACCCCGAGGTAGACTTACTCTTGTCCCTATCTGATTGGAAATCCGAATCCGTGTAACCCACAGGGACTAATTGATCTGCCCGGTAAACCAACATATAATCCCTAGTCCTTCTCAGGTACTTCAATATATGCTTTACCGCAGTCCAATGTCCCTGTCCAGGATTACTCTGATATCTGCTAACCATGCCCATGGCAAAGCAGATATCCGATCTCGTACATAGCATAGCATACATAAGGCTTCCTACTGCCGAAGCATAAGGAACCGCCTTCATGTCCTCTATCTCCTTTGATGTTTTGGGACACATCTCTTTAGATAAAGGAACTCCATGCCTGAAAGGTAGGAAACCTTTCTTGGAGTTCTGCATGCTAAAACGAGCAAGGGTAGTGTCAATGTATGAAGCTTGAGATAAGCACAACATCCTTTTCTTGCGATCCCTTATAACTTTGATCCCAAGGATGTGTCCCACTTCTCCCAAGTCCTTCATATCAAACTGTTTGGACAACCATACCCTTACGTCTGATAACACTTTGATATTGTTGCCAACTAACAAAATGTCATCTACGTATAGTACAAGAAACACTACTACGTTTCCGTCACATCTCTTGTATACACAAGGCTCATCCGGACTTTGAATAAATCCATATGACTGGATTACCTCATCAAAGTGGATGTTCCAAGATCTAGAAGCTTGCTTCAATCCATAAATGGACCGATTAAGCTTACATACAAGATGCTCTTTGCCTTTAGCAATGAATCCCTCTGGTTGCCGCATATAGATGTTCTCCTCAAGACTTCCGTTAAGGAAAGCTGTCTTGACATCCATCTGCCAAATCTCATAATCCATATGAGCAGCTATAGATAAGAGAATCCGGATAGACTTAAGCATAGCTACCGGCGAAAAGGTCTCCTCATAATCGATACCCTCTTTCTGAGTATACCCTTTCGCAACAAGCCTAGCTTTGAAGGTCTCAACCTTCCCGTCTACTCCTCTCTTTCTCTTGTAGATCCACTTGCATCCAATGGTTTTTACACCATCGGGTGGCTCTACTAGCTCCCAGACCTGATTAGAATCCATAGATTCTATCTCTGAATTCATCGCACTTTGCCAAGATAGCACATCTCTATCTTGGATTGCCTCATCATATGTCCAGGGATCAGGTTCATGTTCACCAGGGACTAAGTCCGAAGACTCTCCCAAAAACATGAATCTCTCGGGTTATCTAACAACCCTCCCACTACGACGAGGTGCCTCCTGTGTATGCTCTGTGACACGCGGTGCAGTGACTTGTGGTGTCTCCTCTTGTACCGGTGGTAAGTGACTTCTCCAACCTCAAGAACAATCCTACTCTTGGGCTTGTGGTTCATTACATAATCCTCCTCTAGAAATCAAGGCTTGTGCTAACGATCACCCTCGATCTCTAGGATTATAAAACAAACCATTTCGTTCCCTTAGGGTAGCCAACAAACATGCACACTGCATGCGAGGTTCCAACTTACCAAAGATCACCTTCAAAGACATGTGTTGGACTCCCCATATCCAAATATGTCTCGGACTAGGCTTTCGCCACCCACAATTCTCAGGGTAGAAGGTACTGATTTAGATGGAACCAAGTTCAGAGTGTACATTGTCGTATCCAGTGCATACCCCCAGAACGAAATAGGTAACTCAGAATAACTCATCATCGATCTGACCATCTCCATAAGAGTCCTATTCCTTCGCTCCGCTACACCATTCTGCTGGGGTGTGCCAGGTGCAGACAATTGGGATTGAATCTCACCCTCTGATATGTAACTCCTAAACTCTCCCAAGAGGTACTCGCCACCACGATCAGATCGTAATGTCTTGATACTTTTACCTTGGCGGTTCTCCACATCAGCCTTGAATTCTTTGAACTTGTCAAAGCATTCAGACTTGCGGTGCATCAAGTAAATGTATCCATACCTTGAATAATCGTCTATAAATGAGACAAAGTATTCAAAGCCACCTCTTGCCTGGATAGACATAGGACCGCACAAATCAGAATGAACCAATTCTAACACATCTTTGGCTCTATACCCCTTGGCCTTGAAAGGCCTCTTGGTCATTTTACCTTCCAAGCAAGATTCGCAGGTTGGGAGATCCTCCACCACTAATGAACCCAAAGGTCCATCAGCTATCAACCTTTGAATTCTGCTTAGGTTAATATGACCAAGCCTTAGATGCCAAAGATATGTTTGGTTCATTTGCGAAGGTTCTTTTCTCTTATTAGACTTAGAAGATGAGTTATTGATTTCTATATGCATCGTGGGAGTTTTTGGTTCAAGAGTATATAAATTGCCAACCAATGTACCAGAACAGATAATCTCCCTATTTCTTTTTATAACCACTTTGTCATTAAAAGAAACAGAATACCCATCCATAAATAATTTAGAAACTGAAATTAAATTCTTTCTAAAAGTAGGTACATAAAGACAATTTCTCAAAACCAAAACTTTATTCCTATCAAAAGATAAATAAACGTCTTCCACTGCAATAGCCGCCACCTTTGAAGCATTGCCCATGAAGACGGTAATCTCTCCCTCAGCTAGTCGTCGGGTTTCCTGGAACCCCTGCAAAGTATTGCATACATGATCAGTGGCTCCTGTATCTACACACCAGGCACTGGTAGATAACACCGCTAAACATGTTTCAACAACTAAACAAGAAGATATACCTTTGTTCTTTCGGCGAGGACAGTCCGCCTTCCAATGTCCAGTCTGCTTGCAAGTGAAGCACTTGCCTTTCGGCTTCTTCACTCCTGCCTGCGGTCCCACTGCCACTTTCTTTGCTCCACCTTGTTTCTTCTTCTTCTTACCTTTCGGTTTAGAGGAAGAAACCTTCTGAGCGACCATGGCTTGAGCACTCTGATGAAAAAGCCCCTCTGCTGCCTGGAGTTCTGTCAGAAGCTCCGCCAACGAATACAACCTTTTGTTCATGTTGTAGTTGAGGCGGAACTGCTCAAAACTCCTAGGCAGAGACTGGAGAATGATATCGACCTGGGTTTCCCCATCGATCTCAGCTCCTAGGACTTCCATCTCATTAAGATGAGACATCATCTTGAGAACATGATCCCTAACGGGTGTTCCCTCGATCATGGAGGTCGTCATCAAGTTTCTCATAGCCTCCTGCCTAGCCGCCCTACTCTGATATCCGAAAAGTTCCTTGAGATTGAACATCATGTCATAAGCTGTGGCTATGGCCTGATGTTGATGTTGCAGCACATTTGACATAGATGCCAAAATGTAACACCGCGCCATCTCATCTACCTTGACCCATTTCTTATAACGTTCTTTCTCCTTTTCATCAGAGTCATCTGTGGGCTTAGGAGGACAGACCTCGAAGAGTAAAAATTTGTACTCCTCCGCAGTTAAGACAATATCCAGGTTTCTTTTCCAATCAATGTAGTTTGGACCAGTAAGTTTGTTTTCTTTTAAAATCACAGCAAGTGGGTTGAAAGCCATTTGAAAATCCTAAAAATCACAATGATCAAAATATTAGATTTCAAAAATTATTGATTCCTCAAAACAATAAAATCCCGAAATCAACCAACACCTCAAATCACCGAGAATGTCGCATGCCACTCTGTGTGGACGTATACGAATTCTACATTTATAAGAGGAGGTTTTACCCATTAATTTTATTATCTTGTCAACCTTACTTTTTGACAAATAAAATTAATAGTTGGTTCCTCTTTGGCCCTACAAATAAAAGCAGTGACTCCTATGGGGAGGATACTTTTATTTGTATCTAAGTGTGCACCATTACACGATACTAAGGGAATTATTTTGGATTATGTGCCTTACCTCTGTGGAAGTACACATGCTCCTAGATAATTTCCTATAACCATTATTTGACCTAGTGATCCGCAAACAAACCCGTCCTCAGGGAGGAAGGCACTCAGAGCCGACACACAAGTTTGTTGCATCACACGTCAAATTGTAATTGAGGCCGCGGGAATTAATTAAAATGTCCCTCTCCCACTTAGTAAATTGCAAATGAGGAATTTTAAATCATACACAACATGCATATAAAACAAATAAGCAATAAATATGGAAAAAACAGAATTTTTCCAACTATTATGGCATTGTCCTCCAATATGCATCCCGTCGTGTCGCCACCTCGTCCACTCCATCTTTTCCTGTGCGCAAGTCACCAAAGAGTTCCGAGCCGAGATAAATCATTTTATTTACATCCATCGATCGTATACTCCACGAAGGAGTGTACAAATAATCTAGATCGAAAGTAAACTAAAATGATCGGCTAAACAACGTCGTATTTAATTACAAAAATTAAATACTAATCTAGCCTCGTCAACCCCGAGGATTCAAATAATAAATTTTTACACACATCCATTCACATACACACAAATGGCCATAATAGTCGGATCTTATGCCTGCAACCAAAGAGTTAAACTACGCATATCCTACTATTATCCGGCACATATAATATATGAAAAAGTGCATAAAAAATTAACCGAATCCAAAACACACAAAACCGGAAACAATATCTTGCGAACAATATCCTGCGAACAAAGAGAAGAAACCACAAATACCTTCCTATCTAGAACCGGCCACCAAATTATGGAACTTGGTGCAACCGCCGGCCAAGGAAACAATTGGATGAAGCACCGGCCAACTTGAAGAGGAGTTGCCGCCGGCCACCAAGGAGAAAGGAAGGAGGAAGACCACCGGCCACCAATGGAAGGAGAACCGCTGGCTAAGGAAGAAGAGAAAGGCCTTAATGATGGGCGCTGGCCAAGTATTGATGGATGAAATTGGGCGCCGACAACAACTAGAAGGAAGAAGAAAGTTGTCGCCCACTTTTTCTCCAAACCCTAGCCGCCCACTTCTCCAAAAGGCAAACCCTAATTCTCTAATTCAAATCCTTGATCATTATTGCCGCCCAACCCTAAGCATCTATTTATAGAATAGGGCTTAAGCCTCCTTTAATCTCCACCGTCGGATCTAGGGATTTAATCTCCACCGTCGGATTTAGGGTTTTATCCCAACCATCGGATATAGGGTTTAATCCCAACCGTCGGATCTAGGATTTCATCCCAACCGTCGGATCTAAGATTTCATCCCAACCGTCGGATCTAGGGTTTTATCCCAACCGTCGGATTTAGGGATTTAATCCCAACCGTCGATTCTAGGATTTCATCCTAACCAACGGATCTAGGGGTTTAATCTCAACCGTTGGTTCTAGGGTTTCATCCAACCATCGGATCTAGGGATTTAATCCCAACCGTTGGTTCTAGGTTTTGTTTTACATTCTTGGATCTAGACTTCACAAGGATTATATTAGGCTACGATAGGGACCATAAGGAGGAGTTGGGTCTTGGCCACCCGATGGATCGGAACCACACAAACTTGATCCATCAATGATGTTCCATTCCACTAGAGGATCATCATTGAACTACCTCACCAACCCCCATAAATTAATATGGGCTCCATATATTATTTGTACATTAATCTCCCCGTGTTTAAGATATCGAATGTCCGTCAATTAATTGATTTACTGACCATCAATTAATTAACATCTAATTCCTCGAGTAGTACCACTCAACCTTATCATCATGTTGACTAAGTCAACCAGCTGGGTTTACATGATGAACCTTATGAGCTCCTCAAGGGGACATCATCAACCTAATATATAGGACACAGTTTCCTCCTATAATCAACAGCACACCATGTAAATAATATTATTTCTCAACTTACCGGGCATATTGATTTAATCCATCTAAATCTCACCCACTGGTAAATCAAAGAAATAAATACTAAGTACATGTGCCCGTTATTATATCGGGATTAAGAGCATGTACAACATAATATCCGAGGTCCGATTCAATTATGTAGTCAGTACTAAATTGAATCACCTCTATGTCGGTCCTACTCAATACACCTAAGTGTACTAGTGTAACTCTATGTTCAAGATAAAACAATACCAAGCTACACTACAACCATGCCAATGGTTTGTCCAAAACCATCTTGGTTGTGAGCCTTTACTTATATTTTACAAGGTACTGATAACATGATCTTCTGTGCCACACCAAGCACCATGTTATCTACAATGTAAAATATTAGACAATATGCACACATATATAATGAATATATAAAATGCAAATAATGATCATGTGATTCTTATTTCAAAATAAAATGTTCATACAAAAAGAGCTAGGCTTTCAGTATACATTCCAACAGAAACTAGGCTTGAAGGAATACAAGAAGAGCCTAGAATTCAACCCTCAAGAGGAGTAGCTTTGATAGCGAACAAGGGGAAGAAGAAGATGGAAATCCCCTCCTCCTCCGATGATGAAGCATCCTCATCCTCCTCCATGGATAGCACCGAAGAAGCATATATGGTAAGGAGGGTAAGATGTGCTTTAAAGGGTTTTCATTTTAATAAATCTAATGATAGGAATAGAAGACTAAGGGGGAAGGTCATATGCTACAATTGCCAAGGAGAGGGACACATAAGGGATAATTGTCCCCTCCTAAACAAGAGAAAGGAAGAGAAGAAAAGAGGAAGAAGAAGGGGAGCAAGAGAAAGGAAGAAGAAAAGAAGGCAAAAGGAAAAGGGAAGGCCATGGCACTCAAAGCAAAGACATGGGATGACCTTGCTTCCTCATCCTCATCCGAAGAAGAAGAGCATGTCTATTCCAACCTAGCACTAATGGCTCTTCATGACTCGGATTGCTCCTCCTCTACCGAAAATGAAGAATCAAGCTCAAGTGGGGAGAGCTCAAATGAAGGGGGAGCTTCTACATCCTCATCATCCGAAGAAGAAGAGGACATGGAAACTATGGTAACGAATGCCTCTCCTAAGAAAATAGTTTCCATAATTTCTAGTTTAACTAAGGACTTATTTGGAATGAAAAAGAAAAATAAAAGCATGCTTAATCAAATTAAGGCATTGGAAAATAAGCTAGAAAATGCATGCTTAAATGATAATATTTCTTCTAGCTTAAATGATGCATGCTCACATGACCTTTATGTGCCATTAGATGTTATTGATGCATGTATAAATGAAAATAGGGCCTTAAGGGAAAAGGTAGATTATTTAACAAAAGCCCTAGAAAAATTCACAATTGGCTCCAACACATTGAACATGATCTTAGGGAGCCAAAGAGCTAGTTTCAACAAAAAGGGCCTAGGTTATAAAGAAAAGAAAAATGAAAAGGCCTATAAATGCCTAATTGCCAGGGGACAAGATAAAAAGAAGGTAATAGCTAGGAAATGGATCCCCAAGGAGTATCTAGTGAACCCAATAGGCAAGAACTTATTTTGGGTTCCAAAATCCATCCTTAAGGGTTAGAAAACCCCTAGGGTAGTCAACCATATGCAATTGACCTATATCATATTTTGGTTGACTTAGGATGGTGGGACAATATTTTTAGAATAGTGTTGGGTGATGATAACGTGCCTATAAATAGTTAATAATGCTTAAATCATGATGATTAATGTAATTGCTATGTATATTAGCAATCATGATTTATGCTATTGATATTTGGCACATAATCATGGGAAATAGGGTTGAATCATGCTTTAGGTGATACTTTGTTTATTATCATCATATAATACCTAATGCATGACTATTATTTGATGAATACATGAGTTTCATGATCATAATGTAGAATTCATTCATATATGCCTTTATGATCATGAGGATTATTAGGCTGATACTTAACCTTGATAGAATTGCATGAATATATTGGTTAAGTATACACAAATACCCCCTAGGATGCATCTCACACTCACCATAGGCTACCTTGATTGAAAACTTAGCATGAGTGAGATGTTTGGATGATACAAATGTCCACTAATGCCTATGGCATTTAGATGGTCATTTAAAGTATCAAAATAGCAATAATAGACCAATCATGGGGAAGGCTTATGTTTAATTCATAGACATATTGCCCAAAGATCATGGTTGGATATTTCATATATTTTCAAAACAATTTCTTAATTTAAAATACATGTATTAATGCTTTGAAACAATTGGATGCAAGACTAGGTGTTAAAATGGATACTCTTATGATCAAAAATCTAGTAGTTTTTAAAGCATTTGGATTTTTGGCAAATACGTGGAAATATAATGATTTTTCATGAAAACATATTTTTCACTGATAGATATACTTAAAAGAAATGGGTTCCCCAAATTTCATGATTTTTCAAATTTTCTGGAATTTTTAATGCATTTCTGAAATTCACCCTAAATCGAAATCAAAACAGTGCGATCATTGAGTAATCCAACGATCGTGATGACCTGAATATCAGACCAGTAAAGGCTGAATTCTGATTTTAAATCAACTTGTGGTATTTTCTTTCTATTAGACTTGATGCCATGTGCTTTTAACTTAGTGATAATTTTTTTGATGGTGTCAAAGGGGGAGAAATGATTATGTTTAAGTTAATTATGATAGGGGGAGAAATTAAGGGGGAGTTTCATGGATTAAGGGGGAGTTGCATGTTGCTATATCATGTTTATGTTTACATGCTTTCTTTCCTTTAAAATTTATATCAAATGTTTTTACCTAACTTAAACGGATTGCCACACATCAAAAAGGGGGAGATTGTTAGGGCAATCTCTTGCCGTAATATGGTTTTGATGGTGCGGCAAAGGGTTTAAGTTAGTTTGATATGTTGATTTGATATGTGCATTGAAGTCGTGCAGGACTTAGTAATTCGCACATGGAGCCGTGGCGAGTTTCACATCTCATGAATCATGCCTTGAGTCGGTGAAGGGTAGCTTTGCGGAAGTCGTGCGCTTGGAGCATCCGAGGGACCGCCGGACGAGAAGTTGGAGTGAAGCCGGAGGAAGTAGACTTCGAGGCAAGAGACGCGAAGGAGCATTGCAGAGTCGTGCGCCTGATGCTGCCGAGGGACGTGGCGAGCGAAGAGAACCGGCGAGGACTCAGGGATGAGTGGCGATTGTAACCGGGAAGGGTAGCTCTTAGGTGAAACTTGGCCCATTTGGCCAAGTGTCGGATGAGTTTTCGACACGGATCGGCCATGTCATGGCGGTCGATTACTCTAGTCGATGGGTCGATCGTGGTTTAAGTATAGGTGAATCAAGTTGATCGATCGACTACGGCATGGCGGATCGGTGATAAACTAATCGATCGGCCAAGGGCGATCGGTCGTGATGGCGCACTGCAGACGCAGTGGAGTCGACCTCGTTGAGGACTCGCCTGATTGACATCGATTGGTGATGGGTGCCATCGATCGGTGATGCCAATCTGGATTGGATGGAATCCAGCGTGGAAAGCGCCGTTTTGGGCAGCGGCTACGAGGACGATCGTGATGGGTGCCATCGATCAAAGAAACCCTCTTCCTCAATAAAAAGGAAGGGGATGGGGCTTTGGGGGGTTAATGCTTGAACGCCCAACTACTCCCAAAGTGCCCTAAACGTTTTCCACTCTTCTACTTGCTCTAATCTTCATTCCATTGTAGAAGAGTGATCTTTGTGTAAAAGAGGTTACCTCCACCTAGCTTTGTGCAAAGGAGAGATCTAGTGGATTTGGCGGAGTGATTCACCGTGGATGAATCGGACCGTGGATTAGCGGCGTAGCTGTGAACCACGTTACATCTCGGTGTTTGTATTGTTTGTTTATTTTCTTGTCTTTATTTATTTGTATTTGCATATTCCGCTTGCACTAACGTTTTGTAGACGAGCAAATTACGACATACATCGTAAGAGGGCTATTCACCCCCCTCTAGCCGGCCAACCGATCTCCCAACAAGTGGTATCAGAGCAAGGTTGCTTGTCACCGGACTAACCGCCGCAACAAGCTCTACATCAAAAATGGCCGGCTCAAACATCCACCCACCGAAGTTCGACGGTGAATTCTCTTGGTGGAAAAAGAGAATGGAGGTATTCTTCGAGACCGATTTTGATATTATGCTTATAATGGAAAATGGTTTCGAGTTGCCTAGGGATGAAAGGGTGAACCAATTGAAAAATCACGTTGGACTAAGAAGAAAAGAGAGGAGCACCTTGCAAACTCAAAGGCAAAACATCATCTTCTCAATGTGCTCCCTCAACAAGAGATCAACCGGATCGGAGAATGTGCTAGCGCCAAAGAGATGTGGAAAAAACTTGTAGAACTCCATGAAGGCACATCCGAGGCCAAGCTAGCTAGGAGAGACCTCCTCCACTCCCAACTCTCAAACATCAAATTAGAAAAGGGAGAAAAGGTAACTTCCCTACATTCTAGATTTAAAGAAATATTAATTGGGCTAACAAGTGTAGGAGAAAAGCTCTCCAACCGGGATATGGTAATGAAGGCCATAGATGCCTTTCCCCGGTCCTCAAGATGGAGCTCCATGGTGGATTCGTTTTACATCTCCAAGAACTTGGAAGTAAGTACCATGGAGGAATTTTTCTCAACAATGGAGCTCCACGAAACTAGGATTGAAGGAATACAAGAAGAACCTAGAATTCAACCCTCAAGAGGAGTAGCCTTGATAGTGAACAAGGGGAAGAAGAAGATGGAAATCCCCTCCTCCTCCGATGATGAAGCATCCTCATCCTCCTCCATGGATAGCACCGAAGAAGCATATATGGTAAGGAGGGTAAGACGTGCTTTAAAGGGTTTTCATTTTAATAAATCTAATGATAGGAATAGAAGACCAAGGGGGAAGGTCATATTCTACAATTGTCAAGGAGAGGGACACATAAGGGATAATTGTCCCCTCCTAAACAAGAGCAAGGAAGAGAAGAAAAAGAAAGAAGAAAAGAGGAAGAAGAAGGGGAGCAAGAGAAAGGAAGAAGAAAAGAAGGCAAAAGGAAAAGGGAAGGCCATGGCACTCAAAGCAAAGACATGGGATGACCTTGCTTCCTCATCCTCATCCGAAGAAGAAGAGCATGTCTATTCCAACCTAGCACTAATGGCTCTTCATGACTCGGATTGCTCCTCCTCCACCGAAAATGAAGAATCAAGCTCAAGTGGGGAGAGCTCAAATGAAGGGGGAGCTTCTACATCCTCATCATCCGAAGAAGAAGAGGACATGGAAACTATGGTAACGAATGCCTCTCCTAAGAAAATAGTTTCCATAATTTCTAGTTTAACTAAGGACTTATTTGGAATGAAAAAGAAAAATAAAAGCATGCTTAATCAAATTAAGGCATTGGAAAATAAGCTAGAAAATGCATGCTTAAATGATAATATTTCTTCTAGCTTAAATGATGCATGCTCACATGACCTTTATGTGCCATTAGATGTTAGTGATGCATGTATAAATGAAAATAGGGCCTTAAGTGAAAAGGTAGATTATTTAACAAAAGCCCTAGAAAAATTCACAATTGGCTCCAACACATTGAACATGATCTTAGCGAGCCAAAGAGCTAGTTTCAACAAAAAGGGCCTAGGTTATAAAGAAAGAAAAATGAAAAGGCCTATAAATGCCTAATTGCTAGGGGACAAGATAAAAAGAAGGTAATAGCTAGGAAATGGATCCCCAAGGAGTATCTAGTGAACCCAATAGGCAAGAACTTATTTTGGGTTCCAAAATCCATCCTTAAGGGTTAGAAAACCCCTAGGGTAGTCAACCATATGCAATTGACCTATATCATATTTTGGTTGACTTAGGATGGCGGGACAACATTTTTAGAATAGTGTTGGGTGATGATAATGTGCCTATAAATAGTTAATAATGCTTAAATCATGATGATTAATGTAATTGCTATGTATGTTAGCAATCATGATTTATGCTATTGATATTTGGCACATAATCATGGGAAATAGGGTTGAATCATGCTTTAGGTGATACTTTGTTTATTATCATCATATAATACCTAATGCATGACTATTATTTGATGAATACATGAGTTTCATGATCATAATGTAGAATTCATTCATATATGCCTTTATGATCATGAGGATTATTAGGTTGATACTTAACCTTGATAGAATTGCATGAATATATTGGTTAAGTATACACAAATACCCCCTAGGATGCATCTCACACTCACCATAGGCTACCTTGATTGAAAACTTAGCATGAGTGAGATGTTTGGATGATACAAATGTCCACTAATGCGTATGGCATTTAGATGGTCATTTAAAGTATCAAAATAGCAATAATAGACCAATCATGGGGAAGGCTTATGTTTAATTCATAGACATATTGCCCAAAGATCATGGTTGGATATTTCATATGTTTTCAAAACAATTTCTTACTTTAAAATACTTGTATTAATGCTTTGAAACAATTGGATGCAAGACTAGGTGTTAAAATGGATACTCTTATGATCAAAAACCTAGTAGTTTTTAAAGCTTTTGGATTTTTGGCAAATATGTGGAAATATAATGATTTTTCATGAAAACATATTTTTCACTGATAGATATACTTAAAAGAAATGGGTTACCCAAATTTCATGATTTTTCAAATTTTCTGGAATTTTTAATGCATTTAAAATTCACCCAATCGAAATCCCGAACAGTGCGTGATCGGTAGTCGAACCGATCATTGATGACCTGAATATCAGACCAGTAAAGGCTGAATTCTGATTTTAAATCAACTTGTGGTATTTTCTTTCTATTAGACTTGATGCTATGTGCTTTTAACTTAGTGATAATTTTTTTGATGGTGTTAAAGGGGGAGAAATGATTATGTTTAAGTTAATTATGATAGGGGGAGAAATTAAGGGGGAGTTTCATGGATTAAGGGGGAGTTGCATGTTGCTATATCATGTTTATGTTTACATGCTTTCTTTCCTGTAAAATTTATATCAAATGTTTTTACCTAACTTAAACGGATTGCCACACATCAAAAAGGGGGAGATTGTTAGGGCAATCTCTTGCCGTAATATGGTTTTGATGGTGCGGCAAAGGGTTTAAGTTAGTTTAATATGTTGATTTGATATGTGCGTTGAAGTCGTGCAGGACTTAGTAATTCGCACATGGAGCCGTGGCGAGTTTCACATCTCATGACTCGTGCCTTGAGTTGGTGAAGGGTAGCTTTGCGGAAGCCGTGCGCTTGGAGCATCCGAGGGACCGCCGGACGAGAAGCTTGGAGTGAAGCCGGAGGAAGTAGACTTCGAGGCAAGAGACGCGAAGGAGCATTGCAGAGTCATGCGCCTGATGCTGCCGAGGGACGTGGCCGCGAACGAAGAGAACTTCGAAGGCGAGGGACTCCGAGGGATGAGAGTGAGTGATTGTAACCCGGGAAGGGGTAGCTCTTAGGTGAAACTTGGCCATTTGGCCAAGTGTCGGATGAGTTTTCCCGACACCAGTCGACTGCCATGTCATGGCGGCGCTTCCGAGTCGATGGGTCGATCGACCGTTTAAGTCGGTGAATCAAGTTGATCGATCATTGCCCGGCATAGGCGGTCGGTCGATGGCTTGATCGATCGACTACCAGGGATGACGATCGGCAAGTGGAGTCGACCTCGTTGAGGACTCGACTGATTGACATCAGTCGACTGATGGGTGCCATCAGTCGACTGATGCCAATACCGTTGGATGGAATCCAACATGGAAAGCAGCCGTTATTGGGCAACGGCTACAGGACCAGTCGACTGATGGGTGCCATCAGTCGACTGCTCCTGTGTCAACGGGAAGAAACCCTCTTCCTCTATAAAAAGGAAGGGGATGGGGCTTTGGGGGGTTAATGCTTGAACGCCCAACTACTCCCAAAGTGCCCTAAACGTTTTCCACTCTTCTACTTGCTCTAATCTTCATTCCATTGTAGAAGAGTGATCTTTGTGTAAAAGAGGTTACCTCCACCTAGCTTTGTGCAAAGGAGAGATCTAGTGGATTTGGCGGAGTGATTCACCGTGGACGAATCGGACCGTGGATTAGCGGCGTAGCCGTGAACCACGTTACATCTCGGTGTTTGTATTGTTTGTTTATTTGCTTGTCTTTATTTATTTGTATTTGCATATTCCACTTGCGCTAACGTTTTGTAGACGAGCAAATTACGACATACATCGTAAGAGGGCTATTCACCCCCCTCTAGCCGTCCAACCGATCTCCCATCAGAGCATGCATCATAACATATATAGATACTTAGTGCTTAGTTAAAGTTCATAAACATCATCATCATAAGGAGACATAAATAAGGACATCCATAAACGTCATCATCATAGGGAAACATATATATAAGTACATAATGGATATTCTCCACCATGCCACTACCACACACATTTGGCCCCTCCTGCTGCTCCCTTTAGTTTAACCATCCCTTACCCTTATCTGCAATACGAAGGAAAGATAAACTATAAGCACATAGGCTTAGTAAGATCCTGTCCTACTCACAAAAACCATACATCGACATTAATCATGGCATGTAACATTCATAACATATAAGCAACATAACATGTAACACACATGGCGTAAGCAACTTAACATGTAGCATAAGTAACCTAAGTAAACATAACATGTAACACATATATCATAGTAGCATATCATGTAAATATATGACTTAATCAAACATAACATACAACATATGTATGACATATCAAACATAACATACATCATATGTAACATAGCAGCATAAACATGACATATCAAACATAACATATATCATATGTAACATAGCAGCATAAACATGACATATCAAACATAACATGCAACATATATATGACATATCAACATAACATGTGAACATAGCAATCAAATCGTGTAACCTATGCAGGATTCTTTTGAAAACATATATTATAGGTACGTAAACATAATCTCAACATATTTTGGCCTGACATTGTACCACTTCTTCATTATCATAGCGCGCATCCCTAAATAGACCCGAGGTAGCAAGTCTCGAACCTACTAGGTTACTAGGCCCGATCTTAGTCCGTCGACCTAGGGCAATCGTCATAGCGTAGAAGCCCATCCTAGGCCCGAGTCTTACTCCATCGACCTAGGGCATCTTGGAGCCCATCCCGTACTAGGACCGATCTTAGTCCGTCGACCTAGGGGCAATCATACATAGAGGCCCATCCTAGGCCCGAGTCTTACTCCATCGACCTAGGGCATCTTAGGAGCCCATCCCTTTGGACCTTGTTAAGGTCTTGGTACAAGCCATGCAGAAGGTAAAATACTTATATGCTTTTATTATAACATAGCTTTTTCATTTTGCAAACATAGCATACTTTATTTCCTAACACATCATACTTCACTTCGTGAACATATCATTTTTCATTTCATAACATATCATACTTCATTTCATAATCATATCATATTCATTTCATGAACATATCATTTTTCATTTCATAATCATATCGTATTTCATTTCATAACATATCTTAAATATCACTTACACATAGGGCATGGCATAAGGCATAAACATCAAGAGTAAATAAACACTAACCTAAAGCATGTTATCTTCATCTAGCATCATTTAATATCACAAGTCAACATGAATTCACCCAAACATAAAACACATGTTAACCTAACCTAGAGCATGTTAAAGGACAATGGTTGGCCGAATGGTTCATGTGGGTTTTTAGGGCTAGTCTTTTAACCTAATCCAATTAACATACTAACAACATCATATGGATACAAAACATGAATTAAAACTTCATTGAATCCTCAAAATAAAGGGGTGGCCGAATGGTTCAAGGGTCTTTTAGGGTTAGACTTTTAACCTAATTCAATTAACGTACTAACAACATCATATGCATACAAAACATGGATTAAAACTTCATTGAATCATCAAAATAAAGGGGGTGGCCGAATGGTTCAAGGGGCTTTTAGGGTTAGACATTTAACCTAATTCAATTAACATACTAACAACATCATATGCATACAAAACATGGATTAAAACTTCATTGAATCATCAAATAAAGGGGGTGGCCGAACGGTTCAAGGGCTTTTAGGGTTAGACATTTAACCTAATTCAATTAACATACTAAGAACATCATATGCATACAAAACATGGATTAAAACTTTATTGGAACATCAATACAAGGGGGGTGGCCGAATGGTTCATGAAGGCTTTTAGGGCTAGTCTTTTAACCTAATTCATTCTACAACCCAACATCATCATATGCATGTAAAATAAGATATAGAACTTCAATAAAACACCAAGAAACCCATGTTGGCCGAATGGTTCATAGAGGTTCCTAGGGTTAACCTTTAACCTAATTCATTCTACATCCTAACATCATCATATGCATGTAAAACAAGGTATAGAATTTCAATAAAACACCCAAAAACATGTGTTGGCCGAATAGTCCATAGGGGTTTCTAGGGTTATCTTTTAACCTAATTCATTTTACATCCTAACATCATCTTCTTCTTACAAAACATGATATAGAACTTCCTTGGAACATCAAAACTAAGCTTGGCCGAATATATCATAGTGATTTCTACACAAAATAATCAACCGAAAGCTAAACAATCAACCGAAAGCTACTCGTATGCAGGTGAGGGATACTTACATCCTTCGCGTTTCTTTTTGGTTGGAAAAATAACCTAAAGGAAGCAACCTAGCCTTGCTTCTTGCTTGGATGGGGTTCGGCCAAGGATGGAGAGGGGGAAGCTCTAGGATTCGGTGAGGAAGAGGAAGAAGAGGAGAAAATAAATTTTGTAACTCATGCCCCCTCATTCCCCCTATTTATTCACTTGAAGAGTCCCTTGATCTCCCTTACACTTAACCATAATTTCCCCTATTCCTCTAATGATAAAATCTTATTGGGCTTCTGGTTAGTGGATGCATCTATAGGGCTTGGCTATCTCTAGAGGTTTGGGGGTTCAATTCCTAGGCTTTGCATCCCTTTTGGCTTATTTTCTTTTATTTTTGAAAAAGCCCACATAAAGCCCATTATCATCAAGCCAACAATTCTTGTAAAATTTCTAGAAATTTTACAGGCGTTACATGATGAATATTCTGTAAGGGAGAATCTATTACATACATAGTTATGATTCATCCCAGTAGTCTAGTACTTTGGAATCCATAGGGGACTCTAGATTTAACATTTTAGTTCCTGAAGATGCTCGGATTGTGTAAACCCAAACAAAAAAAATCGAAATACTAGGGAATATGATAAAAAGAAAAAAAAAGATGGGGAAATAAAAAGATGGAAAAAAAATGAGAGTTGAAAAAAAAACAGTTGTCATGGGTGGGAATGACTAGGTGCCCCTTTGAGACCGAGTTAGGTTACTGGGGAAACACCTAACAATTTCTCTCAATACCGAGCACACCTTTGAGACTTTATGCTAGATCTACGGAATGCTCCTCACTTAGGGCAGGTAAGTGTCTAAAAGCTAGAGACCTTAGGAAAGCTATAGGATTACGACTTAACTCATTGTGGAACGAGTATCCCTTAGGAGAATTCTCTCAACACATGCACTAAAAGCTAACTTAGTGAACTTTTAGAACATATCTATTTTCTTTGAATGAAAATACCACTTGATAATTTAGTTAACATGCTAGGTATGGGAATAATGCTTTTTAAATTTCATGGCCCTGAGGTTTGCTTGAGGATAAGCAAAGATCTAAGTCAGGGAGAATTTATGCGGGCAAAATATAT
The DNA here is from genome assembly GCA_025175895.1 of Wurfbainia villosa. Lineage (NCBI taxonomy): Eukaryota > Viridiplantae > Streptophyta > Magnoliopsida > Zingiberales > Zingiberaceae > Wurfbainia > Wurfbainia villosa. The sequence goes on along the minus strand of CM046001.1, from coordinate 53,542,346 downwards.
AGTCTTTTAGGAGTAGTTTTAACACACATCTCATTGCATTTTGTACTTATTTCATGCATATTCTTCCTAGTTTTGCATTCATTTCCTATTTTCTAGTTTGGAGATCTGGTCTTGCTATTTTTATATGTTGGATGACATTTTGGAAGTAAAACGACACATTTTTGAGCCAAACGAAGGCGAGCATGCTATGGCCATGTTTCTCCCAAAACATAGGCATGCTCCGGAGCAAAAGAAGGCATTCACCAGATAGATCAGTGGCGGACACAGCCTGACCATGTGAATCTCTCACGACCTTGTCCAAAATACCAACTCCCCACACGATCGACCGTGTGAATTTCACATGGTCGTGTGGCATTAGCCTGAGTTGATGCAAGTTATGGTTTCATGGGGATTTAATGAAAGGTAGCTCTTCTTCTATAAATAAGAAGGCATGCCCAAATCGTAAGTAGGAGGCCCGACGGTTAGGACGGCAAGAGGGTGCCCTAAAAAGCACCTGAGACTCACAATGGAGAGGAAGGAAGTGGATAGAAGATCTCTCAATGCTCCGACATCATGGAGAACAACCAAGACACATAAATTGTATAGGACAAAAAGCACTCTCTTTATTTTCTGTTGGTGTAATTGGTCCAGGTAAGGATTGACCAGACTCAAGTTTGACTCGAGCAGTATTTTGATGTTAGACAAAACGTATGATATGTGAGTGTCATGGGAAGTCCAAGCATGGGGCTTGGCATTGAATGTCCAACATGGGTTGACCACGTAAGTCCAAGTGTGTAGCCTTGGCAATGAAAATCCAATCATGGGGCTTGGTGTTGGGAAAATCCAAGTTTAGGGCTTGTTGTTGGTAAAGTCCAAGTGTGTAGCCTTGGCATGGAAAATCCAAGCATGGGGATTGGTGTTGGTAAGTCCAAGTGGGTAGCCTTGGCAATGGGAAGTCTTGAGGACTTGGCAAGGTCACTAGACTTGTAGGCTCAGGGTCCTTGAGTCAGAGAAGGATGGCATTGCGAAGTCATACACTTGGAGCATCCGAGGGACCACCAAACAGGGAGCGAATGGAGTGAGGCCCAAGGGAAGCAGACTTCGAGGGCAAGAGACACGAAGGATGACATTACGAAGTCATGCGCTTGGGGCATCCGAGAGATGTAGGCCGAGGGAAGAGAGCTTCGGCGGGGAACTCTATGAGAGGATGAGGTGGACTTGGCCAAGTGGCTAAGACGAAGTGTTGGATGCTTAAACATCATGTTTGAGGTTTCATCTGACGATCGGATGCTCAAATAAGTGTTTATTTGAGGTTTTACCCTACAGTAGTCTATTGGAATAGGTGTTGATTCGACTAATCCAAGTTTACTGATGATCGACTGGTGTTCGACTGCATTTTGTGGTCTGGTAGTCTACTGGCAATACTTGGCAATCGATTGATGTTGACAATAGTCGACTGCCAAGGGATGGCAGTCGACTGATGGAATTATCACGGGCACATAATGCTCCGTAGCCAATTGGGAAGTCGGCTACGGGCATTGGCAATCGACTAATGAGTGATCCGTTGGAACTTGTCCAGCGTGGATCGAGTCATTGTGAGACAATGGCTATAGGAGCATTCGACTAATGGTCTTGATCAGTCGACTGATGGGCACAAAATTAGCTCGATGCAGGTTATAAATGGAGCTTGAGATGGAGGATTTTGCCAAGTTTTTTGGGGCGGTTTTGGAGGGGAATTGCTGCTGCATTCCAGTCCTTCAAGAATAAACCAAAGCAAGCAACATGCAAGAGTTCAAATCCATTGTTATAAAGTTTTCTTTACGTATTTCATTGTTGTATTTGTATTTTCTTGTACCTTTTTGTATTACTTAGTGTAATTGCTTGTACGAGGTTTCTCCACCTCCGACTTATTGTCGAGAAGGAGTTTGATTAGTGTCGTGTGCATAACTCAAGCTCGTTGAGCTCACCCCATGGAGTAGGAATCCTAAGGTTCCGAACCACGTATATCGTGTTGTATTTTTGCTTGTGCCTCTTGTATTCATATTTCATTACTATTATTTCTGCTGTGCTAATGACAATTGTAGACAAGCGACACACACAAATGATCGAACGCCACCATCATCTATGAATTGGGCTATTCACCCCCCTCTAGTCGATCATCGATCCTCCAACAAGTGGTATCAGAGTGAGGAGGTTGTCATTGGACTCACCGCCACAACAATCAACAAGATGGCCAGCATCAACATCCGTCCACCAAAATTCGAAGGAGACTTTTCTTGGTGGAAGAAAAGGATGGAGGTATATTTCGAAATCGATTTCGATATGATGCTAACAATTGAAAATGGTTTTGAAGTACCTAGGGGTGAAGACAACAAGTCGTTAGTAAAATCAAGATAGACCGAGGAACAACGACAATAATTTAAGATAACGGTTAAGGTAATAAAAATGTTAATTAAATTAATACCTAACAATATCTTGTGCAAGCTAGGTGAATATGGTGATGCTAAGGAGTTGTGGGATAAGGTGGTTAGATTCCATGAAAATTCTAAACCGGCACAAGTAGAGAAGGAAGCCGAAGTAGAATGTCCATCAACATCTAGATCCGAGGATGTTGAAGAATTGGAGGAAACCTCCACTTCTAGCATCGAGGAGGAGAGACAATCTTCTATCCCATAGCAAGAACAAGAAGAAGTATCTACATTTGGGAGAAGTGAAGATCAAGAGGCTTCCACCACCCTAGGTAACTCAAATGCAATTTTTAATAATAAAGATCACATAATTTTCTTTGAGTGTAGGAAGAAAGGGCATTACAAGAGAAAATGCCCAAAATTGGCTAAGGAGAAAGCACTGACACTAAAAGTCAAAGGATGCCGGAGTCCTCACTAGGAAAAGCAAAGAGCCCATTGTGTGATTCAAATGCAACCAAAGAAGACACTACTGAATCCAATGCCCTAGGGGGAGAAAGAAGGGGCAAGAAGGAGCTAAACAAGTAGGGGGAGCTTCCAAAGCAAACTCTAAGGTATACTTTAATGTACCTTCTAGTTCTAGGATTAAGAAGCATGCTAGAAGTTATTTTAATTCACTTGCTATTGTCCATGAACATAAGCATGCTAGTAGAAATAGATTTTATTATGTTGGTGCTAAGCATGTTAATTTATCTAAGGACAAACCTAGGACCAACAACGCTAGACCTATTTTACCTAGGGAGAGTATTAGAAGAATAGAAGAAAATTTAGGCATCAACCCTAAGAAGGGTAGACACATGCCTAAGAAGAAGAGTCCTTCCCAAAAGATTAATGAAAAATCAAACTTGGGAAAATTAGAATTAGAGAAACAAGCCTTGAGGTCAAGGCTTGAAAATTTGGAGAAGACCCTAGCAAGAATTACAAATTCAATTAAAAGGTCTATTGGTCAAAATTTAGGACCTAGGAGACAAGAACTGGTTAAGGGCAAGAAAGGTTTGGGTCACAAACCTAAGTCCTACCACAATGTTTCATCTGATTATGGAACTAAATCTAGGTCTAGGAAAACCAGGGTTAATAGGGAAGTTATCCCTAAGATTAGCCATGGTGTGTGTCTAGTGGCTAAAAATTCAAGAAAATCTAAGGTAGCCACTAAGAAGGTCAAAGGGGGAGTTACCTCTAGAGTTGACCTAGGAAAGCCCCAATTGATTAAGGCTTCAAAGCCAAAAAGGGTCATTAGGAAGTTATCCCTAGCAAATACCTTGTTAACCCAAGGAGCTCCTGTTGGGATGTATACTGAAAAGTCTATCTTTTGTATGAACATCTTTATTTTGAAATAAGAATCACATGATCATTGTTTGTATATTTTTATGGTTATGTATATTGTCTAATACATTACATTGTAGATAACATGGTGTGTGGTGTCACACAGGAGATCATGTTATCAGCTCCTTGTAAAGTAAAAGTAAAAGCTCACAACCGAGATGGCTTTGGACAAACTATTGGAATGGTTGTAGTGTGATTTAGTATTGGTTTGTCTTGACCATAGAATCACACAAGTGCACTTTGTGTGTATTGAATAGGACTGACTTAGAGGTGATTCAATTTATTGTTGGCTACATAATCGAATCGGACCTCAGATATTATATTGTACATGCTCTTAATCCCGATATAATAACGGACACATATACTTAGTATTCATTTCTTTGATTTACCAATGGGTGAGATTTATAAATTAAATCGATAGGCTCGGTAAGATGGAAAATGATATTATTTATATGTTGTGCCATTGATTATAGGATGATGATGTCCCCTTGAGGAGCTCATAAGGTTCATCATGTAAACCCTGCAGGTCGACTTGGTCCGGCATGATGAAAAGGTTGAGTGGTACTACTCATGGAGTTAGATGTTGATTAATTAATGGTTAGTAAATTAATTAATCGATGAATATTCGAGATCTTAAACACGGGGAGAAAATGTACATATAATATATGGAGCCCATATTAACTTATGGGGGTTGGTGAGGTAGATCAATGATAATCCTTTAGTGGATTGGATTATCATTAATGGATCAGACTTTATGTGGGCTTGATCCATTGGATGGCCAAGATCCAACTCCTCCTCATGGTCCCTATTGTAGCCTATTAATACCTCATGAAGCTAAGATCCAATGGATGGAAACAAAACTCTAGATCCAAAGGTAGAGATTAAATCTCTAGATCCGACGATTGAGATTAAATCTCTAGATCCAACGGTTGAGATTAAATCCCTAGAACCAATGGTGTAGATTAAAACAAAGTTTATCCCTAAACTCTATATAAGGAGGCTTTAGGGTTGGCGTAGAAAACAATTGGAAGCAAGGGGTTTTGGAGTTGGCGGCAAGAAGAAAGAGGATTAGGGTTTGGAGCTTGGCGGCACCAAATAAGGAAATTATTTCCTTGTCTTCTTCTTCTCAATTGGTGGCTGGCGTCCATACAGCTCCTGTCCTCCCTTGGCCAGTGTCCAAACCCAGCTCTCCTCTTCTCCTTGGCAAGTAGAACCAAGGCTTAGGGTTCTCCCTTGGAGCTTTGGTCGGCATTCACCTTTTCTCCCTTCTCCTTGTTGGCCGGCGGCAAGCAACTTGGTTGTTGCTTGTTGGTTGGCTAAAGGAAAGAGAAGAGTCTTGTTTCTATTCTTCCTCTTGCTCGGAATGAGCAAGGAAGGAAGATTGGTGATCTAGGAGCTTCAACTTTTGATAGATCATCGCCCACACGACGTCCGAAAGGAGGAAGGTCGTACAATAGAAGATCGAGAGGTATATCGATTCTCTATTCTCTTTAGTAACATGTTTATATTTGTTCTTCAATTATATGCATGATATATTCTGTTTTGTTGCTAAAGATACTTGGACCCCGAACATAAACACAAAAGCCAGTGATTCTTACATCGTCTATTCCGCGGCTATTCGTAGAATAGAGGTTGGTCGCTTGAACAACAAGTTTGTTCAAGTGACTACTCTAATCGAATAGCACGAAGATGACAAGGTTGCTTGGGCAATCCCTCTTGTCAGGGATAAATTTTTTTTTATCCGGGGACATAGAAGGGATTGCCATGAACAAGTGACCAAGTTGAAGTGGGAAGCGAAGTTTCCCCTCCCTTCAATTGGTATCAGAGCCACGGTTTCCAGTTTTGTGTGTTTAAGGATTCGGTTACTCTTATGCATTTTTCATATATTATATGTGTCGAATAATAGTAGGATATGCGTAGGTTAACTCTTTGGTTGCAAGCATAAGATCCGACTATTATTGCCATATGTGTGTATGTGATTGTATGTGTGTAATAGTATATTTTGTTGAATCCTTGGGGTTGACGAGGCTAGTATTTAATTTTTTTTTAAATTAGATACGAAATTGTTTAGCCACTCTTTTTATTTTAGTTTACTTTCGATCTAGATTTCATGTACACTTCCTCGTGGAGTATAGGATCGATAGATGTAAATTAAAATAGTTTTTAGTCTCGTCTCGGATCTCCGGATGGCTCATACATGGCGTAGGAGGAGCGGACGAGATGGCGATGTGATGGGAGACATATTGCAGATAAAAGCCATAATAGTTGGAAAATAATTTATTTTTCATATTTATTGTTTATTGTTTGATATGCATGTCGTAGGCTAGAAAATTTCTCAATTTCAAATTACTAAGTGGGAGAGGGATATTTTTATAAATTCCCACGGCCTCCATTACAATTTGACATGTGATGCAAACAAACTTGCGCGTCGGCTCTGAGTGCCTTCCTCCCCATCGGATGAGTTTGTTTGCGGATCACAAGGTCGAATATGGTTATAGGGAATTATTAAGGAGCATGTGTACTTCCCCATCGGAAGGCACATAACCCGAGATAATTATCTTGGTACCAAGTAATGGTGAACACTTAGATACAAATATAAGTATCCTCCCCATCGGAGTCATTGCTTTTATTTGTAGGGACAAAGAGGAACCAACTATTAATTTTACTTGTCAAAAAGTTAGGTTGACAAGATAGTAAAATTAATGGGTAAAATCTCTTCTTACAAATGAAGAATTCGTATACGTCCACACTATCGTGGCATACGATATTCTCGGTGTTTTGAGGTGTTGGTTGATTTTAAAATTTTATTTTTTGAGGAATCAATAATTTTTTTAAATCTAATGTTTTGATCTATGTGATTCTTAGATTTTCTTTCAAAATGATTTTTAACCCGCTTGCTGTGATACTGAAAGAGAATAAACTTACTGGACCCAACTATGTTGATTGGAAGAAGAATCTTGAGATTGTCTTGACTGCTGAGGAATACAAATATGTACTCCTCGAAGAGTGCCCTCCTAAGCCTGCGGATGATTCTGGGGAAAAGGAGAAAGAGAGTTATAAGAAGTGGATAAAGGCTGATGAGAAGGTGCGGTGTTACATTTTGGCATCTATGTCAAATGTACTGCAACATCAACATCAAGCCATGCCCACTGCTTATGACATGATGCTCAATCTCAAAGAGCTTTTCGGACACCAGAATCAGGCTGCAAGGCAGGAAGCCATGAGAAACTTGATGATGACTACCATGATCAAGGGAACACCCGTAAGGGATCATGTTCTCAAGATGATGGCTCATTTGAATGAGCTGGAGGTCCTTGGAGCTGAGATCGATGGGGAAACCCAGGTCGATATCATTCTCCAGTCTCTACCTAGGAGTTTTGAGCAGTTTCGCCTGAACTACAACATGAACAAGAGGTTGTATTCATTGGCGAAACTTCTGATAGAACTCCAGGCGACAGAGGGGCTATTTCGTCAGAGTGCTCAGACGCATGCCATGGTGACCCAAAAGGTTTCTACTTCTAAGCCGAAAGGAAAGAAGAAGAAGAAATAAGCTGGGGCGAAGGCTGTGGGAGGAACTCAAGGAGGAGTGAAGAAGTCGAAAGGCAAGTGCTTCACTTGTAAGCAGACTTGACACTGGAAGAAGGATTGCCCCAACCGCAAGCAGAACAAAGGTATATCTTTTGGTCTAGTCGTTGAAACATGTTTAGCGGTGTTATCTACCGGCACCTGGTGTGTAGATACGGGAGCTACTGATCATGTCTGCAATACTTTGTAGGGGTTCCTATAAACCAAACGACTGGCTGAGGGGGAGATTACCGTGTACTTGGCCGATGCCACGAAGGTGGCGGCTGTTGCAGTGGGAGACGTTCATTTATCTTTCGAGAAAAATAAAGTTTTGGTTCTTAAGAATTTCCTTTATGTACCTTTGTTTAGAAAGAATTTAATTTCGGTTTCTAAATTGTTTATGGATTGATATTCTATTCCTTTTAATGATAGAGTTGTTATAAAAAAGGAATAGGGACATTATCTGTTCGGGTGCATTGATAGAAAATTTATACACACTTGAACCAAAAGCTCCCACGATGCAAATTGAAGTTAATAACTCATCTTCTAATTCCAATAAGAGAAAAGAACCTTCAAAGATGAACCAAACATATCATTGGCATCTTAGGCTTGGGCATATTAACCTAAGCAGAATTCAAAGGTTGATAGCTGATGGACCTCTGGGTTCATTAGTGGTGGAAGATTTCCCAACCTGCGAATCTTGCTTGGAGGGTAAAATGACCAAGAGGCCTTTTAAGGCCAAGGGGTATAGAGCCAAAGATGTGTTAGAATTGGTTCATTATGATTTGTGTGGTCCTATGTCTATCCTGGCTAGAGGTGGTTTTGAGTATTTCATCTCTTTTATAGACGATTATTCGAGATATGGATACATTTACTTGATGCGCCGCAAGTTTGAATGCTTTCACAAGTTCAAAGAATTCAAGGCTGATGTGGAGAAATGTCAAGGTAAAAGTATCAAGACACTACGATCTGATCATGGTGGTGTGTACCTCTTGGGAGAGTTTAGGAATTACTTATTAGAGGTTGGGATTCAATCCCAATTGTCTGCACTTGGCACACCCCAGCAGAATGGTGTAGCAGAGCAAAGGAATAGGACTTTTATGGAGATGGTTAGATCGATGATGAGTTATTCTGAGTTGCCAGATTTTTTCTGGGGATATGCTCTAGATATGGCAGTGTACATTATGAACTTGGTCCCATCTAAATCAGTGCCTTTTACTCCCACAGAATTGTGGACTGGGCGAAAGCCTAGTCTAAGACATATTCGGATATGGGGTAGTCAAACACATGTGCTGAAGGCAGATGCTGGTAAGTTGGAACCTCGTATAGAAGTACGCATGTTCGTTGGCTATCCTAGAGAAATGAAGAGTGGTTTATTTTATAGTCCTAGAGATCAGAGGATGATCGTTAGCATGAACGTCAAATTTCTAGAGGAAGACTATGTGATGAACCACAAGTCCATGAGTAAGATTGTTCTGGAGGAATTGAAAGGGGAAGTCACTTCTTCAGTACCATCGGTACAAGAGAATATACCATAAGTCACTGAACCGCGTGTCATAGAGGATACACAGGTGATACCTCGTCGTAGTGGGAGGGTTGTGAGACAGCCTGATAGATTCATGTTCTTAGGAGAATCTTCTGATTTGGTGTCTGACGAACATGAACCTGATCCCTAGACATATGACGAGGCAATCCAAGATAAAGATGCAGCATCTTGGCAAAGTGCAATGAATGCTGAGATTGAATCTATGGATTCAAATCAGGTCTGGGAGCTAGTAGAGCCACCCGATGGTGTAAAAATCATTGGATACAAGTGGATCTAAAAAAGAAAGAGAGGAATAGATGGGAAGATTGAGACCTTCAAAGCGAGGCTTTTTGCGAAGGGGTATACTCAGAAAGAGGGTATCAATTATGAGGAGACCTTTTCGCCGATAGCCATGCTTAAATCTATCCGGATTCTCTTATGCATAGCAGCTCATATGGATTATGAGGAATGTCAGATGGATGTCAAGACAGCTTTCCTTAATGGAAGTCTTGAGGAAAACATCTATATGAAGCAACCAAAGGGATTCATTGCGAAGGGCAAAGAGCATCTTGTATGTAAGCTTAATCGGTCCATTTATGGATTGAAGCAAGCTTTGAGGTCTTGGAACATTTGCTTTGATGAGGTAATCCAGTCTTACGGATTTATTCAAAGTCCAGATGAGTCTTGTGTATAGAAGAGATGTGACAGAAATGTAGTGGTATTTCTTGTACTATATGTAGATGACATTTTGTTGATTGGCAACAATATCAAGGTGTTATCGGACGTAAGGGTATGGTTGTCCAAACAGTTTGATATGAAGGACTTGGGAGAAGTTGGACACATGCTTGGGATCAAGGTTATAAGGGATCGCAGGAAAAGGATGTTGTGCTTATCCCAAGCTTCATACATAGACACAATTATGGATCGTTTTAGCATGCAAAACTTCAAGAAAGGTTTTCTACCTTTCAGGCATGGAGTTTCTTTATCTAAGGAGATGTGTCTTAGAACATCTGAGGAGATAGAGGAGATGAAGGTGGTTCCTTATGCCTCGGTAGTAGGAAGCCTCATGTATGCGATGTTATGTACGAGACCAGATATCTGCTTTGTCGTGGACATGGTCAGCAGATATCAGAGAAATCCAGGACAGGGACATTGGATTGCAGTAAAGCATATATTGAAGTACCTGAGAAGGACTAGGGATTATATGCTTGTTTACCAGGCAGACCAATTACTCCCTGTGGGTTACACAGATTCCGACTTCCAATCAAAGAGGGATAACAGTAAGTCTACCTCAGGTTTTGTGTTTACTTTGGGAGGTGGAGCCATTGTATGGAGGAGTGTCAAGAAGAAATGCGTGGCGGACTCTACCATGGAAGCTGAGTATGTGGCAACATCTGAGGCGGCCAAGGAAGTTGTGTGGCTCAGGAACTTTCTGATGGACTTGGATGTGATTCCTGGTTTTCCCAGAACTATCACAATTTATTGTGATAATAGTGGTGCAGTTGCAAACTCGAAGGAACCACGAGCCCATAAGGCAAGTAAGCATATAGAGCACAAGTACCACCTAATACGAGAAATCGTAAAGAGAGGAGAAGTTGTTGTGGCCAAGATTGCATCGGAGGATAACCTGGCAGATCCTTTCACTAAGGCCCTTCCGGCGAGAGCTTTTGATAGGCATATGGAGGGAATGGGGATCAAATTTGTGGCATTTTGAGGACAACATAATCTTTTAGTATATGTGAGAGATTGTTGGGATATATACTAAAAAGTCTATCTTTTGTATGAATATATTTATTTTAAAATAAGAATCACATGATCATTATTTGCATATTTTTATGGTTATGCATATTTTCTAATACATTACATTGTAGATAACATGATGTGTGGTGTCACAAAGGAGATCATATTATCGGCTCCTTGTAAAGTATAAGTAAAGGCTCACAACCGAGATGGCTTTGGACAAACCATTGGAATGGTTGTAGTGTGATTTTGTATTGGTTTGTCTTGACCATAGAATCACACTAGTGCAATTTGTGTGTATTGAGCAAGACCAACTTAGATGTGATTCGATTTATTGCTGACTACATAATAGAATCGGACCTCAGATATTATATTGTACATGCTCTTAATCCTGATATAATAACGGACACATATACTTAGTATTCATTTCTTTGATTTACCAATGGGCGAGATTTATAGATTAAATCGATAGGCTCGGTAAGTTGAGAAATGATATTATTTATATGGTGTGTCATTGATTATAGGAGAAAACCGTGTCCTATATATTAGGATGATGATGTCCCCTTGAGGAGCTCATAAGGTTCATCATGTAAACCCTGCAGGTCGACTTGGTCCGGCATGATGAAAAGGTTGAGTGGTACTACTCATGGAGTTAGATGTTGATTAATTAATGGTCAGTAAATTAATTAATCGATGGACATTTGAGATCTTAAATACGGGGGGGGAAATTTACATATAATATATGGAGCCCATATTAACTTATGGGGGTTGGTGAGGTAGATCAATGATAATCCTTTAGTGGATTGGATTATCATTAATGGATCGGACTTTATAAATCCCTAGAACCAATGGTGGAGATTAAAACAAGGCTTATCCCTAAACTCTATAAAAGGAGGCTTTAGGGTTGGCGTGGTAAACAATTGGAAGCAAGGGGTTTTGGAGTTGGTGGCAAGAAGAAAGAGGATTAGGGTTTGGAGCTTGTCAGCACCAAATAAGGAAATTATTTCCTTGTCTTCTTCTTCTCCACTGGTGGCTGGTGTCCATACAACCCCTCTCCTCCCTTGGCCGGCGTCCAAACCCAGCTCTCCTCTTCTCCTTGGCCGGTAGAACCAAGTCTTAAGGTTCTCCCTTGGAGCTTTGGTCGGCATTCACCTTTTCTCCCTTCTCCTTGTTGGCCGGCGGCAAGCAACTTGGTTGTTGCTTGTTGGTTGGCTAAATGAAGGAGAAGAGTCTTGTTTCTATTCTTCCTCTTTCTCGGAACGAGCAAGGAAGGAAGATTGGTGATCTAGGAGCTTCAACTTTTGGTAGATCGTCTCCCACATGACGTCCGAAAGGAGGAAGGTCATACAATTGAAGATCGAGAGGTATATCGATTCTCTATTCTCTTTAGTAACATGTTTATATTTGTTCTTCAATTATATGCATGATATATTCTATTTTGTGGCTAAATATACTCGGACCCCGAACATAAACACAAAAGTCGGCGATCCGTACATCGTCTATTCCGCGGCTATTCATAGAATAGAGGTTGGTCGCTTGAACAACAAGTTTGTTCAAGTGACTACTCTAATCGAATAGCACGACGATGACAAGGTTGCTTGGGCAATCCCTCTTGTCAGGAATAAATTTGTTTTTATCCGGGGACGTATAAGGGATTGCCATGAACAAGTGACCAAGTTGAAGTGGGAAGTGAACTTTTCCCTCCCTTCAGCTCCAATAGGTATTGGGTTCCTAGGAGCGTGATCGATTAACGCTAGATGGGTTAGGGTGTGTTAACCCTAAGTGGATGGGTAGTCAACCTAACCATAGTAGAGTTGACACTTTAGGATTTGCCAATGTGCTTTGAGAAGTTGAAAATTGATTAAATTGGCACAATTAGGTCTTAGAAGTCATGGTGTGCTATTTTGGGTTTTTGGCACATTTGGGGGATAAGTGTTAGTAAGGCAAAATGGATTTAATTCTAATAATGGTAATTTGGGCTTAACACTTAGGTATTGTATACCTTAGTATCTTATACTTGTCATGCTTTATTTGCCTTGCTATGTCATGATATCATATTTATTTTTAATAATATAAAATGTCATGATCATGCTTAGGGTTTATTTTTAAATGACATGTATGCTTAAGTTTATATCACATGCCATGACATCATGATTATATGGCACATGCTTATTCATGTTATCATTTATGCCATAATCATTATTCATGCATTAAATAAAATTGACTTAAGGACAATGACATGATTTGAAGTCCCATGTATAAGGGAATCAAATAGCGTTACCTAGCATATGCATGAACCCCTAAATGAACAAAACCCACATCTCACTAGAGCACTTGACTTGTATGTGTTTCATACACTTAGATACAAGTGAGATGTTAGGAAAAGGAATTTAAGGTTTTAAAAAAACATTTCAAAATCTTTATAAAAAACCTTGGTGAAGTCTATCTTTTGATAGCAATCACCATTGAATGAGGTGATACAAAGTTAGGTCAAACATTAAAAATTTCAAGAGTTTTGAATTTTGTATCAATCTCACTAGTTTATGGATATTTTATTTTTCTAATATTTTTTATCCAGAATGTTTGTAATAAGTAATGTACGTATGAATTTTCAAGATTTTTCAAATTACATATATTTACTTATGAATTTTGGAATTTTAGTTCTGAAATATTTTTCTACACTATGCAGAAATCAGTTGACTACCATGGATGGCAGTCGACTGGAGTCAAGATCAGTATACTAGTAGTTGAGAGAGTTGGCTGATAATGATAATTTTGGGTAAACAAGGTTTGTTAGGCCCATGTTCAGCTATGTTTTGGTTCCCTAACTACTCCTAACCCTAGGACATTCTTTGGAGAGCATTAGAAAGGGTGAAAATCCATTAGATATGGATTAAGTTAAGTGTTTAGGATTTATATCAAATTTTAAGGGAGGTAAAAGTTCAATGTTGAATCTTTTCCCTTAATTTTGATAGTTTAGTGTTTCTCTTGGCTTAGGGACTCTCCAAGGACATTGTTGGTTTAATGGTCAAGGGGGAGCAAGCTTTTAGGAGGAGGTATCCATCATGGGAAGATGGATGTGTATTTTTCCTCATAGGAGGAAAATTGGGGGATTGCCTCTCTTAAGTGATATGGGACTTATCAATAGGAAGATTGAAGGCATCCTTGACATTTTGTACCAAGGGAAAGATTGTAAGGTCTCATTGGGATATGAGACATTGACACCCTTGAGGAGGACCTTTTGATGTATGTCAAAAAAGGGAAGAAGTTACCAATTGGAGTTGGAATTCTCATTGGGATGTGAGAATTGTCAATTTGGGGATAATTGGTAGACTTGTGTTTGAGATTTTGTCAAACATCAAAAAGGGGGAGATTATTAGTGCAATCAGCCCAGGTCACGATTGATCGGACTCGAGTTTGACTCGAGCAGTATTTTGATGTTAGATAAAATATATGACATGCATGTGAGTGTCATGGGAAGTCCAAGCATGGGGCTTGGCATTGAAAGTCCAACATGGGTTGGCTACGTAAGTCCAAGTGTGTAGCCTTGGCGGAGAAAATCCAAGCATGGGGTTGGTGTTGGGAAAATCCAAGCATAGGGCTTGGTGTTCGTAAAGTCCAAGTGTGTAGACTTGGCATGGAAAATCCAAGCATGGGGCTTGGTGTTGGTAAGTCCAAGTGTGTAGCCTTGGCAACGAGAAGTCTTGAGGAGTTGGCAAGGTCACTAGTCTCGTAGGCTCGGGGTCCTTGAGTCGGTGAAGGATGGCATTGTGAAGTCGTGCGCTTGGTGCATCTGAGGGACCGTCGGACGGGGAGCGAATGGAGTGAGGCCTAAGGGAAGCAAACATCGAGGGCAAGATATGCGAAGGATGACATTTTAAAGTCATGCGCTTGGTGCATCCGAGGGACGTAGGCCGAGGGAAGAGAGCTTTGGTGGGGAACTCCATGAGAGGATGAGGTGGACTTGGCCAAGTGGCTAAGACGAAGTGTCGGATGCTCAAACATGATGTTTGAGATTTTACCCGATGGTCGGATGCTCAAACAAGTGTTTGTTTAAGATTTTATCCGACAGCAGTTGACTAGCATAAGTGTCGATTCAACTGATCCAAGTCGACTGATGATCGACTTGTGTTCGACTGCATTTTGGGGCCTAGCAACGCTAAGGGATGACAATGATCGATGGAATTGTCGCGCATGACGTAATGCTCCGTGAGTCGATCGGGCGCTACGGGCATTGCGATCGACTTATGAGTGATCCGTTGGAACTTGTCCAGCGTGGATCGAGTCATTGTGAGACAATGACTACAAGAGCAGTCGACTGAAAGTCTCGATCAGTCGACTGATGGGCGTGAAATTAGCTTGATGCAGGTTACAAATGGAGCTCGAGATGGAGAATTTCGCCAAGGTTTTTGTGGCGATTTTGGAGGGGAATATCTCTTGCATTCCAATTCTTCAAGAGAAATCCAGAGCAAGCAACAAGCAAGAGTTCAAATCTATTGTTGTAAAGTTTTCTTTATGTATTTCATTGTTTTATTTGTATTTTCTTATACCTTTGTGTATTACTTAGTGTAATTGCTTGTATGAGGTTTCTCCACCTCTGACTTGTTGTTGAGAAGGAGTTTGGTTAGTGTCGTGCGCATAACTCGAGCTCGTTGAGCTCACCCCATGGAGTAGGAACCCTAAGGTTCAGAACCACGTATATCGTGTTGTATTTGTGCTTGTGTCTCTTGTATTCGTATTTCATTACTATTATTTCTGCTGCGCTAATGATAATTGTAGACAAGCGACATGCATGAATGATTGAATGCCACCATCGTCTACGAATTAGGCTATTCGCCCCCTCTAGCCAGCCACCAATGCTCCAACATTTTCTTGTTCTACTTGCATTGTAAATACTTTTCTTAAGATGTCTTGTGTTTATTCACATTTGTCTATGGAGTAGATACTTCGATTCTAGGATTAGGGAGTAACTTGTATTTGTAGACATGCTAGATCAAATAATTAGTCATCTCTTTTGATTCTAGTTGCATTGTGTGTTGTTGAGATCAATGAGGATTACATCTTGATTCTATTTATATTAAACATAGGTAATACAAAGGGTGACATACTTCGTATCAAAAATCTAGGAGAACCAAGGATGAACCTTGTTGTCATCCTACCTCCTGTAATTGTAGAAGATAGAATATGATAGAGTAGGATATGAAATACGATCTGCCTCTTCATAGGGATTATTAGGACATCCTCATACCCCAATAACCTATCTTAGCAGAAGGCCCAAAGTATGAGAGATTAACTCTAGAAGGGTTGAGGGACCTTAGTGACAGAGGGCTCCCAACGGTATCAACCCCCTGAGCTCTAACGATCCAAAAGGGAAACTTGGTTAGGAATAGGTAGTTCCCGATAGAAGCAAAAGTTCATCGGGCAAATGCATGATGATTCTTCCTCAAGATCATAATTAGAGATCTCAACGCATCTAATTGATAGCATGTTCCATGACACACAAGTGAAACTGAAGTCCTAGAATCCTTTTAGAGAACTTCGTGTTGGTGCAATCGACCCAGGTCACGATTGACCATGACTCGAGTTTGACTCGAGTGATGTTTCGATGCTCGACAAAAACATATGACAATGTAATCGTCATGGGAAAGTCCAAGTCTTGGGTACTTGGCATGGAAAGTCCAAGTGGGACACTTGGCATTTGGGAAAGTCCAAGCATGGGTCTTGGCAATGTAAAGTCCAACATGGGTTGGCAAGGAAAGTCCAAGCATGGGTCTTGGCAATGTAAAGTCCAACATGGGTTGGCAAGGAAAGTCCAAGCATGGTCTTGGCATGGAAAGTCCAACATGGGTTGGCAAGGGAAAGTCCAAGCTTGAGTCTTGGCATTTGAGAAGTCCAAGGGTTTGATATTGGCGGCGTAAAGTCCAAGCTGGAGTCTTGGCAGCATAAGTCCAATGGTTGGCGGCGTAAAGTCCAAGCAGAGTCTTGGCGGCGTAAGTCCAATGTGCCTTGGCGGTGTAGACACCATTAGCATGACATAGCCGACGGAAGCACCTGAAGGCTAGCGCGATGGATGAACAAGTCATGGATGACTTGGAGGGATCCGAGAGGCGTGAGGCTGATGGAGGTGGCTAGAAGGCTTAGGTCTAGGCTAAGGGTGGTCTAGCAAGTATGGGGGAACCATACTTGGGTTAAAACCTCATGTTTGAGGTGTGCCAGTCGACTGGTGCCATGTGGCAGTCGACTGGACCGAGTCAACTAGGGTTTGATCGGGCGTTTCAGCAATGACCGCCGAGAGGTGGGCAATGATCGATGGAGCTGAGCAATGATCGATCGGTGATCACCGACCGGTGCTTGTATTTCGGGCACGTATCGGAGTCGAGACTCGATCGGTCGAGTGAAGGCTCCATCACCGATCGATGGTCATGATCACCGATCGATGAAGGTTCCGCTGGATTTATCTGGATTCAGCCATTGTCTCACGACAACGGGCATCACGATCGATGGTCCCGATCACCGATCGATCGATTTTTTCCAAAGACAAAGTTGAAGCTATATAATATGGGCTCGTGATGGAGGAAAAACCAAAGGTTCTTTGAGGCGATTTGGGGCGATTGTTGAGGTGCAATTCGGTCTCAAGTGCTCAACCAAGCTCAAGCATTCAAGAGCATTTGTAAAGTGTTTTTCTTTACTAGTTTTGCTTTGTATTTCATTGTATTCGCTTGTAGCTTTTGATTATTGTTGTAATCATCCTGTACGAGGTTTCTCCGCCTCCGGATTGTTTCGAGAAGGAGTTTTTATTAGTGTTTGCATGTGCATCACTAGAGCTCGTAGAGCTCAATCCGTGGAGTAGGAACCTTGAGGTTCCGAACCACGTTATATCATCGTGTTCGTGTGTGATTGTATATTTCGTTATTGCTTTCATTATCTATATTCCGCTGCGCTAACATATTCATTGCCTTCTTACTGAGCGGAACGAGATCAAATTCATTGAGCTATTCACCCCCTCTAGCTTCCAGCGATCCTAACAAGTGGTATCGAGGCAGGGCTCTTCCTACTAACATGGGAGCTAAGACAAAAGGCTGAAGGTGAAGGTGGAATTACAAGCTTGGATGGGATATCAATACTCCACCTCCATATGATCAGAAGATTTTCCAGGCATGGAGAGCAGAATGAAACATTCTTGATGATGAACATAGAGGATTGGAAGTTCATTCTTGGCCTTGAGGGATAAGAAGAATATCTAAAATTGAAAAAGTGGACCCAGAGCAGCAAAGCTCAAGGCAAGTTAAGATGACTTTTGGAAGATTTAATCCTAATGATGTTTTGTGCTAGGGATTACATGTATGCCAAGCTATGGAGAAGGAAGAACATGAGGTTCATCCTCAAGTGAAGTGAAGTTGAGATGGAGTCAACCAATTGAGAAGAAGAAGTAGAAGAGGTGGAAGAAGCATCTACTTCTAGGATTGAGGAGGAGAGACCTCTATACATCGAAGAACAGCTCGAAAAGCTCAAAAACTCAAGGCACCTACCACCATTAGGTAACTCAAACACTTTCAATTCAAATAAAATCATATATGTGTTTTGAGTGTGAGTTAGACTATAAGAGCAGTGAAGAAAGTCAAAGCTCAAAAATCAACAAAGAAAGTTCCCAAGTCAAAAGCAAGCACAAATGTGCAATATGCTTCAAAGGACATTATGCAATCAATGTCATAGGGAAGAAAGAGAAGACCTACAAAAGCTAAGGCTAACCCTAAAATTTATTAATGCATCTTTTTAATTTCTAAAAAAGCATGCTAAGGTTTATTCTCTTGTATCATAAAACATGCTAGAAATAACAAACATATTTGTTTAGGTAAGAAGGTTCACCTTAGGAATAAGGAGAAAGTTTGGGACTAATGTCCTAAAAATATCTTACCTAGAGAATCAATTAGGAAAATAGGAGAACATCTAGGCCTTAACCCTAAATGGACTAGGCATATGCCTAGGAAGAACCATGCCCATGGTCTAAATCAAAATTCTAAAATTGGGCAATTAGAATTAGAGAACCAAGCCTTGAGGTCAAAGCTTGAGAAACTTGAAAAGACCCTAAATAAGATACAAAATCAATCTAAAGGGTCTAATGGTCAAATTCTTGGGTCAAGAAGTCAAAGTCAACATCTAGGATCTAAAAGTCAAAAGTCAACCAAGGGCAAGAAAGGTTTGGGTCACAAACCTAAGCCTAAGGTGGCTTATCATTGTGTTCCATTTGACTATGGAACACTAACTAGGTCTAGGAAGACCAAGGTCAATAGGGAAGTCATCCATAGAGTTGACCATGGTATGTGCCTAGTGGCTAGGGTTTCTAGGAAACCTAGGGAAGCCACTAAGAAGGTTACAAGGGGAGTCACCCCTAGAGTTAACCATGGCAAAACCAAAATGACCAAGGCTTCTAAGCCTAGAAGGGTCATTAGGAAGGTATCTAGGGAGGTTATCCCTAAGGAGTACCTAATTAACCCTAGGAGCTCAAATCGGTTTTGGATTCCTAAGAGCGTGATTGATTCACGCTAGATGGGTTAGGGTGTGCCAACCTTAAATGGATGGGTAGTTAACTCAACCATGGCAAAGGTGACACTTTAGGTTATTTTCAAGGTTATGGATACCTTGGAAATAGATTTGAATTATCATCCTAAAAGATTTTAGGGTGTGCCAATATTATTTTAGAAGCTTGATAAAATGGTCAAATTGGCACAATTTAGGTTTAGAGGTCATAGTGTGTCATTTTGGGTTTTTGGCACACTTGGGAAAATTTAGGTTAATATGGCAAAATATACTTAATTATATCAAATGGAAATTAATATTAAAATTTAGGTATTACTATACCTATATATTTTATTTGCCATGCCTTGATTGCCATATGCCATGACATCATTTTTTTTTTTAATCATTTTTATATGTCATGATTATGCTTAGGTTTAAGGTTTTAAATGTCATGTGTTTTTAAATTTTATCATATGCCATGACATCATGATCATTGGCAATGTTTTAATAATGCTATTATTTCTGCCATGATCATACATTCATGCATTAACTTGATTAAAATTGATTTAAGGACTATGACATGACTTGAAGTCTCATTTATAAGGGAATCAAGTAGAGTTGCTTTAGAAGATGCATGAAACCCTAGTTTAGGGAGAACAAAACCCACATCTCACATCTAATTGACATGTATATGTATTTATACACCATAGATACATGTGAGATGCTAGGATATGAGTTAAGTTCAAAGTGCATAGTTTTTGCATCTAGATGAACTAAAACTCATCTAATTCTATTTGTGGATCATTGGGAAAGCTTGTGTACAAGTCATGTGCATAGAGCCTAAGGAGTATGATCCAAAACAAGGTTTTGAAAATATTTTAAAATCATTTTGAAAAACCTTGGTGAAGTCTATCTTTTGATAGCAATCACCATTGATGAAGTTGATACAAAGTAGGACCAAAACATTGAAAATTTCAATGGTTTTGAACTTTGTGCCAATTTCAGTATTTTATGGGTAAAATAATTTTCAAATATTTTTCACCCATTGTATTGGTCATAGGTATTATACGTATCAAATTTCATGATTTTTCGATATACGTATAATTATTTATGATTTTCTGAAATTCAACTCTGATAATTGAAATTCGGAAATTTCAGTTATCGATCGCCATTGGTGTCGATCGGTGATGGAGTGCCGATCGTGATTTGAATCACTTGATTGCTGATTCGGGATAACCAAGGTTGTTTAACCCGATTTCAAATTGCAGTTAAGGTCCCTAACCACTCCTAACCCTAGGATATGCTTTGGGAAGCATGATGAAGGGTGAAAATCCATTGGATATGGATTAGGAGAGGTGTTTAGGGTTTGTATCAATGTTAAGGTGTTGGAAAGTTCAATGTTGAATTTCTAACCTTAATTTTGATGGTTTAGAGTTCCTATTGGCTTAGGGACTTCCCAAGGACATTGTTGGTGCAAGGGTCAAGGGGGAGCAAACCTTTAGGGGGAGGTATCCATCTTGGGATGATGGATGTGTTTTTTCTCCTTGAAGAGGAGAAGTTATTGGGAGAATATGACATCAATTGGGAAATTGATGGGACTTTTGAGAGACTCAATTTGGAAATTGGGAGAGTAAATGGGATTGTCTCTCTTGAGTGATATTGGACTTATCACTAGGAAGATGGTAGGCATCCTAAGTATTTTTGGACCAAGGGGGAGATTGTAAGATCTCATTGGGACATGAGACATTGACCTCCTTGGAGAGAAGACCTTTTTGATGTTAGTCAAAAAGGGGGAGAATGTTTGGGGGAGAACATTTGGAGAATGTTATTTGGAGAAGATTTGGAATTACCAATTTGGGAAATTGGTAAGGAGTTTGAGTTAGTGGTCTAACTCAATGGTTTGTTTGGTTTTTGTCAAACATCAAAAAGGGGGAGATTGTTGGTGCAATCGGCCCAGGTCACGATTGACCAGGACTCGAGTTTGACTCAAGTGATGTTTTGATGCTCGACAAAAATATATGACAATGTAATCGTCATGGGAAAGTCCAAGTATTGGGTACTTGGCATGGAAAGTCCAAGTGGGACACTTGGCATTTGGGAAAGTCCAAGCATGGGTCTTGGCAATGTAAAGTCCAACATGGGTTGGCAAGGAAAGTCCAAGCATGGTCTTGGCACGGAAAGTCCAACATGGGTTGGCAAGGGAAAGTCCAAGCTTGAGTCTTGGCATTTGAGAAGTCCAAGGGTTTAATATTGGCGGCGTAAAGTCCAAGCTGGAGTCTTGGCAGCATAAGTCCAATGGTTGGTGGCGTAAAGTCCAAGAAGAGTCTTGGCGGCGTAAGTCCAATGTGCCTTGGCGGTGTAGACACCGTTAGCATGACATAGCCGACGGAAGCACCTGAAGGCTAGCGCGATGGATGAACAAGTCATGGATGACTTGGAGGGATCCGAGAGGCGTGAGGCTGATGGAGGTGGCTAGAAGGCTTAGGTCTAGGCTAAGGGTTGTCTAGCAAGTATGGGGGAACCATACTTGGGTTAAAACCTCATGTTTGAGGTGTGCCAGTCGACTGGTGCCATGTGACAGTCGACTGGACCGAGTCAACTAGGGTTTGACTGCGGGTTATGGCCTAGCAGTCGACTGCCAGAGGTGGGCAGTCGACTGATGGCTCGAGCAGTCGACTGATCGTGTGATCAGTCGACTGGTGCTCGATATTTCGAGCACAAAATGGAGTCGAGACTCGATTGGTCGAGTGAAGGCTCCATCAGTCGACTGATGGTCATGATCAGTCGACTGATGAAGGTTCCGTTGGACTTATCCAGCGTGGATCTAGCCGTTGTCTCACGACAACAGTGGCATCAGTCGACTGATGGTCCCGATCAGTCGACTAATCGATTTTTTCCAGCACAGGTTGAAGTTATATATGGAGCTCGTGATGGAGGAAAAACCAAGGGTTTCTTTGAGGCGATTTGGGGCGAGTTGCTGCTGCAATTCAGGGTCTCCAAGTGCTACTCGATCAACCTAGCGATCAAGCATTCAAGAGCATTTGTAAAGTGTTTTTCTTTACTAGTTTTGCTTTGTATTTCATTGTATTCGCTTGTAGCTTTTGATTATTGTTGTAATCATCCTGTACGAGGTTTCTCCGCCTCCGGATTGTTCCGAGAAGGAGTTTTTATTAGTGTTTGCGTGTGCATCACTAGAGCTCGTAGAGCTCGATCCGTGGAGTAGGAACCTTGAGGTTCCGAACCACGTTATATCATCGTGTTCGTGTGTGATTGTATATTTCGTTATTGCTTTAATTATCTATATTCCGCTGCGCTAACGAAATTGTAGACACGATCATGATCAAATTCCATCGTACGGGCAAAACGCTATTCACCCCCCCCCCCTCTAGCTTCCAAACGATCCCTAACACTTCGAACCAACCTTCTCTTCCTCCGAGTGACACCGTACTTGAATTAGGATTACTGTCAACCTCGCAACTCATACTCTTAGAATATTAACTCCGAACAACAACATCCATTGGGCAAATGGTATTTAAATCTCAATCTCTGTGGAATTTAAAATCTTTTATTACTTGATGACATCCAAGCACTTGCGGGCATTAAGCGTGAGCATGCACTTCGAGTCCTCGATGATCCTCATCGAAGATTTGAGGTCGCTCTCACATGCATCAAGTTTTTGCCACCATTATCGGGGATTGTTGATTCGATATTGAATTGAAAGTGGATAGTTTGGGTCGGACCTATGTTAGATTTGTTTTCTTGTTTTATTTTTATTTTATTTTCAGTTTACTCAGTTTGGATTTTTACTATTTAAATTCAATTTAGATTAATTTTAGTAGTCTTATAACATTTTGCCTTAGTTCAGTTCTCTAGGTTTACTTTAATTAGCATGCTATTTGTAGTTTATTTATTT
Source organism: Wurfbainia villosa (assembly GCA_025175895.1). Classification (NCBI taxonomy): domain Eukaryota; kingdom Viridiplantae; phylum Streptophyta; class Magnoliopsida; order Zingiberales; family Zingiberaceae; genus Wurfbainia; species Wurfbainia villosa. Next base: position 53,519,320 of record CM046001.1, on the reverse strand, counting down.
CCCTTTTAGTAAGTAGCCCTACCATGTTAGTTCAGCATGACCAACCTTTGAAAGATTACACTGCACCCCGTCACAGAGTATGAAACTCCAACATAGTTATCTCACAAATCCAAGCCGCGAGCTGGGAGATAAACCCCGCACTAATTACCCTCATTCAAGAGAGGCAGTTCGGGGCGATGCAGACAGAGGAACCTTATCATCACCTTGAGGAGTTCTTGGCATACTGTGGCACGGTACAGTAGGAAGGGATCCTAGCAGATGTAATTAGGCTTATTACCTTCACATTCTCCCTAAAAGGGGAGGACAGATGATGGTTGCATACATTACCTGAAAGGAGTATCACCACGTGGGAGTAGCTGGAACATGCGTTCCTAAGTAAATATTTCCCACCTAGAAAAACTGTTTATATAAGGAATAAAATCCTTTCTTTTAAGCAAGGCCAAGAAGAGACTTTTGTCGAGGTCTAGGTGAGATTCCAGGAGTTGATACTTCAATGTTCACTTCATGGATTATAGGATTTGTTGCTCATTCCTATATTTTATTGTAGTATTTCCAGCTCAACTAAAGAACTCCAAGACATGGTCATTGGAGGGGGGTGCTGATGAAGAGGAGCGTGAATGAAGTTTATCTTATCATAAACAGTGGTCAGGACCCTCCAAATGTGGGCAGATGTCGAGTAGAAGTTTCAAGAGTCTTATCCCCGAAAGGAGGTAGATGAGCCGGAGATAGCCTGTCAGATACAAAATGAGAGCGCCGAGGAAGAGAGCTGCAAGAAGGAACACTTTGATACCTTGGGATCGAGAAAAGTAGAAGAACCAGGCCACTAGTAATGAAAGAACACCCTTGCTCTGAGAGGAAACCCCTACCATCGAATATTAGACAAGAATTTCTAGGCCCAAATCTAACTAATCCAGTGATTATAAATGCCAGCTTGGGAGAAGCTGAAACAAGAAATTTATGTGAGGTACTGAAGATGTATAAAAAGGTGGTGCATTATACTATCGAAGACATTAAGGGAGTAAACCCGTCACACTGCATGCATAGGATAATCCTTGAGGACGAGCATAAATCTACTGTGGAGTGTCAAAGGCGACATAACCCAAACCTGCAAGAGGTTGTGAAGAAAGAAGTGTTCAAGCTGCTGGATGTAGGAATAAACTACCCCATTGCAGATAGTGAATGGGTTAGTCTGGTTCACATAGTCCTAAAGAAGGGCGGCACTACAGTAGTCAGAAGTGAAGAAAATGAGCTCATTCCCATTCAATCTATAACATGATTGAGAATGTGTATAGACAACCGTAAGCTAAATAAAGCAATGAGGAAAGATCATTTTCCCCTTCCTTTTATTGATCACATGTTGGAACGTCTTGCTAAGCACTCTCACTTTTGCTACCTTGGCGGGTACTCAAGATTCTTCCAAATCCCTATTCACTCTAATGATCAGGAGAAGATGACTTTCACCTTCCCTTATGGGACATTTACATATAAAAGAATGCCTTTTGGGCTATGCAACACTCCGACCACCTTTCAGCGGTGTTTGACAGCCATCTTCTCAGACTTGATCGAAAAGACCATGGAAGTGCTCATGGATGACTTTTCGGTATATGGAATGAGTTTCGACGATTGTCAAAAAAAAAACCTATCGTAGGTCTTGCAGAGATGTAAGGAGAATAATTTGGTGTTGAACTGGGAAAAGTGTCACTTCATGGTCACAGAGGGGATAGTATTAGGACATAAGATCTCAGGAAATGATATTGAAGTAGATAGAACAGAGGTTGAAGTAATAAAAAAGTTCCCCCCTCCTAGGGATGTTAAGGGCATCCGGTGTTTCCTTGGTCATGCAAGATTTTATTGGAGGTTCATAGAGAATTTCTCCCAAATAACAAAACCCCTGACAAACTTACTGGCTAAAGATGAAGGCTTTATTTTTGACCAATAATGTTTTGAAGCATTTGAAGAAATTAAAAAGGCCCTAGTGACTACCCCAATAATACAACCCCCTGATTGGAGCTTACCATTCGAGGTTATGTGCGATGCCAGTAATTATGCAGTCGGGACAATATTAGGACAGTGGAAGGACAAGAAACTTCATGCAATTCACTACGCCACCAAGACACTGAACAGAGCACAAAGTAATTATGCCACAACAAAAAAAAAGCTACTAGCGGTAATGTTTTCTTTTGACATATTCAGATCATATCTAGTAGGGACAAAGGTCATAGTCTACACTGATCATGCAACAGTTCGCTACTTACTTAGTAAGAAGGAGGCAAAGCCCCGCCTCATCCGCTGGATACTGCTGTTGCAGAAATTTGATATAGAAATTAGGGATAAGAAAGGCTCAGAGAACGTTGTGGCAAACAATTTATCGCATATGCCCCTAGATAAATAGTTAGAGGGGTAAGATAGCGCTCAAATTAACGACATATTATAGGATGATACACTCATGGCTATTAATATGGTTACCGCACCCTGGTACGCAGACTTGGTGAACTTTTTGGCAGGAAAGGTAATTCTGCTGGAATACACAACCCAACAAAGGAAAAGATTCTTTACAGATGTAAAGTAATATGTGTGGGACGATCCATTTATGTTTAAAAGATGTGCAGATATCGTATATCAGAGATGTGTACCGGAGGAGGAAGATGGTAAAATCCTTTTTCACCATTCCTCTACATATGGGAGGGGGCATGCCGGAGTTTCAAAATCGGTTGCGAAAGTTCTTCAGGTGGGATTCTATTGGCCTAGTTTATTTAAGGACACACGTAACTATATAATTTCTTGTGATTGGTGCTAGCGAATGGGTAATATAGGTAGGAGACATAAAATTCCGTTGAATACTATATTAGAGGTAGAACTCTTTAATGTATGGGGGATAGATTTTATGGGACCTTTTTCCACCTCAGGAATGAATAAATACATTCTGGTAGTTGTAGATTATGTTTCTAAGTGGGTAGAAGCTATGGCATCACCCCACTGCGATGCTAGAATGGTTATCAGAATGTTTAAGAGGATTATATTCCCTAGATTTGGAGTTCCCTGAGCTGTGATTAGTGATGGATGGTCACACTTCATTGAGAAGAAATTTGAAAAAATGCTTCACAAGTATGGGGTAATCCATAAAGTCTCGATGGCTTGCCACCCGCAAACAAGCGGGTTGGTGGAAATTTCAAATCGGGAGATTAAAAGCATTCTTGAGAAAACAGTCATGGCGTCTAGGAAAGATTGGCCACAAAAACTAGATGATGCCCTCTGGGCTTATCACACAGCTTACAAGACTCCCATTGGTATGACCCCGTTTCGCTTGGTTTACGGGAAGTCATGCCACCTCCATGTCGAATTGGAACACAAAGCTTACTTGTCGATCAGGAAGCTAAATTTGGACTTGGGTGTGGCGGGTGAGAAAAAGAAATTACAATTAAGTGAGTTAGATGAAATTCAAAGAGATGCTTTCGAACATGCGAATGCATATAAGGAGAGAACAAAGTGATGGCATGACCAACATATCTTGAGAAGGGAATTTAAGGAGGGAGACTTAGTTCTCCTATATAATTCAAGATTAAAGCTTTTCTCGGGAAAACCAAAGTCAAGATGGACGAGACCATTTCAGATTAGAAAGGTATATCCATACGAGACTCTGGATATATTGAGTAAGGAATCAGAAGCATTTAAAGTAAATGGGCAGTGGTTAAAGAAGTACCTGGGGGAATATAAAAATTTTGAAATGGATGAATGGAGGTTCATGGAGCCACTAGAATCGAGCTGAAGAGAAAGAGTATGGTCGAGCTAGAGACCTTAAACAAGGGCTTCTATGGTGGTAATCCAAGTTTAAATTTCCATGTTTTTATTCTTTTTGCATTCATGCATGTTAGTTTAGACATTAATTTTTGTCCACTGGAATCTTCACAAGTGTTTTAGAGTGAGATAGAACTTGCTAGGTAGAAAGGAGATCCCTTCTTAGAACCTCAGAAGGAAGCACGGGCAGCGTGTTGATTCCACACGGCCATGCCCAACGGTCAGAAGAGCACACAGCAGGAGTGTGTGGAAGGGCTCGGACCATGTTTCACTCTAGGAGAAATCTAGAGTCGCACATGACTAGTTATGTGAATTTCATATGGTCATGCCAAATCTCAAACTTTTTCCAAGCAGGTCACCCTAGTCCACGCTGAGAGCCTACACCTGCACCTCCTTCTTTTTCTACCTATAAGCAGGATACAACAGACACAGGAGAAGCAATGGAAGGAGCACAATGCCTACATGAAGGTGGAGTTTAGGGACTTCGAGAGCATTTCCAATAGGCCGAGGAGTTCTACGGTGAGGGCCAAGCTTATTTTTAGGAGGAGGCTACCTATCGCCAAGAGGTTTGGCAGCACATGCATGCTACACAGCACAGTGGGCTAGGGAGGAGGAGCACAGAACCGCACCTACACCCACCAATTCCCAGATCGATCACATGTACATATGATATCAGTGGATGAGCACCAAATTCTCCCAGGAGCTCGACATGCCGAGACTGTCGGATTTCCCACCTCGATCTCCATACTAGAGGTATGGTTTCGTTTAAGTTTAAGGGGAGGACTCCTAATTTTGATATGCGATCTTCTAGTAGTAGTTTTTTTCTTGACATTTAGGTTTAGTTGGGGATTATTTACAATTACTTGTCCATGCATACAATATTTAGGTTCCATTCAACACTTAGTTGTTTGTCATTTTAAGCTACCTCAGTAGTATTCTCAAAATTTCTCACGATTTGCTTCCATACCATAGATAGCTTAACTTCATTTATCTTGTGGTATTTTATTTTTGGTTACGTTGATAGATGTTCCAGATTTTCACTTGTTAGCATTTATCTTTCATATACACTTGATGAATATTCTGAAAGGGAGAATCTATTACATACATAGTTATGATTTATTCAAGTAGTCTAGTACTTTGTAATCAATAGTGGACTCTAGATTTAGCATTTTAGTTACTGGAGATGCTCGGATTGTGTAAACCCATTCGGAAAAATCGAAATGCTAGGGAAGATGATAAAAAGAAAAAAAAAGAAGGGGAAATAAAAAGAAGAAAAAAAGGAGAGTTAAAGAAAAATAATTGTCGTGGTGGAAATGGCTAGGTGCCCCTTTGAGATCGAGTTTGGTTACTGGGGAAACACCTACCAATTTCTCTCAATACCGAGCACGCCTTTGAGACTTTATGTCATATCTAGGGAATAACCCTCGCTTAGGGCGGGTAGGTGCCTGAAAGCCAGAGACATTAGGAAAGCTATAGGATGACGACTTAACTCACTGTGGAACGAGTATCCCTTAGGAAAATTCTCTTAGCACATGCACGAAAAGCTAACTTAGTGAACTTTTAGAACATATCTATTGGATCGAAGCGGATCGCTAGAGGGGGGGGTGAATAGCGATAAAACCTTTTCTTTTGTTCGTTCGTTAAAACCCGAATAGATAATTAATTGCAGCGGAGAGATAAGCAATAAATAAAATGAGACAAGTAATTTTACTTGGTTCGTAGCCTTCGGCTACTACTCCAAGGCCCTAGTGGTCCTTAACCACGTATGGATGGCAAAAGTACTAAAGAACTCCTCCTCGTTAGAGGTAGGAGTTGATCGATACAAATAAGAACAAAGCTTGAGGTAGAGGGACACTCCCCCTCTCCTCGTTACGATAAAAGCTCCGAAAAATTAAAGTAATGAACTGAAGTAAAAGCTTAAACCGACGTTACAAAAAGAAAGCAATTAAGACCTAGACGTCGGAGAGGAAGCACTTCGTTGTCGAAAAGTTGCAGCTTGGCGGAGGCTTTTTGGAAGCTTAGAATTGATGAAGAAACCCTAGGTTTGGCCCTCCTTTTATAGCCTTTGAGCCCCTTTTCGAGAGGAACCCTAGCCAATCACAATTGAGCACCAATCTCTTTGAAATGGGGTGATAAGCCTTGACTCCTCGAAGCTGATCATTGACCATCAGTCGACTGATGGCCATCATCGATCGTGATGGTAACATCGGTCAGTCTTGACGACCTCCGGCGATCGGCCCGATTGTGACGGTCGAGTCCTCTAAGTGGCGATCGGTGATGCTAGCTGCAAGGCAAAGTTAGCTTAACAAAAACATTATTTTGACGGCCTCCGACTGTCCGATCTCGACCTAGACCACCTATAGGATGCCTTTGGTCGGATCTACGCTTAAGATCATCCCCATAAAGAGGATACGACCTCACTTTCGCTTGCACACACGAGCTTACCTCGATACTTACTGTGTCGCTTTTGCTTCCAGCCTTCCACTCGATTCCTTCGGCTCCCTCCGAGGTCACTCGAGTGTCGCCCGACCACTACGGCTTCCTCCGGGTGTCGCTAGCCTTCAGCTCCAGCTATAGCAATTTTCTGCACACTCGGTTCAACTCGTGAGATAACGACATGAGTTTAACTTTGTATCGTTTACTATAATCAAAACTCAGGTTCGACTTAGGTGCCTACTGCACCAACAATATCTATTTGCTTTGATTGAAAAAATCACTTGATAATTTAGTTAACATGCTAGGTATGGGAATAATATTTTTTAAATTTCATAGCATTGAGGTTTTCTTGAGGATAAGCAAAGATCAAAGTCTGACGGAATTGATGTGAGAAAAACATATAGGCTTTTAGGAGTAGTTTTAGCATACATCTTATTGAATTTTGTACTTATTTCATGCATATTTTTCCTAGTTTTGCATTAATTTCTTATTTTCTAGTTTGGATATCTACTCTCGCTATTTAGGATGACATTTAGGAGGTAAAATGACACATTTTTGGAGCCAAACAAAGGTGAGCATGCTCTGGTCGAGTTTCTCCCAAAACACGAGCATGCTAGAAAGCAAAAGAAGGCATTCAGCGGATAGTTCAGAGGTGGGCATGGCCTAGCCATGTGAATCTCACACGATCGTATCCAAAATACTAGCACCCCACACGGTCAGCCATGTGTATTCCACATGGTCGTGTGGGGTTAGCCCGAGTTGGTGCAAGTTAGGGTTTCATGGGAATTTAATGAAAGTCGACTCCTCTTCTATAAATAGGAAGGCACACCCAAACCCTAAGTAGTAGGCCCGATGGCTAAGACAGTAAGAGGGTGCCCTAAAAAGCATCAGAGACTCACAACAGGGAGGAAGGAAGCGGCTAGAAGATCCCTCTTGATGCTCCGACACTGTGGAGAACAACCAAGACACGTAAATTGGATAGGACAGAAAGTACTCTCTTTATTTTCTCATTCTCCATGCATTGTAATTACTTTTCTTAAGATTTCTTGTGTTTATTTATATTTGTCTATGGAGTAGATACTTCGATTCTAGGATTAGGGAGTAACTTGTGTTTGTGGACATGCTAGATAAAATAATTAGTCATCTCTTTTGATTCTATTTGCCATTGTGTGTTGTTGAGATCGATGAGGATTACGCCTTGATTCTATTTATATTGAGCATAGGTGATACAAAAGGTGACAACCTTCGTATCAAAAATCTATGAGATCCAAGGATGAAACTTGCAATCATCCTATCTACCATAATTGTATAAGATAGAATATGACAGAGTAGGATATGAAATATGATCCGCCTCTTCATAGGGATTCTTAGGATGTCCTCGTACCCCAATAACCTATCTTAGTAGAATGTCCAAAGTAGAAGAGATTAACTCTAGAAGGATTGAGTGACCTTAGTGATAGAGGGATCTCAATGGTATCAACCCCTTAAGCTCTGACGATCTGAAAGAGAATCTTGGTTAAGAATAGGTAGTTCCCAGTAGAAGAAAAAGTTCATCGGACAAATGCATGATGATCCTCTCTCAAGATCGTAATTAGAGATCTCAACGCGTCTAGTTGATAGCATGTTCCACAATGCACAAGTGAAATCGAAGTCCTAGAACATTTTTAGAGAACTTCGAACCAACCTTATCTTCCTCCGATTGACACCATACTTGAGTTAGGACTACCATCAACCTCACAACCCATACTCTTAGGATATTAACTCCGAATAATAACATCCACTGGACAAACGGTATTCAAATCTCAGTCTCCATGGGATCGATAATATTTTATTACTTGACGACATCTGTACACTTGCAGGTGTTGAGTGTGAGTGCCAGCTTTGAGTCCTCGACAATCCTCATCAAAGATTTGAGGTCGCTCTCGGATGCATTAAAGACATAGTCTTCTTCCCCTCAATCCTAGAGATGGATACTTCTTCAACCTCCTCTACCGACCCAGATGTTGAGCATCTCTCAACTTCTGAATCCTCATGCTATAGGATGATGATGTGTTTTCTTCTTGAGCTTGAGAGGATGAGCAACTTGATTTTTCTTTGGTTTTCTCCTCTACTTGTGCCAGTGAGGGCTCTTCATGGAGCTTTACCAACTTGCTCCATAGCTCCTTGGCATCTTTATAATCTCCTACCTTATACAAGATGTCACTAGGCATTAAGTTAGCCAAAATTAACATTACTCTTTTATTTATCTTGTACTTTTGGTTTTGCTCCTCAGTTCACTTCTTCTTCTTGAGGACACTTCCATTCTTGCCGTCGGGGGCTCAAAACCTTCCATCACAACAATCCAATTCTCTATATCATTCATTAAAAAATATTCCATTTTACCTTTCCAATACATGAAATCTTCGCAATAGAAGAAAGGTTGAACCGTGGTGTTATATCCCAATCCATCACTTGGCTCCATTTTCCCTCTGGAATTGCTCCCACAGCGATGAGTCTGGTGAAGAGTGTCCTCACCTTGATTACCAATTGCGTAGGGTATTAGAGTGATTTATTCTTCTGAGAGCCCCTTGCTCTGATACCAATTGTGGAGGAATCGTTGACCACTAGAGGGGGATGAATAGCATTTTTGTTATTTCGATAGATTGCATTCACGTGCTCATATGCAAAACATTAGTATGCAGTGGATATACAAATATAAAATAGAAATAAACATAAAGACAACACACACACATAATACACACGATTTTACATGGTTTGGAACTAGGATTCCTACTGTTAGTGCAGGGGCACCAGATAATCGAATCTAGGTTTTGATAATGGAAAAGGTTCAAAGTTAAGTCATTCTTGTTATCTCACATGTTGTGTTGAGTGTGTAGGTAGTTTATTAAGATTTGCTAAGGTCAACAACACCAGGAGAATCTCAATATGAGAAACCTCGGTGGTCAGGTGACACCAAGAGAACCTCGGGGAGTCAAGGAACCTCGATGGTGACCAGAAACTAAGCGACAAGTTAGGAGGACCAAAGGTAAGCTCCGGATGCAGAGTGATGGTAAGGACGTGTCCTCCGTTTGGGGATGATCATAGGCGGTGATCCGACTAGAACTTCTGGAGGAAGGTCTAGGTCGAGGTCGGACAGTAAGGGACCATCAAATTTACCATTAATGAATGACTCTTGTTCTAACCTTGTATTGTAGGTGAGTGATCAAGTTGACAGTCGACTGGAGGTAAATGACAGTTGAATGAACTACCATTAGTCAACTACTGTAGGGCATCAGTTGACTGCTGGTCAAGCTGATCACTTCGAGGAGAGTCAAGATAAGATCCACCTAAAGTGGGGTGATGTGGAGGTTTGACTCAGATCTGGATCTCAATGAGCTAGGACTCAAAGGGCTATAAAAGGATAAGCAATTCACCCATTTCCATCATCTAGAAAGGCTCCCAAAGTGCTCTTCGACAATGCTACACCATCGTAACACCGACCACACGTGCAACTCCATTTCCTTAAGTCGGTACTATTGTTAAATTACTCTTGCTTTTGTACTTATTATTGCTAAGAGGAGAGGTAGGCTTGTTGTCTCTTCCTCTACATTTCTTGTGTAATCATTGTCTCTTACCTCCAATGAGGAAGAGACCTTTTAGTGGATTGCTCATCGGAAGTGATCTCGGTTCGCAGGGCCTTGGACTAGGAACCGATTGGTTGTGAACCAAGTAAAAATAAAGTTGTCTCTCATGTTTTGTATTCTAGTTTTCTGATGCATACTTTGTTTTAATCGACGAAAAGAAAAGGCTTTCGAATGCTATTCACCTGCGATGATGAGTCTAGTGAAAAGTGTCCTTGCCCTGATTACCAATTGTGTAGCGTATCGGAGAAATTTATTCTTTTGATATTCCTTAACTCTGATACCAATTATGGAGGAATCATTAACCACTAGAGGGGGGGTGAATAGAATTTTCATTATTTTGATGGATTGCGTTCGCATGCTTATCTGCAAAATGTTAGTACGTGATACACGTGAATGCAACCTCAAATCTTGTGACGGGAACCGTCGAGGACTTGAAGCGCACGCTCACACTCAACACCCATAAGTGCAAGGATATCATCAAGTAATAAAAAGATTATCAATCCCACAGGGATTGAGATTCGAGTACCGATTGGTTTAGTGGATGTTATTCTTCGGAGTTCCATTCAAATGGTTGTGATGATGAGGGTTGTCGGCGGTCCTAACTCTAGTACGGTGTTACACAGAGGAAGAGAAGGGTTGCTACGAGTATTTTGAGGGAATTCTAGGATTTCAGTTTTGCTTGTGTGTCACAGAACACGTTATCAATTGGGTATTATCTAGACGTCTGACTATGGTCTTGTGGAAGGGACATCATATACTTCCTCGATGAGCCTTCGTATCTATCGGGAACTACCTCTGTCATACCAGGTCAACCCCTAGCTTTAGGACGGGATAGGCGGTACGAGGATGTTGATTCAATCCCTATGACGAGTTGGAATGTGTCCCATTTCTAACTCTATCACATCCTTCTATCTACAGTTACCGAAGATGAGGCCAACCCCTAGGTTCCTCCTTAATTCTCCTAAATCTTTGATACGAGGGTTGTCAACCCTTGTATCGACTATGCACAGTAAATAGAAGACCAAAATAAATAGCTATCAATATAAACAATCACCAATTCCAAATATGATTTCAAGAACAGAAATATATTTGAAATAACATGTTCTACGCACACAAACTACTCCCTAATCCTAGAATAGGAGAATCTACTCCATAAATATGAGAAGAGAAACACAAAGCATATTAGAATTCATAGAAACAATGTAAACTGTACAAAGAACGTGAATTACAATGCACTTTGGCTCTCCTCTCTAGTGTTGATGTGCAGAATTTGATCCTCGAGCAGCCTTCTTCCTCCCCGTTGCGAGTTCTCGAAGCTTTTTAGGGCGTCAGAGTGTTGTCCCGGCTATCATGCCTCCCCCCTAGGGTTTGGGCATATCTTCCCTTATATAGACATGAGGCTGGATCTTCTTGAACCCTAGAAAAAACTGAATCGCATCGAAATTGCCCCAGTACCACACCGCCATGTGGATTCACACGGTTAAGCCGTGTGTGGGGCTAGTGTGTGCTCTAGGGCTGGCCGTGTGGATTCACAAGGCCAGGTTGTGTGTCTTTCAGTTCTAGCTGCCAAATGTCTTTCTTTTGCTCTAAAAGTGCACCATTTTTCTCGTAGAATGTTGTCCTGTACACAAAATTACAAAGAGCAGATCTACGAATCAAAAAAATAAGAAATGCATGCAAAATAAAGTGAAATATGCAAGAATCAAATATAAAATGCAACGAGATGTGAGCAAAATCTACTCCTAAAATCCTATATGTTTTGCTCACATTAATTCCCCCAGACATAAATCTTTACTTGTCCTCAAGCAAACCTCAGTGCCATGAAATTTTAAAAAGCATTGTTCCATACTTAGCTTATCAACTAGATTTATCAAGTGGTATTTGCAATCAAAGCAAAATAGATATATTCTAAAAATTCACTAAGTTAGCTTCTCATGCACGTGCTAAGCAAATCTTCTTAGGAGATACTCGTTCCATGGTAAGTTAAGTCGTCATCTTATAGCTTTCCTAAGGTCTCCGACTCTTAGGCACTTGCCTGCCCAAAGCGAGATTCGTTATCTAGATTTAGCACAAAGTCTCAAAGGCGTGCTCAGTATTAAGAGAAATTGGTAGGTGTTTCCCTAGTTACCTAACTCGGTCTCAAAGGGGCACCTAACCATTTCCACCCACGACAACTATTTTTTTATCCCTCATAATATTTTTTCAATTTTTCTCACTATCTTTTTCTTTCCCTATTTTTTTTTTCTTTTCTTATTCTATTTTTTTCTTTTCTTTCTCTCTCGGGATTTTGATTTTTTCGAATGGGCTTCCACGATCCAAGCACCTCTAGTAACTAAAATGCTAAATCTAGAGTCACCTATGAATTCCAAAGTACTAGACTACTGAGATGAATCATAATTAGGTATGTACTAGATTCTCCCTTTCAGAATGTTCGACATGTATAGGTGTAAAAATAAAAGCTAACTAGTGTAAGTCTAGAACATTCATTAGAGAAAATAAAATAAAATACCATGAGATCAATGAAGTTAAGCTACCTATGGGAACAACTCATAAAAGTAACTTTAAAAAAAACCACTGAGGCAGCTTAAAGATAGCAAAAACTAAGTGCAGAAATAAACTAAACACACTATGCATGAATAAATGAATGCTAACTAAAACTAAAATGCAAATATTAGGAAAGAAATTACTGCTAGAAAAAAATAAATCACAACTTGGGGTTCCCCCCCAAACTAAAGAGAAGCATACCTCTAATACAGTAGTCAAGGCAGGAAGTCTGGTAGCCTTGGCATGTCTGGCTCATGGGAGAACCTGGTGCTCAGCCGTTGATGCCACATGTACATGTAGTCGATCTGAGAGCTGGTGGATGCAACAACTATTAGTTATATATGAGAGGTGTCCTAAGGCAATCACCATATGGTTGAACCATTTATTTGATAAATGAAGATTCACTATTTGAGTATGCATGTTTTCAAGTATTTGATTGGATCTTAAACTCATTTACTGAATGTCTGCAATACGATTCACAGCATGAGAGAATTTGTGATTGGATCACAACTAGTGAGTATCTCTAAATGTGTAATTGTGATGTATTGGAATTATCCCTGTTGGGATGTATACTGAAAAGTCTATATTTTTTATGAACATCTTTATTTTGAAATAAGAATCACATGATCATTGTTTGCATATTTATGGTTGTGCATATTGTATGATACATTATATTGTAGATAACATGGTGTGTAGTGTCACATAGGAGATCATGTTATCGGTTCATTGTAAAGTAGAAGTAAAGGCTCACAACCGAGATGGTTATGGACAAACCATTGGAATGGTTGCAGTGTGATTTGGTATTGGTTTGTCTTGACCATAGAATCACACTAGTACACATTGTGTGTATTGAAACGAACCGACTTAGAGATGATTCGATTTATTGCTGACTACATAATCGAATCGGACCTCAGATATTATATTGTACATGCTCTTGATCCCGATATAATAACTGGCACATATACTTAGTATTCATTTCTGTTGGTGCAGGGGCCCTAGATAATCGAACCTTGGTTTTGATGATGACAAAGATTCAAAGTTAAGCTATTTTGTTATCTCATGTGATATGCTAAGTGTGCAGGAAGTGTTTAAGCTAAGCCAATGGTCGAGCGACATCCGGAGAATCTCAAGTTGAGAAACCGTGGTGGTCGGGCGACACCAGGAGAACCTCGGGGAGTCGAGGAACCTCGGTGGTGACCGAAAGCTAAGCGACAGGTCAAGAGGACCAAAGGTAAGCTCCGTTTGTGGAGCGGTGGTAAGGACGCGTCCTCGGTTAGAGGACAATCCTAGGCGTCGATCCGACTAAGGCTTCCGGAGGAATGCTGAAGATGAGATCGGACAGTCAAAGGACTGTCACACTGCATGGCATTATGCATCTATTGTGCTAATCTTGTATTGCAGGAATTCTCAAGTGCAGCAGTCAACTGGAGATATCAGTAGTCGATTGAAGGCAGTCGACTGCTAAGAGGATCAGTCGACTGATGTCGAGGAATCAACCCAGTACACAAGGTCAAAGAGATAGAGATTGATGTCACCACCTCAAGATAAGATAAGCCGCCACCTCAGGATAAAATAAGCCACCACCTCCAGATAAGATCCATGAGTTTTGGATTTGGATCGGGACAAATTCCAAGATGCAAATCTATAAAAGGAGGGGAGGACTCACACCCAAAAAAGAATCTCCCAAGTGTCGTGCTCTCTACAACGCTACTCCGACCGTGCGTCATCTTCTAATTAATTATCGGTATTATTATTATCTTTCTGTACTTAATTTGTATAAGGACCGGTAAGGTTGTTATCGACCTTATAATCATTTTAATCGTCTTGTCTCTTACCTCCAACGACGAAGAGACTTTTAGTGATTGCCCTTCGGAAGCGATCAAGGATCGTAGGGCCTTGGATTAGCAGCCGGTGGGCTATGAACCAAGTAAAAAAGCTTTGTGACTTTCTTGTGTTTGTCTTTTAGTTTTCCGCTATGTACTTGGTTTTAATCGTCGATAAAGAAAAGTTTTTACGAACCCTATTCCCCCCCCTCTAGCGCTCATATCGATCCAACAATTGGTATCAGAGCGGGGGCACTCAGATTCAGTGCAACCACCGGTCAAGCATTTTCTTTTCTTTTTTTTATTTTTATTTTTAAATATCTCCCGCACTACTAATCCAAGACCAAGTCTTGGGACATTTTGGTTTGCGTTTTTTTTTTGCGAGTTTTAAAAAATCGTTGACCGAGCCAACCATGGAAGAGTCTCCCACAAGGCATAAAGGTAACAATGTCAATTTAAATTTTAAATTTCATATTATTTGCTTTAAGTGCAGGGAGAGAGGACACTATAAAAATAAGTGTCCTACTCATAAGATTCGAACGACGCAACCGATGGCAAAGGAGACACCATTGCCAGGAATTCGGAAGAACAAGGAGCACATCAAGTGCTTCGGGTGCAGAAGATTCGGTCATCACAAGAATCGGTGTCCGGAAAAAAAGGTTAGTAAAGTTAATAATTTTGAAAAGTTGAGTTTTAGAATAGTTGATAATTTAGATAAATTGTGTAATTATTTTCAATTAATTAATACAATTGATAATTCAACTAATAAAAAATTAATTAATTTAAATTTAATTAGTTTAAATAATAATAATAATAATAATATCATGGAAGAAAATGATCAAATTAATCTAACATTTGATAAAATTAACAAAGAGATTAATCAAATATTTAGTTTAATCAACATAGATCTAGATCAAGTCAAAAATAAAACCAACCTAGGACTTAATCAGAATAATCAATCCTTTGATCAGAATAATCAAACAATAGGACAGAATCATCAAATCCTAGATCTGATTAATCTAGATAATTCCGAATTAAAAAATTCTGTTTTGAAAAATTCAACCATAAAAAAATCGAAATTAACATTAAAAAATTCCAAAGATAATCTAAATAATTCTAATAATAATTCTACCTTTAAAAACTCTAACAATTTTATCTTAAATAATTCTAATAATAATTCTACCTTTAAAAACTCTAACAATCTTATCTTAAATAATTCTACCTTTAAAAACTCTAACAATCTTATCTTAAATAATTATAATAATAATTCTACCTTTAAAAATTCTAATAATCTTATCTTGAATAATTCTAATAATTCTACCTTAAAAAATTCTAATAATTTTAATAATTCTATTTTTAAAAAGTCTAATAATATTATCTTAAAAAATTCTAATAATTCTACTTTTAAAAAGTCTAATAATCTTATCTTGAAAAAGTCTAATAATATTATTTTGAAAATTCTAATAATCCTATTTTAAATAATTCACAATCTAACTTAATTAAAAATTCAAAATTAGATAATCAACCCAATAAAATTAATTATAATAGAGTACCATTTGATTATACACAAATTAATAATCTAGTAATTAAACCTTCAACTTTTAAAATTTCAACTAATAATAATGTAGACTTGGGTTACAAGTCTAAGATAACCAAAAATCAAGACACTAAAATTTGTAAACCTAATTATAATAAAGTATCATATAACTATAGAACAAATAAAAGTCTACCCAAGAAAACAACCATTTCTTTAAATTGATTGAATGTAGCTTGCTCATGCATACATATCATTATCATGCTTATTTTGCCATGTCATACATACTAGTTTTAAATTCACTCTCATAGAATGGTTAGATAGGAAATAATTAATTAATCTTGACAACATAGTATCAGGACGCGGTGAGATGATAGTACGTTAAGGAAACGAAATCAAGTGTATACGAGTTGGATAAGAAGTATCTAACTTGGTGCATTTAACTAAGTGGAACTAACTGAAGCTACCTCACCACATCATAAACTAGTTAGACCAGGATGTAATCCTAAGTGAATTAAGTTTGTAATTTTCTTAAGTTGGCTTTGTCTAAGGAAGTGGTCATTGTTCCGATCAAAGATGGCCCCTGTGCCTCGCCACGACCTGGAAGCCCTCTTTTGAAATGTTCACTTAACTAATTAAAGGTGAAATCCGAATCTAACCCAAGATTAATTAATTTCTAAGGCATTAAATTAAATTCATCTCACAATACCTATAAGAATAACTTGGTTGATCATGTAGAATGGGTGAGATGGTAAGGACAACAAATTAAAAATGATTTTAAAAACAATTTCAAAATTTATATACACATAAATAGGTTCTTAAAACTATTTTTATTTGTTACCATGATTATTGTGTGTAGTTATACGTAGTTTTCAAAACAACTATGCTTCTTAAAATGATGGTTAGTTGACCAATACTGAACGTCTAAATCCTTAGGTCAACTTTAGATACCTAGACCCTCTGGACACTTAGGTGAGCCTTCCTTACGGCCAACAAGGATGTCCTAAGAGTTTGTCAGACAAAAGGGGAGACCCTCTAGATATGCCTTCCTTGTGGCTAACAAGGATGTTAGGTTAAGGGGGAGGTTCTAATTGGATAATCATCATAGAAGTTGTTAAAAAAAAAATTTTAAAAAAAAATCACCAATACTTTCTAAATTTAAATCCTTCTTTTGATAATATGCCAAGAGGGAGAGAAGACTTAAGTTGGACAAACTTAGTATCTAGCTACCTCAAGTTTGGCATAAAAACCAATAGACATGAGCCTTTAAAATGTTTTTTTTAATTCTTTCTCAAAATTTTATAACAATGTTAAAGGTTAGGGGGTCACATTCTAACCTAGGATATACATTGTTGGTTCAGGATCTAGAAACCTAAACTCCTAAACTCTTAAGTATTAAAGGGAGTTGGACATATTAAATCAACTTGATTAGCATGTTTAAAAATTCTATTTCTTGGCAATGTACCCAATATAAAATTATTTTTGATATATGTCAAAGGGGGAGAGAGAATAAAGTTAAGAGGTAACTTACTTTTTCTTTCCCAAAAAGTAATTATTTTTTAAAACTCACCTAGGGTTAAGGGGGAGGTACCCTTAAGGGGGAGGTTTTGAAAAATGATTGTTCAATGCTTACTGCTTATTTTCTCTTAACTTTTAATTTGTTTGCCATAGATCAAAAAGGGGGAGATTGTTGGTGCAGGGGCACTAGACAATCGAACCTTAGTTTTGACGATGGTAAAGATTCAAAGTTAAGCTATTTTGTTATCTCATGTGATATGCTAAGTGTGCAGGAAGTGTTTAAGCTAAGCCAAAGGTCGAGCGACATCCGGAGAATCTCAAGTTGAGAAACCGTGGTGGTCGGGCGACACCAGGAGAACCTCGGGGAGTCGAGGAACCTCGGTGGTGACCGAAGCTGCTGACAGTCAAGAGGACCAAAGGTAAGCTCCATTTGTTGAGCGGTGGTAAGGACGCGTCCTCGGTTAGAGGACAATCCTAGGCGTCGATCCGACTAAGGCTTCCGGAGGAATGCTGAAGACGAGATCGGACAGTCAAAGGACTATCACACTGCATGGCATTATGCATCTATTGTGCTAATCTTGTATTGCAGGAATTCTCAAGTGCAGCCAACCGAGATGTCGATGAGTCGATTGAAGCGCGATCGCTAAGAGGATCAGTCGACTGATGTCGAGGAATCAACCCAGTGCACAAGGTCAAAGAGATAGAGATTGATGCCACCACCTCAGGATAAGATAAGCCGCCACCTCAGGATAAAATAAGCCGCCACCTCAAGATAAGATCCATGAGTTTTGGATCTGGATCGGGACAAATTCCAAGGTGCAAATCTATAAAAGGAGGGGAGGACTCACACCCAAAAAAGAATCTCCCAAGTGCTCGTGCTCTCTACAATGCTATTCTGACCGTGCGTCATCTTCTAATTAATTATCGATATTATTATTATCTTTCTGTACTTATTGATAAGGACCGGTAAGGTTGTTACCGGCCTTATAATCATTTTAATCATCTTGTCTCTTACCTCCAACGAGGAAGAGACTTTTAGTGATTGCCCTTCGGAAGCGATCAAGGATCATAGGGCCTTAGATTAGCAGTCGGTGGGCTATGAACCAAGTAAAAAAGCTTTGTGTCTTTCTTGTGTTTGTCTTTTAGTTTTCCGCTGTGTACTTGGTTTTAATCGTCGATAAAGAAAATTTTTTACGAACGCTATTCACCCCCCCCTCTAGCGCTCATATTGATCCAACAATAGGTATCAGAGCGGGGGCGCTCAGATTCAGTGCAACCACCGGTCAAGCATTTTCTTTTCTTTATTTTTATTTTTATTTTTAAATATCTCCCGCACTACTAATCCAAGACCAAGTCTTGGGACTTTTTGGTTTGTGTTTTTTTTTACAAGTTTTAAAAAATCGTTGACCGAGCCAACCATGGAAGAGTCTCCCACAAGGCATAAAGGTAACAATGTCAATTTAAATTTTAAATTTCATATTATTTGCTTTAAGTGCAGGGAGAGATGACACTATAAAAATAAGTGTCCTACTCATAAGATTCGAACAACGCAACCGATGGCAAAGGAGACACCATTGCCAGGAATTCGGAAGAACAAGGAGCACATCAAGTGCTTCGGGTGCGGAAGATTCGGTCATTACAAGAATTGGTGTCCGGAAAAAAAGGTTAGTAAAGATAATAATTTTGAAAAGTTGAGTTTTAGAATAGTTGATAATTTAGATAAATTGTGTAATTGTTGTCAATTAATTAATACAATTAATAATTCAACTAATAAAAAATTAATTAATTTAAATTTAATTAGTTTAAATAATAATAATAATAATAATATAATGGAAAAAAATGATCAAATTAATCTAACATTTGATAAAATTAACAAAGAGATTAATCAAATATTTAGTTTAATCAACATAGATCTAGATCAAGTCAAAAATAAAACCAACCAAGGACTTAATCAGAATAATCAAACCCTTGATCAGAATAATCAAAACATAGGACAGAATCATCAAATCCTATATCTGATTAATCAAGATAATTCCGAATTAAAAAATTCAACCATAAAAAAATAGAAATTAACTTTAAAAAATTCCAAAGATAATTTAAATAATTCTAATAATAATTCTAACTTTAAAAACTCTAACAATCTTATCTTAAATAATTCTAATAATAATTCTACTTTTAAAAACTTTAACAATCTTATCTTAAATAATTATAATAATAATTCTACCTTTAAAAATTCTAATAATCTTATCTTGAATAATTCTAATAATTTTACCTTAAAAAATTCTAATAATTTTACCTTAAAAAATTCTAATAATTTTAATAATTCTATTTTTAAAAAGTCTAATAATCTTATCTTAAATTTTTTTAATAATTCTACTTTTAAAAAGTCTAATAATCTTATCTTGAAAAAGTCTAATAATAATATTTTGAAAATTCTAATAATCCTATTTTAAATAATTCACAATCTAACTTAATTAAAAATTCAAAATTAGATAATCAACCCAATAAAATTAATTATAATAGAGTACCATTTGATTATACACAAATTAATAATCTAGTAATTAAACCTACAACTTTTAAAATTTCAACTAATAATAATGTAGACTTGGGTTACAAGTCTAAGATAACCAAAAATAAAGACACTAAAATTTGTAAACCTAATTATAATAAAGTATCTTATAACTATAGAACAAATAAAAGTCTACCCAAGAAAACAACCATTTCTTTAAATTGATTGAATGTAGCTTGCTCATGCATACATATCATTATCATGCTTATTTTGTCATGTCATACATACTAGTTTTAAATTCACTCTCATAGAATGGTTAGATAGGAAATAATTAATTAATCTTGACAACATAGTATCAGGACGCGGTGAGATGATAGTACGTTAAGGAAATGAAGTCAAGTGTATACGAGTTGGATAAGAAGTATCTAGCTTGGTGCATTTAACTAAGTGGAACTAACTGAAGCTACCTCACCACATCCTAAACTAGTTAGACCAGGACGTAATCCTAAGTGAATTAAGTGTGTAATTTTCTTAAGTTGGCTTTGTCTAAGGAAGTGGTCGTTGTTCCGATCAAAGAAGGCCCCTGTGCCTCGCCACGACCTGGAAGCCCTCTTTTGAAATGTTCACTTAACTAACTAAAGGTGAAATCCGAATCTAACCCAAGATTAATTAATTTCTAAGGCATTAAATTAAATTCATCTCATAATACCTATAAGAATAACTTGGTTGATCATGTATAATGGGTGAGATGGTAAGGACAACAAATTAAAAATGATTTTGAAAACAATTTCAAAATTTATATACACATAAATAGGTTCTTAAAACTATTTTTATTGGTTACCATGATTATTGTGTGTAGTTATACGTAGTTTTCAAAACAACTATGCTTCTTAAAATGATGGTTAGTTGACCAATACTGAACGTCTAAATCCTTAGGTCAACTTTAGATACCTAGACCCTCTGGACACTTAGGTGAGCCTTCCTTACGGCCAACAAGGATGTCCTAAGAGTTTGTCAGACAAAAGGGGAGACCCTCTAGATATGCCTTCCTTGTGGCTAACAAGGATGTTAGGTTAAGGGGAAGGTTCTAATTGGATAATCATCATAGAAGTTGTTAAAAAATATTTTTTTTAAAAAAAATCACCAATACTTTCTAAATTTAAATCCTTCTTTTGATAATATGCCAAGGGGGAGAGAAGACTTAAGTTGGACAAACTTAGTATATAGCTACCTCCAGTTTGGCATAAAAACCAATAGACATGAGCCCTTAAAATGTTTTTTTTAATTCTTTCTCAAAATTTTATAACAATGTTAAAGGTTAGGGGGTCACATTTTAACCTAGGATATACATTGTTGGTGTAGGATCTAGAAACCTAAACTCCTAAACTCTTAAGTATTAAAGGGAGTTGAACATATTAAATCAACTTGATTAGCATGTTTAAAAATTCTATTTCTTGGCAATGTACCCAATATAAAGTTATTTTTGATATATGTCAAAGGGGGAGAGAGAATAAAGTTAAGAGGTAACTAACTTTTTCTTTCCCAAAAAGTAATTATTTTTCAAAACTCACCTAGGGTTAAGGGGGAGGTACCCTTAAGGGGGAGGTTTTGAAAACTTATTGTTCAATGCTTACTGCTTATTTTCTCTTAACTTTGAATTGGTTTGCCATAGATCAAAAAGGGGGAGATTGTTGGTGCAGGGGCACTAGATAATCGAACCTTGGTTTTGATGATGGCAAAGATTCAAAGTTAAGCTATTTTGTTATCTCATGTGATATGCTAAGTGTGCAGGAAGTATTTAAGCTAAGCCAATGGTCGAGCGACATCCGGAGAATCTCAAGTTGAGAAACTGTGGTTGTCGGGCGACACCAGGAGAACCTCGGGGAGTCGAGGAACCTCGGTGGTGATCGAAAGCTAAGCGACAGGTCAAGAGGACCAAAGGTAAGCTCCGTGTGTGGAGCGGTGGTAAGGATGCGTCCTCGGTTAGAGGACAATCCTAGGCGTCCATTCAACTAAGGCTTCCGGAGGAATGCTGAAGACGAGATCGGACAATCAAAGGACTGTCACACTGCATGTCATTATGCATCTATTGTGCTAATCTTGTATTGCAGGAATTCTCAAGTGTAGCAGTCAACTGGAGATGTCAGTAGTCGATTGAAGGCAGTCGACTGCTAAGAGGATCAGTCGACTGATATCGAGGAATCAACCCGGTGCACAAGGTCAAAGAGATAGAGATTGATGCCACCACCTCAGGATAAGATAAGCTGCCACCTCAGGATAAAATAAGCCGCCACCTCAAGATAAGATCCATGAGTTTTGGATCTGGATCGGGACAAATTCCAAGGCGCAAATCTATAAAAGGAGGGGAGGACTCACACCCAAAAAAGAATCTCCCAAGTGCTCGTGCTCTCTACAATGCTACTCCGACCGTGCTTCATCTTCTAATTAATTATCGGTATTATTATTATCTTTCTGTACTTAATTTGTATAAGGATTGGTAAGGTTGTTACCGGCCTTATAATCATTTTAATCGTCTTGTCTCTTACCTCCAACGAGGAAGAGACTTTTAGTGATTGCCCTTCGGAAGCGATCAAGGATCGTAGGGCCTTAGATTAGCAGCCGGTGGACTATGAACCAAGTAAAACAGCTTTGTATCTTTCTTGTGTTTGTCTTTTAGTTTTCCGCTGTGTACTTGTTTTTAATCGTCGATAAAGAAAAGTTTTTACGAACGCTATTCACCCCCCCTCTATCACTCATATCGATCCAACAATTTCTTTGATTTACCAATGGGCGAGATTTATAGAGTAAATCGATAGGCTCGGTAAGTTGGGAAATGGTATTATTTATATGGTGTGCCGTTGATTATAAGAGGAAACCATGTACTATATATTAGGATGATCATGTCCCTTTGAGGAGCTCATAAGGTTCATCATGTAAACCCTGCAGGTGGACTTGGTCCAGCATGATGATAAGGTTGAGTGGTACTACTCATGTAGATAGATGTTGATTTTTTAATTGTCAGTAAATTAATTAATCGACGGACATTCGAGATCTTAAATACGGGGAGAAAATGTACATATAATATATGGAGCCCATATTAACTTATGGGGGTTGGTGAGGTAGATCAATGATAATCCTCTAGTGGATTGGATTATCATTAATGGATTGGACTTTATGTGGGCTTGATCCATTGGGTGGCCAAGATCCAACTCCTCCTCATGGTCCCTATTGTAGCCTATTAAAACTCATGGAGCCTAGATCTGATGATCGAAAACAAAACTCTAGATCCGACGGTTGAGATTAAATCTCTAGATCCGACTGTTGAGATTAAATCTTTAGATCCGACAGTTGAGATTAAATTCCTAGAACCGACGGTGGAGATTAAAGGAGGCTTAGGCCTAACCCTATAAAAGGAGGATAAGGGGTGGGCGGCAAGAAGAATTCATTGAAGAGGGGATTAGGGTTTGGGCGGCTAGGGTTTGGAGGCTTGGGCGGCCACAATTAAGGAAAGCTTTTCCTTTCTTTCTTCTTGGCCGGCACCCTACTTGTTCCTCCTCTTCCTTGGCCGGCGTCCAACCTCTTCATCCTCTTCTCCTTGGCCGGTGGAAACAAGGGTTAGGGTGATTCCTTGAAGCTCTTGGCCGGCGCCCACTTCCTCTTGTCTTCTCCTTTTGGCCGGCGGCAAGCATTAAGGTTGGTGCTTGGTGCTTGGTTAAAGGAAGGAGAAGAGTTTTATTTCTATACTTCCTCTTGTTCAGAGCGAGCAAGGAAAGGAAGATCGCGATCTAGAAGGCTTCAACCTTTGGAAGATTGTCGCCCACACGATATCCAAAAGGTGGAAGGACATACAATAGATGATCGAGAGGTATAAATTTTGTTTTGTTTTCCTTTTGTTCCTTTGTATGTTGCATGTTTTTGTTATGTGGCTAAATTAACTTGGACCCCGAATACAAGCACAAAAGTCGGCGATCCGTACATCGTCTATTCTACGGCTAATCGTAGAATAGAGGTTGGTTGCTTGAACAACAAGTTTGTTCAAGTGACAACTCTAATCGAATAGCATGACGATGAAATGGTAGCTTGGGTGATCCCTCCTTGTCAAGGATAATTTTTTTTTATCCAGGGACGTAGAAGGGATCGCCATGAACAAGCGACCGAGTTAAAGTGGGAAGCGAAGTTTCCTACCTTCAAGTGGTATCAGAGCTTCGGTTCCAAAACCTTCAAGTGGTATCAGAGTCATGGTTTTCGATTTTGTGTTTAGGATTCGGTTACTTTTATGCATTTTTCATATATTATATGTGCCAGATAATAGTAGGATGTGCGTAGGTTAACTTTTTGGTTGCAGGCATAGGATCCAACTATTATGGCCATATGTGTGTATGTGATTGTATGTGTGTAATTTTATATTTTGTTGAATCCTCGGGGTTGACGAGGCTAGTATTTAATTTTTGTAATTAGATACGACATTATTTAGCCACTCTTTTTATTTTAGTTTACTTTCGATCTAGATTTCATGTACACTCCTTCGTGGAGTATAGGATTGATGGATGTAAATTAAAATAGTTTTTCTCGGCTCAGATCTCCGGATGGCTTGTACATGGCGTAGGGAGGAGTGGACGAGACGGCGATACGACGAAAGGCATATTGGAGACAAAAGCCATAATAGTTGGAAAATATTTCTTTTCCATATTTATTGCTTATTGTTTGATATGCATGTCGTAGGCTAGAAAATTCCTCAATTTTAAATTACTAAGTGGGAGAGGGATATTTTTATAAATTCCCACGGCCTCCATTACGATTTGACATGTGATGCAAACAAACTTGCGCGTTGTCTTTGAGTGCCTTCCTCCCCATCGGATGAGTTTATTTACGGATCACAAGGTCGAATATGGTTATAGGAAATTATTGAGGAGCGTGTGTACTTCCCCATCGGAAGGCACATAACCCGAGATAATTACCTTGGTACCGAGTAATAGTGAACACTTAGATACAAATATAAGTATCCTCCCCATCGGAGTCACTGCTTTTATTTGTAGGGCCGAAGAGGAACCAACTATTAATTTTATTTGTCAAAAAGTTAGGTTGACAAGATAATAAAATTAATGGGTAAAACCTCCTCTAACAAATGTAGAATTCGTATATGTCCACACTATCGTGGCATAAGATATTCTCAGTGTTTTGAGGTATTGGTTGATTTTCAAATTTTATTGTTTGAGGAATCAATAATTTTTTTGAAATCTAATGTTTTGATCTATGTGATTCTTACATTTTTCAAAATGACTTTCAACCCGCTTATTGTGATACTGAAAGAAAATAAACTTACTGGTCCCAACTATGTTGATTGGAAGAGGAATCTTAACATTGTCTTGACTGCAGAGGAATACAAATATGTACTCCTCGAAGAGTGCCCTCCTAAGCATGCGGATGATTCTGGGGTAAAGGAGAAGGAGAGTTATAAGAAGTGGATTAAGGCCGCTGAGATGGTCGGTGTTACATTTTGGCATCTATGTCAAATGTACTGCAACATCAGCATCAAGCCATGCCCACTGCTTATGACATGATGCTCAATCTCAAAGAGCTTTTCAGACACCAGAATTGGGCTGCTAGGTAGGAAGCCATGAGGAACTTGATGACGACCACCATGATCGAGGGAACACCCATGAGGGATCATGTTCTCAAGATGATGGCTCATTTGAATAAGCTGGAAGTCCTCGGAGCTGAGATCGATGGGGAAACCCAGGTCGATATCATTCTTCAGTCTCTACCTAGGAGTTTTGAGCAGTTTCGTCTGAACTACAATATGAACAAGAGGTTTTATTCGTTGGCGGAGCTTCTGACAGAACTCCAGGCGACAGATGGGCTTTTTCGTCAGAGTGCTCAGGCGCAAGCCATGGTTGCCCAAAAGGTTTCTACTTCTAAGCCAAAAGGCAAGAAGAAGAAGAAACAAGCTAGGGCAAAGGCAGTGGGAGGAACTCAGGGAGGAGTGAAGAAGCGTAAAGGCAAGTGCTTCACTTGTAAGCAGACTGGACACTGGAAGAAGGACTGCCCCAACCGCAAGTAGAACAAAGGTATATCTTTTGGTCTAGTCGTTGAAACATATTTAGCAGTGTTATCTACCGGCACCTGGTGTGTAGATATGGGAGCCATTGATCATGTCTGCTATACTTTGTAGGGGTTCCAGGAAACCAGATGACTGTCTGAGGGGGAGATTACCATATACTTGGGCGATGCCACAAAGGTGGCGGCTGTTGCAGTGGAAGATGTTTATTTGTCTTTTGAAAGAAATAAAGTTTTGGTTCTTAAAAATTACCTTTATGTACCTTTATTTAGAAAGAATTTAATTTCAGTTTCTAAATTGTTTATAGATGGATATTCTATTTCTTTTAATGACAAAGTTTTTATAAAAAGGAATAGGAAGATTATGTGTTCTGGTGCATTGATAGGAAATTTGTATACACTTGAACCAAAAGCTCCCACGATGCAAATAAAAGTTAATAACTCATCTTCTAATTCCAATAAGGGAAAAGAACCTTCGAAGATGAACCAAACATATCTTTGGTATCTAAGACTTGGTCATATTAACCTAAGTAGAATTCAAAGGTTGATAGCCGATGGACCTTTAGGTTCATTAGTGGTGGAAGATTTCCCAACCTGCGAATATTGCTTGGAGGGTAAAATGACCAAGAGGCCTTTTAAGGCCAAGGCGTATAGAGCACAAGATGTGTTGGAATTTGTTCATTCTAATTTGTGTGGTCCTATGTCTATCTAGGCTAGAGGTGATTTTGAGTATTTCGTCTCTTTCATAAACAATTATTTAAGATATGGATACATTTACTTGATGCGCCACAAGTTTAAATGCTTTGACAAGTTCAAAGAATTCAAGGCTAATGTGGAGAAACGTCAAGGTAATGTAGGGATGTATACTGAAAAGTCTATCTTATGTATGAACATCTTTATTTTGAAATAAGAATCACATGATCATTATTTTCATATTATTATGGTTATGCAATATTATCTAATACTTTACATTGTAGATAACAGGGTGTGTGGTGTCACATGGGAGATCATGTTATTGGCTCCTTGTAAAGTATAAGTAAAGGCTCACAACCGAGATGGTTTAGGACAAACCATCGGAATGGTTGTAGTGTGATTTGGTATTGGTTTATCTTGACCATAAAATCACACTAGTTCACTTTGTGTGTATTGAGCATGACCGACTTAGAGGTGATTCGATTTATTGCTGACTACAAAATCGAATCGGACCTCAGATATTATATTGTACATACTCTTAATCCCGATATAATAACGGGGACATATACTTAGTACTCATCTCTTTGATTTACCAATGGGCGAGATTTATAGATTAAATCGATAGGCTCGGTAAGTTGGAAGATGATATTATTTATATGTGTGCCATTGATTATAGGAGAAAACCGTGTCCTATATATTAGGATGATGATGTCCCCTTGAGGAACTCATAAGGTTCATCATGTAAACCCTGCAGGTGGACTTGGTCCGGCATGATGAAAATGTTGAGTGGTACTACTCATGGAGTTAGATG
The DNA here is from genome assembly GCA_025175895.1 of Wurfbainia villosa. NCBI lineage: Eukaryota > Viridiplantae > Streptophyta > Magnoliopsida > Zingiberales > Zingiberaceae > Wurfbainia > Wurfbainia villosa. Next base: position 53,491,977 of record CM046001.1, on the reverse strand, counting down.
TTGATTAATTAATGGTCAGTAAATTAATTAATCGACGGACATTCGAGATCTTAAACACAGGGAGAAAATGTACAAATAATATATGGAGCCCATATTATCTTATGGGGGTTGGTGAGGTAGATCAATGATAATCCTTTGGTGGATTGGATTATCATTAATGGATCGGACTTTATGTGGGCTTGATCCATGGGTGGCCAAGATCCAACTCCTCCTCATGGTCCCTATTGTAGCCTATTAACACCTCATGAAGCTTAGATCCAATGGATAGAAACAAAACTCTAGATCCAAAGGTAGAGATTAAATCTCTAAGATCCGACGGTTGAGATTGAATCTCTAGATCCGACGGTTTAGATTAAATCCCTAGAACCAATGGTGGAGATTAAAAGGAGGCTTATCCCTAACTCTATAAAAGGAGAGCAAGGGGTTGGCGTGGAGAATCAATCAAGAGGAGCTAGGGTTTTGGAGGTGGCGGCAAGAAGAGGAGCTAGGGTTTGGGCTTGGGCGGCACCTAATAAGGAAAGTTTTCCTTGACTTCTCCTTCTTCCTCAAGCTGTCGGTGCCCCTTGAAGCTCTTCCAGCCTTTGGCCGGCATCCAAACTCCCTCTTCTCCTTCTCCTTGGCCGGTGGAACAAAGGTTTAGGGTTCTCCCTTGAAGTTTTTGGTCGGCAACCCTTAATCTCTTCTTCCTTCTTGGCCGACGGCAAAGCTCCATCCTTGGAGGTTGTTGGTTGGTTGAAAGAAGGAATAGAGCTTTGTTTCTATTCTTCCTCTTGCTCGGAACAAGCAAGGAAGGAAGATTGGCGATCTAGGAGCTTAAACTTTTGGTAGATCGTCGCCCACATGACGTCTGAAAGGAGGAAGGTCATACATTAGAAGATCGAGAGGTATATCTATTCTCTATTCTCTTTTGTTACTTTCTTGTATTTGCTTTTTCAATTATGAGCATGATATATTCTGTTTGTGGCTAAATAATACTTGGATCTTGAACATAAATACAAAGCCGACGATCCGGACATCGTCTATTTCGTGGCTACTCGTAGAATAGAGGTTGGTCGCTTGAACAACAAGTTTGTTCATGTGACCTTTCTAAACGAATAGCACGACGATGACTTGGATGTTTGGGAAATCCCTTTTGTCTAGGATTAATTTTTTTTAATTCGGGGACATCGATGGAATCGACATGAAAAAGCAACCGAGGTGGAGTCGGAAGCGAAGTTTCCCCTCACGGACTCGATAAGCAAAACCCTTCAATTGGTATCAGAGTCAAGGTTTCCGGTTTTGTGTGTTTAAGGATTCGGTTACTCTTATGTATTTTTCATATATTATATGTGCCAGATAATAGTAGGATATGAGTAGTTTAACTCTTTGGTTGCAGGCATAAAATCCGACTATTATGGTCATATGTGTGTATGTGATTGTATGTGTATATTTTGTTGAATCCTCGGGGTTGACGAGGCTAGTATTTGATTTTTTGTAAATTAGATACGGCATTGTTTAGCCACTCTTTATTTTAGTTTACTTTTGATCTAGATTTCATATACACTCCCTCATGGAGTATAGGATCGATGGATGTAAATTAAAATAGGTTTTAGTCCCGGCTCGGATCTCCAGATGGCTCGTACATGGCGTAGGAGGAACGAACGAGATGGTGATGCGACGGGAGACATATTGAAGACAAAAGCCATAATAGTTGGAAAATAATTTATTTTTCATATTTATTTCTTATTTTTTGATATGCATGTCGTAGGCTAGAAAATTCCTCATTTTCAAATTACTAAGTGGGAGAGGGATATTTTCATATAAATTCCCACGACCTCCATTACGATTTGACAAGTGATGCAAACAAACTTGCGCGTCGGCTCTGAGTGCCTTCCTCCCCATTGGATGAGTTTGTTTGCGGATCACAAGGTCAAATATGGTTATAGGAAATTATTAAGAAGCGTGTGTACTTCTCCATCGGAAGGCACATAACCCGAGATAATTACCTTAGTATCGAGTAATGGTGAACACTTAGATACAAATATAAGTATCCTCTCCATTAGAGTCACTGCTTTTATTTGTAGGGCCAAAGAGGAACCAACTATTAATTTTACTTGTCAAAAAGTTAGGTTGACAAGATAGTAAAATTAATGGGTAAAACCTCCTCTTACAAATGTAGAATTTGTATATGTCCACACTATCGTGGCATGCGATATTCTCGGTATTTTGAGGTGTTGGTTGATTTTAAAATTTTATTGTTTGAGGAATCAATAATTTTTTGAAATCTAATGTTTTGATTTATGTGATTCTTAGGTTTTCTTTCAAAATGACTTTCAACCCACTTGCTGTGATACTGAAAGAGAACAAACTTACTGGACCCAACTATGTTGATTGGAAGAGGAATCTAGACATTGTCTTGACTGCTGAAGAATACAAATATGTACTCCTCGAAGAGTACCCTCCTAAGCCTACAGATGATTCTAAGGAAAAGAAGAGAGAGAGCTATAAGAAGTGGATCGAGGCTGATGAGATGGCGTGGTGTTACATTTTGGCATCTATGTCAAATGTATTACAACATCAGCATCAAGCCATGCCAACTGCTTATGACATGATGCTCAATCTCAAAGAGCTTTTCGGACACCAGAATCGGACTGCTAGGCAAGAAGCCATGAGAAACTTGATGACGACCACCATGATCGAGGGAACACCCGTAAGGGATCATGTTCTCAAGATGATGGCTCATTTGAATGAGCTGGAGGTCCTTGGAGCTGAGATCGATGGGGAAACCCAAGTCGATATCATACTCCAGTATCTACCTAGGAGTTTTGAGCAGTTTCGCCTGAACTACAACATGAACAAGAGGTTTTATTCGTTGGCGGAGCTTCTGACAGAACTCCAAGCCACAGAGGGGCTATTTTGTCAGAGTGCTCAGGCACATGCCATGATGACCCAAAAGGTTTCTATTTCTAAGGCAAAAGGCAAGAAGAAGAAGAAACAAACTGGGGCGAAGGCAGCGGGAGGTACTCAGGGAGGAGTGAAGAAGCCTAAAGGCAAGTGCTTCACTTGTAAGCAGACTGGACACTGAAAGAAGGACTGCCCCAACCGCAAGCAGAACAAAGGTATATCTTTTCGTCTAGTCGTTGAAACATGTTTAGCGGTGTTATCTACCAGCACCTGGTGTGTAGATACAGGAGCCACTGATCATATCTGCAATACTTTGCAGGGGTTACAGGAAACCAGACAACTGGCTGAGGGGGAGATTACCGTGTACTTAGGCGATGCCACGAAGGTGGTGGCAGTTGCAGTGGGAGATGTTCATTTATTTTTTGAGAAAAATAAAGTTTTGGTTCTTAAGAATTACCTTTATGTACTCTTATTTAGAAAGAATTTAATTTCAATTTCTAAATTGTTTATGGATGGATATTCTATTTATTTTAATGACAAAGTTGTTATCAAAAGGAATAGGGACATTATCTGTTCTGGTGCATTGATAGAAAATTTGTACACACATGAACCAAAAGCTCCCACATTGCAAATTGAAATTAATAACTCATCTTCTAATTCCAATAAGAGAAAAGAACCTTCAAAGATGAACCAAACATATCTTTGGCATCTTAGGCTTGGTCATATTAACCTAAGCAGAATTCAAAGGTTGATAACTGATGGACCTTTGGGTTCATTAGTGGTGGAAGATTTCCCAACCTGCGAATCTTGCTTGGAGGGAAAAATGACCAAGAGGCCTTTTAAGGCCAAGGGGTATAGAGCCAAAGATGTGTTAGAATTGGTTCATTCTGATTTATGTGGTCCTATGTCTATCCAAGCTAGAGGTGGTTTTGAGTATTTCGTCTCTTTTATAGACGATTACTCGAGATATGGATACATTTACTTGATGCGCCGCAAGTCTGAATGCTTTGACAAGTTCAAAGAATTCAAGGATGATGTAGAGAAACGTCAAGGTAAAAGTATCAAGACACTACGATATGATCGTGGTGGCGAGTACCTCTTGGAAGAGTTTAGGAACTACTTATCAGAGGCTGGGATTCAATCCCAATTGACTGCACCTGGCACACCCCAGCAGAATGGTGTAGCAGAGCGAAGGAAAAGGACTTCTATGGAGATGGTTAGATTGATGATGAGTTATTCTGAGTTGCTAGATTCGTTCTGGGGATATGCTCTAGATACGATAGTATACATTCTGAACTTGGTTCCATCTAAATTAGTGCCTTCTACTCCCACAGAATTGTGGACTGGGCGAAAGCCTAGTCTAAGACATATTCGGATATGGGGGAGTCTGGCACATGTGCTGAAGGCAGATGCTGGTAAGTTGGAACCTCGTACAGAAGTACGCATGTTCGTTGGCTATCCTAGAAGAACGAAGGGTGGTTTGTTTTATAGTCCTAGAGATCAGAGGGTGATCGTTAGCACGAATGTCATATTTCTAGAGGAAGACTATGTGATGAGCCACAAGCCCAAGAGTAAAATTGTTCTGGAGGAGTTGAAAGGGGAAGTCACTTCTTTAGTACCACCGGTACAAGAGGATATACCACATGTCACTGCACCGCGTGTCACAGAGGATACATAGGTAATACCTCATCGTAGTGGGAGGGTTGTGAGACAGCCTGATAGATTCATGTTCTTGGGAGAATCTTCTGATTTGGTCCCTGGCGAACATGAACCTGATCCCTGGACATATGATGAGGCAATCCAAGATAAAGATGTAGTATCTTGGCAAAGTGCAATGAATGCTGAGATTGAATCTATGGATTCAAATCAGGTATGGGAGCTAGTAGAGCCACCCGATGGTGTAAAAACCATTGGATGTAAGTGGATCTACAAGAGAAAGAGAGGAATAGATGGGAAGGTTGAGACCTTCAAAGCGAGGCTTGTTGCGAAGGCGTATACTCAGAAAGAGGGTATCGATTATGAGGAGACCTTTTCGTCGGTAGTCATGCTTAAGTCTATCGGGATTCTCTTATGCATAACAGCTCATATGGATTATGAGGTGTGGCAGATGGATGTCAAGACATCTTTCCTTAATTGAAGTCTTGAGGAAAACATTTATATAAAGCAACCAGAGGGATTCATTGCTAAAGGCAAAGAGCATCTTGTGTGTAAGCTTAATCGGTCCATTTATGGATTGAAGCAAGCTTCGAGGTCTTGGAACATCTGCTTTGATGAGGTAATCCAGTCTTATGGATTTATTCAAAGTCTGGATGAGTCTTGTGTATACAAGAGATGTGACGAAAACGTAGTGGTATTTCTTGTACTATAAGTAGATGACATTTTGTTGATTGGAAACAATATCAAGGTGTTATCGGATGTAAGGGTATGGTTGTCCAAACAGTTTGATATGAAGGACTTGGGAGAAGTGGGACACATCCTTGGGATCAAGGTTATAAGGGATCACAGGAAAAGGATATTGTGCTTATCCCAAGCTTAATACATAGACATGATTATGGAGCATTTTAGCATGCAGAACTCCAAGAAGGGTTTTCTACCTTTCAAGCATGGAGTTCCTTTATCTAAGGAGATGTGTCCTAGAACATCTAAGGAGATAGAGGAGATGAAGGCGATTCCTTATGCTTCGGCAGTAGGAAGCCTCATGTATGCGATGCTATGTACGAGACCAGATATCTACTATGCCGTGGGCATGGTTAGCAGATATCAGAGTAATCCAGGACAGGGACATTGGACTGCAATAAAGCATATATTGAAGTACCTGATAAGGACTAGGGATTATATGCTAGTTTACCAGGCAGACCAATTACTCCCTGTGGGTTACACGGATTTCGACTTCCAATCAGACAGGGATAACGGTAAGTCTACCTCAGGTTTTGTGTTTACTTTGGAAGGTGGAGCCATTGTATGGAGGAGTGTCAAGTAGAAATGCGTGGAGGACTCCATCATGGAAGCTGAGTATGTGGCGGCCTCTGAGGCGGCCAAAGAAGTTGTGTGGCTTAAGAACTTTCTGATGGACTTGAATGTGATTCCTGGTTTGCCCAGAACTATCACAATTTATTGTGATAATAGTGGTGCAGTTTCAAACTCGAAGGAACCACGAGCCCATAAGGCTAGTAAACACATAGAGCGCAAGTACCACCTGATACGAGAAATCGTAAAGAGAGGAGAAGTTGATGTGGACAAGATTGCATTGAAGGATAACCTGGCAGATCCTTTCACTAAGGCCCTTCCGGCGAGAGCTTTTGATAGGCATGTGGAGGGAATGGGGATCAGATGTATGGCAGTTTGAGGACAGTATAGACTTTTAGTATAAGTGGGAGATTGTAGGGATGTATACTGAAAAGTCTATCTTTTGTATGAACATCTTTATTTTGAAATAAGAATCACATGATCATTGTTTGCATATTATTATGGTTATGCAATATTGTCTAATACTTTACATTGTAGATAACATGGTGTGTGGTGTCACACGAGAGATCATGTTATCGGTGTAGGGGATCGATTGGCCGGCTAGAGGGGGGTGAATAGCCCTCGTTCGTTTGATGTCGTATTTTACTCGTCTACAAAACGTTAGCGCAAGCGGAATATACAAATACAAATAAAGACAACACAAAAGATAGACAAGCAATACAAACACGAGATGTAACGTGGTTCACGGCTATGCCGCTAATCCACGGTCTGATTCGTCCATGGTGAATCACTCCGCAATCTATCCACTAGATCTCTCCTTTGCACAAAGCTAGGTGGAGGTAACCTCTTTTACACAAAGATCACTCTTCTACAATGGAATGAAGATTAGAGCAAGTAGAAGAGTGGGAAATCGTTTAGGGCACTTTGGGAGTAGTTGGGCGTTCAAGCATTAACCTCCCAAAGCCCCATCCCCTTATTTTTTATAGAGGAAGAGGGTTTCTTCCCATTGACACATGATCAGTCGACTGATGCCCTTGATCAGTCGACTGGTCCTGTAGTCGTTGCCCAATAACGGCCGCTTTCCACGTTGGATACCATCCATGCGCATCGATCGGGATCCTACCATCGATCGGCCCGATCGATGCTCGATCACCAAGTGCTCAATCGAGTCGACTCCATTCTGCGTGCAGGTGCCATCGATCCGCCATTCCTCGGCGATCGGTGTCGACATCGATCGCCAATCCATGGCAGTCGACTGCCAAACATTAAATTGGTATTATACCAGTCAATCGACCCATCGACTCAGATCAGTCGACTGTCATTCCCTGGCAGTCGACTGGTGTCGGGAAAACCCATCCGACACTTGGCCAAATGGCCAAGTTTCACCTAAGAGTTACCCCTTCCCGGGTTACATTCGCTCACTCTCATCTCTCGGAGTCCCTCGCCTTCGAAGTTCTCTTTGTTCTCGGCCACGTCCCTCGGCAACATCAGGCGCACGGCTCTGCAATGCTCCTTCGCGTCTCTTGCCTCGAAGTCTACTTCCTCCGGCTTCACTCCAAGCTTCTCGTCCGGCGGTCCCTCAGATGCTCCAAGCGCATGGCTTCCGCAAAGCTATCCTTCACCGACTCAAGGCACGAGTCATGAGATGTGAAACTCGCCACGGCTCCATGTGCGAATTACTAAGTCCTGCACGACTTCAACGCACATATCAAATCAACATAACACACTAACTTAAACCCTTTGCCACACACATCAAAACCTTATCATGGCAAGAGACTGCCCTAACAATCTCCCCCTTTTTGATGTGTGGCAATCCGTTTAAGTTAGGTAAAAATATTTGATATAAATTTTAAAGGAAAGAAATCATGTAAACATAAACATGATATAGAAACATGCAACTCCCCCTTAACCCATGAAACTCCTCATACAAATTTTCTCCTCCTATCACAATTTACTTAAACATAATTATTTCTCCCCCTTTGACACCATCAAAAAGATTAACACTAAGTTAAAAACACATGGCATCAAGTCTAATAGAAAGAAAATACCACAAGTTGATTTAAAATCAGAATTCAACCTTTCTTTGATATTCATTGATCATCGATCGTAGTTCGGACTACCGGTCGTGGCATTGTTTCGGGATTTTGATTTTACGGACCGAATTTGAAATACATTAAAATTCAGAAAATTCAAAAAATCATGAAATTTGGGGAACACATTTCTTTTAAGTATATCTATCAGTGAAAAATAGGTTTTCATGAAAAATCATTATATTTCCACGTATTTTCCAAAAATCCATAAGCTTTAAAAACTACTAGGTTTTTGATCATAAGAGTATCCATTTTAACACCTAGTCTTGCTTTGAATTGTTTCAAAACATGAATACATAGATTTTAGATTAAGAAATTGTTTTGAAAACATATGAAATATCCAACCATAATCTTTGGGCAATATGTCTATGAATTAAACATAAGCCTTCCCCATGATTAGTCTATTATTGCTATTTTGATACTTTAAATGACCATCTAAATGCTATAGGCATTAGTGGACATTTGTATCATCCTAACATCTCACCCATGCTAAGTTTGCAATCAAGTTAGCCTATAGTGAGTGTGAGATGCATCCTAGGGGTATTTGTATATACTTAACCTTGTATTCATGCAATTCTATCATGGTTAAGTATCAACCTAACAATCCTACATGATCATAATGACATATATGAATTAATTTCACATTATGATCATGAAATACATGTATTCATTAAATAATAATCATGCATTAGGTATTATATGATGATAATAAACAAAGTATCACCTAAAGCATGATTCAACCTATTTATCATGATTAAGTTCCAAATATTAAATTCATAAATCATTATTTCAATCATAATTAGAAATTACATAAATCATCATGATTTAAGCATTATTATCTATTTATGGGCACGTTATCATCACCCAACACTATCTAAAAAATGTTGTCCAGTCATCCTAAGTCAACCAAAATATTATATAGGTCAATTGCATATGGTTGACTACCCTAGGGTTATCTAACCCTTAAGGATGGATTTTGGAACCCAAAATAAGTTCTTTCCTATTAGGTTCACTAAGTATTCCTTGGGGATCCATTTCCTAGCTATTACTTTCTTCTTATCTTGTCCCTAGCAATTAGGCATTTATAGGCCTTTTCATTTTTCTTTCTTTGTATCCTAGGCCCTTTTATTGAAGCTAGCTCTTTGGCTCCCTATAATCATGTTCAATGTGTTGGAGCCAATAGTGAATTTCTCTAGGGCTTTGTCAAATAGTCTACCTTTTCCCTTAAAGCCCTATTTTCATTTATACATGCATCACTAACATCTAATGGCACATAAAGGTCATGTGAGCATGCATCATTTAAGCTAGAAGAAATATCATTATTATTTAAGCATGCATTTTCTAGCTTATTTTCTAATGCCTTAATTTGATTAAGCATGCTTTTATTTTTCTTTTCATTCCAAATAAGTCCTTAGTTAAACTAGAAATTATGGAAACTATTTTCTTAGAGAGGCATTCGTTACCATAGTTTCCATGTCTTCTTCTTCTTCTTGGAGGAGGATGTAGAAGCTCCCTTCACTTGAGCCTCTCCACTTGAGCTTGATTCTTCATTTGAGGAGGAGGAGGAGCAATCCGAGTCATGAAGAGCCATTAGTGCTAGGTTGGAATAGACATGCTCTTCTTCTGATGAGGATGAGGATGAGGAAGGTCATCCCATGTCTTTGCTTTGAGAGCCATGGCTTCCTCTTGCCTTGGCCTTCTTTTCTTCTTCCTTTTCTTCTTGCTCCTTTTCTTCTTCTTCTTCTTTTTCTTCCTTCTTTTCTTTCCTTCCTTGCTCTTGTTTAGGAGGGGACAATTGTCCCTTATGTGTCCCTCCCCTTGACAATTGTAACAAATGATCTTCCCCCTTGGTCTTCTATTCCTATCATGAGATTTATCAAATCTAAAATTCTTAAATGCACACCTTACCTTCCTTACCATATAGGCTTCTTCCGTGCTATCCATGGAAGAGGTAGAGGCTTCATCATCGGAGGAGGAGGGGATCTCTATCTTCTTCTTCCCCTTATTTGCCATCAAGGCTACTCCTCTTGAGGGTTGAATTCTAGGCTCTTCTTATATTCCTTCAATCCTAGTTTTGTGGAGCTCCATTGTTGAGAAAAATTCCTCCAAGGTACTTACTTCCAAGTTCTTGGATATGTAAAACGAATCCACCATGGAGCTCCATCTTGAGGACCGGGGAAAGGCATCTATGACCTTCATTACCATATCCCGGTTGGAGAGCTTTTCTCCTACACTTGTTAGCCCAATTAATATTTCTTTAAATCTAGAATGTAGGGAAGTTACCTTTTCTCCCTTTTCAAGCTTAATATTTGATAGTTGGGAGCAGAGGAGATCCCTTCTTGCTAGCTTGGCTTCCGAAGTGCCTTCATGAAGTTCAACTAATTTCTCCCACATTTCCTTGGCGCTAGCACACTCCCCTATCCTATTGACTTCTTGTTGAGGGAGCACATTGTAGAGGTGGTGCTTGGCCTTTGAATTTGCCAAATACTCCTCTCTTTGTCTTTTGCTCCATCTCGATTTTTCCAATGGCTCCCCATCTTCGTTCCTAGGCAACTCGAAACCGTTTTCCATAATTAATAATATTTCAAAGTCGGTTTCAAAGAATACCTCCATTCCCTTTTTCTACCAAGAGAATTCGTTGTCGAACTTCGGTGGGTGGATGTTTGAGCCGGCCATTTGAGATGTAGAGCTTGTTGCGGCGGTTAGTCCGGTGACAAGCAACCTTGCTCTGATACCACTTGTAGGGGATTGATTGGCCGGCTAGAGGGGGGTAAATAGCCCTCGTTCGTTTGATGACGTATTTTACTCGTCTACAAAACGTTAGCGCAAGCGGAATATACAAATACAAATAAAGACAACACAAAAGATAGACAAGCAATACAAACACGAGATGTAACGTGGTTCACGGCTACGCCGCTAATCCACGGTCCGATTCGTCCACGGTGAATCACTCCGCAATCTATCCACTAGATCTCTCCTTTGCACAAAGCTAGGTGGAGGTAACCTTTTTTACACAAAGATCACTCTTCTACAATGGAATGAAGATTAGAGCAAGTAGAAGAGTGGGAAATCGTTTAGGGCACTTTGGGAGTAGTTGGGCGTTCAAGCATTAACCTCCCAAAGCCCCATCCCCTTCCTTTTTATAGAGGAAGAGGGTTTCTTCCCATTGACACAGGATCAGTCGACTGAAGCCCTTGATCAGTCGACTGGTCCTGTAGTCGTTGCCCAATAATGACCGCTTTCCACGTTGGATACCATCCATGATGCGCATCGATCGATCCTACCATCGATCGGTGATGCTCGATCGATCGAGTGCTCAACCGAAGTCGACTCCATTCGTGCCGTGCCGCAGTGCCATCGATCATTGCCATTCCACGGTAGTCGATCGGTTGCCGATATCGATCGACTTCCATCCATGGCGATCGACTTCCAAACATTAAATCGCGGTATTATACCCGGTCGATCGACCATCGACTCGGATAAGTCGATCATTCATTCCTGGCGGTCGTGTCGGGAAAACCCATCCGACACTTGGCCAAATGGCCAAGTTTCACCTAAGAGCTACCCCTTCATGGGTTACATTCGCTCACTCTCATCTCTCGGAGTCCCTCGCCTTCGAAGTTCTCTTCGTTCTCGGCCACGTCCCTCGGCAGCATCAGGCGCACGGCTCTGCAATGCTCCTTCGCGCCTCTTGCCTCGAAGTCTACTTCCTCCGGCTTCACTCCAAGCTTCTCGTCCGGCGGTCCCTCGGATGCTCCAAGCGCACGGCTTCCGCAAAGCTATCCTTCACCGACTCAAGGCACGAGTCATGAGATGTGAAACTCGCCACGGCTCCATGTGCGAATTACTAAGTCCTGCACGACTTCAACGCACATATCAAATCAACATAACACACTAACTTAAACCCTTTGCCACACACATCAAAACCTTATCATGGCAAGAGATTGCCCTAACAATTGGTTCCTTGTAAAGTATAAGTAAAGGCTCACAACTGAGATGGCTTAGGACAAACCATCAGAATGGTTGTAGTGTGATTTGGTATTGGTTTGTCTTGACCATAGAATTACACTAGTGCACTTTGTGTGTATTGAGCAGGACCGACTTAGAGGTAATTCGATTTATTGCTGACTACATAATCGAATTGGACCTCAGATATTATATTGTACATACTCTTAATCCCGATATAATAACGGGCACATATACTTAGTACTCATCTCTTTGATTTACCAATGGGCGAGATTTATAGATTAAATCGATAGGCTCGGTAAGTTGGGAGATGATATTATTTATATGGTGTGCCATTGATTATAGGAGGAAACTGTGTCCTATATATTAGGATGATGATGTACCCTTGAGGAGCTCATTGTTGGACTTTCCGAGCTGCAAAAACCACTTTTTGCATTGCGAAAACCCGGGAAGTCCAGCCATGGATCCGTGCGAAGATATATTAAAATAAAAACATGTATGTGCTAAGTAAACCTAGATCTACCTTAGATCTAGAAGTTGAGAGTGTTACCCTCGATGCGACGCCCTTCGCAAATCCCGCTCGTCCAAATAGCTTGCCGGAACTCTAGAGTGTCAAGTGTACACTCCTCTATTGGTATCCACACAAGCAATAGGTGGAGAAAAGAAACCTAGAGTGTGCTAGCACCCTTAGAAGTTTCGGCCAAGGAGAGTGATGGGAGAGCAAACTTGAGAGGAAGATGATCCAAGGAAGAAGATGAAGTTGGAGTAACTCACAAAATCAATTCCATCTAATGGAATAAGTGGTCGGCCACCATTTCTTGGGGGGTTACATGCATGCATGTAACTCCAAGAGCCAATGGCTCTTTGTCTCCCTCATGAGGTGGCACCATATGATAAGTCAATGATGATGTGGAACATCATCATTGGCCGGCCATTCCAAGTCATCATCATGACATGACATTTGGTCAAGTCAAACTTGACCTTTCATCTTCCCTCTCAAGTCATGTCAAACTTAACCTCTTATCTCCCATGGTTGATCAAGTCCAACCATTTGATTCAAGTCAATTTAATTTAATGAATCTCTATTCATTAATTTAAATTGATTTGATGAATTAAATCTAAATTAGACTCATTCAACACTTGAATCAACTTGAGTCTAACTCAATTAGTCTAATTTGGATTACTCTTAATCCAATTTGGTTCATCCTATGAACCTAATCCTCATGGTTCATCATATAAACCTATTCTCCATCTAATTTCCCTTTGTGTGTGACCCGATAGGTTCTTGTAACGTTGGCAATGTCCCTAAACCGATTTAGGAACATAAGCAATGAGCGGTATCTAGCAACACATCATTGCTACCCAAGTTACAAGAATGTTGAGCTCCAACATCACCTTTGTGACTACTAATTGTGACTCTCACAATACGTGACAATGTCCCTCTATCCTTGACATCTAGATTGACCAATTGAGGCATAGACCGTATCATCCTCGGTACAATCTATATCTTGAACTCCAAGTAGACTCACTCTAATCAAATGAGCTCAATATCTCATATTGACTCATTTGGGCATGGTCATGCACTTCGTGGTCTCACTCTATCAAGAATAACGATGTCTCTCCCATCATATAGGAGGGATAGATCTCATCTACATCACTCACATCCCTCCGCATAATTTGTTACATACCCAGTAATCGCCTTTATAGTCCACCCATTTACGGGTGACGTTTGACGAAGCTAAAGTATGCAATTCCTTATGTTGGGAACCATTGTGACTTTAGGTCTAAGGACTAATAGTCATACTAATAGCAACATGAGAAAGTATATGACACTCATATAACGATCCATGATACTTTCTCATGGCGGGTCATTCAGTATACATTCTCCAATGCATACCCATGTGTCAACTTGATATCTCATATCCATGACTTGTGAGATAAAGTCATCATGTTGACCTACATGCTAGTCTCTACACATTAACATTGTCCCTGAATGTTAATACATAACTAGGAATAATTAAGAGTAGTGTTCTCCATATCATCTCATTATCAATTCAACCAATCGATTGATATAGATAAGAACCTACTACTCAAGGACATTATTATATTTAGTTATTTGGCACTAATACAAGTAAATATAATAACCATGCCTTTATAAATAGGAATATGATACAATAAAGTCCATACAACAATCATCACATGATTGACTCTAGGGCTTTCACTAATAATCTCCCACTAGCACTAGTGTCAATCACCGTAGTATCTAATACCCAATGACCTAGTGTGACCATCATGCTTTTTTTGTGCCAAAGCCTTGGTCAAGGGATCTGCGATGTTAGCCTCTGTGGATACTCTGCAAATCTTCACATGTCCTCTATCGATAATCTCTCGAATGAGATGGAAGCGTCGTAGTATGTGTTTGGTCCGCTGGTGTGAGTGAGGTTCCTTAGCCTGTGCAATCGCTCCATTATTGTCACAATAGAGCTCTATGGGATCTGCTATGCTAGGAACCACCCCAAGCTCAGTAATGAACTTGGGGATCCAAACTGCCTCCTTTGCTGCCTCAGATGCAGCAATATACTCGACTTCTGTTGTAGAATCATCAACTGTGTCCTACTTCGAACTCTTCCAGCTCACAACACCACCATTCAAGCAAAACACGAACCCTGACTACGATCTATAATCATCCTGGTCAGTTTGGAAGCTGGCATCGCTGTAACCCTTTACAGCTAGCTCCACATCGCCTCCAAATATCAAGAAATATTCTTTAGTCCTTCTCAAGTACTTAAGAATATTTTTGACTGCTATCCAGTGACGCTCACCTGGATCTGACTGGTATCTACTCGTCATGCTCAAAGCATACGAGACATCAGGATAAGTACACACCATGACGTACATGATAGATCCTATAGCTGATGCGTAAGGGATCTTATCCATGCGGTCTCTCTCCTCTCTAGAAGAGGGACTTTGAGTCTTCGAAAGACTCAAACCATGTGACATCGACAGAAGTCCCTTCTTGGAATTCTGCATGGCAAACCGTAGTAATACCGTGTCAATGTATGTACTCTGACTTAGGCCAAGCAATCTCTTCGATCTATCTCTATAGATCTTGATGCCTAGAATACAGGCTGCTTCACCTAAGTCCTTCATTGAGAAGCACGTCCCCAGCCAAGTCTTCATAGACTGTAGCAAAGGGATGTCATTCCCAATGAGTAGTATGTCATCGACATACAATACAAGGAAGACAACTTTGTTCCCATTAACCCTTTTGTAGACACAGGGTTCATCTTCATTCTTGATGAAACCAAACTGTTTGATCGTATCATCGAATCGAAGATTCCAGCTCCGAGAGGCTTGCTTTAGCCCATAAATGGACCTTTGCAGCTTGCATACTTTCCCAGTATGTTGTGGATCTTCAAAACCCTCAGGTTGTGTCATGTACACATCCTCGAGTAAGTTTCCATTCAGAAATGCAGTTTTGACATCCATTTGCCAGATCTCATAATCATGGTATGCTGCAATAGCAAGCAAGATCCGAATGGACTTAAACATCACCACTGGAGAAAAGGTTTCATCATAGTCAATACCATGAATTTTCTTGAAACCTTTAGCCACCAATCGACCCTTATAGGTATGCATAAGTCCATCCATGTCAGTCTTTCTCCTAAAGACCCACTTACACCCAATGGGTTTGACCCCTTCAGGTGGATCAACCAAAGTCCATACTTGGTTGGTGTACATGGATTCCATCTCGGATCTCATGGCCTCTAGCCATTTCTCAGAATCTGGGCTCATCACACCTTCCTGATAGGAGGTAGGCTCATTCTCAATGAACATAATGTCATCCTGGTCAGACAAGAGAAATGAGTATCTCTCAGGCTGACGACGTACCCTATCAGACCTGTGAAGAGGTAGGTCTACATGAATAAGTGGTTGTTCCACAACTCTTTGTGCAACAATCTCATCAGCCACAACACTTTGTGGTTCCTGTTCAACCTCCATCAAGGCCTCAGTGCTATGGTCCTTATCTTGAATTTCTTCAAGATCGAACGTACTCCCACTAGTTTTTCTAGAAACAAAATCCATTTCTAGAAAAACCCCAGTCTTTGCCACAAACACTTTGTGCTGACTGAGAATGTAGAAGTAATATCCCTTTGTGTCCTTGGGATATCTAATAAAATAGCACCTATCGGATTTGGGTCCCAGTTTGTCTAAGACTTGACGTCGAACATAAGCCTCACAACCACAAATCCTCATGAAAGACATCTTGGGATTTCTCCCTGTCCATATCGTATATGGTGTCTTTATCACAGCCTTGGATGGTACACGATTAAGGGTAAAGGCTACTGTGTCTAGAGCATATCCCCAAAAGGATATAGGAAGATCTGTGTGACTCATCATAGATCGTACCATATCTAATAGGGTACGATTCCTCCTTTTGGATACACCATTCCACTGTGGTGTTCCAGGAGGAGTGAGTTGGGATAGAATCTCACACTCAGCTAGATAGTCATGAAACTCATGGCTAAGGAATTCACCACCTCGATCTGATCGAAGTATGTTAATACTCTTGCCAAGCTGGTTTTGTACTTCATTCTTGAATTCTTTGAACTTTTCAAAGGATTCTAATTTATGTGTCATGAGATACACATAATCATATCTACTGAAGTCATCAGTAAATGTAATAAAGTACTTGTAACCGCCTCTAGCTGTAACATTGAAAGGGCCACATACATCACTATGTATAAGTCCTAACAAGTTCGTTGCTATTTTGCTGTGTCCACTAAAGGGAGTCTTGGTCATCTTGCCTAAAAGGCAAGACTCTCATGTCTCATATGATTCAAAATCAAATGAGTCTAGCATCCCATCCTTATGGAGCTGAGATATGTGACTCTCATTTATGTGACCTAAGCGACAATGCCAGAGATAGGTTTGGTTCAACTCATTTGACTTGAACCTTTTGGTACTTATGTTATAGATAGGGCTTTCTAAGTCTAGAAAGTAGAGTCCGTTCATTAGAGGTGCACTACAATAGAACATATCATTTAAATAAACTGAACAACATTTGTTCTTTATTATAAATGTAAATCCTTTCTTGTCCAAACAAGAAACCAAAATTATGTTCTTAGTTAAA
Source organism: Wurfbainia villosa (assembly GCA_025175895.1). NCBI lineage: Eukaryota > Viridiplantae > Streptophyta > Magnoliopsida > Zingiberales > Zingiberaceae > Wurfbainia > Wurfbainia villosa. Next base: position 53,474,937 of record CM046001.1, on the reverse strand, counting down.
GCAGGCACATAACAACATTCATCTAATTCTAGTACAAGCCCAGAGGGCAGAGATAGATCATAAGTTCCTACAGCAATAGTAGCAACTCTTGCTCCATTGCCTACTCGTAGGTCCACCTCGCCCTTTGTCAATGCCCTGCTATTTCTCAGCGCCTACACATTGGTATAAATGTGAGATGCACATCCGGTATCTAATACCCATGATGAAGAAATAGATAGATTGACTTCTATAACATTTATACCTGAAGTAGAAGTCTCACTTCTCTTCTTCTTAAGATCTTCCAGGTATACCTTGCAGTTACGCTTCCAGTGTCCAGCTTCCTTACATTGGAAGCAAGCCCCTTCCTTGGCCACCCCTCCTTTGGGTTTCAGTTCCTTGCCTTTGCCCTTGTCTTGGGACTTTCCCTTACCTTTAGGCTTGCCCTTGCCTTTCTTCTTTTGCACCATCAAAATGGCGTCAGATTTTCCCTTCTTAAGGTTGAGCTCGTGATTCTCAACATCTTTGAGCATCTCGGCGATGACTTATCAATTTCATTCATGTTGTAATTCATGAGAAATTGATTGTAGCTTCGCGAAAGGCTGCAAGATCAAGTCGATGTGCTTGACTCTTGGCCAAGGGGGAATCCCAATCTCTGTAGGTTTTCTACGTACCCAATCATCTTGAGTATATATGGACCTACGGGAGTCCCATCTTGCATTTTGGAACCAAACAATGCCTTAGAGACTTCATATCTCTCGTTCCTTGCTTGTCCTTGATATAGTTGATGAAGATGTTCAACCATATCATAAGCATTCATGAACTCGTGTTACTTCTGAAGCTCAGAGTTCATGGTCGCGAGCATTAGACATGACACATCTAATGCATCATCTTGATGCTTCTTGTAAGCATCTTTGTCGGCTCGCGAGGCAGTGGAAGGAGGTGCCTTCAGAATGGGCTGCTCTAGGACATACAACTTCCTTTCTTGGGTGAGAACAATTCTCAAGTTCCTGTACCAGTCTAGGAAATTTGCTCCATTGCGCTTGTCCTTCTCAAGGACAGAACGCAGAGAGAGAGTGTTCATGTTTATCGACATAGTAATCTACAACATACAATGCAGAGAATTAATATCATATTCCTTTTATCATTTAGTTAGGCCTTTAATCAAATGATGCTCCCACTGAATTATAGGAATTTTGTAGAATCGAGTTATGGATGTGGTCAAACCACATTACTAGATTCATACAAACTTGCTATAATTCTTGGGGGACAAGATCCACATCATACTAAGCCTTGAGTTAGCTTTGGCTAAATTGCCCAAGACTTAATACAATCTGTTAGGACCTGTGCACCCACTAGAGGGGGGGGGTGAATAGCGTCGTGCTAAGCGTGATGGAAATCGTTCGCGTGTCATCTCTACAAATTTCGTTAGCACAGCGGAATATAGATAATAATGACAATAACGAAATAGACAATCACACACGAACACAAGTATGTAACGTGGTTTGGAACCGCACGGTTCCTACTCCACGGGTCGGGCTCAAACGAGCCCTAGCGATGTCAATCACACACCACTAATAAATACTCGTTCTCGGAACAATCCGGAGGCAGAGAAACCTCGTACAAACTACTCTTACAACAATAAGAGATGAATACAAGCAATATACAATAATAAAATACAATGCAAGTAAAGAAAACTACTTTACTAGAGAACTTTGGTTGCTTGATCTTTGGTTGCCTTGGACTAGCCTTGAAGGACTGGAAGAGCACCAACAATTCCCCTTCAAATTGCCCAACAAAACCCTTGCTTGAGCCTTCCACGAACAGCTTCTTTTATCCTCCATCAGACTGGATTTCCGCCTGGCAGTCGACTGCCATAAGTCACCAATCGACTGCCAACACTGTAGCTGTGAGATAACGGCTCAATCCACGTTGGACAAGTTCCAACGGTACTCTCACGATCGGCCAACATTGGCGATCGGCTATCGATCTGCCCGTAGTCATTGTCAATCGGCTACGGGCGTTCGTGCTCACAACTCAAGCGCGATCGCCATCCCTTAGCACGCCATCAACATCGATCATTGCTCCAATGAGCGATCATTGCGAAGTAATTTCAGGTCTTAAACGACAGTCGAACTTAAGTCGACTGACGGCAGTCGAACCGGCCATAATGCCAGTCGACTGCCAACCTCAAAAATGAGGTTTTAACCCAAGTACGATTCCCCCATACTTGCTAGACCACCCTTAGCCTAGACCTAAACCTTCTAGCCACCTCCATCAGCCTTACGCTTCTCGGATCCCTCCAAGTCATTCATGACTTGTTCATTCATCATGCTAGCCTTCAGGTGCTTCCATCGGCTATGTCATGCTAACGGTGTATACACTGCCAAGGCTCATTGGACTTACGCCGCCAAGACTCCGCTTGGACTTTATGCCGCCAATATCAAATCCCTTGGACTTCTCAAATGCCAAGACTCAAGCATGGACTTTCCCTTGCCAACCAATGTTGGACTTTCTATGCCAAGACCCATGCTTGGACTTTCCCTTGCCAACCCATGTTGGACTTTCCATGCCAAGACCCATTCTTGGACTTTCCTTGTGCCAAGTACTCAAGACTTGGACTTTCCCTTGCCAAGACCCATGCTTGGACTTTCCCGTAATCACATGGTCAATCCCTAGTCAACCATCAAAGACTCCCTCGAGTCAAACTCGAGTCTGGTCAATTGTAACCTGGGTCGATTGTATAAACAATCTCCCCAAAACATTAACCGACATCAATGTCAAACATCAATGTCAAGCATACTATGTTAAATATCAAAACATCACTCGAGTCAAACTCGAGTCTGGTCAATCGTGACCTGGGCCGATTGCACCAACAATCTCCCCCTTTTTGATGTTTGACAAAACAAACCTTGAGTTTGGCCCCTAACTCAAATTTCCTTACCAATTATTCTAAATTGGTAATCCCAAACATTCTCTGAACTTCTCCCCCAAACATTCTCCCCCTTTTTGACTAACATCAAAAAGATTATCTCTCCAAGGAGGTCAATGTCTCATGTCCCAATGAGATCTTACAATCTCCCCTTTGGTCCAAAAATACCTAGGATGCCTACCATTTTCCTAGTGATAAGTCCTATATCACTCAAGAGAGGCAATCCTATACTTTCTCCCAATTTCCAAATTGGATTTCTCAATATCCCATCAATTTTCCCAATTGATGATACTTTCTCATTAACTTCTCCCCCTTCAAGAAGAGAAACACATCCATCATCCCAAGATGGATAACTCCCCCTAAAGGCTTGCTCCCCCTTGACCATTGCACCAACAATGTCCTTGGGAAGTCCCTAAGCCAATAGACTCTAAACCATCAAAATTAAGGCTCAAAGTTCAAACATGAACTCTCCCCAATTTGATACTTTACTCTAACACCTATCCTAATCCATATCCAATGGATTTTCACCCTTTCTAATGCTTCCCAAAGCATATCCTAGGGTTAGGAGTGATTAGGAACCTTTACCATAGCTGAACACGGGCTAAACAACCTTGTTTTTCCCGAAATCAGCTTGGCAGTCGACTATTTACAGTAATCAGTCGACTGCCACTCACATCAATCGACTGCCACCAAGGGCAGTCGACTGATAACTGAAATTTCTGAATTTCAGTTATCAGAATCGAATTTTGAAAAGTCATAAGTAATTCTACGTATTTTGAAAAATCATGAAAATTCATATGTATATTACTTATAGTCAATACAATGGGTGAAAAATATTTGAAAATTATTTTACCAATAAAATATCGAGATTGATACAAAATCCAAAAGTGAAGAAAAACTTCAATGTTTTAGCTTACTTTGTATCAACTTCATCATTAGTGATTACTATCAAAAGATAGGCTTCACCAAGGTTTTCTAAATTGATTTCAAAATGTTTTTGACAATCTATTTTAGATCATATTCCTTGGGCTCTATGCATATAACTTGTACACATGCTTTCCCAATGATCCACTATTAAAATTTGATGAGTTTTAGTTCATCTAGATGCAAAAACTATGCACCTTGAACTTAACTCATATCCTAGCATCTCACATGTATCTAGGGTGTATAAATACACATACATGTCAATTTGGTGTGAGATGTGGGTTTTGTTTTCCCTAATCTAGGATTTCATGCATTTTCTAAGGCAACCCTACTTGATTCCCTTATGAATGGGACTCCAAGTCATGCCAAAGTCCTTAAATCAATTTTCAATACATTAAATGCATGAAATGATTATGGCATAATGATAGCAAAATAAAAACATGGCCAATGATCATGATGTCATGGCATATGATATAAATCTAAAGCTCATGACATTAATCCTAATTTCTAAACATGATCATGACATATAAGTGATGAAAATAAACATGATGTCATGTCATGACATATGTCAAACAAATCATGGTAAAAAGTATAGGTATAGTAATACCTAAATTTTAATATTAATTGTCATTTGATATAATTAGATATATTTTGTCATATTATCATTAATCTCCCTAGTGTGTCAAAAACCCAAAATGGTACACTAACCTTTAAACCTAAATTGTGCCAATTTGATCATTTTATCAAACTTCTCAAATAATATTGGCACATCCTAAAATATTTTAGGATTAAATATCAACCCTATTTCCAAGGTACCAAAAACCTTGAAAAGAAAACCTAAGGTGCCACCTTTGTCATGGTTGAGTTAACTACCCATCCAATCAAGGTTGGCACACCTAACCCATCTAGCGTGAGTCAATCACGCCCTTCGGAACCCAAAATCTATTTGAGCTCATTGGGTTAATTAGGTATTCCTTAGGGATGACCTCCCAAGATACCTTCCTAATGACCCTCTTAGGCTTGGTAGCCTTGGTCATTTTGGTCTTACCTAGGTTGACTCTAGGGGTAACTCCCCTTGCAACCTTCTTAGTGGCTTCCCTAGGTTTCCTTGAAACCCTAGCCACTAGGCACACACCTTGGTCAACTCTAGGGATGACTTCCCTATTGACCTTGGTCTTCCTAGACCTAGTTTGTGTTCCATAATCAAATGGAACACTATGATAAGCCACCTTAGGCTTAGGTTTGTGACCCAAACCTTGCTTGCCCTTGGTTGACTTTTGACTCTTAGGTCCTAGGTGTTGACTTTGACTTTTGGACCCTTGACTTAGACCACTAGACCCTTGAACTTGATTTTGTATATTCCTAAGGGTCTTTTCTAGTTTTTCAAGCCTTGACCTCAAGGCTTGGTTTTCCAACTCTAATTTCCCAATTTTTGATTTCTCATTTGGTCCTTGGGCAATTCCATTTCCTCTAGGCATATGCCTAGTCCATTTAGGATTAAGACCTAGGTGTTCTCCTATTTTCTTGATAGATTCCCTAAGTAAAATATTTTTAGGGACATTAGTCCCAAATTTCTCCTTAGTTTCAAAATGGACACTCTTAGCTCCTAAACAATAATATTTATTATTCCTAGCATGCTTTTCATGATGAATTGCAAGAGAATTAAAAACATGCTTCTTAGCATTAAACCTAGAAGAATGAGCATTATTGAAATGATATACCTTAGGGTTTGCCTTAGTAGCTCCCCCTACTTGTGATGCTCCTTCTTGGGTCTTTTTGCTCCCCCTAGGACATTGATTCCTATAATGTCCTTTTGAATTGCACTTGAAGCATATGATGTGCTCCTTGCCTTTAGGTGTTGGGGAACCGACATCCTTGACTTTTGGTGCCGGTAGAGCTTTCCTAATCTTTTTTGGGTACTTGCTTTTGTAGTGCCCGGTTTCCCTACACTCAAAACATATTATATGCATTTTATTATTAACACATATGCTTGAGTTACCTTGGGGGGTTGTAGGTGCCGGAATCGGATTTTGAGCTTCTTCATCTTGACCGGATGTCGAAGCTTCTTGTTGGGGTTGTTCCAATGTAGATGTTCTAATCCCCTCTCCCTCAATCCTAGAGGTTGAGGTTTCTTCTAATTCTACCTCTTCCACCACTTCTTCCTCCTCGGAGGTTAAGGCTTCTTCTTTATTTTGTTCCGGCTCCGGTGTGGATGGTCTTTCCCCCTCGATCATAGAAGTGGATGCTTCTTCTTCAATCTCCTCCTCTTCCAAATCTTCTTGGACCGATTTGGGATTGTCGTAGAACTTGACCAACTTGTTCCACAACTCTTTGACATCCCTGTAGTTTCCTAATCTAGACAAAATGTCGTTAGGTATCAAATTAACCAACATTTTTGTTACCTTAACGGTTGTCTTGAATTTTTCCTGTTGCTCCTTGGTCCATCGCTTCTTTTTGAGGATTTCGCCGTTCTCTCCTCTCGGAGCATCAAAACCTATAATCACGGAAAACTAATTTTCTATATTCGACATTAGAAAATATTCCATCCTACCTTTCCAATACGCGAAATCTTCGCGGTCAAAGGCGGGTGGAGTCGCTATGTCATCGCCCCATCTTTCTTGAAGATCCATCATCTTCCCTCTAGCTTCTTTGCTTTAGCTCCCGACGGTTAGTCCGTAAAAGAGACCCGGGCTCTGATATCACTTGTTAGGACCTGTGCGCCCGCTAGAGGGGGGGTGAATAGCGTCGTGCTAAGCGTGATGGAAATCGTTCGCGTGTCGTCTCTACAAATTTCGTTAGCGCAGCAAAATATAGATAATAATGACAATAACGAAATAGACAATCACACACGAACACGAGTATGTAACGTGGTTCGGAACCGCACGGTTCCTACTCCATGGGTCGGGCTCAAACGAGCCCTAGCGATGTCAATCACACACCACTAATAAATACTCCTTCTCGGAACAATCCGGAGGCGGAGAAACCTCGTACAAACTACTATTACAACAATAAGAGATGAATACAAGCAATATACAATAATGAAATACAATGCAAGTAAAGAAAACTACTTTACTAGAGCACTTTGGTTGCTTGATCTTTGGTTGCCTTGGACTAGACTTGAAGGACTGGAAGAGCACCAACAATTCCCCTTCAAATTGCCCAACAAAACCCTTGCTTGAGCCTTCCACGTACAGCTGCTTTTATCCTCCATCGGGCTGGATTTCACTTTGTGATCATCGCCATAAGTCACGATCATTGCCGACCCTAACATGTGTGAGACAATGGCTCAATCCACGTTGGACAAGTTCCAACGGTACTCTCACCGATCGCGCCAACATTGGCGTCGATCGCTAACGCCGTAGTCGGTAGCGGTCGGCTATGGAGCGTCTCAGACCGCAACTCAAGCTAGCGGTCGACGTCGATATCGATCATCGCTCAATGAGCGATCATTCGGCGAGCAATTTTAGCTCTTAAACGACAGTCGAACTTAAGTCAACTCACGACAATCGAACCGGCCATAATGTCAGTCGACTGCCAACCTCAAAAATGAGGTTTTAACCCAAGTACGATTCCCCCATACTTGCTAGACCACTCTTAGCCTAGACCTAAGCCTTCTAGCCACCTCCATCAGCCTTACGCCTCTCGGATCCCTCCAAGTCATTCATGACTTGTTCATCCATCGTGCTAGCCTTCAGGTGCTTCTATCGGCTATGTCATGCTAACGGTGTATACACCGCCAAGGCACATTGGACTTACGCCGCCAAGACTCCACTTAGACTTTACGCCGCCAATATCAAATCCCTTGGACTTCTCAAATGCCAAGACTCAAGCTTGGACTTTCCCTTGCCAACCCATGTTGGATTTTCCATGCCAAGACCCATGCTTGGACTTTCCCTTGCCAACCCATGTTGGACTTTCCATGCCAAGACCCATGCTTGGACTTTCCTTGTGCCAAGTAATCAAGACTTGGACTTTCCCTTGCCAAGACCCATGCTTGGACTTTTCCATAATCACATGGTCAATCCCTAGTCAACCATCAAAGACTCCCTCGAGTCAAACTCGAGTCTGGTCAATTATAACTTGGGTCGATTGTATAAACAATCTCCCCAAAACATTAACCGACATCAATGTCAAACATCGAAACATCACTCGAGTCAAACTCGAGTCTGGTCAATCGTGACCTGGGCCGATTGCACTAAAACAATCGGTGGGTAACACATTACCGATTACATCTCTATGCAACTCTTGTTTATAGGATCAAGACCCATATTTACAAAAAACCTTGAGTTAGCTTTGGCTAAATCGCCCAAGATTTAGTGTAAATGCGATCTTATCCTATCTTTCCAATGGTTGGAATATGCCTATAGTTCTACTCGATCCAATTGAGTTAACTAGTTTTACTCAATCTAATTGAGCTTACTCTAACCCAAGTCGTGATAGGCGGGACCAAGATTGTCCCTCCGCACCCTACCAAGATAATATGCATTGCTTTGCTTTGGCAGATTCAATAACTACAAATGATTGAGGTAGTGATGGGTATCAAGGACTTGGTAGGCATTTACGAGTTAATTCGATTAAGATCTAATCTAATCGTAATGTGTATCATATATACATTAAGGCCTTTATTATCCTATATTAGCATGCATCACATACATACAAGCATTATTCTAGCATGCATCATATACATACAAGCATTATTCTACTAGCATGCATCACATACATACAAGCAAAATCAAATATATATATATATATATATATATATATATATCAAAATATATATATATATATATAATTAATTGTGATGTGGTCATGGCCCTACTACGATCTTCTCAAGCAAATGAGAAGATCGGACGATCAACCTAGGGCTAGCGGCTTCTCCAAGTGCTTCCTTTGACCGCCATGTGTCGTCGGCACCCTTCTCGTAACTTCGTCTACAAGTGGACTTTTCACCGCTCCATTTTGTACATTACAAATATGAAACTCGAGTTACATTCGAGTCTAAAACTATTTACAACTAGAATTTCAAAAGAAGAGGTACGATGCGTAGGTTGCATACACTATACAACACGTACAACCACAAAAACGGCACGCAGGCCATATTATGAATTACAACACATCATCATCCAATCATATTGGGGTTCTTGGGCCATGACAATCATAGAATTATACATAATTCTAAATTATATATTTTTACAGAAAATTTCTATAATTTTTCCTATTTATTTTTCATTTTTATGAGTCACCTCTCCGTAACGGTCCCGCTAAGCGATTTCCGGGCGCGATCGCGGGACAAGGCCCCTTTCGTGGATAGGGGCAGCACCCCTACTCGCAAAATATACTTTGTGAGTGTCCCTACTACGATCTTACAGTGACTTAAGTCGCTTTCCCAAAAACCTAAAGCGAGAACTCGCCGTTTCGGAGAGTTTTTCTCGATGGTTGAAGCCTACAAGTGTCCCAACACTCATTGCTTCGACTCTTCGAGAAAAATACCCAAAAATTTGATAAAAATAGGAAATTTACAGAAACATAAAAATCTATAATTTTTATATCTAATACAAAAACTACAAAAAATGAAACACATACATGCTTCACACGTGGCTCTGAAACCACTGTTGGACTTTCTGACCCGCAAAAATAACTTTTTGCGTTGCGGAAACCCCGAAAGTCCGGCCATGGATCTGTGCGAAGATATATTTAAATAAAAACATATAGGTGCTAAGTAAATCTAGATCTACCTTAGATCTAGAAGTTGAGAGTGTTACCCTCGATGCGACGCCCTTCGCAAATCTCGCTCGACCAAATAGCTTGCCGGAACTCTAGAGTGTCAAGTGTACACTCCTCTATTGGTATCCACATAAGCAATAGGTGGAGAAAAGAAACCTAGAGTGTGCTAGCACCCTTAGAAGTTTCGGCCAAGGAGAGGGATGGGAGAGCAAGCTTGAGAGGAAGATGATCCAAGGAAGAAGATGAAGTTGGAGTAACTCACAAAATCAATTCCATCTAATGGAATAAGTGGCCGGCCACCATTTCTTGGGGGGTTACATGCATGCATGTAACTCCAAGAGCCAATGGCTCTTGGTCTTCCTCATGAGGTGGCACCATATGATAAGTCAATGATGATGTGGAACATCATCATTGGCCGGCCATGCCAAGTCATCATCATGACATGACATTTGGTCAAGTCAAACTTAACCTTTCATCTTCCCTCTCAAGTCATGTCAAACTTGACCTCTTATCTCCCATGGTTGATCGAATCCAACCATTTGATTCAAGTCAATTTAATTTAATGAATCTCTATTCATTAATTTAAATTGATTTGATGAATTAAATCTAAATTAGACTCATTCAACACTTGAATCAACTTGAGTCTAACTCAATTAGTCTAATTTGGATTACTCTTAATCCAATTTGGTTCATCCTATGAACCTAATCCTCATGGTTCATCATATGAACCTAATCTCCATCTAATTGCCTTTTGTGTGTGACCCTATAGGTTCTTGTAACGTTGGCAATGTCCCTAAACCGATTTAGGGACATAAGGAATGAGCGGTATCTAGCAACACATCATTGCTACCCAAGTTACAAGAATGTTGAGCTCCAACATCACCTTTGTGACTACTAATTGTGACTCTCACAATATGTGACAATGACCCTCTATCCTTGACATCTAGATTGACCAATTGAGGCATAGACCGTGTCATCCTTGGTACAATCTATATCTTGAACTCCAAGTAGACTCACTCTAATCAAATGAGCTCAATATCTCATATTGACTCATTTGGGCATGGCCATGCACTTCGTGGTCTCACTCTATCAAGAATAACAATGTCTCTCCCATCATATAGGAGGGATAGATCCCATCTACATTACTCACATCCCTCCGCATAATTTGTTACATACCTAGTAATCGCCTTTATAGTCCACCCATTTACGGGTGACGTTTGACGAAGCCAAAGTATGCAATTCCTTATGTAGGGAACCATGGTGACTTCAGGTCTAAGGACTAATAGTCATACTAATAGCCACATGAGAAAGTATATGACAGTCATATAACGATCGATGATACTTTCTCATGGCGGGTCATTCAGTATACATTCTCCAATGCATACCCATGTGTCAACTTGATATCTCATATTCATGACTTGTGAGATAAAGTCATCATGTTGACCTACATACTAGTCTCTATGCATTAACATTGTCCCTGAATGTTAATACTTGACTAGGAATGATTAAGAGTAGTGTTCTCTATATCATCTCATTATCGATTCAACCAATCGATTGATATAGATAAGAACCTACTACTCAAGGATATTATTATATTTAGTTATTTGGCACCTATACAAGTAAATATAATAACCATGCCTTTATAAATAGGAATATGATACAATAAAGTCCATACAACAATCATCACATGATTGGCTCTAGGGCTTTCACTAACACTCATAAGGTTCATCATGTAAACCCTGCAGGTGGACTTGGTCCGGCATGATGAAAAGGTTGAGTGGTACTACTCATAGAGTTAGATGTTGATTAATTAATGGTCAGTAAATTAATTAATCGACGGACATTTGAGATCTTAAACACGGGTCGAAAATGTACAAATAATATATGGAGCCCATATTATATTATGGGGGTTGGTGAGGTAGATCAATGATAATGTTTTAGTGGATTGGATTATCATTAATGGATCGGACTTTATGTGGGCTTGATCCATGGGTGGCCAAGATCCAACTCCTCCTCATGGTCCTTATTGTAGCCTATTAACACCTCATAAAGCTTAGATCCAATGGATAGAAACAAAACTCTAGATCCAAAGGTAGAGATTAAATCTCTAAGATCCGACGGTTGAGATTGAATCTCTAGATCCGACGGTTGAGATTAAATCCCTAGAACCAATGGTGGAGATTAAAAGGAGGCTTATCCCTAACTCTATAAAAGGAGAGCAAGGGGTTGGCATGGAGAATCAATCAAGAGGAGCTAATGTTTTGGAGTTGGCGGCAAGAAGAGGAGCAAGGGTTTGGGCTTGGGCGGCACCTAATAAGGAAAGTTTTCCTTGACTTCTCCTTCTTCCTCAAGCTACCGGCGCCCCTTGAAGCTCTTCCAGCCCTTGGTCGGCATCCAAACTCACTCTTCTCCTTCTCCATGGCTGGTGGAACAAAGGTTTAAGGTTCTCCCTTGAAGCTTTTGGCCGGCAACCCTTAATCTCTTCTTCCTTCTTGGCCGGTGGCAAAGCTCCATCCTTGGAGCTTGTTGGTTGGTTGAAAGAAGGAATAGAGCTTTGTTTCTATTCTTCCTCTTTCTCGGAACGAGCAAGGAAGGAAGATTGGCAATCTAGGAGCTTCAACTTTTGGTAGATCATCGCCCACACGACGTCCGAAAGGAGGAAGGTCATAAATTAGAAGATCGAGAGGTATATCTATTCTCTATTCTCTTTTGTTACTTTCTTGTATTTGTTTATTCAATTATGAGCATGATATATTCTATTTGTGGCTAAATAATACTTGGATCCCGAACATAAATACAAAAGCTGGCAATCCAGACATCGTCTATTCCGCGGCTACTCGTAGAATAGAGGTTGGTCGCTTAAACAACAAGTTTGTTCAAGTGACCTCTCTAAATGAATAGCACGATGATGACTTGGTTGTTTGGACAATCCCTTTTGTCTAGGATTAAATTTTTTTTAATCCGGGGACATCGATGGGATCGCCATGAACAAGCAACCGAGGTGAAGTGGGAAGCGAAGTTTCCCCTCATGGACTCGATAAGCAAAACCCTTCAGGTAAAAGTATCAAGACACTACGATCTGATCATGGTGGTGAGTACCTCTTGAGAGAGTTTAGGAATTACTTATCAGAGGTTGGGATTCAATCCTAATTGTCTGCACCTGGCACACCCCAGCAGAATGGTGTAGCAGAGCGAAGGAATAGGACTCTTATGGAGATGGTTAGATTGATAATGAGTTATTCTGAGTTGCCAGATTCGTTCTAGAGATATGCTCTAGATATGGCAGTGTACATTCTGAACTTGGTTCCATCTAAATCAGTGCCTTATACTCCCACAGAATTATGGACTGGGCGAAAGCCTAGTCTGAGACATATTCGGATTTGGGGGAGTCCAGCACATGTGCTGAAGGGAGATACTAGTAAGTTGGAACCTCGTACAGAAGTTCGTATGTTAGTTGGCTATCCTAGAGGAACGAAAGGTGGTTTGTTTTGTAGTCCTAGAGATCATAAGGTGATCGTTAGCACGAACGCCAGATTTTTAGAGGAAGACTATGTGATAAACCATAAGCCCATGAGTAAGATTGTTCTAGAGGAATTGAAAGGGGAAGTCACTACTTCAATACCACCGGTACAAGAGGATATACCATAAGTCACTGCACCGCGTGTCACAGAGGATACACAGGTGATACCTCATCGTAGTGAGAGGGTTGTTAGACAGCCTGATAGATTCATGTTCTTCGGAGAATCTTCTGATTTGGTCCCTGGCGAACATGAACCTGATCCCTGGACATATGACGAGGCAATCCAAGATAAAGATGCAATATCTTGGCAAAGTGCAATGAATGCTGAGATTTAATCTATGGATTCAAATCAGGTCTGGGAGCTAGTAGAACCACCCGATGGTGTAAAAACCATTGGATGCAAGTGGATCTACAAAAGAAAGAGAGGAATAGACGGGAAGGTTGAGACCTTCAAAGCAATGCTTGTTGCGAAAGGGTATACTCAGAAAGAGGGTATCGATTATGAGGACACCTTTTCATAAGTAGTCATGCTTAAGTCTATCCGGATTCTCTTATGCATTGCTGCACATATGGATTATGAGGTATGGCAGATGGATGTCAAGATAGCTTTCCTTAATGGAAGTCTTGAGGAAAACATCTATATGAAGCAACCAGAAGGATTCATTGCAAAGGGAAAAGAGGATCTTGTGTGTAAGCTTAAACGGTCCATTTATGGTTTGAAGCAAGCTTCGAGGTCTTGGAACATCCGCTTTGATGAGGTAATCCAGTCTTATGGATTCATTCAAAGTCCGGATGAGTCTTGTGTATACAAGAGATGTGACAGAAACGTAGTGGTATTTCTTGTACTATACGTAGATGACATTTTGCTAATTGGCAACAATATCAAGGTGTTATCGGATGTAAGGGTATGATTGTCCAAACAGTTTGATATGAAGGACTTGGGAGAAGTGGGACACATCCTTAGGATCAAGGTTATAAGGGATCGCAAGAAAAGGATGTTGTGCTTATCTCAAGCTTCATACATAGACACCATTATGGATCATTTTAGCATGCAAAACTCCAAGAAAGGTTTTCTACCTTTCAGGCATGGAGTTCCTTTGTCTAAGGAGATGTGTCCTAGAACATCTAAGGAGATAGAGGAGATGAAGGCAGTTCCTTATGCTTCGGCAGTACGAAGCCTCATGTATGCGATGCTATGTACGAGATCAGATATCTCCTATGCCGTGGGCATGGTTAGCAGATATCAGAGTAATCCAGGATAGGGACATTGGACTGCGATAAAACATATATTGAAGTACCTGAGAAGGACTAGTGATTATATGCTAGTTTACCAGGCAGACCAGTTACTCCCTGTGGGTTAAACAGATTCTGACTTCCAATTAGATAGGGATAACAGTAAGTCTACCTCAAGTTTTGTGTTTACTTTGGGAGGTAGAGCCATTGTATGGAGGAGTGTCAAGCAGAAATGTGTGGCGGACTCTACTATGGAAGCTAAGTATGTGGCAGCCTCTGAGGCGGCCAAAGAAGTTGTATGGCTTAGGAACTTCTTGATGGACTTGGATGTAATTCCTGGTTTGCCCAGAACTATCAGAATATATTGTGATAATAGTGGTGCAGTTGCAAACTCGAAGGAACCACGAGCCCATAAGGCAAGTAAACACATAGAGCGCAAGTACCACCTGATACGAGAAATCGTAAAGTGAGGAGAAGTTGTTGTGGCCAAGATTGCATCGGAGGATAACCCGGCAGATCCTTTCACTAAGGCCCTTCTAGCGAGAGCTTTTGATAGGCATATAGAGGGAATGGGAATCAGATGTATGCCAGTTTGAGGACAGCATAGTCTTTTAGTATAAGTGGGAGATTATTGGGATGTATACTGAAAAGTCTATCTTTTGTATGAACATCTTTATTTTGAATTAAGAATCACATGATCATTGTTTGCATATTTATGGTTATGCATATTGTCTGATACATTACATTGTAGATAACATGGTGTGTAGTGTCACACAGGAGATCATGTTATCGGTTCATTGTAAAGTATAAGTAAAGGCTCACAACCGAGATAGTTATGGACAAACCATTGGAATGGTTGTTGTGTGATTTGGTATTAGTTTGTCTTGACCATAGAATCACACTAGTACACTTTGTGTGTATTGAGCAGGACCGACATAGAGGTGATTCAATTTATTGCTTACTACATAATTGAATCAGACCTCAGATATTATATTGTACATGCTCTTAATCCCGATATAATAACGGGCACATATACTTAGTATTCATTTATTTGATTTACCAATTGGCGAGATTTGTAGAGTAAATCGATATGCTCGGTAAGTTGGAAAATTGTATTATTATATGGTGTGTCGTTGATTATAGGAGGAAAGCGTGTCCTATATATTAGGATGATGATGTCCCCTTGAGGAGCTCATGAGGTTCATCATGTAAACCCTGCAGGTGGACTTGGTCCTGCATGATGATAAGGTTGAGTCGTACTACTCATGGAGTTTGATGTTGATTAATTAATTGTCAGTAAATTAATTAATCGACGGACATTCGAGATCTTAAACACGCGGAGAAAAATGTACAAATAATATATGGAGCTCGTATTAACTTATGCAGGTTAGTGAGGTAGATCAATGATAATCCTCTAGTGGATTGGATTATCATTAATGGATCGGACTTTATGTGGGCTTGATCCATTGGGTGGCCAAGATCCAACTCCTCCTCATGGTCCCTATTGTAGCCTATTAAAACCTCATGGAGCCAAGATCCGATGGTGGAAAACAAAACTCTAGATCCTATAGTTGAGATTAAATCTCTAGATCCGACGGTTGAGATTAAATCTCTAGATCCGATGGTTGAGATTAAATCCCTAGAACCGACGGTGGAGATTAAAGGAGGCTTATGCCTAACTCTATAAAAGGAGGATAAGGGGTGGGCGGCAAGAAGAATTCATTGAAGAGGGGATTAGGGTTTGGGCGGCTAGGGTTTGGAGGCTTGGCCGACCACAATTAAGGAAAGCTTTTCCTTTCTTTCTTCTTGGTCGGTGCCCTACTTGTTCCTCCTCTTCCTTGCCCGGCGTCCAACCTGTTCATCCTCTTCTCCTTGCCGGTGGGAACAAGGGTTAGGGTGATTCCTTGAAGCTCTTGGGCGGCGCCCACTTCCTCTTGTCTTCTCCTTTTGACCGGCGGCAAGCATCAAGGTTGGTGCTTGGTGGTTGGTTAAAGGAAGGAGAAGAGTTTTGTTTCTATACTTCCTCTTGTTCGTAGCAAGCAAGGAAAGGAATATCGTGATCTAGGAGGCTTCGACTTTTGGAATATCGTCGCCCACATGACGTCCAAAAGGAGGAAGGACATACAATAGAAGATCGAGAGGTATAAATTTTGTTTTGTTTTCCTTTTGTTCCTTTGTATGTTGCATGTTTTTGTTATGTGGCTAAATTAACTTGGACCCCGAATACAAACACAAAAGTCGGCGATCTGTACATCGTCTATTCCGCGGCTAATCGTAGAATAGAGGTTGGTTGCTTGAATAATAAGTTTGTTCAAGTGACAACTCTAATCAAATAGAATGATGATGAAACGGTAGCTTGGGTGATCCCTCCTTGTCAAGAATAAAAATTTTTTATCCGGGGACGTAGAAGGGATCGCCATGAACAAGAGACCTAGTTGAAGTGGGAAGCGAAGTTTCCTACCTTCAAGTGGTATCAGAGCTTCAGTTCCAAAACCTTCAATCCCTAGTCGATGAATTGATGGATTCTGACGCCACCAATTCTTTTGAGACTAGCACTAGGTATACTTTTTGGTTTATCCAAGCAGCTGATTCTCACTGGCTGGAGACATTGTGATGTTCGGAGTTAATCGTGGATGCTAGTTATGGTAACTAGTTCATTGGAGTGACCAACTCTAAGACTTCATGTGGTTCTCTGCATATATAGATATGCCAGTGAAGTTCTTACTACAGCTTAAGTGTGATGTTCCTTTGACTTGTGGTATTCAAGTAATCTTGGTCATGAAGACTTATATAAGTAGTTTTTTTACTAGTAAAAAAACTACTTTTAACGATGAATTTTAACGATGATATAAAAATACTGTCATTATTGATGGTTCAACAATGACCACATTTAGTGCTCGTCGTTAATGTATACACATTAATGACGGTATTTTGTCTCGTCGTTGATACTTTATCATTAACGACGGGTTTTTTTTATTTCGGTCGTTATTGTAATATTTTTAACGATGGTATTTTTTCCGTTGGTATTGTAAGATTTTTAACAACGGATTCAGAAAAAAAATTCTGATAAAAACTTAAATATAAAATTATCTCTTGATCCAATGGCTGAGATTGTCTTGATTTTTGGCTCGATTCTTTCCCTCATAAAAACTCTATCCCGTACGAGCATCCGTCCCCATGCGCCTCACACACGACTCTTTAGCTTCCCTACAGTTCTGTCATCCGGTGTCACCTCGAGAGATCAGCAGTCCGATGACGACCATTCCTCTAGCTTGCAATTCCATCTCTTCGCCCTCGGGGTTTCTCGCGGCAACATTGTAAGATTTTGCTACCCTATTTCTACCTTAGTCTCTTTCGTGGAGTACTGTGATTGAAATAAGCGGACTTGCTGTTTTCCGACGCTATGGGCATTAAGGATCTGGCTCTTTAGTCTCCTGATTGTTGGATGTGCTATTATAATTTATTCATTATTTGTATATCGATCAAAGAGGCTATCGCGGTAAACTCCATACTGTCTCCTAGTTTTTTATTGGGTATTCCTAGTTCTGTTCGCAGTTTTAGGGCACAGGAGCTCCTATTTCTAAAAGTTTCTACTAAACCCATCCATACTGATTGAATTATAAGCAATGTTCTTTCTCCTTTTGTATTGCTTGATCTATTATTATTTTGTTAATTGTTAATATTGATCAATGTTGACCTCATGAAAAAAATCAATGATTTTGACTTTTATTAAAAAAAATTAATGGTTGTTATCCATATTCTGTCACCAGGAGACCCACTGGATTGGGAGGTCAATGATTTAGTTCTTTATGTTTCTTCTGAATTCAACACGCATTAAAATTGTTTGATTTTGATTTTTCTCATCTTAAGATGTGAAATATTGTTCAGAAGTTGATCAAAATGTTCTAATGAAGGGATCCATTGTATGCAGTTAAAGATATCATCTTAGTAGAAATTGATAGACCATTCTAGGCATTTGTGTGTTTGTTAGATTTTTATTTATTGAATGGCATGCTACAACTTCTCATCTTAGGTCACTGCTGATTCCAGATTCACTTCCATGGTCCACCTCTTTCCCTAGCATTAAAATTAAAATACAAAAAAAAACAGATATAATTTTGCCGGGAGTGTTCTGTTGGATCGAGCGGATCGCTAGAGGGGGGGGGTGAATAGCGATAAAACTTTTTCTTCGAATTCGTTCGGTAGACAATTAAATGCAGCGGAAAGATAAATGATAAATAAACAAGACAAATGGATTTTTTTACTTGGTTCATAGCCTTCGACTACTACTCCAAGGCCCTAACGGTCATAGACCATGTACGGAGGGCAATTCACTAAAACATTCCTCCTTGTTGGAGGTAGGAGTTAGACGATTACAAAAACCTTCGAAAGCAAAAGATAGAGAGACAAACCCTCTCTTCTATTAAGGTAAAATGAAATGATAGAAAACCTCAATTAACAAAAAGAATTGTAATATTAAAGAGATGACAAAGTAAGATTATACTAATAACTAGGGAATAGAAATTAAGCTAGGGTTGTTAGTGTTTCGATAGCACTTCGTCGTTGTAGAGTCGTCAAAGAGTCGCAACATTGCGGAGGCTTTTGGGCACTTGGAATTGATGAAAAAACCCTAGGAGAGGCCCTCCTTTTATAGCCCTTGAGCCCCTTTTTGAGAGGAACTTCAGCCAATAAGATTTGAGCACCACCCCCCTTGAAATGAGGTGATAAGCCTTGACTCCTTGAAGCTGATCCTTGACCATCAGTCGACTGATGGCAGCATCAGTCGAATGCTGACCGCAGATAGTCGACTGATGGACAACAGTCGAGTCCTCCAAGATGGCAGTCGACTAATGCTAGCTGAAATCAAAAGTTAGCTAAACAAAAACATTATTTCGACGGCCTCTGACCGTTTGATCTTGACCTAGACCACCGATGGGATGTCTTGGGTCGGATCTATGCTTAAGACTATCCCCGTAAGGAGGATACGACCTCACTTATGCTCGCACACACGAGTTTACCTCGATACTTACTGTGTCACTTTCGCTTCCGGCCTTCCACTCGATTCCTTCAGCTTCCTCCGAAATCACTCGAGCATCACCCAATCACCATGGCTTTCTCTGGGTGTTGCTAGCCTTCAGCTCCAGCGTTGTCACTTTTCTGCACACTCGATTTAGCTCATGAGACAACAATATGAGCTTAACTTTGTATCGTTTGCTATAATCAAAACTCAGGTTCGACTTAGGTGCCTACTGCACCAACAATCTCCCCCTTTTTAATCTATGGCAAACCCACATACAAAGTTAAGAAAATAACATGCATGAAGAATAATAATGTGCAAAAAAAATGAATAATAAAGATTAAGTAGGAGTAGTAAGATTTTTCTTCAAGTACTCCCCCTTGAGGAAACCTCCCCCTTGATTGAGGGTGAGTCTTGAAAGAAGACCTTAATCCTCCCCCTTGCTAGTTGCTATTTAGGAAGAGTTTAAGTAATTAACATTACTTAAAGTTGCCCTTAGTAAAACGTTTAAGTTAAGAGGACTTCTTAACTAGGCCCTTTCTTCCCCTTTCTTAACGTTTGTCCATAGTATTAAAAAATAAGTTTAAGTTAAGAATTCTCTTAACTTGGCCTTTCTTAACGTTTGTTAACCCAAACAAGTTAAGTAAAAGTAAACATTTACTTAACTTTTGGCCATGTGAATAAATATTAAGTAAGTTAAGTTATCAAAAAAATTGATCCCTTAACTTTGACCTATAAATATTAAGTAGGTTAAGTTATCAAAAAATTTAATCCCTTAACTTTGGCCTTTTTCTCCCCCTTTTGCCATATATCGAAAAGAGTGGGGGTGTTTAAAAAAAAATAGGCATTAAATTTAAAGTCCAAGCATGTTCCATATTATTTTGAAAATAATATAATGAAAATAAGATCATCTATAAAATGTTCGACTCATATTTGACTTGATTGATATGAAAGATCAACAAGTCCTGGTCAGAGTCGGTTAATATATATGATTATACTCCGTGGTTTATGGCGATGCACTAGCTCTACATCTAGAACCAGGAGTAAGGTCCTAACATCTCACACCCATCTACGTGGCTAGGTACACAAACATATTAGTCCTATGTGTTGTGAGATGTATTGGCTCCTTAAATCTATAGGTGCATGATATCTAAGGTATGTCCTATGCTAGTTCCATGAAAATGAAAAGTAAGAAATAGTAGTAAGAAAATATAATTTGTAAGTTCCTATTCTACTATGCACATGCCCAATTTTCGTCTTAATAGACTGAATTCGGCTTCGGGTAAGGGTTTAGTAAATAGGTCTGCCAAATTGGACTTTGATTCGACATATTCGAGTTGTATGGCTCCGTTAGCCACATGTTCTCGAATGAAATGATGTTTGACCTCTATATGTTTGGTCCTAGAATGATATATTGGATTCTTGGTTAGGTTAATTAAGCTAATGTTATCTACGTGGAGTTATTGTTCGTAAAGTCTAATTTAAAGTCTCGGAGAGTGTGCTTCATCCAAAGAAGATGAGTGACACACTCACCCATCGCGATGTATTTGGCTTTGGTGGTAGATAAGGCAACACAGTGTTGCTTCCTACTGCACCAACTCACTAGACTCGAGTCGAGAAGTTGACAACAACCACTCGTACTCTTTCTATTGAGCTTACTACTGGCATAGTCCGAATCAGAGTAGTCAGTTAGTTCGAACTCGGTAGATCTAGGGTACCAAATACCGACATTAAGTGTACCCTTTAGATATCTAAGGATACGCTTGACTAGAGTTAGGTGAGATTCCTTGGCACAGGTTTGGAACCTTGCGCACATACTTACTACAAATAGGATATCAGGTCGGCTCGCAGTTAAGTAAAGGAGACTCCCTATTATGCTCCTATAGTATTTTAAATCAATTGAATTTCCGATTATATCTTCTTCTATATTCACATTAGTTGCCATTGGGGTATTAATAATTTTAGCGTATTGCATTCCAAAGCGTTTAATTAATTCCCTAGTATATTTGCTTTGATGTAGGTATATTCCATCTTTAGTTTGTTTAATTTGTAGACCTAAGAAGAAACTTAACTCACCTACTAAATTCATTTCAAATTCACTTTCCATAAGTGAAATGAATTCATTCAGTAGGATTGAGTTGGAGGTTCCGAAAATAATATCATCTACGTAGATTTGGGCTATGAATTTGTCTTTACCTACGATTTTTACGAAAAGGGTTGGATCAACTACACCTTGGTTAAATCCTTTGGACTTAAGATAAACCGAAAGCCTCTCGTACCAAGCTCGAGGAGCTTGTTTAAGTCCATAGAGAGCTTTCTTTAACCTAAGAACATGGTCAGGTTTATCTAGACTTTCGAAACCGGGGGGTTGACTAACATAAACCTCTTCTTTAATATATCCATTCAAGAATGATGACTTTACATCCATTTGAAATAACTTAAATCCTTGATGTGCAGCATATGCTAAGAACATTCGAATGGACTCTAACTTAGCTACTGGAGCATAGGTCTCGTCGTAATCTAAACCTTCGACTTGACTAAACTCTTTAGCGACTAGTCTAGCTTTATTTCTAACTACTTCACCTTTATCATCAAGTTTATTTCTAAACACCCACCTTATTCCAACAATTGTTTTATCTTTAGGTGGTGGTACTAATTCCCATACTTTGTTCCTAGTGAATTGAGCCAGCTCTTCTTGCATTGCAATAATCCAATCGGGATCAAGAAGAGCTTGGTCAATAGTTTTGGGTTCAATTTTAGAAATCAAGGAGATTTGACTAAGGTTTCTGTATGAGGCTCTAGTTCGAACTCCTAGGCTTGGATCATCTATCACTTGGTCGATAGGATGATTCATTTGAGTCCATGTTTGGTTTGGGTTTGGGTCATCTACCACTTGATCAATAGGATGACTCGTTTGAGTTCTAGTTTGGTTAGAGTCATCTACCACTTGGTCAATAGAATGACTTGGTTGACTTAGATTAGGATTAATACTAGACTTGATCTCCAGATCGGAGTTGAGTCTGATATGAATCGGCTCGCTAATTGGGGTTGTCGGGGGTTTTGTAGGTTCGTGTCCTTCATCAAATACTACATTGATAGTCTCCTTGACTCTAAGGGTGTCATTGTTATATACTCTATAAGCTCTACTTGTAGTCGAGTATCCTAGGAAGATTCCGATCGAGGTTTTGGATGTAAATTTCCCTAGGTAATCCTTAGTGTTTAGGATATGTACCTTACACCCAAATATCCTAAAGTACTTGATGTTAGGTATTTTATCGTGATAAATCTCGTATGAGGTCTTAAGGTGCCTCTTTACCATAAGGATCCTATTTTGGACATAGCATGTCGTACTCACCGACATTTAGTTCGGTACTCACCGACATCTAGTTCGTATTCACTAGGATATTGAAACACCACATCTTCGTAGATCTGGTAGAACATGCAATATTCCTGAGAGATATGGATTTCTCGTAAGTGAATCGAACGACGTGTTACTCATTGATGATGAGGAGCCTACCAATTATGAAGAAGTTCTGACAAGTTCAGAAAGGGATAAGTGGCTTGAAGCCATGAAGTCGGAAATGGATTCCATGTATGAAAACCAAGTTTGGAAGCTGGTTGACCCACTTGAAGGCATAAAGCCTATAGGGTGCAAGTGGGTTTTCAAGAAGAAAACCGACATGGATGGTAATGTGATTACCTATAAGGCTAGATTGGTGGCGAAAGGATATCGTCAAAAGCAAGGTGTTGATTATGATGAGACCTATTCGCCTGTAGCTATGCTTAAATCCATTCGGATGCTCCTGGCCATAGCAGCTCATTATGATTATGAGATATGACAAATGGATGTGAAAACAACTTTCCTTAATGGAAACCTGCTTGAGGACGTGTATATGATACAGTCTGAGGGTTTCACATCGGTTGATAAAACCAAAGTATGCAAATTGCGACGATCCATATATGGATTGAAGCAAGCATCGAGGAGCTGGAATATCCGTTTTGATGAGACAATCAAAAAGTTTGATTTCTCACAAAATCCAGACGAACCTTGTGTGTACAAGAAGGTTAGTGGGAGTGCAGTCGTGTTCCTAGTATTGTATGTCAATAACATATTACTTATAGGAAATGATGTTTCAGTCTTACAATCAGTTAAGATTTGGTTGTCCAAGACATTCTCCATGAAAGACCTGGGAGAAGCAACCTACATTCTCGGGATTAAGATCTATAGAAGTAGATCGAAACGGTTGCTTGGTCTTTCGTAGTCTACATATATAGACCGAGTGCTAAAGAGGTTTAGCATGTCGGAATCCAAGAAAGGTTTCCTACCCATCAGGCATGGGATACACCTTTCGAAGTCTATGTGTCCACGCATAGAAGACGAGAGGATTTTCATGAGTAAGATTCCCTATGCATTCGCAATAGGATCTATCATGTATGCTATGTTATGTACGAGGCCCAATGTATCGTATGCTTTGAGTGTCACGAGTAGATACTAGTCTGATCCAGGAATGGATCATTGGGCAGCTGTTAAGACAATCCTTAAGTACTTGAGAAGAACTAAGGTTGTGTTCCTAATATATGGAGAAGGGTACATGGTGATACATGGGTATACGGATGCCAGCTTCTAGACAGACAAGGATGATTCCATGTCTCAGTCTGAGTATGTATTCACCTGGAATGGAGGCATAATAAGTTGGAAAGGTTCCAAGCTTGACACTATAGTAGATTCTGCCACAAAGGCAGAATACATTGCAGCTTTGGAAGCAGCAAAGGAAGCGGTTTGGATCAAGAAGTTCATTTTTGAACTTGATGTGGTCTCATCAATGATCCAAACATGCGCTTCGCCGCTATCATCTGATCAGAGAGATCATTAGTAGGAAGGAAATACAAATCTGGAAAATCTCCACTGAAAGGAACTTAGCGGATCCTTTGACTAAGGCATTACCTCAAAGTAAGTTTGAGGGTCATGTTAGAGCCTATGGTATTGGATACCGTAGCGATTTGCATTAGGCCAAGTGGAAGTTTGTTAGTAATATGTGAGAGATGTCCTAAGGCAATCGCCTTACGTTAGAACCATTTATATGATAAATGAAGATTAATTATTTGAGTATACATGTTCTCATGTATTTGATTAGATCTTAAACTCATTTACTGAATGTCCACGATACGATTCACAACATGAAAGAATTTGTGATTGGATCACAACTAGTGAGTATCTCTACATGTGTAATTGTGATGTATCGAAATTATCCCTAGTCGATGAATTGATGGATTTGGACACCATTAAATCTGTCGAGACTAGCACGAGGTATACTCTTTGGTGTATCCAAGCAGCTGATTCTCACTGGCTGGAGACATTGTGATGTCCAGAGTTAATCGTGGATGCTAGTTATGATAACTAGTTCATTGGAGTGACCAGCCGTAAGACTTCATTGTTGGTGCAAGGGCACTAGATAATCGAACCTTGGTTTTGATAATGGCAAAGATTCAAAGTTAAGCTATTTTGTTATCTCATGTGATATGCTAAGTGTGCAGGAAGTGTTTAAGCTAAGCCAAAGGTCGAGCGACATCCGGAGAATCTCAAGTTGAGAAACCGTGGTGGTCGGGCAACACCAGGAGAACCTTGGGGAGTCGAGGAATCTCGGTGGTGACCGAAAGCTAAGCGACAGGTTAAGAGGACCAAAGGTAAGCTCCGTGTGTGGAGCGGTGGTAAGTACGCGTCCTTAGTTAGAGGGTAATTCTAGGCGTCGATCCGACTAAGGCTTCCGGAGGAATGCTGAAGTCGAGATCGGACAGTCAAAGAACTGTCACACTGCATGACATTATGCATCTATTGTGCTAATCTTGTATTGCAGGAATTCTGCGTAGCACCAATCGAGATGTCGAGTTAGTCGATCAAGGCGATCGGTGATAAGAGGATCAGTCGACTGATGTCGACGAATCAGCCCAGTGCACAAGGTCAAAGAGATAGAGATTGATGCCACCACCTCAGGATAAGATAAGTCGCCACCTCAGGATAAGATAAGCCACCACCTCAAGATAAGATCCACGAGTTTTGGATCTGGATTGGGACAAATTCCAAGGTGCAAATCTATAAAAGGAGGGGAGGACTCACACCCAAATTCAAGAATCTCCCAAGTGCTCGTGCTCTCTACAACGCTACTCCGATCGTGCGTCATCTTCTAATTAATTGTCGGTATTATTATTATCTTTCTGTACTTAATTTGTATAAGGACGGTAAGGTTGTTACCGACCTTATATTCATTGTAATCGTCTTGTCTCTTACCTCCAACGAGGAAGAGACTTTTAGTGATTGCCCTTCGGAAGCGATCAAGGATCGCAGGGCCTTGGATTAGCAGCCGGTGGACTGTGAACCAAGTAAAAAAGCTTTGTGTCTTTCTTGTGTTTGTCTTTTAGTTTTCCGCTGTGTACTTGGTTTTAATCGTGGAAAAAGAAAAGTTTTTACGAACGCTATTCACCCCCCTCTAGCGTTTCAAATCGATCCAACAATTGGTATCAGAGCGGGGGTGCTCAGATTCGGTGCAACCACCGGTCGAGCATTTTCTTTTCTTTATTTTTATTTTTAAATATCTCCTGCACTACTAATCCAAGACCAAGTCTTGGGGCTTTTTGGTTTGTTTTTTTTTTGCGAGTTTTAGAAAATCGTTGACCGAGCCAACCATGGAAGAGTCTCCCATAAGGCATAAAGGTAACAATGTCAATTTAAATTTTAAATTTCATATTATTTGCTTTAAGTGCAGGGAGAGAGGATACTATAAAAATAAGTGTCCTACTCGTAAGATTCGAACGACGCAACCGACGGCAAAGGAGACACCATTGCAGAACTTAAGAACAAGGAGCACATCAAGTGCTTCGGGTGTGGAAGATTCGGTCACTACAAGAATCGGTGTCCGGAAAAAAGGTTAGTAAAGTTAATAATTTTGAAAAGTTGAGTTTTAGAATAGTTGATAATTTAGATAAATTGTGTAATTGTTGTCAATTAATTAATACAATTAATAATTCAACTAATAAAAAATTAATTAATTCAGATTTAATTAGTTTAAATAATAATAATAATAATATCAAGGAAGAAAATGATCAAATTAATCTAACATTTGATAAAATTAACAAAGAGATTAATCAAATATTTAGTTTAATCAACATAGATCTAGATCAAGTTAAAGATAAAACCAACCTAGGACTTAATCAGAATAATCAAACCCTTGATCAGAATAATCAAACCATAGGACAGAATCATCAAATACTAGATCTGATTAATCTAGATAATTCCGAATTAAAAAATTCTGTTTTGAAAAATTCAACCATAAAAAAATCGAAATTAACTTTAAAAAATTCCAAATATAATCTAAATAATTCTAATAATAATTATACCTTTAAAAACTCTAATAATTTTATCTTAAATAATTCTAATAATAATTCTATCTTTAAAAACTCTAAAAATCTTATCTTAAATAATTCTAAAAATAATTCTACCTTTAAAAACTCTAACAATATTATCTTAAATAATTCTAATAATAATTCTAACTTTAAAAATTCTAATAATATTATCTTGATTAATTCTAATAATTCTACCTTAAAAAATTCTAATAATTCTATTTTTAAAAAGTCTAATAATCTTATCTTAAAAAATTCTAATAATTCTACTTTTAAAAAGTCTAATAATCTTATCTTGAAAAAGTCTAATAATATTATTTTGAAAAATTCTAATAATCCTATTTTAAATAATTCACAATCTAACTTAATTAAAAATTCAAAATTAGATAATCAAACCAATATAATTAATTATAATAGAGTACCATTTGATTATACACAAATTAATAATCTAGTAATTAAACCTTCAACTTTTAAAAATTCAACTAATAAATATGTAGACTTGGGTTACAAGTCTAAGCTAACAAAAAATCAAGACACTAAAATTTGTAAACCTAATTATAATAAAGTATCTTATAACTATAGAACAAATAAAAGTCTACCCAAGAAAATAACCATTTCTTTAAATTGATTGAATGTAGCTTGCTCATGCATACATATCATTATCATACTTATTTTGTCATGTCATACATACTAGTTTTAAATTCACTCTCATAGAATGGTTAGATAGGAAATAATTAATTAATCTTGACAATATAGTATCAGGACGTGGTGAGATGATGGTACGTTAAGGAAACGAAGTCAAGTGTATCCGAGTTGGATAAGGAGTATCTAGCTTGGTGCATTTAACTAAGTGGAATTAACTGAAGCTACCTTATCACATCCTAAACTAGTTAGACCAGGACGTAATCCTAAGTGAATTAAGTGTGTAATTTCCTAAGTTGACTTTGTCTAAGGAAGTGGTCATTGTTTCGATCAAAGAAGGCCCCTGTGCCTCGCCATGACCTGGAAGCCCTCTTTTGAAATGTTCACTTAACTAACTAAAGGTGAAATCTGAATCTAACCCAAGATTAATTAATTTCTAAGGCATTAAATTAAATTCATCTCACAATACCTATAAGAATAACTTGGTTGATCATGAAGAATGGGTGAGATGGTAAGGACAACAAATTAAAAATGATTTTGAAAATGATTTCAAAATTTATATACACATAAATAGATTCTTAAAACTATTTTTATTGGTTGACATGATTATTGTGTGTAGTTATACGTAGTTTTCAAAACAAGTATGCTTCTTAAAATTATGGTTAGTTGACCAATACTAAACGTCTAAATCCTTAGGTCAACTTTAGATACCTAGACCCTCTGGACACTTAGGTGAGCCTTCCTTATGGCCAACAAGGATGTCCTAAGAGTTTGTCAGATAAAAGGGGAGACCCTCTAGATATGCCTTCCTTGTGGCTAACAAGGATGTTAGGTTAAGGGGGAGGTTCTAATTGGACAATCATCATAGAAGTTGTCAATATATATATATATATATATATATATATATATTTTAAAAAAATCACCAATACTTTCTAAATTTAAATCCTTCTTTTGATAATATACCAAGGGGAGAGAAGACTTAAGTTGGACAAACTTAGTATCTAGCTACCTCCAGTTTGGCATAAAAATCAATAGACATGAGCCTTTAAAATGTTTTTTTTAATTCTTTCTCAAAATTTTATAACAATGTTAAAGGTTAGGGGGTCACATTCTAACCTAGGATATACAGTGTTGGTGCATGATTTAGAAACCTAAACTCCTAAACTCTTAAGTATTAAAGGGAGTTGAACATATTAAATCAACTTGATTAGCATGTTTAAAAATTCTATTTCTTGGCAATGTACCCAATATAAAGTTATTTTTGATATATGTCAAAGGGGGAGAGAGAATAAAGTTAAGAGGTTACTTACTTTTTCTTTCCCAAAAAATAATTATTTTTTAAAACTCACCAAGGGTTAAGGGGGAGGTACCCTTAAGGGGGAGGTTTTGAAAAATGATTGTTCAATGCTTACTATTTATTTTCTCTTAACTTTGAATTAGTTTGTCATAGATCAAAAAGGGGGAGATTGTTGGTGCAACGACACTAGATAATCGAACCTTGGTTTTGATAATGGCAAAGATTCAAAGTTAAGCTATTTTGTTATCTCATGTGATATGCTAAGTGTGCAGGAAGTGTTTAAGCTAAGCCAAAGGTCGAGCGACATCCGGAGAATCTCAAGTTGAGAAACCGTGGTGGTCGGGCGACACCAGGAGAACCTCGGGGAGTCGAGGAATCTCGGTGGTGACCGAAAGCTAAGCGACAGGTTAAGAGGACCAAAGGTAAGCTCCGTGTGTGGAGCGGTGGTAAGTACGCATCCTTGGTTAGAGGGCAATCCTAGGTGTCGATCCGACTAAGGCTTTCGGAGGAATGTTGAAGTCGAGATCGGGCAGTCAAAGAACTGTCACATTGCATGACATTATGCATCTATTGTGCTAATCTTGTATTGCAGGAATTCTCAAGTGTAGCAGTCAACTGGAGATGTCAGTAGTCGAATCGTGAAGGCGATCGGTGATAAGAGGATCGATCGGTGATGTCGATTTAATCACCAAAGATGCACAAGGTCAAAGAGATAGAGATTGATGCCACCACCTCAGGATAAGATAAGTCGCCACCTCAGGATAAGATAAGCCACCACCTCAAGATAAGATCCACGAGTTTTGGATCTAGATTGGGACAAATTCCAAGGTGCAAATCTATAAAAGGAGGGGAGGACTCACACCCAAATTCAAGAATCTCCCAAGTGCTCGTGCTCTCTACAACGCTACTCCGATCGTGCGTCATCTTCTAATTAATTGTCGGTATTATTATTATCTTTCTGTACTTAATTTGTATAAGGACGGTAAGTTTGTTACCGGCCTTATATTCATTGTAATCGTCTTGTCTCTTACCTCCAACGAGGAAGAGACTTTTAGTGATTGCCCTTCGGAAGCGATCAAGGATCGCAGGGCCTTGGATTAGCAGCCGGTGGACTATGAACCAAGTAAAAAAGCTTTGTGTCTTTCTTGTGTTTGTCTTTTAGTTTTCCGCTGTGTACTTGGTTTTAATCGTCGAAAAAGAAAAGTTTTTACGAACGCTATTCACCCCCCCTCTAGCGTTTCAAATCGATCCAACATTCATATGGTTCTCTGAATATATAGATATGTCAATGAAGTTCTTACTGCATGTTAAGTGTGATGTTCCTTTGACTTGCGGTATTCAAGTCATCTTGATCATGAAGATTTATGCTTTGACATCTTAAGCAAGCATCTCTAAGGAGATGTGGACCCGGGATGATTGGGTATAAGTCGAAGTGATCGAAGGTGTTTGAATATCCTATAAAGGATTAACCACTCCTTGCGAGGAGATGTATACCCATGGCCTCTCGTCGGATTGTTACTAAAGTCTTTGGCCAAAGCATTACATGTTTAGAGTAAGGTACTCTTGGATACATGTGCAGTAACTAGAATCCGTAGGACGAGAAAATGATACTTGGGCTAGGTGTGATGTAGTCAACCTAGTGGAGACTGACACTATAGACCATGTCCTGAGCCAAGTGGGTATAAGATGAGTGAAGGGAATGCGACACGATTCATTGTAGCTGCTGAAGGATTTCAGAAATAGTTCTGGATCAACCGTTGATCTTTTCGATTAATTGGGGATCATGATGTACTACTAGGTGCCACTCATGATCGTTCTATAATTAATGGTTAATTATAGACGGCCAACATAAACCAAGAACCTATTTGGTCACACGCACAACGAGCGTAATCCGAAGGATTTAAAACAAGCTTGAGAATTAGATTCTCAGATCAAGAGAAACTAGGTTTGGTTGGACCAAACAAGGAGCGAGCATGAAATCGTTTCAGTCGCAATGGAAGCATGGATGGGCCATGTCTTATGAAGACATGATGGATGAACCAAATTGGTTTGGTTCTAATCCAATGGTGGAGAATAAACCAAGGGGGTTTGGTTTGTTTTAAATGAATGAACCAAAGTTGGTTCGGTTCGTTTTAACTTAAAATAGACAAAATCGGTTTGGTTTATTTTAACTTAAATTAATGGAGCGGGGTAATGGACTTTTGGTTATGATCCGATAACCAATAGGAGAATTTGTTCTCTATAAAATAGGGCTTAAGGGTTTTATGAAAACCTAATCCAAGCAACCGTAAAGTTGCCGCCCCTCCTTCTCCTTGTGTAGTCGGCGCCAACTCCTTGCCGCCACCCACCACCGCCCAAGCCCCTCTTGCCGGCATCCAGCAGCTGCCGTCCTCCCCTCTTTCCGGTGTCAAGCTGCTGCCGGAGGAGCTCCGGTGGTCTTCCTTGGCTCCGGCAACAAGGTGAGCGTCTAGCTTCCTTATTTGGCCGGCGCTAATCCTCCACCAAAGCTGTCCAATTTTCTGGACAGCTTGTTTACTTCATGTCGGAGCGTCGTTTGGACGATGTTTGGAGCTCCGACAGCGGCTTCCTTGCCGGGGATTCGATCTCCGGTAATCCTCATAGGTGGAAGACGAAGGATTCGTCAAACGGTTGACGAATACCTCTCCGGAGAAGCGAGTTTTTGAGGACTCGTTTTGGATCCGAATTTTGATTCAGATCATGACCTTCTCTCGATCACATCGTCTTCAACACGAGGCTAGTAACTCGTACAAAGATGAGGCTCGTGACTTTGTGAAGTCATCCCGAAGATACTCGGCGTGGATACGGATAGAAGCGATTCTAGCGAGGATCGCTCCGGTTGATGCCTTTCCCGCTACACGTGATATGTCAGGTATACGTAGTATAAATTTCATTTTATTGCAAAATTTAAAATTGTAGTTATGTCTACACATGTTGTACTATGCATGCGTGTGGTGTGTGTATTGTAATAAATTAGATTTATTAATTTTATTTCTTCCACTGTGCACATGTTTACGAAACATGTTCGAACACACACTCGCCGCGGTGCCGGAAACCCAACATTATAGTCCTATCTAACCATTTTAAAAAGAAAAATCAAACTAAATAAAGAACCTAAGTATGTAATTTCTAAGTTAAAATATAAACATTTTTTGTACTGGCTCCCCCTGGACCATTGAATCGGTTCGGTCTCTCCACATAGTGGATTTGGTCCTTGGGAACCCAGTACTGGTTCGATCCTAAGTTTGAAATCAAGGTAGTCTTAGGGACCCATGCTTGGATATGTTTTTTATGTCGACTTACAATCGTCATATACAACTTGTTGGTCGTATTTGAGCTAAACCCTAGTACGACCTTGTTGTACACGGCCCTTTGCGATCCAAGTAGGAGGTCAAGTCCTTTGGATCCCAAAGTAAACCTTTCCAACGTGTTCCTAAGATCTTTGAAATTGACTCTTCAAGAGTGAGTTCTCAACTTCGAGCTTTTCAACCCGAGTTGAGTCCTCCTCTCGAACTCGACTAGTCGAAGAGGTTAGGGAGACCTCGTGTTTGAGGAGTTTAACTTCCTCGACCAGGGTCTCGACCTTGGGCTCATACTTAGCTAATTTCCTAGTTAAGAACTTAATTGCACTATAAAGCATACTAATAAGGGATCGACTTACCTTGAATGAATCTTTTGAACCGGATGTGTATCCGTGGCTTGTCTTGAATAGCGCTTCGCAGTCCGATTCGTCTTCGATTTCAGACTCGTGTTCTGGTTCTGACTCCGTCTCCGATTCAACCGGTTTAGCCATGAGGACACGATCATCGTCTTCTTCCTTGGATGCTTCTTCCCACGTAGCGTTGAGTGCCTTTTTGTGTTTCAGTGCTTTTCTCTTGAGCTTCAGGCATTCGGACTTGATGTGTCCAAACTTGTTGCACTCGTAACACCTAATATTATAACTTTTAGGCTTACCTTCATTGGGTCGAGTGATGGTTCGCTTTTGGCCCTTGACTATCCTCCGAACTAGGTTGACTAGTTTGGCCTCCATTTTCGGGTCAACCTCCGAATCGGACTCATCTTCTTCTTCCTTCGGGGGTTGCTTGCTCGGGGTTTTCTTCCTTGAACCTGCAAAAAGTGTTATACCCTTCTCGGGTTCCGAGTTAGACTGCTCATGAAGTTCGAAATTGGAAAACAACTCATCTAACCTAAGTTTTGAAAGATTCTTGGAGACCTTGTAGGCATCGACCATGGATACCCACAAGTGTAACACACCAAAAATTTTCTCCAAAATTTTTGGTATAGAATTTAATTTTTTGTCTAGTAGATTATATATGGGATCCTGGAAAATGATGATAAAAGAACAAAAAAAGTGGAGAGGTGGGGTTTGAACCTTAAACCTCTTGGTGAGAGTTAACTCTTACCATGCATGTGATGACCAAGTGCTCAGCAGTAGCTTACTGTTGGAGAAAGAGGAGAAATTGTAGATGAGTGTGAGGAGGGTAAAATGAAGAGGCATGAAAAGAGAAGAGGCACTTCTCTTCCTCCCTTTATAAATAGGAGTGGAAGTTCCATTTGGCCACTTCTTCCTCCCTCTTCTCTTCTTCTTCCTCACCGAAACTCACCTTCTCCCTTTCCATTTTCCGAAATTCATCCAAGCAAGAAGAAGGCTAGGGTTGGCTTCCATTAGGTCATCTTCAAACTAAAAGCCAAGCGAAGGAAGTAAGATTCCCTCACCTGCAGTATATTTGTTCTTGTAGGACATGATACATGAAAGGAATATGATGCTAGATACCTTATAAGTTTCGGCCAACCAAGGTTTTTGGGCTAGGGTTGCATGAAAATGCTTCTAAGAAAATTTTTATAGGTTGTATGCTTCATATAAGAATTTTTAGGTGCCATAAAAACCCAAGCTTTGTGCCCCTACATGTTTCAGCCAACCAAGGTTTTTGGGCTAGGGTTTCATGAAAACACACCTTATGAAGTTATGTTATGTTGTATGCCTTCATGTATGAATTTATGTAACCAAAAATAAAATTTTGGTACCCTACATGTTTCGGCCAACCAAGGTTTTTGGGCTAGGGTTTCATGAAAACACCCCTTATGAAGTTATGTTATGTTGTATGCCTTCATGTATGAATTTATGTAACAAAAAATAAAATTTTGGTACCCTACATGTTTCGGCCAACCAAGGTTTTTGGGCTAGGGTTTCATGAAAACACCCCTTATGAAGTTATGTTATGTTGTATGCCTTCATGTATGAATTTATGTAACCAAAAATAAAATTTTGGTACCCTACAAGTTTCGGCCAACATTGGTTTTAGGGCTAGGGTTTCATGAAAACACCCCTTATGAAGTTATGTTATGTTGTATGCCTTCATGTATGAATTTATGTAACCAAAAATAAAATTTTGGTACCCTCCAAGTTTTAGCCTACAATGGTTTTAGGGCTAGGGTTGCATGAAAACACCCCTTAGGAAATTAGGATATGTTGTATGCCTATGTGATGAACATGTTTATGATTTTCATATGTCATGAAATATGCCTATGTGATGAACATGTTTATGATTTTAATATGCCATGGATTATGCCTATGTGATGACCTGTTTCTGATTTTAATATGCCTATGTGATGAACATGTCTATAATTTTAATATGTCATGAATTATGCCTATGTGATGAATATGTTTATGATTTTAATATGTCATGGATTATGCCTATGTGATGACCATGTTTCTGATTTTAATATGCCTATGTGATGAACATGTCTATGATTTTAATATGTCATGAATTATGCCTATATGATGAATATGTTTATGATTTAATATGCCATGAAATATGCCTATGTGATGAACAAGTTGATGATTTTAATATGCCATGAAATATGCTTATGTGATGAACATGATTATGCTTTAAGACCCCTTTAGGGTATTCTTAAGTTATGAATGCATATATGCTATGACATGTCTAAAAAGATGCTTCCCTTTTTAAGTAGGGATTAAGAGCTCTCCTTATGATAAGATAAGACGGAGATGTTTCCCTTTTTATGTTGGGCATTAAGAGCATTCTTTATGATATGACAAGAAAGAAAGAAATTAAGTATTTTACTTTGTAAGAGGTTAAGTACCCGACCCGTTAGGTGGCTGTTAATCAAATCCAAAGGGACATAAGAAGACGTAAGAGGTCTTGCCCTGGTAAGACGTAAGAGGTCTTGCTCTAGTAGGTCTGGTGGCTCACTACCCCAGCCTATTAGGGAACGCGCATTATGTGGTACTTAACCTGGGGCCCCCCATTCAAGTTATGATTATGTTGAAGTACCTATATGTATATGTTTTGAAAAGAAAGGACTTGTATGAAGTTTAAGAATGTTTATGATTATGTCCTTGATGCATGTTTAGGATTTATGAAATTATGAATGCTTATGTTCAAGTTTAAGAATATTTATGATTATGTCCTTTATGCATGTTTAGGATTTATGAAATTATGAATGCTTATGTTCAAGTTTAAGAATGTTTATGATTATGACCTTTATGCATGTTTAGGATTTATGAAATTATGAATGCTTATGTTCAAGTTTAAGAATGCTTATGATTATGTCCTTGATGCATGTTTAGGATTTATGAAATTATGAATGCTTATGTTCAAGTTTAAGAATGCTTATGATTATGTCCTTTATGCATGTTTAGGATTGATGATGTCATGAATGCTTATGTTTAATTTATGCCATGCTTAGATTTAATTATGTTTAGCATGCTTATGTAAATCTCATGCCATGCTTATGTTTTATTACGTGGGTATGTTGATGATTAGTGTTGTTATAAAATACTTATGCTATTTATGCTAGTATGCTCATGTCTTCTAATTGTTTGATGAAGTTGTGGCTTTTGTGAGTAGGCAAGAATCTTACTAAGCTATATGCTTATAGTTTATGTTGTTCATATACTGCAGATACAGGAAACATGAACTAGAGGAAGTAGCAGGAGGGGCCAAGTGTGTGTGATAGTGGCATGGTGGAAAAAGACCCTATTACTATCTGCTTATATTTATATGCTCAATGAATAACTTAAGACATTGCTTCCGCTTATAAGACTTGTGATTTATTAGGACCATGTTGGATGCTGCTTAGTTATGTTACTGTTCAATTACTTAAGAAGGTTTGATATGTTAGAACTCATGAATGAATCTTTATGTTATGCATGTTATAAAATGAGATAAGATATGTTAACATGCTAATTATGAATATGATATGTGATGCATGTATAAAAGAAGGTTTAAGCCATGATAACATGTTTAAGTATGTAAATGGTGAAATGATCCATATATGTTATGTTATATATATAAAAAAAAAAGTAGCGCCGCCCTGAGAGCAGATAAGGGCGGGCGTTACAACAAGGTAGTCCTAGGAAATGAGTTAAGAACATACCTAATAAGATCGCGATTTTTGACCTTTTGCCTGATCGTGTGTAGGTTATTGACTATGTCTTTAATGCGAGCGTGAAGTTGCATCGTCGTCTTGTGTTCCTGCATTTTTAGGTTATATAACTTATTGAACAAAAGATCGCGCTTACATACCTTGGCTTCATCGGTCCCTTCGTGTAGCTCCACTAGTTTTGTCCAAAGGTCCTTTGCGCTGATGAAGGGGCCGACGCTATTAAGCTCCTCCTTGGGCAAGCCACATTGGAGGATTTGAGTTACCTTGACATCGGCTTCGACTTGTCTTTTTGTCGCATTGGTCCATTGGTCATAATCCAAGGATTCACCCACTTCGTTAGTCGGACGTGTGAATCCTGTTTGGATTATGATCCACATCTCGATTTGGGTTTTAAGAAAGCATTCCATCTGACCCTTCTGTTGGGGATCGATATGGCCGTCTAGAGGGGGGTGAATAGCCCTCTTACGATGGATGTCGTAAATTGCTCGTCTACAAAAGATTAGCGCAAGCAGAATATACAAATTCAAATAGACAAAGCAAAAGATAAACAATAAAACAAACGCTAACACGATGGTATAACGTGGTTCACGGCTACGCCGCTAATCCACGGTCCGATTCGTCCAAGGTGAATCACTCCTTCAAAGCCAATCACTATTGGTCTCTCCTTTGCACCAAGCTAGGTGGAGGTAACCTTTACAAACAAGATCACTCTTCTTACAATAAGAATGGAGTAAAAGAAAGTAAGAAGAGTTTAGAGCTTGTGGGGCACTTGGATGGTCGTTTTGGAGTAAGAGCATTAACCCCCCAAAGCTCCATACCCTCTCTTTTTATAGAGAGGAGGCTTTTCTTCCCGTTGGCCGCCACCAGTCGACTGCTGCCCTACTGCCACTACAACGGTCTCCGAACACGTCGGATCCCGACCGTTGTAGTCCAACGGAACACTTGGCAGTCGACTGATGGACCTCATCAGTCGACTGCTGCCTCCGTAGTCGACTGCTCAGTCGGCTACGAGCGGTTCTGTGGCCAAAACCTTTCTACTGATCAGCTCAAAGAATGATCGATGATCTGGCAATGATCGCCACATATGGCGATCGGGCCTCAAACGACCGATCGAATACCGGTCGAACTACATTCGACTGAGCGATGATCGCCATTACATGGCAATGAGGTGTAGGTGAAACTCAAACTTAACATAAGTTTGAGCTTCCGACGGTCGGGTAAACCTTAACCCTTGCGGTCAAGTCTCCGACACTCAGCCATTCGGCTAAGTTCACCTAATGAGCTACTTATATTTCACTCATTCTCTCATCTCACTCGAAGTCCCTCGCCGAAGATCTCTTCGTTTGCGGCCACGTCCCTCGGCAGCATCAGGCGCACGGCTCTGCAATGCTCCTTCGCGTCTCTTGCCTCCGAAGTCTGCTTCCTTGGCTTCACTTCAAGTCATCTCATCCGGCGGTCCCTCGGCAGCATCAAGCGCATAGCTCTGCAATGCTCCTTCTCCGACTCAGGCACGAGGTTGTGAGGGTGAACCTGCCAAGGCTCCATGTGTGAATTACTAAGTCTTGCAAGACTCCAATGCACATATCAAATAACAATACCAACCTAACTTAAACCCTTTGCCACACACATCAAAACCTTACCATGGCAAGAGATTGCCCTAACAATCTCCCCCTTTTTGATGTGTGGCAATCCGTTTAAGTTAGGTAAAAAAAACATTTGATAGAAATTTCTAAGGTACGAAAGCATGTAAACATAAACATGATATAGCAACATGCAACTCCCTCTTAATCCATGAAACTCTCTCTACAAATTCTCCCCTATCATAATTAACTTAAACATAATATTTTCTCCCCCTTTGACACCATCAAAAAGATTAATACTAAGTTATAAACATATGGCATCAAGTCTAATAGAAGGAAAATACCAAAAATTAGTCTAAAACCTGAATTCGGCCTTAACTAGATTACCAATGATCCGTTCGTAGACTACCAAATGACTAGCACGCGAATTTCAGAACTTTCTGATTTTCGGACCGAATTTCAAAAATGCATTAAAAATTCTAGAAAATTCAAAAAATAATAAAATTTGGGGAATATATTTCTTGTAAGATTCTTTATCAGTGAAAAATAGGTCTTCATGAAAAATCATTACATTTTCATGTATTTGCCAAAAAATCCAAAAGCTTTAAAAACCGCTAGGTTTTTGATCATTCTAGTATCAAGTTTACCACCTAGTTTTGGTTCCAATTGTTTCAAAACATGAATACATAGATTTTAGATTAAGAAATTGTTTTGAAAACATATGAAATATTCAACCATGATCTTTGGGCAATATGTCTATGAATTAAACA
The DNA here is from genome assembly GCA_025175895.1 of Wurfbainia villosa. Lineage (NCBI taxonomy): Eukaryota > Viridiplantae > Streptophyta > Magnoliopsida > Zingiberales > Zingiberaceae > Wurfbainia > Wurfbainia villosa. The sequence continues at coordinate 53,436,499 of CM046001.1, read as the reverse complement.
TAAGCCTTCCCTATGATTGGTCTATTATTGCTATTTTGATACCTTAAATAACCATCTAAGTGCCATAGGCATTAGTGGACATTTGTATCATCCTAACATCTCACTCATGCTAAGTTTTCAATCAAAGTAGCCTATGGTGAGTGTGAGATGCATCCTAGAGGGTATTTGTATATACTTAACCATTATATTCATACAATTCTATCAAGGTTAAGTATCATCCTAACACTCAACATGATCATAAAATATATGAACTAAATTCATATTATGATCATGAAATACATGTATTCATCAAATTGTAATCATGCATTAGGTATTATATCATGATAATAAACAAAATATCATTTAAGGCATGATTTAAACCCTATTTCTCATGATGATGTACCAAATTTCAAAATCATAAATCATGATTGCACATATACATAGCAATTACATTTATTATCATGATTTAAGCATTATTAACTATTTATAGGCACGTTATCATCACCTAACACTATTTAAAATGTTGTCCCTCCATCCTAAGTCAACCAAAATATGATATAGGTCAATTGCATATGGTTGACTACCCTAGGGTTATCCTAACCTTTAAGGATGGATTTTGGAACCCAAAATAAGTTCTTGCCTATGGGGTTCACTAGATACTCCTTGGGGATCCATTTCCTAGCAATTACCTTCTTCTTATCTTGTCCCCTAGCAATTAGGCATTTATAGGCCTTTTCATTTTTCTTTTCTTTGTATCCTAGGCCTTTCTTATTGAAGCTAGCTCTTTGGCTCCCTATAATCATGTTCAAGGTGTTTGAGCCAATTGTAAACTTTTCTAGGGCTTTGGTTAAATAATCTACTTTCTCTCTTAAAGCCCTATTTTCATCCATGCATGCATCACTAACATTAAATGGCATATATTCATGTGAGAATGCATCATTATCATGGCAAGAAGGAATATTTTCATTTTCATTTAAGCATGCTTTTTCTAACTTATTTTCTAAGTCCTTAATTTGATCTAACATGCTCTTATTTTTCTTCTTTGCTCTAAATAAACCCTTAGTTAAGCTAGAAATCATAGAAACTATTTTACTAGGTGAAAGATTGGTTACCATAGTTTCCATGTCCTCTTCTTCTTCGGATGAGGAGGATGAGGAGGCTCCCCCTTCACTTGAGCTCTCTCCACTTGTGCTTGATTCTTCATTTTTCGTGGAGGAGCAATCCAAGTCGTCAAATTCCATCAATGCTAGGTTGGTGACAAATGCATTTTCTTCCTCGGATGATGATGAAGATGAGGAGGAAGGGTCATCCCATGTCTTGGCCTTGAATGCTTTGGCCTTCCCCTTTTCCTTTGCCTTCTTTTCTTCTTCCTTTTTCTTGTTCCCCTTTTTCTTCTTCTTTTCTTCTTTCTTCTTCCTCTCTTCCTTGCTCTTGTTTAGGAGGGGACAATTGTCCCTTATGTGGCCCTCTCCTTGGCAATTGTAGCATATGATTTTTCTTCTTGGTCTCCTATTCCTATCATTTGATTTGTTAAATCTAAAACCTTTTAATGCATGTCTTACCCTCCTTACCATATACGCTTCTTCCGTGCTATCCATGGAGGAGGAGGAGGATGCTTCATCATCATCGGAGGAGGAGGGGATCTCTATCTTCTTCTTCCCCTTGTTTGCCAAGAATGCTACTCCTCTTGAAGGTTGGATTTTTGGCTCTTCTTGTATTCCTTCAAGCCTCGTTTCGTGGAGCTCCATTGTTGAGAAGAACTCCTCCAAGGTGCTCACTTCTAAATTCTTTGAAATATAGAAGGAGTCCACCATGGAGTTCCACTTTGAGGATCGCGGAAAGGCATCTATAGCCTTCATAACCATATCCTGGTTTGATAGCTTCTCACCTACACTTGACAAACCGGTTATAATTTCCTTGAAACGAGAATGTAAGGAAATTACCTTTTGTCCCTTTTCTAGTTTAATGTTGTTGAGTTGGGAGCGGAGGAGGTCTCTCCTTACTAGCTTCGCCTCAGATGTGCCTTCATGAAGCTCAATTAGCTTCTCCCACATCTCCTTGGCACTTAGGCATTCTCCAATTCTATTTTTTTCTTGTTGAGGAAGCACATTGTAGAGATGGTGCTTTGCTTTTGAATTTGCAAGGTGCTCCTCTCTTTGCCTCTTGGTCCACCTTGACTTCTCTATTAGCTTTCCCTCTTCATCCTTAGGCAAAACGAAACCGGATTCCATTGTAATCATAATATCAAAATCTGTTTCAAAAAATACCTCCATTCGCTTTTTCCACCAAGCGAATTCTCCTTCAAACTTCGGTGGATGAATATTGGAGCCGGCCATCTTTTGATGAAGTGCTTGTTGCGGTGGTTAGTCGTCGACAAGCGACTTGGCTCTAATACCACTTGTTGGGGATCGATATGGCCGGCTAGAGGGGGGTGAATAGCCCTCTTACAATGGATGTCGTAAATTGCTCGTCTACAAAAGATTAGCGCAAGCGGAATATACAAATACAAATAGACAAAGCAAAAGATAAACAATAAAACAAACGCTAACACTATGGTATAACATGGTTCACGGCTACACCGCTAATCCACATTCCGATTCGTCCAAGGTGAATCACTCCTTCAAAGCCAATCACTATTGGTCTCTCCTTTGCACCAAGTTAGGTGGAGGTAACCTTTACAAACAAGATCACTCTTCTTACAATAAGAATGGAGTAAAAGCAAGTAAGAAGAGTTTAGAGCTTGTGGGGCACTTGGATGGTCATTTTGGAGTAAGAGCATTAACCCCCCAAAGCTCCATACCCTCTCTTTTTATAGAGAGGAGGCTTTTCTTCCATCGCCACTACCGATCACGCCCTTGGCACGATCGCCACTACAACGGTCTCCGAACACATCGGATCCCGACCGTTGTAGTCCAACGGAACACTTAGCAGTCGACTGATGGACCTCATCGCTGATCACGCCTCGTAGTCGATCGCTCGTCGGCTATGAGCGTGCGTACAAAACCTTTCTACCAATGATCATTGTGCCTTCAGAATGATCGATGTCTTAATGATCGATCGCCCACATATGGCGCTCATCGCTGGCCTCAAAACCGCTAGTCGAATACCAGTCGAACTACATTCGACTCGGAGCAGTCGACTGCCATTACATGGCAGTCGACTGGTGCCGTGTGAAACTCAAACTTAACATAAGTTTGAGCTTTCGACGGTCGGGTAAACCATAACCCTTGCAGTCAAGTCTCCGACACTCAGCCATTCGGCCAAGTTCACCTAATGAGCTACTTACATTTCACTCATTCTCTCATCTCACTCGAAGTCCCTCACCGAAGCTCTCTTCGTTCGCGACCACGTCCCTCGGCAGCATCAGGCGCACGGCTCTGCAATGCTCCTTCGCGTCTCTTGCCTCCGAAGTCTGCTTCCTTGGCTTCACTTCAAGTCATCTCATCCGGCGGTCCCTCGGCAGCATCAAGCGCACGGCTCTGCAATGCTCCTTCTCCGACTCAGGCACGAGGTTGTGAGGGTGAACCCGCCATGGCTCCATGTGCGAATTACTAAGTCCTGCAAGACTTCAACGCACATATCAAATAAAAATACCAACCTAACTTAAACCCTTTGCCACACACATCAAAACCTTACCATGGCAAGAGATTGCCCTAACACCTTCCAATAACGGAAGTAATCTCTGTTGTAAAATGGAGGTCGGACGGTGCTAAAACCCTCGAGATGGGCCATTGAAACAAAAAAGACAAATGAGTGAAGCAGAAAAAACCTAAAACCACAAACAAAGGAAATGTCCCAAGACTCACGTCTTGGATTAGTGGTGCGGGAGAGAAAAAAAAACTACACGAATGAGAAAGGAAAAAATTCGAAATAAACAGAAAAAAAATCGAAAAAAAATCCATAGAAAGCTAGATTGGTGGTTTCACCAAATCTTAGTACCCCGGCTCTGATACCAATTGTTGGATCGAGCGAATTGCTAGAGGGGGGTGAATAGCGATAAAACTTTTTCTTCGAATTCGTTCGGTAGACAATTAAACGCAGCGGAAAGATAAATGATAAATAAACAAGACAAATGGATTTTTTACTTGGTTCGTAGCCTTCGTCTACTACTCCAAGGCCCTAATGGTCCTAGACCGTGTACGGAGGGTGATTCACTAAAACACTCCTCCTCGTTGGAGGTAGGAGTTAGACGATTACAAAAACCTTCGAAAGCAAAAGATAGAGAGACAAACCCTCTCTTCTGTTAAGGTAAAATTCAACGATAGAAAACCTCGATTAACAAAAAGAATTGCAATATTAAAGAGACGACAAAGTAAGATTATACCAACAACTAGGGAATAGAAATTATGCTAGGGTTGTTGGTGTTTCGATAGCACTTCGTCGTTGTAGAGTCGTCGGAGAGTCGCAGCATTGCGGAGGCTTTTGGGCACTTAGAATTGATGAAAAGCCCTAGAAGAGGCCCTCCTTTTATAGCCCTTGAGCCCTTTTTCGAGAGGAACTTCAGCCAATAAGATTTGAGCACCCCCCCCTTGAAATGAGGTGATAAGCCTTGACTCCTCGAAGCTGATCCTTGACCATCAGTCGAATGCTGACCGCAGATAGTCAACTGATGGACAACAGTCGAGTCCTCCAAGCTGGCAGTCGACTGATGCTAGCTGAAATCAAAAGTTAGCTAAACAAAAACTTTATTTCGACGGCCTCCGATCATCCGATCTCGACCTAGACCACCGATGGGATGTCTTGGGCCGGATCTACGCTTAAGACTATCCCCGTAAGGAGGATATGACCTCACTTACGCTCGCACACACGAGCTTACCTCAATACTTACTGTGTCGCTTTCGCTTCCGGCCTTCCACTTGATTCCTTCGACTTCCTCCAAAATCACTCGAGTGTCGTCCGATCACCACGTCTTCCTCCGAGTGTCGCTAGCCTTCAGCTCCAGCGTTGGCACTTTTCTACACACTCGATTTAGCTCGTGAGACAACAATATGAGCTTAACTTTGTATCGTTTGCTATAATCAAAACTCAGGTTCGACTTAGGTGCCTACTGCACCAACATGTTCTTATGATGTTATCTGCTTCTTTTAGCAATTACAATGGTCAAGTTGTATGTCCAGACTTAACAACCTCCTGAAGAAGGGAGTGTATGTCCAGACTTGAAGAAGATCCATGATGTTGTTTGTGATTTTGTTTATGTTCCAATAATTTCATGGGATGGATAACGTCCTAAAGAAGGAAATCTTAGGCCAAAAAATTGTTGGATAATTGCAAAGTCATGGACATTTCCAAAGGCGATCAATAGATTTTATAGTTATAAAGGTTGGATGCCATTAGAATTAGAGAGAGCAATTTAAACATTAATTAATACACATCAAATTCTGATCACTTAAGGCCTATAATCATATTGTATACACTTCTATTTTCTTATTGACAGTCATTCTATGATTTGCAATCTTTTTTAAAAAACTTATTGATTTCCAATTCTAATTCATTGTTTTATTTGTTAAGGAATATTTAGCTATCTTTCTATTTCTGGAATCCTAGTTTTCTATGCTTTGAAATCCCAATACCATGGACATGAAACACATTGGGAGTATCACAATCCCAGTATACTTACAATACTAACTTATTTATTTGGTATACAGATAATATTATTGTGTAGCTATTTCTCTCTTGTGATTATATAAATGGTTTCGTGAAAAATTGTAGTGTTATAATATGATAGCAATGTTAGGATTTCAATTCAAATTGTATTCAAGTCCACATCAATGTGTTCTTTTTCAATTATTCTAGATTTATGATATTGTAGTTGTTACTTACATATAATTTTAAAGTTTTATATGTTTCTATAAATTTTATGCTTAATTCTGAGAATGCTTTTTAGTTCTTGGTATTAAGAGAAATGTATTTGTTATAGGATCATGGACTCTCAAAAGTCATCTTTGGGTACTAAGAGAAAGTTATTTATAGCACCGGGTTCTTTAGCTCGAGGACGTGACAAAATCACTAGGCATTTAGGATCTGGATCAATTGAACATGAGCCTTCTTTGGTGAGCACACGAAACAACGATATGCAACATGCACTTGAATATATTGACCATGTGGAAGACTCACAAGCTCAAATGGAATCTAGCCAAGGGATGAAAAAGAAATTTATAATTTTTTCATTCTACATTTATGTACTTGGTAAATCTAAACTAATTATTTTAATGTTTAGACAAATCATCTACTCAACAAAATTTGAACACACGAGGTAAAAATAAGTGCGGTATGGTGTGTAAATTGAAAAATGGAGACAAGCTTCCTATAAGTTTCTATATGGATCGAGCGGTTGGATTGAATCATCAGGCCTTTACAAGGCATTTGGGTATAATTATAAGAGATGGAAACATATGCCCAGTTCGGGTTCTTGCATGGAATAAAATTGATGAAGATGCTAAAAATCACATGTGGGCTGATGTTACAGTGAGTTAGATTTACATTTTTATTATATGAAATATCTTGTTATTAAATACTTATCAATTTTTTTCAGAATAAGTTTAAAAATCATGACATTGAGCTATATCGTGAGGTAACCCTTAAATATATGAAACAATTATGGAAGAATTGGAGATGTGAGATGAACTCCAAATTTGTAAAACCATGCAAAACATGTCAAGAAGTTTTACAAAATGTTCCCAAGGGAATGGATAAACAAGATTGGGAATGGTTGGCAACAGAATATTTTTTAAGTGAAAGTTTTCAGGTTATTCTTATCCCATATTTTTAATGTTATAAATTACTTTTTTTAAATTTAAATGTTGTTTTTGTAAAATTATATTAATATTAATATAATTGCAGAAAAAGAGTAAAACCAATGCACAGAATAGATCCATGAAATATATGCCACTCGAATAGGCAGCAAGCCTTTTAGGCAATTGGTGTATGAAATGGTGAGACATATTTTATAAGGATTTTATATTAATTTAGACATAAAATTTTGTCTTATTTAATATTTATAGGGAGGAAAAGATGGACAACCTCCAGATTTTGCATCAATATTTTTTGAGACACGAAAAAAGGGAGACCATATTGTTGATCTTGATGCAAAGGAAAAATATGTGAGTATATAATATTTTAATTCATTTTTTTACCTGATATTTGATTCATATTTCTAAATCTTTTAACTTATTGAAGGATCAGATTTGTGAGGTCATTCGAGAAGATCCTTCCTTATCAAGTATCCAACTTGTTGAGAAATATTTTGGACCTCAACGACATGATCATGTTTTTGGCCATGGAGGAGGAGTGAGGCCTAAAGATGTGAGAGAACCGGTTCCTTCAAAGCAAGAACTTCATCATGAGAATATCATATTACGTGAGAAAATGAATAATATGGAATCTGAATTTAAAGCTTTTAAGGAGTTGATGCTGAAGAATTTATTGCCTAATATGCAAGTGACTACATCGACTTCAGATACTGTTGAAGGTTGAATTTGTTATTTTAAAATTAATTATTTCTTATCTATTATTTGATAATGAGAATGAGTAATTTTGTTCATTTTGAATGATCAATATTTCATAGGCAGACAAGCTAGTGAGGAATAACAGAATGAAGGATCATCTTGGTGATTGACTGGTATTCTCTAAAACTCTTTTGTTGCTTTGTTTTAATGTTATTTAATATGTTGCTATATTATTAGACAATTATTGTTGTAATGTTAGAAAGGTATTAAAATATTGATAATATATTTGCTATTCATTTCTTATTCTTATTACTATCTCTCTTGTTCGTTGAAATTAAATTGTAGGTTTAATTTTTTGTATATCAAGATTTCTAAATTCTTTTAATGATCATATTGTGATGCTCATTTTTTTGTCTATTTATTATAGGTATCAAAGATTTACAATGAAGTAGATTTTTTGGAGCTTTTGGGAATGTCAACATTTTGCATATTAAGACTTTAGAGAAATGTTCTCCTTAGATGTTAATGGATATTAATTTTGCAAGTTTAACGATGTATATGCATTCATTATGAACTATTGGATGATATTTTAATATATATGGTGTTTTGATTTTGAACATATTGTGTTTTGATTTTTATTAGTGTTCATTAATATATATTGTGAATTGTATATAGGTAATAATGATGAAATAGCATTTATATAATGACCGTCATTGTTGTTATTAACGATGGTATTCTAAACCGTCGTTAAATTAAATGATATTAATTATTAACGACGGTATATATAACCGTCATTGTTGTTATTAATGACGGTACATATTACTGTCGTTATTGCCAATAATGATGGTATATAAATCCGTCGTTACTAACAATAATGCCGGTAGTGAATACCGTCGTTAAATGTTAATAATGACGGTACTTTTATTCTCGTCGTTAATCTTTTCCAGACAAGGCCTTTTAGCAACAACTTCCTACGATATTTATTATCGTCATTAAAAGTCATTAACGATGGGAATTGACTTTTTAACGATGGGATTTCCTGTCGTTAAAAGGTCCATTTTTAGTAGTATATGATTTGACATCTTAAGCAAGCATCTTTGAGGAGATGTGGACCCGGGATGATTGGGTATAAGACGAAATGCCTGAAGGTATTTGAATAGCCTATAAAGAATTCACCACCCCTTGCGAGGAGATATATACCCATGGCCTCTCATCGGATTGTTACTAAAGTCTTTGGCCAAATCATTACATGTTTAGAGTAAAGTACTCTTGGATACATATGCAGTAACTAGAATCCGTAGGATGAGGAAATGATACTTGGGTTAGGTGTGACATAGTCGACCTAGTGGGGACTGACACTATAGACCATGTCCTGAACCAAGTACATATAAGATGCATGAAGGGAACGGGGCACGATTCATTGAAGCTGCTAAAGGGTTTCAGAAATCATTCTGGATCAACCGTTGATTTTTCAGTTAATTAGGGATCATGATGTACTTCTAGGTGCCACTCATGATCGTTCTATAATTAATGGTTAATTATAGACGGCCAACATAAATCGAGAACCTATTTAGTCACATGCACAACGAGCATAATCCGAAGGATTTAAAACGAGCTTAAGAATGAAATTCTCAGATCGAGAGAAACTAGGTTTGGTTGGACCAAACAAGGAGCGAGTATGAAATTGTTTCAGTCACAATGGAAGCATGGATGGGCCGAGTCTTATAAAGACATGATGGATGAACCAAATTGGTTTGGTTCTAATCCAATGGTGGAGAATAAACCAAAGGGATTTGGTTTGTTTTAAATGAATGAACCAAAGTTGCTTCGGTTCGTTTTAACTTAAAATAGACCAACTCGGTTCAGTTTATTTTAACTTAAGTTATTGGAGTGGGTTAACGGGTTTTGGTTATGAACCAATAACTCTAAGGAGAAGTTTTCTTAATGGTTAAGAAACACGGGCTCTATAAAAACGTGGTTAGGTTTTTGGAGAGCCCGAAGTTGATTTTGGGAAAAATTTTCTTCTCCTCTCCCTCTCTTCTCCTTGCCGCCGCCAAAGACTTGCTTGCCGCCGCCCATTGCAGTTGCTACCGCCGGCCACCTGCTGCTCCCGGCAACCCTCCAGCAACATCCCTTGGCTCTGGTGACCAAGGTGCAGCCGACCTTCCTCCTTTGGCCGGCGCAAATCCTCCACCAAGCTGTCCAATTTTCTAGACAGCTTGTTTCCTTTCGTGTCGAAGCGTTGTTTGGATGACGTTTAGAGCTTCGACAATGGCTACCTTGCCGGGTATTTGATCTCCAATAATCCTCATAGGTGGAGGACCAAAGATTCGTCAAACGGTTGACGGATACCTCTCCGGAGAAGCGAGTTTTGGGGACTCGATTTCAAATTCGAATTTTGATTCGGATTGTGATCTTCTCTCAATCACATCGTCTTCAACACGAGACTAGTAACTCCTACGAAGACGAGGCTTGTAGCTTGGTGAAGCAATCCCGACAGTACTCGATGTGGATACGGATAGAGGCAATTCTACCGAGAGTTGCTCCGGTTGATGTCATTCCCACTGAACGTGATATGTCAGGTATAACTAGAGTAATTTCTTTTTATTGCAAAATTTGAAATTGCTATTATGTCTACACATGTTGTACTTTGCATGCATGTGGTGTGTGTGTTGTAATAAATTAGATTTATTTCTTTTTAATTCTTCCCCTGTGCACATGTTTACGAAACATGTACGAACACACACTCGCCGCGGTGTCGGAAACCCAACAGTGGTATCAGAGCCCAGGTTGTGTTTCGACATAATCGTAAAATTATTTTGTGATAGTCATAATTGTATTTTATGAAAATTTTCTACTTTTGGAAAGTTTAGGAGTATTTATGGAAATTTTCTAATTTTGGAAAGTTTAGAAGTATTTATGGAAATCTTCAACTTTTGGAAAGTTTAGAAGTATCTATGGAAATTAACACTTTCCATAAATAAAAATATATGATTAGATTTGGAAATTTGTTTCCTAATTTAATCATGATTTGATTTGGGAAATCAAATCTAAAATATATTTTATTTTCATAAATAGTTTTGACAATTTAAGAAATTTATTTCCTAAATTAAATTTGACTTTCCTTAATTAACACTTTCCATAAATAAAATATGTGATTAGATTTGGAAATTTGTTTCCTAATTTAATCATCATTTGATTTGGGGAATCAAATCTCAAACATATTTTTTTTCCATAAATAGTTATGACATATAAGGAAATTCTGTACATGTCATAATTGTATGCAATGTAATTGCATTAGATATATATCATTATGCCATACGTGTCGTGACATGTAGATGTATGTCATGTATGTCATATCATGTAGATAATAGTTATTTACATGCAAAGAGGATGAGACATTAAAACCCTTGCACAATATTAAAGCCTACACCTTCCATTAATATGGTTAGAACCAGAGTTTTGTTTCTTGTTTGGGTTGTTGGACTCTCTCCAAGCCCGACTCAAACTTGAACATGTTCAAACCATGGAATAGTTTAATACTAATATGGTAAGAGTCAGAGGTCAATAGATAGCTTTGGTTGTTGGACTCTCTCCAAGCCGGGCTAATTGGTTGAATGCGCTCTAACCATATTAAAACTATTTCTCGATTAATGGGTTGGTTTTAACCTGGAGCATCGGCTTGTTGGACTCTCTCCAAGGTTGATGTGAAGGGAGGTGAAGTTGGGTGCTATGTATATGATGCATACTTGTTAATGAGTTAACAACCCGATGTATGTGTGAACATTCAATTAGTTGATAGCACATTGTGATAGTTGCATATATGTGATATGCAATCGGTATACTTGATACCTACCATTGTAGCTATGAATGCCTTGTTGGACTCTCTCCAAGGTTGTTCATATCTATGTTGGATATCAGCCCATTCGAAGATGGATCTACGATCTCCCAAAGTGATTTTAAGGTTTTAAAATTCAAAAAATGAATGGGATTTGTAAATGTATGTTGATGTATTTTTCCATCTTTCTCATATATGCTCGATTTTGTATTTCTAGGTTAATCTCTTGATCATGATGTCTTTGAATTTGCACTCTATTTTGAATTCGAATAAATTGACTGGGCCAAACTTCTTGGACTGGCTTAGAAACTTGAGAATTATTCTCAAGGCGGAAAAGCTTGTGTATGTCCTCGAAGAGCCTCTTCCCGTACGTCCTAGTGATAACACAACTCTGGACCAATTGTTGGCTTATCAGAAACATATGATTGATTTTGAACAAGTGAGTTGCATCATGCTAGCCGCGATGGTACCTGAGTTGCGGAAGCAGCATGAGCATATGGATGCTCATACCATAGTCTTTAATCTTTATGAGTTGTTTGATGAGCAAGTGAGATCCAAAAGGTTCGAAGTCTCCAAGCTCCTCTTCATCTCTGAGATGCAAGAAGGTTATCTGTGGTACTACTCAACATGCTAAAGACTGTGGAGCCTTCTGTGAAGCATGAGCAGGGGATGGTGTTGTTAGTTGATTCCTCGAAGAAAGGTTCTAAGAGGAAGTCAAAGGAACAGCAGAAGGGGAAGAAGAAAAAGGCTAAGAAGGCAGAACCAGCACAAAAGGGCACTTGCCATCATTGTGGCAAGGAGGGCCACTGGCAAAGAAACTGCAAGATTTATCTTGAGTTCGTGAAGAAGAAGAAGGCATCCGATGCCCCATCCTCTTTAGGTATCTTCGTTATTGATTGTCATTCTATTTCCTTAGACACTTGGGTATTGGATACTGGGTGTGGCTCACATATGTGTAATAACATACATGGGCTAAGGAATAGAAGAAGACTCGTCAAGGGAGAGTCAAACTTACGTGTTGGGAATGGAGCAAAGGTTGATGCACTCGCCATCAGAACGTATTTGTTGAAACTCCCTACAGGACTTGTCTTAGAACTGGACAATTGCTTTTATGTTTCTTCGATGATAAAGAACATCATTTCTATTTCTTGTTTAAATAAAAATGGGTTCCATTTAACTTTTAGTAACAATTATTGTTACATAACTTTGAATGATGTTCTTTATGGGACTGGAACTTTAAGCAATGGTATTTATACATTGGACGTATCCAGTGACATTTTCAATATCGAAGCGAGCAACAAGCGTGCTCGAAAGGATAATCAATTAGACTCTTACATGTGGCATTGTCGTCTTGGCCATGCAAGCAAGAAATGCATGTCCAAATTACACCGGTGTGGAATTCTGGAATCGTTTGAATCTGATTCATTCGATACATGTGAATCATGCTTAAAAGGCAAGATGACCAAGTTACCTTTTACTGGAAAAGGTGAACAGGTGGGAGAGTTACTTGGTCTAATACATACGGATATATGCGGACCTATGACAACTCATTCTCTAGGAGGCTATAGCTACTTCATTACCTTCATCGATGATCACTCACGGTTTGGGTATGTGTTCTTGATGAAACAAAAGCTTGAAGCCTTTGAATGGTTCAAAGAATTCAGAAGTGAAGTAGAGAAACAACTTGACAAGAGTATTAAAATACTTCGATTGGATCGAGGTGGTGAATACTTGAGTCAAGAGTTTCTACATTATCTAAGGGACAATAGTATATTGTCTGAATGGACTCCGCCGTATACACCGTAGCATAATGGTGTATCTGAGAGGCGTAATCGGACCTTATTGGACATGGTCAGGTCGATGATGAATCATGCGAATCTTCCCAAATTCTTTTGGGGCTATACACTTCAGACAACTATTTACTTGCTAAACAGAATGCCAACCAAGGTAGTCTCTACTACTCCATATGAGATATGGAATAATAAGAAACCTCATTTATCTTAGTTGAAGATATCGGGTTGTCCTACTTATGTGAAGTGGACTGTATTAGACAAATTGGATGCTAAGTCTGATAAATGTCTATTTATTGGATACCCTAAGGAAACAAGTGGTTACCAATTCTATCATCCTGTGGAACAAAAGGTGTTTGTTTCAAGGCATGCTATGTTTCTAGAGAAAGAGTTTCTCTTGCAAGAAAACAGTGGGAGTGTCGTTGAGCTTGAGGAGGCTCGAGAGACTCAAATGGACATTAATGAGATAACTGGTGAAGCACCACAACCGATAACTCATAGTGATGAGCCATCGGCTGGACCTATTGAGATACCACATCTTCGTAGATCTGGTAGAATATGCAATATTCCTGAGAGATATGGATTTCTCGTAAGTGAATCGAATGACGTGTTACTCATTGATGATGAGGAGCCCACCAGTTATGAAGAAGTTCTGAAAAGTTCAAAAAGGGATAAGTGGCTTAATGCCATGAAGTCGGAAATGGATTCCATGTATGAAAATCAAGTTTGAAACTTGGTTAACCCACCTTAAGGCATAAAGCCTATAGGGTGCAAGTGGGTTTTCAAGAAGAAAATCGACATGGATGGTAATGTGATTACCTATAAGGCTAGATTGGTGGCGAAAGGATATCGTCAAAAGCAAGATGTTGATTATGACGAGACCTATTCACCTGTTTCTATGCTTGAATCTATTCAGATGCTTCTGACCATAGCAGCTCATTATGATTATGAGATATGGCAGATGGATGTGAAAATAGGTTTCCTTAATGGAAACCTACTCGAGGATTTGTATATGATACAACCTGAGGGTTTCACATCGGTTAATAAAACCAAGGTATGCAAACTGCGACGATCCATATATGGACTGAAGCAAGCATCCAGGAGCTGGAATATCCGTTTTGATGAGATAATCAAAAAGTTTGATTTCTCACAAAATCTGGACGAACCTTGTGTGTACAAGAAGGTTAGTGGGAGTGTAGTCATGTTTCTAGTATTGTATGTCGATGATATATTACTTATAGGAAACGGTGTTTTTGTCTTATAGTCAGTTAAAATTTTGTTGTCTAAGACATTATCCATGAAAGACCTGGAAGAAGCAACCTACATCCTCGGGATTAAGATCTATAGGGATAGATCGAATTGGTTTCTTGGTCTTTCGCAGTCTACATATATAGACCGAGTGCTAAAGAGGTTTAGCATGTCGGAATTCAAGAAAGGTTTCCTTCCCATCAGGCATGGGATACACCTTTCGAAGTCTATGTGTCCATGCACAGAAGACGAGAGGATTTGCATGAGTAAAATTGCCTATGCATCCGTAATAGGATCTATCATGTATGTTATGTTATGTACGAGGCCCGATGTATCATATGCTCTGAATATCACGAGCAGATATCAGTCTGATCCAAGAATGGATCATTGGGTGGCTGTTAAGATAATCCTTAAGTACTTAAGAAGAACTAAGGATGTGTTCCTAATATATGGAGAAGGTGATATGGTAATACATGGGTATATGAATGCCAACTTCCAGACATACAAGGATGAGTTTGGTTACGTATTTACCTTGAATGGAGGTGCAATAAGTTGGAAAGGTTCCAAGCAAGACACTATAGTGGATTCTGACATTGAGACAGAATACATTGCATCTTTGGAAGCAACAAAGGAAGCGGTTTTGATCAAGAAGTTCATCTATGAACTTGATGTGGTCTCATCAATGATCCAAACATGTGCTTCACCGCTATCATTTGATCAGAGAGATCATAAGTAGGAAGGAAATACAAATCGAGAAGATTCCCACGGAAAGGAACTTAGAGGACCCTTTAATTAAGGCCTTACCTCAAAGTAAGTTTGAGGGTCATGTTAGAGCATATTATATTGGATACCATGGCGATTGACATTAAGCCAAGTGGGAGTTTGTTAGTTATATATGAGAGGTGTCTGTTAGGATGTATACTGAAAAGTCTATCTTTTGTATGAACATCTTTATTTTGAAATAAGAATCACATGATCATTGTTTGCATATTTTTATGGATATCCATATTGTCTAATACATTACATTATAGATAACATGGTGTGTGGTGTCACACGGGAGATCATGTTATCGGCTCCTTGTAAAGTATAAGTAAAGGCTCACAACCGAGATGACTTTGGACAAACCATCGGAATGGTTGTAGTGTGATTTAGTATTAGTTTGTCTTGACCATAGAATCACACTAGTACACTTTGTGTGTATTGAGCAGAACCGACTTAGAGGTGATTCGATTTATTGCTGACTACATAATCGAATCGGACCTCAGATATTATATTGTACATAGTCTTAATCCCGATATAATAACGGGCACAAATACTTAGTACTCATCTCTTTGATTTACCAATGGGCGAGATTTATAGATTAAATCGATAGGCTTGGTAAGTTGGGAGATGATATTATTTATATGGTGTGTCGTTGATTATAGGAGGAAACCGTGTCCTATATATTAGGATGATGATGCCCCCTTGAGAAGCTCATAAGGTTCATCATGTAAACCCTGCAGGTGGACTTGGTCAGGCATGATGAAAAGGTTGAGTGGTACTACTCATGGAGTTAAATGTTGATTAATTAATGGTCAATAAATTAATTAATCGATGGACATTCGAGATCTTAAACACGGGAAGAAAATGTACAAATAATATATGGATCCCATATTATCTTATGGGGGTTGGTGATGTAGATCAATGATAATCCTTTAGTGGATTGGATTATCATTAATGGATTGGACTTTATGTGGGCTTGATCCATGGATGGCCAAGATCCAACTCCTCCTCATGGTCTCTATTGTAGCCTATTAACACCTCATGAAGCTTAGATCCAATGGATAGAAACAAAACTCTAGATTCAAAGGTAGAGATTAAATCTCTAAGATCCGACGGTTGAGATTAAATCTCTAGATCTGACGGTTGAGATTAAATCCCTCGAACCTATGGTGGAGATTAAACCATGACTTATCCCTAAACTCTATAAAAGGATGCTTAGGGTTGGCATGGAGGAGAATCAAGAGAAGGAGAGGCTTGGAGTTGGCGGCAAGGAGTTGAAGCTAGGGTTTGGGCTTGGCGGCACCAAATAAGGAAAGACTTTCCTTGTCTTCTTCTTCTCCATTGGTGGTCGGCGCCCTTAGCTCCCTTTCCAGCCCTTGGCTGGTTTCAAAAGTAGTCCATCTCCCTCTCTTTGGCCGGTAAAAACCTAGGCTTAGGGTTCTCCCTTGGAGCTTTGGTTGGCATTCACCTATTCTCCTCTTCCTTCTTGGCCGGCGGCAAGTTCCATCCTTGGAGTTTGATTGTTGATTGAAACAAGGAGAAGAGGCTTGTTTCTATTCTTTCTCTTGCTCGGAACGAGCAAGGAAGGAAGATTGGCGATCTAGGAGCTTCAACTTTTGGTAGATCGTCGCCCACACGACGTACGAAAGGAGAAAGGTCATACAATAGAAGATCGGGTTCTCTATTCTCTTTTGTAACTTGTTTGTATTTGTTTTTCAATTATGAGCATTATATATTCTGTTTGTGGCTAAATAATACTTGGATCCCGAACATAAATACAAAAACCGACGATCTGTACATCGTCTATTCCGCGGCTACTCGTAGAATAGAGGTTTGTCGCTTGAACAATGAGTTTGTTCAAGTGACCTCTCTAAACGAATAGCACGACGATGACTTGGTTGCTTGGGCAATCCCTTTTTTCTAGGATTAAATTTTTTTAATCCGGGGACATCGATGGGATCGCCATGAACAAGCAACCGAGGTGAAGTGGGAAGCGAAGTTTCCCCTCACAGACTCGAAAGCAAAACCTTTCAATTAGTATCAGAGCCAAGGTTTCCGGTTTTGTGTGTTTAAGGATTCGGTTACTCTTATGCATTTTTCATATATTATATGTGCAGGATAATAGTAGGATATGCGTAGGTTAACTCTCTGGTTGCAGGCATAAGATCCGACTATTATGGCCATATGTGTATATGTGATTGTATGTGTATATTTTGTTGAATCCTCGGGATTGACGAGGCTAGTATTTATTTTTTTTAAATTAGATACGGCATTGTTTAGCCACTCTTTATTTTAGTTTACTTTCGATCTAGATTTCATGTGCACTCCCTCGTGGAGTATAGGATCGATGGATGTAAATTAAAATAGTTTTTAGTCTCGGCTCGGATCTCCGGATGGCTCGTACATGGTGTAGGAGGAGTAGACGAGATGGCGATGCGACGGGAGACATATTGAAGACAAAAGCCATAATAGTTGGAAAATAATTTATTTTTTATATTTATTGCTTATTGTTTGATATGCAAGTTGTAGGCTAGAAAATTCCTCATTTTCAAATTACTAAGTGGGAGAGGGATATTTTTTATAAATTCCCACGACCTCCATTACGATTTGACAAGTGATGCAAACAAACTTGTGCGTTGGCTCTGAGTGCCTTCCTCCCCATCGGATAAGTTTGTTTGCGGATCACAAGGTCAAATATGGTTATAGGGAATTATCAAGGAGCGTGTGTACTTCCCCATCGAAAGGCACATAACCAGAGATAATTACCTTGGTACCGAGTAATGGTGAACACTTAGATACAAATATAAGTATCCTCCCCATCGGAGTCACTGCTTTTATTTGTAGGGCCAAAGAGGAACCAACTATTAATTTTACTTGTCAAAAAGTTAGGTTGACAAGATAGTAAAATTAATGGGTAAAACCTCCTCTTACAAATGTAGAATTTGTATACGTCCACACTATCGTGGCATACGATATTCTCGGTGTTTTGAGGTGTTGGTTGATTTTAAAATTTTATTGTTTGAGGAATCAATAATTTTTTGAAATCTAATATTTTGATTTATGTGATTCTTAGGTTTTCTTTCAAAATGACTTTCAACCCACTTGCTGTGATACTGAAAGAGAACAAACTTACTGGACCCAACTATATTGATTGGAAGAGGAATCTAGACATTGTCTTGACTGCTTAGGAATACAAATATGTACTCCTCGAAGAGTGCCCTCCTAAGCCTATAGATGATTCTGGGGAAAATGAGAGAGAGAGTTATAAGAAGTGGATCAAGGCCGATGAGATGGCACGGTGTTACATTTTGGCATCTATGTCAAATGTACTGCAACATCAGCATCAAGTCATGCCCACTGCTTATGACATGATGCTCAATCTCAAAGAGCTTTTCGGACACCAGAATCGGGATGCTAGGCAAGAAGCCATGAGAAACTTGATGACGACCACCATGATTGAGGGAACACCCATAAGGGATCATGTTCTCAAGATGATGGCTCATTTGAATGAGCTAGAGGTCCTTGGAGTTGAGATCGATGGGGAAACCCAGGTCGATATCATACTCCAGTCTCTACCTAGGAGTTTTGAGCAGTTTCGCCTGAACTACAACATGAACAAGAGGTTGTATTCGTTGGCGGAACTTCTGACAGGACTCCAGGCATCAGAGGGGTTATTCCATCAGAGTGCTCTGGCACATGCCATGGTGACCCAAAAGGTTTCTACTTCTAAGCCGAAAGGCAAGAAGAAGAAGAAACAAACTGGGGCGAAGGCGGTGGGAGGTACTCAGGGAGGAGTGAAGAAGCCGAAAGGCAAGTGCTTCACTTGTAAGCAGACTGGACACTGGAAGAAGGACTGCCCCAACTGCAAGTAGAACAAAGGTATATCTTTTGGTCTAGTCGTTGAAACATGTTTAGCGGTGTTATCTACCGTCACCTGGTGTGTAGATACGGGAGCCACTGATCATGTCTGTAATACTTTGCAGGGGTTCAAGGAAACCAGACGACTGGCTGAGGGGGAGATTACCATGTACTTGGGCAATGCCACAAAGGTGGCGGCAGTTGCAGTGGGAGACGTTCATTTATCTTTTGAGAAAAATAAAGCTTTGGTTCTTAAGAATTGCCTTTATGTACCCTTATTTAGAAAGAATTTAATTTCAGTTTTTAAATTGTTTATGGATGGATATTCTATTTCCTTTAATGACAGAGTTGTTATAAAAAGGAATAGGGACATTATCTGTTCTGGTGCATTGATAGGAAATTTGTACACACTTGAACCAAAAGCTCCCATGATGCAAATTGAAATTAATAACTCATCTTCATATTCAAATAAGAGAAAAGAACCTTCGAAGATGAACTAAACATATCTTTGGCATCTTAGGCTTGGTCATATTAACCTAAGCAGAATTCAAAGGTTGATAGCTGATGGACCTCTGGGTTCATCAGTGGTGGAGGATTTTTCAACCTGCCAATCTTGCTTAAAGGGTAAAATGACCAAGAGGCCTTTTAAGGCCAAGGGGTATAGAGACAAAAATGTGTTAGAATTGGTTCATTCTGATTTGTGCGGTCCTATGTCTATCCAGGCTAGAGGTGGTTTTGAGTATTTCATCTCTTTTATAGACGATTACTCGAGATATGGATATATTTACATGATGCGCCGTAAGTCTGAATGCTTTGACAAGTTCAAAGAATTCAAGGGTGATGTGGAGAAACGTCAAGGTAAAAGTATCAAGACACTACGATCTGATCGTGGTGGTGAGTACCTCTTGGGAGAGTTTAGGAATTACTTATCAGAGGCTGGGATTCAATCCCAATTGACTGCACCTGGCACACCCCAGTAGAATGGTGTAGCAGAGCGAAAAAATAGGACTCTTATGGAGATGGTTAGATCGATGATGAGTTATTCTGAGTTGCCAGATTTGTTCTGGGGATATGCTCTAGATACGACGGTGTACATTCTGAACTAGGTTCCATCTAAATCAGTGTCTTCTACTCCCACAGAATTGTGGAATTGGCGAAAGCCTAGTCTAAGACATATTCGGATATGGGGGAGTCTAGCACATGTGCTGAAGGCAGATGCTGGTAAGTTGGAACCTCGTACAGAAGTACGCATGTTCGTTGGTTATCCTAGAGGAACGAAGAGTGGTTTGTTTTATAGTCCTAGAGATCAGAGGGTGATCGTTAGCACGAACGCCAGATTTCTAGAGGAAGACTATGTGATGAGCCACAAGCCCAAGAGTAAAATTGTTCTGGAGGAATTAAAAGGGGAAGTCACTTCTTTAGTACCACCGGTACAAGAGGATATACCACATGTCACTGCACCGCGTGTCACAGAGGATACACAGGTGATACCTCGTCGTAGTGGGAGGGTTGTGAGACAGCCTGATAGATTCATGTTCTTGGGAGAATCTTTCGATTTGGTCCCTGGCGAACATGAACCTGATCCCTGGACATATGACGAGGCGATCCAAGATAAAGATGCAGTATCTTGGCAAAGTGCAATGAATGCTGAGATTGAATCTATGGATTCGAATCAGGTCTGGGAGCTAGTAAAACCACCCGATGGTGTAAAAACCATTGGATGCAAGTGGATCTACAAAAGAAAGAGAGGAATAGATAGGAAGGTTGAGACCTTCAAAGTGAGGCTTGTTGCGAAGGGGTATACTCAGAAAGAGGGTATCGATTATGAGGAGACCTTTTCGCCCGTAGCCATGCTTAAGTCTATCCAGATTCTCTTATGCATAACAGCTCATATGGATTATGAGGTGTGGCAGATGAATGTCAAGACAGCTTTCCTTAATGGAAGTCTTGAGGAAAACATCTATATGAAGCAACCAGAGGGATTCATTGCTAAAGGCAAAGAGCATCTTGTGTGTAAGCTTAATCAGTTCATTTATGGATTGAAGCAAGCTTCGAGGTCTTGGAACATCCGCTTTGATGAGGTAATCTAGTCTTATGGATTTATTCAAAGTCCGGATAAGTCTTGTGTATACAAGAGATGTGACGGAAATGTAGTGGTATTTCTTGTACTATACGTAGATGAAATTTTGTTGATTGGCAACAATATCAAGGTGTTATCGGACGTATTGTCCAAGCAGTTTGATATGAAGGACTTGGGAGAAGTGGGACACATCCTTGGGATCAAAGTTATATGGGATCGCAGGAAAAGGATGTTGTGCTTATCCCAAGCTTCATACATAGACACAATTATAGAGTGTTTTAGCATGCAGAACTCCAAGAAGGGTTTTCTACCTTTTAGGCATAGAGTTCCTTTATCTAAGGAGATGTGTCCTAGAATATCTGAGGAGATAGAGGAGATGAAGGCGGTTCCTTATGCTTCGGCAGTAGGAAGCCTCATGTATGCGATGCTATGTACGAGACCAGATATCTGCTTTGTCGTGGGCATGGTCAGCAGATATCAGAGTAATCCAGGACAGGGACATTGGACTGCGGTAAAGCATATATTGAAGTACCTGAGAAGGACTAGGGATTATATGCTAGTTTACCAGGCAGACCAATTACTCCCTTTGGGTTACACGGATTTCAACTTCCAATCAGACAGGGATAACAGTAAGTCTACCTCAGGTTTTGTGTTTACTTTGGGAGGTGGAGCCATTGTATGGAGAAGTGTCAAGCATAAATGCGTGGCGGACTCCACCATGGAAGCTGAGTATGTGGTAACCTCTGAGGCAGCCAAAGAAGTTGTTTAGCTCAGGAACTTCCTGATGGACTTGGATGTGATTTATGGTTTGCCCAGAACTATCACAATTTATTGTGATAATAGTGGTGCAGTTGCAAACTCGAAGGAACCACGAGCTCATAAGGCAAGTAAGCACATAGAGCGCAAGTACCACCTGATACGAGAAATCGTAAAGAGAGGAGAAGTTGTTGTTGCCAAGATTGCATCGGAGGATAACCTGGCAGATCCTTTCACTAAGGCCCTTTCAGCGAGAGCTTTTGATAGGCATGTGGAGGGAATGGGGATCGGATGTATGGCAGTATGAGGACAGCATAATCTTTTAGTATAAGTGGGAGATTGTTAGGATGTATACTGAAAAGTCTATCTTTTGTATGAACGTCTTTATTTTGAAATAAGAATCACATGATCATTGTTTGCATATTTTTATGGTTATGCATATTGTCTAATACATTACATTGTATATAACATAGTGTGTGGTGTCACACAGGAGATCATGTTATCGGCTCCTTGTAAAGTATAAGTAAAGGCTCACAACCGAGATGGCTTTGGACAAACCATCGGAATGGTTGTAGTGTGATTTGGTATTGGTTTGTCTTGACCATAGAATCACACTAGTACACTTTGTGTGTATTGAGCAGGATCGACTTCGAGGTGATTCGATTTATTACTGACTACAAAATCGAATCAGACCTCAGATATTATATTGTACATACTCTTAATCCCGATATAACAACGGACACATATACTTAGTACTCATCTCTTTGATTTACCAATGGGCGAGATTTATAGATTAAATCGATAGGCTCGGTAAGTTGGGAGATGATATTATTTATATGGTGTGCCGTTGATTATAGGAGGAAACCGTATCCTATATATTAGGATGATGATGTCCCCTTGAGGAGCTCATAAGGTTCATTATGTAAACCCTGCAGGTGGACTTGGTCCGGCATGATGAAAAGGTTGAGTGGTACTACTCATGGAGTTAGATGTTGATTAATTAATGGTTAGTAAATTAATTAATCGACGGACATTCGAGATCTTAAACATGGGGAGAAAATATACAAATAATATATGGAGCTCATATTATCTTATGGGGGTTGGTGAGGTAGATCAATGATAATCCTTTAGTGGATTGGATTATCATTAATGGATCGGACTTTATGTGGCTTGATCCATGGGTGGCCAAGATCCAACTCCTCATCAATGTTCCTATTGCCGCCTATTAACACCTCATGAAGCTTAGATCCAATGGATAGAAACAAAACTCTAGATCCAAAGGTAGAGATTAAATCTCTAAGATCCGACAGTTGAGATTAAATCTCTAGATCCAACGGTTGAGATTAAATCCCTAGAACCAATGGTGGAGATTAAACCATGGCTTATCCCTAAACTCTATAAAAGGATGGCAAGGGGTTGGCGTGGAGATTAATCCAAGGGGAGCTAGGGTTTTGGGCGGCAAGAAAAGGAGTCCTAATTGAGATAGGATTAGGGTTTGGAGGCTTAGGGTTTTGGAGGCTTGGGCGGCACCCAATAAGGAAGTTTTTCCTTTCTTCTTCCTCCTCCATTGGCCGGTGTCCAACACCCTTTCCAGCCCTTTTCCATCCCTTGGCCGGCAGCCAAAAGACTCTCTTCTCTTCTCCTTGATTGGTGGAAACAAGACTTAGGGGTTTTCCTTGGTGTCTTGGCCAGTTTCCATCATTATCGCCTTCTCCTTGTTGGCCGGCGACAAGGTTTCCCTTGGTTCCTTCACACAGGTTTAGCTCGTGAGACAACGATGTAAACTTAACTTTGTGTCTTTACCATAATCAAAACACTGGTTAGATTATCTAGTGCCCCCGCACCAATAATCTCCCCCTTTTTGATCTATGGCAAACCAACACAAAGTTAAGGGAAATTAAAGCATAAAACAAGTATAGTAAATGATGAATGCCATTTCCAAAAACTCCTCCTCAACCAAAACTCCCCCTTAACCCTAGGTGAGTTTTGAAAGAGATAATTTAATTTTCAAAATTAAATTTGTGTTACTCCCCCTTAACTTTCGCTCTTCTCCCCCTTTTACCATAAATAAAAAAAATGTTGGGGTTTTTGTATAAAATAGGGGTTTAAAAACAATATCATATATGCATGCATCGAGATAAATCAACTATGAGTCCAAGCATATGTCTAGCAGTAGTTAGATAGATTGGTTCGAGGAGTCTCCCTCTACACCAATAATCTAAAGGTTTGTAATATAATCCTTAGGGTTAGTTTGCTCTCCCCCTTAGTCAAATATATGAAGTATAAGAGATGTAGGGGGCGCTAAACTTTGGCCTAAAGTGTTGTAAATAGTCGTTAAATACAATAGTTGAGAAAATAAGTAGTATTTTGAAAAGGTTATTTTAAGTATATTTCAATTATCTTTAACATCTCACTTATTCTATGTATCTCATAATTTGTTCACCTTATATGTTTTGTAAGATGATTTGAGATTGATTAAAAATAGTCAACCTTGGATTAGATTCGGATTTAATCTTTAGATCATTAAGTATGTTTCGAGAAACTGGCTTCCAGGTCGTGGCGAGGCACAGGGGCCTTCTTTGATCGGAATAACAACCACTTCCTTAGACAAAGCCAAATTCAAGAAAATATCACTTAAGTCACTTAGGGTTACTTCCTGGTCTAACTAGTTTAAGATACGGCGAGGTAGCTTCAGCTAGTTCCACTCGGTCAAGTGCACCAAGCTAGATACGCCTTATCTAGCTCGAATACACAAGACTTTATTTCCCTAATGCACTATCATCTCGTCGTGTCCTGATATTATGTTTTCAAGAGTTGACTAAGTATTTTCCCTATCTAGCCATTCTAAAAATTAAAATAAAATATGCAATGGTTTTGCTAAGTAAGCAGGTATACTATTTTAGTGTTAGCTCCCACTGGACTATTGAACCAATATGGTCTATTCAAATAATGAACTTGATCCTGGGGAATCCAAAACTTATTAGTCCTTATATGTGAGTTCAATAAAACCTTTGGGACCCATGCTTGGACTCTTTGATGACTACGATTCACAATAGACATGTAAGACCTATTCGTAGTCGTTGACCTAAATCTGAGTCCGACTTTGTTGTACACGACTCTTTTGGTTCAAAGTAGTCGGTTAAAGTTCTTAGATCCCAACGTGAACCTTTCCAACCTAGCCTCGACCTCTTGAACTCAGTCTTTCAAGAGAGAATTCTCCTCCTCAAGCTTTTCAACTTGGGTTGAGTTTCCCTCTTGAACTTGACTAGTTGAAGAGGTTAGAGTAGCCTCTTACTTGAGGGTTTCAACCTCCTCAAGTAACGACTCAACCCTAGACTCGGACTTAGTTAATTTCCTAGTAAGCATTTTAATTGTAAGGTAAAGTGTACTAAGTAAAGAGCGGTTAACCTTGACTTTCCCTTTTGTTCTGGCTTTAAGTTTCCTCTTGAAGTAGTCTTCGGGGTCGGAGTCGGAGTCGTAGTTGGACTCGGTTTCGGATTCTGACTCAGACTCTTCCGGTCTTGCCATGTAAGCTATGTCTTCTCTGTTGTCCCAAGTTGCATGGAAGGCTTTCCTTGCTCCCTTTTGATTTGGCTGGCTCCTTAACTTGAAGTGCTCTTTGTTCTCGTTCTTCAATTGTCTTATTTCTTGTCGAACTATTCTCCGCACAATGTTGACTATTGCGGCCTCCTCTTCGGATTCGGATTCATCCTCTTCCTTGGGGGGTGGTTTGTTCGCGGCCTTCTTTTTCGAACCTGCAAATAAGGCAATACCTTTCTAAGGAGCCGAATTAGACTGTTTATGGAGTTCAAATTCAAAAAATAATTCATCTAGTCTAAGGTTAGAAAGGTCCTTAGAAACCTTGTAGGCATCGACCATGGATGCCCATAAGGTAGTCCTAGGGAAAGCATTTAAAGCATACCTTATAAGGTTCCAATTCTCTACGGCTTGCCCAATCGAGTGAAGACCATTGACGATGTCTTGGATCTGCGCATGTAGTTGAGTGGCGGTCTCGCGATATTGCATCTTTAGATTGTATAGTTTATTTAAGAACAAATCCCTTTTACATACCTTAGCATCGGGTGTTCCTTCGTGTAGCTCGATTAATTTGTTCCATAGGTCCTTTGCGCTGTTGAATGGTCCGATGCGGTTGAGCCCCTCTTTGGATAGACCGCACTACAACATTTGGGTCGTCTTTGCATCGGCTTCGATTTTCTTCTTGGTTGTATTGGTCCACTTGTCGAAGTTCAAGGGTTCTCCTTGATCATTGGTGGGTAGAGAAAAGCCGATTTGGATGATTATACAAGTCTTGACTTGTGTTTTTAGAAAATACTTCATCCGACCTTTCCAATAACAGAAATCATCTCTGTTAAAGAACGGAGGTCTGGTGGTGTTGTACCTCTCAATGTGAGTCATTAAATATCTTGCAAAACACGAATAAAAACCAAAAGAAATTCCAAGACTTGGTCTTGGATTAGTAATGTGGGAAATAATAAGAAATAAACAAAATAAATAATAAGAATAGGAAACTAACAAAAACTAGAAACTTACGACCTTTGATATCCCCGAAAAGGTACTATACATTGGTTTTTGAGGATGGAGACAGCCTGTTACGAGGGTAAACCTCATAAGAACTGTAGATCTTTCAGAGTTTCGATTTGGTAGGTAGATCGTTTCGTGAGTCCATTTGTGCGAAAAGTTATGGCCATTTTACCGTCAGCTACTCCAAAAGAGAATACTTGCAAACACACAACCAAAAGAAAGGTACCAAGACTTTGTCTTGGATTAGTAGTGCAGGAAAAAAACTTAAAAAAAATGAATCAAAAAATATGAAAAGAAAACCAAAAAGTAGTAGATTGGTGGTTTCACCAAATCTTAGTGCCCCCGCTCTGATACCAATTGTTGGATCGAGAAGCGTCGCTAGAGGGGGGTGAATAGTGAGCGTGAAATTTTTCATTTCGTTCATTCGATATACGAGCAAGTACAGCGGAAAAATAAAGAGATGAGTTTATTTTTACTTGGTTCACAACCTAGCGGTTGCTACTCCAAGGTCCTAACGGTCTTAGACCGCGTACAGAGGGCAAAGCATTATAAGATCTCCTCCTCGTTGGTGGTAGGAGATAACAATCACAATACCGGAAGTACGAGGATGAGGCAACAAGCCTACCTCACCTCGTTATGATTAAAACAAAGAATACAAAAGATATTACTTGCTGCTACTGCCAACGAAGAAGATGGAAGCTTGGCGTAGCGTCGGCGTTATGATGGTATTGAAGCTTTGGCGTTGTAGGAGCACTTGAGAATAATCTTGATTGATGTTTGGGTTGGAATCCTCCCCTCCTTTTATAGAGCTTGGCCTCAGAATAAGTCTCCTCATCTTTTGGAACAGATCACGAGGTGGTACCAAATTTTATCGTGAAGTGACCGCGTTAAACGTTATCTGTTTTGACCTAGTGCAAAAGGCTGATTCATCGCCATCAGTCGATTGATGCCTTCCATCAGTTGACTAATGAGCATCAATCGACTGCCCAATGACCAGCATTCAACTGCCAGCCTGGCCACTTCCCTGCAATAAGAGGTTAGCACGAAAAATGATAAATACGACGGTTTCTTACCGTCCGATCTCGACCTAGACCTCCCATAGGAAGTTTTAGTCGGATCGCCGCCTATGGTCATCCCCGTACAGATGACACGACCTTACCATCTCTCACTCACACGAGCTTACCTTTGGTCCTTTAAGATATCTCGCTTTGCTTTCGGTCTTCCACTCGATTCCTTTGGCTCCCTCCAAAGTCACTCGAGTGTCGCTCGACCACCGTAGCTCCCTCTGGGTGTCGCTGACCTTTGGCTTAGCTTAGCCTTTCTGCACACTTGATTTAGCTCATGAGACAACGATGTAAACTTAACTTTGTGTCTTTGCCATAATCAAAATACAGGTTAGATTTCACTATGCACATGTTTACGAGACATGTACGAACACACACTCGTCGCGGTGTCGGAAACCCAACAGTAGCTACTCTGTGCTCCTCCTCCCTAGCCCACTATGCCTGCTAGGCATGCATGTGTTGCCTAACCTCCTGATGGTAGGAAGCTTCCTCCTGGCAATGGGCAACCTCCTCCTGGAAATAAACTCGGGCCTCGTCGTAGAACTCCTCGTCCTACTAGACGTGCTCCTTTAAGCCCTGAAACTCTACCTGTGTGTTGGCGCTTTGCTCCTCCCATCGTTGCTTCTGCGTCTACTACTCATTGTATATGTCATCGAGGCGTGATCAAAACTCTGAGAAGTTATAAGTGGGTGTACCTGCATCCTGCTCTAAAGTAGAATAAGGTGGCGGTGCAAGTGCAGGCTCATGTGGACATGGACTAGGTGGGCTCCTATACATCTGTGGACTGGAGGGAGAGTGATGCACACAGGGAGGGTCGCTCATATGGTGGGGACTCCACTATCAGGTCCAAACGCCAGTTGGCACGTGCGGTGATGGTGGTACGATCGAGATCGGGGAGCCTAAGGGATGATAAATTTTTCCTTACATAGCACAAGGAGTGTCCCTCTCTCACGATCATTTTCATTGTCATACACACTCCTAGGTCAATCCTAAGGCTCCCCTCTATGTTATCTAATGTTGTGTAGTCATACCCCATCCTATGGCAAATATGGGTAACTAGGCCTCCCAAAATAATCTATCCCCTCGCCGCTTTGCCCATTTTCACTAGGTGTCTAATGAAATGGGACCCTACATCAATGCTACTCCTTTCTTGTAGCATGTCCCACAAGCAAAGCAGCTCACTTGCTCTCACTACCCCGTCACTCTCCCCTCTTCCAAAAATGGTACTAGCCATAATCCGATGTAGGTACCGAAAGTTGGGGTTTTGGAGACGTGAGGCTTTGGCCCTAGAAGGGTCATAAGCATTCTCCTCCGTCAATTCAGACCAAAAGGTTCGGGCATTAAACCCAATCGGGGTTCTCCTCTCTCCCCCTCTACATAAGCCAAAGCATGTGTTCCATTGGTGTAATGTCCATTCATGCTCAATGTTGAATAACCTAAATGTAATCCTACCCTCTTCGCTCTCTCTTCCCATCAAGATTTCCACTTCTAAAAAACTCAAAAATTCTAAAACTATCCTAGGGTAGATTGGGTGTCTTATTCCCATAATCTCTCCCCACCCCATTTTTGTAAATAAGGCTTGAATACCACCCAACAAACCTAGGGTTTCCAAGAGATCTTCATCTAGATATCTAGTAGCGGTGATTCTCCTAGTATAAAGCATGTTAAATCTTTCCCTATGCTCGTTATTATGAAATGCAAGGGAGGGAAGAGTGTCACCTTCTCCCGGAGCTTGTGGGGCATCCCCTCTCCTTGTTCTTTGCTCCGAGGTAGTAGATCGGGGTGCCACTTGCCTTATCCTCCACATCCTTACTTCTATTGGTATTCCTTAAGGGTTGGAGAGGCACCTAGGTGGTGGGGAAGATGATTTCACATGGCTACGGCAAAGGAAATCAAAGCACATGACGCGTTTGGGACAAAACACACGGTTCGGCTCCCCTTATACTTCACGTGCCACAACCATGTGGATTCTCACGGCTAGGCCATGTGTGTCGCTGGAAGGTGGTAAATGGCCATGTGGATTCACATGATCAGGCCGTGTGGATTCACACGGTCAGGTCATGTGGATTCACACGGCCAGGTCGTGTGCCCCCTAATTTTCTCCCATGGGGCGCCATGGTCCAAATTCTCCTTACATGCTATGTCGTGTAGGTTCAAAAATGATTTTTGTGTTTACCTAGAAGGTTCTTTCTAGTCCAAATTCATGTTCAAAAATGCTAAATGCTAGAAATCAAAGTTCAAATTACCAAAACAAATGCAATTAAGATAAAAACAAGTACAAACTAAACTTGGGTTGCCTCCCAAAAAGCGCTTTGTTTAAGGTCTTTTAGCTCGACCACACTCCTATGTCTCATCTTGGCTCTAGTGGCCTAAGGAGATTTTTCTCCCTCCTCTTCTTGATGCATTTGAATCTTGCTCGTGGGGGAGCAAGATATTTGCTCACTTTACGCCGCTTGCCTTTTGGTCCTCCATCACTATGTCTCTTAAATCTTGCTCGTGGAGGGGCAAGATATTTATTAGCTACTTTTCTTGGCCCGAGATTGAACATGCTTAGCCTCAAGTAATCATTGGGAGTTTAATCATGATATTCCATTGTGTCCAAATGTTGTAAATAATGTAACTCGCCACAGACATCCTCACCAAAAGATTGATTAGTAGATTAAAATATCAATTATATAATCCTCAAGTTCTTCTTCAAGTGGCGATGGAATGGATTGTCCTTCTTCACTTCCTATGTCATCTATGTCCTCCTCATCCGTTCATTAAAAGTGAGTCTCCTCCATATTGGGTGTAATCCACTCATTAAAGCCACCTTCTCATCGTTTGGTTTCTTCTCTTGCTAGATCTCGTTGCATAATCTTCATAAATTGTCGTCTATGATCCTCACATTCCCTAGTAAAATCAGCTAGCAAGGCTTCTAAGCAAGGACTTGGTTCTAGATAAAATTCACATGGTGATTCATAGCTCTCATGCTCACATGGGAAATAATATTGAGGGTTCAAGTAGCTAGGGTCATAACTATATAAATAGGATTTATCTCGTGACCACTGGTTGTAATCGTAGGTGACATATTCTTGTTCAAATTGTGAAGGTTCAAATATATCCTGACAATCATTATTGGTATACCATGTTTCACCACAATGCTCACAATAGATGTTACCAAAACTCACAACATTAACTTGACCATAATCATGAGAAAAAGCATGCATGTTTATCTATAAGAAAATATGAATAAGGAACAGCAATGCCACAACAAGAGACTAAAGCTGCTAGAACTATGATTAATCTAAAAGAAAAACTGCTAGAAAACAACTAAAGCTAAAAGAAAACTAAAATCTAAATTAGAACCAAATTAAACTGGAAAACAATAAAAACTAGGGAAATAAACCTAAACTAGGTCCGATCCAACTGTCCACTTTTGATTCAATATTGAATCAATTAGTCCCCGACAACAACACCAAAAACTTGATGCACGCGAATGCGACCTCAAATCTCACAACGAGAACCGTCGAGGACTTGAAGCGTGCGCTCGCGCTCAACGCCTACAAGTACACGAATGTGATCAAGTAATAAAAAGATTATCGATTCCACAGGGACTGAGATTCGAGTACCGATTGGTTTAGTGGACGTTATTGTTCGGAGTTTCGTTCTAATGGTTGTGATGCCGAGGGTTGTCAGTGGTCCTAACTCTAGTACGGTGTCACATGGATGAAGAGAAGGGTGTTGATGCAGTGAGCATCACTCCTTAGTTTTGATGTATGAACCACAGTTAAATATTAGTATTCACTTGTGTTCTAATATTAGTGTTAAGTGTGTAGGCTTAACAAGAAGTCCTAGTAGGTTGTGTTGACTGGATACTAGGGATGAATCTTGACAGATCAGGAGGACTGGACACCAGGCATGAAGTCCAGATGGGTCGCATGGACTGGACATTTGGCATGAAGACTGGTTGGGTCAGGAGACCAGACAATCGGCAAAAAGTCCAGCTGGGTCAAGTAGACCGACAACTGGTGGAAGCTCTGATGGGTCAGATCGAATGTCAAGTGTAAAATATCGAAAAATAATAATAATAATAATAATAAAATAAAATAAAATATTCCTTGCTAATTAAGAAATTATCTTATGGAATTTTTCAAGAGTTTTTAGAAATTTTGTAGGATTTAAAATGAGCTTAAATCGTAGTCAAGGGGTTAATTGGGTTTATTAACCTAACACTAAGATTAATGGGTTAATAGGAACCGTGTTAAATCTCGAACCCGATCGACATAACCCATTTCCTCTCCGTAAACGTTTCTGCAGTTTCTCATCGACTTTTTCACGAGCATTTTCTTTCTCATCCAATTCCCGATCCCGATCTCTCCTTCCCCCTGCTTCATTTCTTCGCCGTCACCTCTTCTTCTCTGCCGATCCA
The DNA here is from genome assembly GCA_025175895.1 of Wurfbainia villosa. NCBI lineage: Eukaryota > Viridiplantae > Streptophyta > Magnoliopsida > Zingiberales > Zingiberaceae > Wurfbainia > Wurfbainia villosa. The sequence continues at coordinate 53,404,726 of CM046001.1, read as the reverse complement.
ACAGCAGCGGGTGTCGATGCCACCTGAACTCGACTCGCCACCGTCGCGAGAGAAAGAGCTACTATTATCGGTGTTGATCTAGCAATCGCTGGCCCCAACTCGTTGCTGCTGCCCATGGCTGCCTCTTCGTCGTCGACTCTTCTGCTTGCACAACACGACTGATCGAGGTGAGCCAACAATGTCGGAGCTCAATCCATAACTTACTTCTTCCTCTAGATTTCTTCGTCAAGAGCCCAGCGATCATTGCCGACCACGGTGTGCCAGTAGCCACGTCGGTGTCGCTCGATCCCTTCTCTAGTCATGCGATCGGTCACTGCCGCCATTTCGTGCGAGCTAAGATCGCGATTGGTTGCTCCCCTCCTCTTCTATGTTGAGCTCCTTTGTGATCCACCACGGGCATCACAACCAACTCTCGGCTGCACTAGGACAGGCTACGATTCTGTGTTCCTTTCGGCTTCATAGTCATCCTCTTGGTACTTGACTTTGCCACGGCAGTAGGATGTTGTTTCAGAATTGCTGTGGATAGTTGAAGCAATATTTAGTAAGTTTAGATTTGAGGGGGGAGGGTTCCGATTTTGCTCGATTTGGTTTCGATCCACAATGGGTGATGGAATGAGGATAGGTAAGCTTAAGTACTATACTTGTTTGGGATTTTTAAGTTGTGGATTGTGCTTACAATTCAATTGATGGGTTTAGAACAAATTCCCAGGAGTGAATCAAGAAGTTGGGTGTTTCGATAATGGGTTCTTCTTCCAGATAAGTTGAGGGAGATTGAATCAACTAAAGGTATGCATAATTATGATTTTTTTTTATCAGTATAAGGTGGGTGATGAACTGTATGTGATTATAGGTTTTGATAATGGATTTACTTCTGGATTCATTGTGAGGAAAGTGCAACGATGCGAGGTAAGTATAAATTTTGTTGTTCATGGTTATGTATCAATTTTGTTTAGTAAACTGATCTGGATGTGCTATAATTACATAGTGATGATAGTACCTATTCATTGTGTGGTGATTTTTGTTTTATTTGGATTAAATTGAGTCTAGACTCCTTAATCATATTAAGAAGGGGTTGAGGTGGAATCAGTGTGAGGACATTGATTTGAGGCGGAGTTCTCGGACGTGAAGACAACTGGTGTACTACATAACAGGTGGGTAATTTCCTACCCTAGTCAAGTAGTTGTAGTTGCATTCAGATTTAGACATGGATATGATCATATTATATGTTCATAATATCTTGACCCTGCTCTTATTTATCCTTATGCTTGATACTTTTTGTTGGTTATATATGCTCAAATGTTGATATCACATTTTCCTTTATCATGATTGAGGAGTTACAGATGTGATGTAAGTAGATCTATAAATGTTTAGTAGGGTGTAGATGTTAGAGTACGAATGATGACCTGATTTGTAAATTGGGTAAAAGGTCATCCGTGGGTAGGTAATACCCTAAATGTAGGATTTATTCCAATACCCGTATGTTGCATACTTATTACCAACCATGTCTTATGTAATGGTCAGGTGAATCGTGATTAGTGTGTCGCTACAGACCGGTGGTCCTAGCTTGTTATGATCAGTTGAGTACGACTCTCTACAGGATAGAGAGTGCATCGATCAGTTAAATTCAACTCTCTATAGGATAGAGAGTGTGTCGATCAGTTGAGTACGACTCTCTACAGGATAGAGAGTCAGCCGATCAGTTGAGTACGACTCTCTATAGGATAGAGAGTGCATCGATCAGTTGAGTACGACTCTCTACAGGATAGAGAGTGCGTTGATCAGATTTCTATGACTCTTTGTAGAATAGAGAGTCTATGATGGATGTCTGTATGCGTTACTGTGCATTCATATCATTTGCATGCATACTGACGACATAGTCTCCCTTGTGGTTGAGAGGGTCGTCAGTCATCCTGCCTCTTAGGTTACTCATGGAGGAGTAACTGGTGTGAAAGCAAAGCATTTGTTGTGCCGCACTCTACCACTATAGACGGTGGTAGTTGGAGTTACGTGCAGTTGTCCTGGGTGTGTGGCACTCGACCACTCATGAGTAGTGTTAGTCGGAGTGGCCAGCAGTAGGGACCCCCATTGTGTAGTGAGCTCTTTTCGCTCATATGCTACTCGATCATACTACCCTCTCGGCCACTCTAGAGAAGTGGTTAGTGTTGAGTTTGAATAGTTGTCATTTTGTGCCACTTAGGCCACACTGGGGTCATGGTAGCGAGTAGGGGTTTGCATGCATGACCATGCATGCTGCATTGCTGTATCTTATGGTGCTTTGTATATTACTATATATATACATATATGCATGTATATATATATATATATGGATGGTTGTGATTAGTATATATATAGATGCAGTCTATATATATATGCTTATTGTGATATTGCATTTGATTGTACTATGCTTGCTGCATTTGGTTGTGCATCATCTTCATACATGCTACTCGCATTTGTTATATGGTTATGTCAGATACCTATATACTTGTTGGTCGGACCAGTAGATACCTTTGACCAGTATTTATGATGTTGTATGGTTTAGACCAGATTTCCTGTGATATATACATATATATTGTGGATATGTGCTAAGGTTAGATAGGTCTAGCATAGAAGACTTTCAGGTATGTCTACATTATACATTGTTCACTTGGTTAGAAGGTATATGCATGTATATGATTATCATGCTGGTGTTTACCTGATGTACCTGTAGATTTTACTGTTGAATGACATGTGATATTTGATATATATTCATGTTCTCTCTTATTACTTGTTGAGTTTTACTCATCACCACGGACTCTGGGTTTTTTTCTGTTGCCCAGGTAACAAGTAGAAGTCTTCGTGATGGCTTGGAGCACTGCTAGCTAGCATCATCTCATCTCAACTCTGAGGGTCTGAGCTTTTGGGATTTTTCATTGATCTTCTTATGTCTTTGGTTTTTATGTGATGATTTGTAGTCTGTGACACTATTGTTGTTGTACCTTTTTTTCTGGTTTTGTTATGGTGTTTCTTAGTTTTGGTGTTAGTCATACTAGTATGCATGGTGTGTGGGATTGTATTGTTGTTATGTTGTTTTCGTTGTGTTTTGTTATGTTGTTATTTTTCTTCAGTTGTATATGTTATGTTTATTGTGGGCATACGGGCCTTGTATTAACACAATATGTTGCCACGTACAATGGAGATGTCGTCCATTTGTTTTTCGACATGACATACTCTCGAGGCGTGACAACATTATTAGTATCAGAGCCCTAGGTTCTGCGATGTCATACAATGTTTTTTTTGTCGAGTCTTGGATTCTCGGGAGTCGATTTGTTTCGATTTTGGTTTTCTAAGATGAGATGGACAGCAGCCTAAGCTCCAAGCAGCATGAGGTAAGAATCTCTGATAACTTATATTTAGTTAGATGTTTATCTAAACTTGCTCAATAGGTGTATACAGTTAGAGTTATGACACCTGTGAAGACTTGTAGTAGAAGTCGCCCACCGTGGCGACCAATTGGAGTTGTCGTTAGGGTTTATACTCTCGATTTTGTTGGTTATGTATTTAATGTTTAAACAAAAAATAACCTGTAGTGTGTTGGTTATTATTCGTAACCGTGGTATGAGTTGACCACGGGAATGACCTGTTAAGTCTGTGAGTCTTGAACCTGTGTCGAAAAGGTGATTTACCTTTGAGAGCCAATTGATACCGAGTCAGAAAATAGGGGCCAAGTTGTCACATTTCTTGTGGAAATCAAAGACTATAGTCTTAGGGATTTTCACTAACATTACTAGTCAAATCATTACCCATGGGGTAATAGACTAGATGTCTATACTATTATTGCCATACATATACAGCAAGCGGAGGGTAAGTATAAGGTGTTTCATAGGGATTTTTATCCCTGAGTTGTTCGTACTTGGTTGTATAACTTTGAAGGTACTTTTGAGTACTTAACTTGTGTATACACAGAAAGTAGAGTTATTTGCATACCATTATCGGGATTAAGCCGGTATTTGGTGGTAAATACAGAAAATAATCTTCGGAGAATAATATATCATTTGATCATGGGTTAGTGATGTTGAGAGAGAGTATTTCCCCGCGTCACTTCCTGTGACACATTGTAAGAAATTTTTGAGCTTCAAGCAGGGTGATCGTCGGTAATGAGAATATCCTGCAAAGTCATTAGACTTGCAGAGTTTATGCTCACCTAATAGCTCAAGAAGATGAATGGATGTTTTAAGCCACCCACGGTTATTGGCTTACTTTTAGATTAAGATGATTGGATTTTCTATTAGATCCTGTCGGAAGACGTTGGATTGAGTCAAGAGTTTAGAAATGACTCCGTACAAGTGTTTAAGAGTTGGAGACCGATAAGTAGATATTGTAGGTCAACTTATTAGAGTCAGAAGTCTCTGACTGTTGGATAAAAAAAGGAGCAAGATCAGAATCATAGGCCTTGAGATACTTTTCGATTATAGAAGACATGCAAAATCAAATTATCTATTAGATCAGTTCATCTGTTGCTATTGTAAGCAACCAGTACATTTGAGGTGGTATACTTTGAAGACTCAGTTGAAGACAACCAATGGTGTTCTAGGCAGCCAGCATGGACAGTAGATATTAGCACAGAAGATTGGGTTATCTCATCAGCAGCGACCTACTACCTCAAGCGTGGTTGGAGTTCCGTGATACTTCCCTTCAAGGGAAGTGATTTACGCAGCAATATCAACAGAAGACATTGTAGAAGACTCATGCAGACAACAACAATAGTTACCCCCAAATGTGGATTGGCTTTGTACAGAGGAGAGAGTATACGATGATGGTTGTATCTATTCTGTATTCTATAGTTGCATCTCATAGGATTAAGTGATGGGATCGGATGATCTAGGAAAAATCCCCGGATCATTCATCGCAAAAATGTGATCGCTTTATCGCGGACTGTTGGATCTAATTTTGTTCTCTTCGAAGAAGGTCCGAGACCTATGTGGAGCCTATGGATCGGATCGATAGATAATTTATCATTCAAGGTATTACTTTAATTTTACCCTCTAAGTGACATATTGAGAGATGCTTGTAGTTTACAGGTATCTTTGTCTAGAACATTCCTAGTTCAGATTAGAAGGGTTCCTATACATCGACTTGTGAGTCGGTGGTATCTCTACTGTCGGGTGAGATGTAGACCAATAATTAAGAAGTCAAGGGATGCCCTTAGACTTTGATAGACATATCTTTACTGTAGACATATCCTTACGGATAGTCAACTTGTTGAGATTATGGTATGATTATGTCTCTCAAATGTGTGTATAATCCGAGAGCATTCGAATGTAGTTTCGAATGAACTCCTAGGCTTGCTACATAGGCAAGTGGAGTAGGCGATCGAAATGATTGTGGAAATAGTTTCGATATCAAAGATCCCATACCGAGTGATAATTTTATTTGGTATAAGTCTTACTAAACAATATTGGAATTGGAAGAATGTGACTTGCGATTATAGGAGATGTTGGAGGGGATATTTATCTATCCCAGTAATTCTCCTTGAGAAGATCCAGAACTCTTTGTTGAAAGAGAGATGGACCTTTGAGATTAGGCATCGATTATCGATGATGGAATGCGATAGTTATTGAGAATGGATATCCTTCATTGTGGATAGATGATTTGTTTAGATCAGCTAAGGACACCTGTGTATACTCTAGGATTGATTTACGACTGGAGCATTGATATTGTAGTGACATGGTGTCATATAATTATCATTGTCGTTGTGATGATTAATATATCATCAGCTTAGAGTAAAGGGGATGCAGGTGTGTAGAGATGACAATTTCATACTTGGTATGAATTGTATGAGTTTTGATTATGTTGTTAGACTATTTAATGATTTAGTCGTCTATAGACTTGAGAAATCATGTATTCTAGACACGATTGGATCAGTTTATGGTTGTTGGAGTTGCGCAACTTGGCCACTGTTGATGGTGGTAGTTGGGGTTGCGCACTCGGCCACCGTAGATGGTGGTTTGCCTTGTATGGTTTGGTTATTACTGTAGATGTGGATAGGATGTTTTAGCATTACTATATCACTGACTTGTTTGATCAGGAAGGTGATGGAATTTACTTGGTCTGAAGCCTGTGAAACTAATTTTCAAGGCTCAATCGATGTAGACTTTTGCATTAGTATTAGTTAATCCTTCCGGAGTGGATAAAAGGATGTTGTATGCCAATTCATCGCTTCAGGGATCGAAGAGATTCCGATGCAATTGAATGAGGCGTATCTTATGCTTACGACAGTAAGAAACTATGAGATAGGTTGTCATATACATGACGTAGCTTTAGTAGTTATTATCTGGATTTATGGATGTATGGAGCAAAAGTGCTTATTGAATTTAACTAGCTACTGGGTAGCTACTATAGAGTTGCTAGAACGCGAACAGTTGCAATAACTGGGATTGGTCACTATAGTCTCTCATACACTTATAGAGTGTGTGGTGGAGTGGATTTTGGACGGTTATGTGTTCCGGACACACATCCATTTAAGAAAGAGTTGCTACATGAAGTACATCATTCGAGAATTGCTATACATCCTGGTGGTACTCGGATGTACCGAGATTTGAAATGTTTATACTGGTGGAACGGTATGAAGAGAGGTATAGCAGATTTTGCTGCTCGATCTTTAGTATGCCAGCAGGTGAAGGATGAACATCAGAAACCCGCTGGATTGCTCCAGAAAATTCCAATTCCTGAATGGAAGGGGGAGCAAATCACGATGGATTTCATTACGGGATTCCCTAGAACCCGTAAAGGACATGATACGATATGGGTGATCATGGATCGACTAACCAAATCCGCTCACTTTCTGTCTATTCGTGGAATGGACTCATTGGATCGTCTGGCAGAGTTGTGCCACCGAAGATTATCAAATTGCATGGAGTTCCTTTGAGTATCATATATAATGGAGATCCGTGATTTACCTCACGATTTTGGTAGAGTCTGCATCAGACCATGGGCATAGAGCGTCGACTCAGTACAATGTTCATCCGCAGACAGATAGATAGTTTGAGCGTACCATTCAGACATAGGAGAATTTATTGAGATCATGTGTCAGGAATTTTGGTGGCAGTTGGGAGGATCACATTCCTTTAGTGGAATTTGCCTATAATGGTAGTTATCCCTCCTCTATTCAGATGGCCCTTTCGAGGCATTATACTGCAGACCCTGTAGAACTCCCGTGTTGTGGGAGGAAGTTAGGGAATGACAACTATTGGGGCTATAGAGCATCCATTATGATGCAGAGTTGGTGCGCGCCATCAAACGACGATTATCCGAGGCATAGGATAGGCAGAAGAGTTATGTCGATCGGAGGCAAACACCTTTAGAATTCGCAGTCGGGGATCATGTATTCCTACGAGTTTCACCCATCAAAGGAGTCAAGAGATTTGGGTTGAAAGGAAGATTAACTCCATGCTACATTGGTCCATTTAAGATATTGAAGTGGATTGGAGGTGTAGCTTACGGTTGCCTTTATCTTCGACACTGGCGGGTGTTCACAACGTATTTCATGTTTCTATGCTGAGGAAATACGTGTTGTGTTCAGATCGTGTTCTGAAGGAGGTTCCGAGTCCACTCCAGGTGAATGCGACTTATGAGGAGATTCCAGTATGGATTCTTGGTCGCAAGGAGCATCAGTTGAGGAACAAAACCATCCGACTTGTAAGGGTTGAATGGCAGCATCATATCGATGAGAAGGCTACATGGGAGCTAGAAGGTACTATCTGAGCTCGATACCCTCATCTGTTCACTTGAGGAATGTATGCGGTCCTTTCGAAAACTTGCTTGAAGTAATTTTTGCATGTAAGTATGAAATTTGGGGACCAAATTTTTATTAGTGGGGGAGAATGTAAAATACCTGAAAAAAAATAATAATAAAATAAAATATTCCTTGCTAATTAAGAAATTATCTTGTGGAATTTTTCAGGAGTTTTAGAAATTTTGCAGGATTTAAAATGAGCTTAAATCCTAGTATAGGGGTTAATTGGGTTTCTTAACCTAACCCTAAGATTAATGGGTTAATAGGAACCGGGTTAAATCTTGAACCCGATCCGCTAAACCCATTTCCACTTCGTGAACGTTTCTGTGATTTCTCATCGGCTTTATCATGAGCATTTTCTTTCTCTTCCAATTCTCGATCCCGATCTGTCCTTCCCCCTGCTTCGTTTCTTCGTTGTCGCCTCTTCTTCTCTGTCGATCCAACAGAAGCGGGTGTCGATGCCACTTGAACTCGACTCATCGCCGCCGCGAGAGAAAGAGCTGCTATTGTCGGTGTTGATCCAGCGATCTCCGACTCGAACTCGTTGCCGCTGCCCATGGCCGCCTCTTCGTCGCCGGCTCTTCTGCTTGCACAACGCGACTGATCGAGGTGAGCCAACACTGCCGGAGCTCAAGCCATAACTTACTTCTTCCTTTGGATTTCTTTATCACGAGCTCAGCGATCATCGCTGACCACGGTGTGCCAGTAGCCACGTCGGTGCCACTCGATCCCTTCTCTAGTCGCGAGATCAGTCACTGCCGCCATTTCGTGCGAGCTCAGATCGCGATTGGTTGCTCCCCTCCTCTTGATGTCGAGCTTCTTTGCGATCCACCACGGGCATCACAACCAACTCTCGGCTGCACTAGGATAGGCTACGATTCTGTGTTCCTTTCAGTATCATGGTCATCCTCTTGGTACTTAGCTTTTCCACGACAGTAGGATGTTGTTTCAGAATTGTTGTGGACAGTTGAAGCAATATTTGGTAAGTTCATATTTGAGGTGGGGGGGGGGGTTCCGATTCTGCTCGATTTGGTTTCGATCCACAATGGGTGATGGAATGAGGATAAGTAAGCTTAAGTACTATACTTGTTTGGGATTATTAAGTTGTGGATTGTGCTTACAGTTCAATTGATGGATTTAGAACAGATTCCTAGGAGTGAATCAAGAAGTTGGGTGTTTCGATAATGGGTTCGTCTTCCAGATAAGTTGAGGGAGATTGAATCAACTAAAGGTATGCGTAATTATGATTTTTTTTATCAGTATAAGGTGGGTGATGAACTGTATGTGATTACAAGTTTTGACAATGGATTTACTTCTAGATTAATTGTGAGGAAAGTGGAACGATGCAAGTTAAGTATAAATTTGGTTGTTCGTGGTTGTGTATCAGTTTTGTTTAGTAAACTGATCTGGATATGCTATAATTATGTAGTGATGATAGTACCTATTCATTGTGTGGTGATGTTTGTTTTATTTGGATTAAATTGAGTCTAGACTCCTTAAGCAAATTAAGAAGGGGTTGAGGTGGAATCAGTGTGAGGACATTGATTTGAGGCGGAGTTCTCAGACGTGAAGACAACTGGTGTACTACATAACAGGTGGGTAATTTCCTACCCTAGTCAGGTAGTTATAGTTGTATTCAGATTTAGACATGGATATGATCATATTATATGTTCATATTATCTTGATCCTGCTCTTATTTATCCTTATGCTTGATACTTGTCATTGGCTATATATGCTCAAATGTTGATATCACATTTTCCTTTATCATGATTGAGGAGTTATAGATGTGATGTAAGTAGATCTATAAATGTTTAGTAGGGTGTAGATGTTAGAGTACGGATGATGACCTGATTTGTAAATTGGGTAAAAGGTCATCCGTGGGTAGGTAATGCCCTAAATGTAGGATTTATTCCAATACCCATATGTTGCATACTTATTACCAACCATGTGTTGTGTAATGGTCTGGTGAATCGTGATTAGTGTGTCACTATGGACCGGTGGTCCTAGTTTGTTATGATCAGTTGAGTATGACTCTCTACAGGATAGAGAGTGCATCGATCAGTTAAATATGACTCTCTATATGATAGAGAGTGTGTCGATCAGTTGAGTATGACTCTCTACAGGATAGAGAGTCCGTCGATCAGTTGAGTACGACTCTCTACAGGATAGAGAGTGCATCGATCAGTTGAGTATGACTCTCTACATGATAGAGAGTGCGTTGATCGGATTTCTATGACTCTCTGTAGAATAGAGAGTCTATGATGGATGTCTGTATGCATGACTGTGCATTCATATCATTTGCATGCATACTGACAACATAGTCTCTCTTGTGGTTGAGAGGGTCGTCAATCATCCTACCTCTTAGGTTACTCATGGAGCAGTAACTGGTGTGAGGGCAGAGCATTTATTGTGTTGCACTATACCACTATAGACGGTGGTAGTTGGAGTTGCATGTTGTTGTCCTGGGTGCGTGGCACTCGACCACTCATGAGTAGTGTTAGTCGGAGTGGCCAACAGCAGGGACCCCCATTGTGTAGCGAGCTCTTTACGCTCATATGCTACTCGATCATACTGCCCTCTCAGCCACTCTAGAGCAGTGGTTGATGTGGAGTTGGGACAGTTGTCATGTCGTGCAACCTAGGCCACACTTGGGTCGTGGTAGTGAGTAGGGGTGCGTAGGCATGACCATGCATGTTGCATTGCCGTATCTTATGGCTCTTTGCTTATTACCATATATATACATATATTCATGTATATATATATATATATATATATATATATATATATATATATATATATAGTTGTGATTAGTATATATATAGATGCAGTATATATATATATTCTTATTGTGATGTTGCATTTGATTGTACTATACTTGCTGCATTTGGTTGTACATCATCTTCATATATGCTACTCACATTTGTTATATGGTTATGTCAGATACCTGTATACTTGTTGGTCGGACCAGTAGATACCTTTGACCAGTATTTATGATGTTGTATGGTTTAGACCAGATTTCCTTATATATATATATATATATTGTGGATATGTGCTCAGGTTGGATAGGTGTAGCGTAGCAGACTTTCAAGCATGTCAGTATTTTACATTATTCACTTGGTTAGAAGGTATATGCATGTATATGATTATCATGTTGGTGTTTACCTGATGTACCTATAGATTTTATTGTTGAATTACATGTGATATTTGATATATATACATGTTCTCTCTTATTACCTGCTGAGTTTTACTCACCACCATGAACTCTGGGTTTTTTCTGTCACCCAGGTAACAGGTAGAAGTCTTCGTGACGGCTTAGAGCACCGCTGGCTGGCATTGTCTCATCTCAACTCTGAGGGTCCGAGCTTTTGGGATTTTTCGTTGATGTTCCGATGTCTTTGGTTTTTATGTGATGATTTGTAGTTTGTGACACTATTATTGTTGTACCTTTCTTTTCTGGTTTTGTTATGGTGTTAGTCATACCGGTATGCATGGTGTGTGGGATTGTATTGTTGTTGTGTTATTTCCACTGTGTTTTATTATGTTGTTATTTTTCTTCAGTTGTATATGTTATGTTTATTGTGGACCTACATGCCTTATATTAACACGATATGTTGCCACGTACAGGGGAGATGTCTTCCGTTTGCTTTTCGGCACAGCATACTCTCGGGGCATGACATCAAGAGTGGTAAGTCCGACAGGTCGGCAGCAGGTAATCCTCGAGTGAAGAGGTGAGGCCGAGTCCTCTATAGGGGGACAAAGCTTGGTGTCGATCCGACAAAAAGTCTCCGTGGGACTTAGTAGTCGAGATCGAGTAGTATTACTACTGCTATCGCATTTCATATATCTATTTGTGCTAATCCTATTTTGAAGGGATCAGTCGACTTGATGGATTCAAGTCGACTGAAGTCCAGTAAACTGGATACCTATTTTGCAGGATCAGCTGGTGATTGATTGGAGATCGTGCGACGCAGATGGAAAGGGTTTCAGTTGACTGAAGAGTTTGAGTCGACTGAAGAGGCAAATTTCCCGATTCGGAGCCGAGTGACGTGGAGTTGACTGGAGAGGTTTCAGTCTACTGGAAGACCACGAATTCCATATCGATGGGTTGATGTAGAGTCGACTGGAAGGCATTCCAGTCGACTGGATAAGGTTTATAAAATATGAGCTCGACCAGATTCGAGAAATATCTCTGAACTATGTTGAAGTGCTGCCAAAATTCTTGCTCGTCCACAAAAATTCTTACTCCATGAACAGGGCGATCTTCCGACACTCCGCGACTACCTCTTGATCCATTTAAGTGTCGGTATAAAGTTTTTGTATTTCATCTATTTATTTTCGCTTACTGTACTTAATTTCAAGAGTGGGTAATCTTTTATCCATCTCTATTCTTTGAAAAAAAGTGAAACCCTCCGAAGTCAAGAGTTCTCGAGTCAGAGGTGATTTAGTGAATTGCCCATCAAGATAGATCTAGGGAGAGCTAGGGCCTTGGACTAGCAACCCATTTAGGATTGTGAACCAAGTAAAATAAAAGCACCATTATTTTCATTTCCACTGCATACTTGCAATTATTAAAATTATTCTAATTGTTCTAAATTAAAATAAATTTTTAATACTCCGAGATTCACCCCCTCTCTCGGAAAAACATGATCCTATAATTGGTATCAGAGCAGGGGCGCTCTGAGTTGGTGAAATCACCATCATGAGCTTTAGATTAATTTAGATTTATTTGTATTGCTTTAGATTAATTTTTATTGCTTTAGATTTATTTTTATTGCTTTAGATTAATTTTTATTGTTTTAGATTAATTCTTATTCCTTTAGATTAATTTTTGTTACATTAGATTAATTTTTACTACATTAAAAACATTTTTTGCGTATTTAAATTAGTAAAAAAAGCATTTTTTGCATATTTAAATAAGTAAAAAATATTGTTTGCATATTTAAATTAGTAAAAATCATTTTCTGCACATTTAAATTAGTAAAAAAAATATTTTCTGCATATTTAAATAAGTAAACAACATTTTCTACATATTTAAATTAGTAAAAAATATTTTATGGATATTTAAATTAGTAAAAAATATTGTCTACATATTTAAATTAGTAAAAAATATTTTCTGCATATTTAAATTAGTAAAAAACTATTTTTGCATATTTAAATTAATTAAAATCATTTTTTGCATATTTAAATTAATTAAAATTATTTTCTGCATATTTAAATATTAGATATATTTTTTTTCCTTACAAAATATTTAATTTAATTTTTTGAATTTAGAGATTATTTCATTAATAATGTCACACTTAGAGAGATACAATACCGTTCGCCCTCCTTTCTTCAATGGAGAGGACTTTTCCTATTGGAAAAGGAGAATGGAGTGCTACTTTAAGACTGACCTAGAGGTCTGGTTCTCAATTAGGAAAGGATTCACAGCTCCGGTAGACGACTCGGGTGAGTTATTAGAACCGAAGAAATGGACCGCGAAGATTAGAAAGAGAGCTCAAGTCGATTACAAGGCACTTAACACCTTACAATGCAGAGTTACCAAAGAAGAGCTCAATAGAGTAGGCCCATTTGAAAATTCTAAGAAATTATGAGAAAAATTAATTGAACTGTATGAGAGTATAAATGACACTAGGATAGCCAAACGGGACATGTTATTAAATAAATTATTTAATTATAAAATGAACAAAAATGAAAAAGCTAGTCAACTTCATACTAGGATTAAAGATATATTAAATGGATTACATTTAATAGGACACCAAATATATACGCTTAAGGTATTCCCAAGAAATGCCTTATGGACATCGATTGTCGATGCCTATAAGATTTTTAGGAATCTTTCCACAATTAGGTTAGACAAACGATTCTGTGAACTCGAAATACATGAATAAGCTAACTCGGGTCAAAATGAGAATGGTATAGTTTTGATGGCAGGTTCGACTAAAAAGGAAAGAAAAGCGAAGAGTGAGTTCGAAGACGAGTCGGAATCGGAAACCAACGGAGAAGAGGAGATCATAAATATGGTTCGGAAGATGTTCAACCGGAGGAAGAGATTTACGAAGAAGGATTCCAAAAAGGTCGTTGACAACAAGCCGAGACCCCGATCAGAAGTGACGTGCTACGAATGCAACGGGAAGGGACACTACAAGTCGAAGTGCAAAACTTAAAAAAGGAAGAAAAGCTAAAAAAGGAAAAGAAGAAGAAGGCACTTAAGGCGACATGGGATGAGTCGTCATCGGAAGAGTCAGACGCAGAAGAGACGAAGAGAAGTTTCGTTGCATTTATGGCCAAATCAAGATCTAGAGCTGAGTCAAGTTCCAAGTACAAGTCTGATTCCGAGTCCGAGAGATGCCACGGATCCATATCCATTTCTGAAGGTTCAAATGAGGTAACTTCTCTCTTAAAAGATAAGTTGTATAATATTATTACATGCTTAGGTAGGAAACTAGCCGAGTCCAAGAATCGAGTCGACTCGCTACTTAAGGAAGTCCAAGTACTTAAGGAGCAAGTAAACTCGAAGACTTCGACTTGCTAGATTAAGGATAGAGACTCAACTCAAGTTGCAAAGCTTGAGGAAGAGAACTCAGTCCTAAAAAGGCAAGTAGATGATCTAACCGGTTCTTTGGAAAGGTTCACTTCGGGTTCCAAGTATCTCAACATGATGCTTGGATCTCAGTGAACCGTGTATAACAGATCCGGACTCGGATACAAGGCTAAATCCACCTATAAATCATGCATGTCATCACTTAGCTGAAACGCTAAGAATCGAGTCCAAGCATGGATTCCTAAGTCTAGCTTAGTCAACCAAGTTGGACCAAATGAATTTTGGATTCCCAAGAGTCAAGTTCACTTAGTGAACAAAACTCAATCTAGCTACCATTTAGGGAGAGCTAACACCTCGCTTGTTTCCTTGTTTAGTTAAACACTTACATGCTTTAGTTTACTTTACTTGCTTAATTTAGAACAGACTAGATAGGAAATAAAGTAGTTTAAACTTGAACAGCCTAGTACTAAGACAAGTGAACTGATAGTAAGTTAGGGAAGCTCTTCGAAGTGCATGTCTAGGAAGTGGTCGTTGCTCCGATAACCAAGAAGGCCATGTGCCTCGCCATGACTTGGAGCACTAAGTTGAGTGGAACTGACCGAAGATAACTCACTAAGTCTTTAACTAGTTAGACCAAGGCTTAGTCTAAAGTGAATCAAGTACTTGATTCCTTTATTGACTTTGTCTAGGAAGTGGTCGTTGCTC
The DNA here is from genome assembly GCA_025175895.1 of Wurfbainia villosa. Lineage (NCBI taxonomy): Eukaryota > Viridiplantae > Streptophyta > Magnoliopsida > Zingiberales > Zingiberaceae > Wurfbainia > Wurfbainia villosa. The sequence goes on along the minus strand of CM046001.1, from coordinate 53,389,709 downwards.
CGATAACCAAGAAGGTCATGTGCCTCGCCATGACCTAGAAGTCAATACTGAAAAAACCTATTTGACTAGCTCAAACCAAGCTTGAATCTAACACAAGTTTAAATACTTTGAAATTGCTCATTAAATTTAATTAAGATAAAAGAAATCCTCATCTCACAAAACTTATAGGAATAAGTGTATTGAAAACTTAGCTTGGGTGAGATGATTTAGATCTTAATTAAGCTTAATAAGTTTAACTTAACTTAACTCATTCTAATATACTTAAATCAAGATTAATAAATTTATCTTGACAACTTACCTTAATTAAACTTAACTTAATTCAACTCAACTTAATGGACTATACTTAAACTAAACAAACATACCTAACTAAAAAAAAATCACTTAACAAATCATAATTTATTAAAATCAACTCAACTTAATATAGTCAACTAAAATTAATTTAACAAATTTACTTGCTTAACAAATTTACAACCTAAATAAATTTAAGATAATTCATCTTATTCAAGGTATGAATTATCTTAAAAATTTTAATTCATGTAGGACTCCAGAATGGACCAATGGATTCTAGATAGTGGCTACTTCAGACATATGACTGGAGATAGTCAAAAGTTCTTGGAATTAAGCTACAACAACCTAGGAACAGTCGCCTTTGAAAATAATGACAAACTTAAGGTAATTGGATCAGGTACCATTCAATTAGAGTCTAATTTTGTTATGCAAAAAGTTCTGCTTGTAGATAATTTTAAATTTAACTTGCTTAGTCTAAGTCAGTTGTGTGATGCTGGTTATGTAGTGAAATTTTTATCTAATGAATGTTTGATTAACAGTATTGAAAATTCAAAAATATTACTTAAGGGTGTAAATTAGATAGGAAAAGTACTGGTAGAGGATGTCAACTCTTAGGATCATGCTTAGTAAGCTGGTTCAGTAGGAAGCAACATTGTGTTGCTCTTTCCACAACTGCAGCAGAATACATACCATTAGGTGAATGTGTAGCACAATTTTTATGGATGATGCACACACTTAAGGACTTCAAACTAGATTACAAAAAGGTAAAAACTTTAGTTGATAACATAAGTTCAATAAATTTAACTAAAAATCAAATTCATCACTCACGCACTAAACACATTGATGTTAAACATCATTTTGTAAGGGATCGTGTGGCCAAAGGTAGTATTGAACTCAAATATGTTGAGTCCAAATCAAACCTTGCTGATATCTTCAATAAACCACTTCCGGAAGCGAAATTTAGTATGCTTAGAAGACAATTAGGTTTATGCTTGGTAGATTAAGAAATTTTCATGCTTAATATTCAGAATTATTTTTGAAAAGTAATATTATATTATTTTTTAAAGGAAATTGAAAATTAATCTAGATTAGGTCAATCTAGATTTCATGATCCTATAGACTTTAGTTAGCCTTCGCATCTCACAAATACCTAGGATTACATATTTGTCACGCCGCGAGAGTATGCCAAGCTGAAAAGCAAACGGACGACATCTCCTCTATACGTGGCAACATAACCTATTAATACAAGACCCTTGGGCCCACAATCATAACATAATAACAAATCTAACTCAAAACAACAGCGGAAGACATCACAACATAATAACAAACATTCAACAACCCATACCAGGATTAAATCCAAACAAACATGGGTGTACACCCATAAAACATGTCCACAATACCAAACAATACATAAAATTCCAAACACAACTGAAGTCCACAAAAGAAAACCAAAATCCACGAGAGGCCCATAAAATGAGATGGGATGGATCGCTAGTGATACTCTAAGCCATCACGAAGACTTCTACTTGTTACCTGAGCGACAGAAAAACCCAGGATCCGTGGTGGTGAGTATAACTCAACGGTAATAGGAAAAAATATATATATATCAAATATCACATGTAATTCAATAATATTCATGTACATCAGGTAAACACCAGCAATATAAACATATAAATGCATATACCTTCTAAGAAAAATGAACATCGTAAAATGCAGACATACCTGAAAGTCTTCTATGCTACACAAATCCAACCTGAGCATATATCCACAATATATAACAGAAAATCTGGTCTAACTAATACTACATCATGAATACTAGTCAAAGAATGCAATAGTCTAACCAACTCATAGGTGGTATCTCATACACTATCATATAGCAGATGCAGTAGCATGTATGATGATGTACAAACAAATGCAACAAGCATAGTACAAACAAATGCAACATCACAGTAAGCAAACATATAGACTGCATCTATATATATGTTAATCACAATCATTCATATATATATATATATATATATATATATATATATGACAATATGAAAAATGTCATAAGTCACAGCAATGCAGCATACATGGTCATGCCGGCTCACCCTAAAGCTACCACGACCCTAGTGTGGCCTCGGTGGCTTGACATGACAACTGTCCCAACTCAACACCAACCACTACTCTTGAGTGGCTGAGTGGACACTATGATCGAGTAGCATATAAGTGTAAAGAGCAAGCTACTCGACGGGGGTCAATGTTGTTGGCCACTCCGACAATCACTACCCATGAGTGGTCGAGTGCCACACACGTAGGACAACGACATGCAAATCCAACTACCACCGTCTATAGTGGTAGAGTGTGGCACATCAAATGCTCTGCCCTCACACTAGTTACTCCTCCTATGAGTAACCGTGGAGGCAGGATGACTGACGACCCTCTCAACCACAAGAGAGATCAAATCGCCAGCATCAATGTAAATGACATGAATGCATAGTCACACATATAGACATCCACCAAAAACTCTCTATTCTACATAGAGTCATACCAATCTGATCAATACACTCTCTATCCCGCAGAGAGTCATACTCAACTGATCATAACACGCTAGGACCAGCAGTCCTTAGCGACACCCTATTCACGATTCACATGACCATTTATACAACATATGATCGGTAATGAATATGCAACCTAAGGGTATTGGAATCAACCCTACGTTCAGGACATTAACTACCCACGGATGACCTTTTACCCAATTTATAAATCAGGTCATCATCCGTACTCCACTATTTGCACATATCTAAGCAATTTTAGGTTGACATACCTCACATCTGTAACTCCTAATTATGATGAAGGAAAATATGATAATAGCAATAGAGTATATAAGGCCAAAGACAAAGTATCAAGCACAAGAATAAATAAGAGCGGAGTCAAGGTAATATGATCATTTAAGATGATCATATATCTAAATCTTCATGCATCAATAACTACCTGACCAGGATAGAAAATTACCCACCTACTGTAATGCTCGTAATAATAAAGCCCTCATGTCCATGGACCTATCTCGTATCCACGTCTTGCATATATCATCAATTACAATTTAGTGTAAGCATACAACAAAATACGAATTAATTACTATATCGTTCCTATAGTCGTATCCTTTTTATCAAATACGATTTAGGAAATCCCCCAAATCATCCAAGGCCAATTCACTGTATCAACCTCTGATTGCCAATATCCCGGGGTTGATCTCTCAAACTCACCGTTACAAGTAGCAAATACGCTAACCTACACCTTCAACTAGATATGCCAAATTCATCATCCACATAACGGATCCATAACTCAAATATCTACCTCACAGATCAAAACACATTCTGAACCACTTTGGATAAAAACACACCTAACCCAAATAGCTATCAACCACTTCAATCTCTCGTTCACTACTCCATCAAAAGCACAACCCGAACACCTTTCATAACCAACACCAGCAGTTCACAACCCCCAAATTTACAGCCGACAACACCTGTGTTCACTGCTCACCACTATCCCATCCTCTAAAACATTTATCTCCACCTCACAGCCATTTTAATCCCTTCGTGGCCAAGAAAAGCATCATTCACAGTCATTCTATTCACCGGCATAGCCTGTGAACAACTAACATAGCCTGTTATTCACCGGAACAGGACATTCACGGCTTCTCTTCTCGCTCACAACCATTACAACAATACCACAGCCTTTCTACAATTCAACACTCACGCCAGGCAACAAATTTAACAATAATAGTTGAAAAGGGATGATCAACCAACCATACCTGCACTTGGGATCCCGTGGCAGTATTTCCCCCAACCTGCCCTGTTCGCCGACCAAGACCTCTGCTACCCTAATTCACAGATTGAGCGCAACCAAGGAAGATCCACAACAACACCAAAATTTCTTCCAATGTAAGGAGAAATTCGGCTTACCTAGCTCCGACGAGAATCATCTAGGGCAGCTCACCCACAATCCGAGCGACACCGCTGTCGGTCCTTGGCTCCTCTGAGCACTCACTCAGACCACACCCAAGGAAGCTTGGTTGGTATCCCTCCCTCCAACTGGTTCTCCTGTCGAAATAGGGCATCGGCAGGATGAAAAAGACAATGAAGGGAGGTTGGAAGTCACGATGAGAAATAGAGAGGTTGCTGTGAAGAGGGGAAATCGTGCGACGATGAAGGAAAAAAGAAAACTGTGGAATGCTCGGCAGAGAGGAAGCGTTGGGCAGCAGAGTCGGCAACGGGTGAAGAATGTGGTGTGCAGAGGAACGTTTGTGCAGAAAAATAAAGGGCATTCGGTGGCGAAGAACGAAAGAGAAAGAGATCAGCATGGGCATTGAAGGATTTGCGAGTCGGGTACACGGGTCGGGTTTTGAGGGTTAGTTGGTTTAATTTTATAAGCCATTAACCCTAGATTGAATTAAACCTAGATCAATTTAACCCCAAGCTCCCTTCAATTAAACCCATACGATTTAAATCTAGGTTAGGTTTAAGTAAATCCCTAACCAGACATCACCAATTTAATTTTTATCCATCGATAATATTATTATTTATTTATTTTTTTCTGTGGTATTTTACATTCTCCCCCACTTAATAAAATTTGGTCCCCAATTTCGTACTAACATGCAAAAATTAAATCAAACAAATTTCTGAAATGACCAAATACACACCATAAGTGAACAGATGAGGGTATCGAGCTCGGATAGTATCTTCCAGCTCCCACCTAGCCTCCTCATCGGTATAATGATGTCATCCAACCTTTACAAGTGGAATGGTTTTATTCCGCAACTGACGCTCCTTGCGACCAAGAATTCGCACTGGAATCTCTTCATAGGTTGCATTCGGTTGAAGAGGAATCGGAATCTCTTTTAGAACATGATCCGAATGCGGCATATATTTCCTTAGCATAGAAACATGAAATATGTTGTGAACACCCGTAAGTGTTGGAGGTAAAGCCAATCGGTAAGCTACACCCCTAATCTACTCTAATATCTCAAATGGACCAATGTAGCATGGAGCTAACTTTCCTTTTAACCCAAATCTTTTGACTCCTTTGGTGGGTGAAACTCGTAGGAATACATGGTTCCCAACTGAGAATTCCAAAGGCCTTCACCTCCGATCTGCATAACTCTTTTACCGATCCTGTACCTCAGATAATCATCGTCTGATGACTTGCACCAACTCTGCATCATGCTGAGTACTCTGAGGCTCCAATAACTATTGTTCCCCAACTTTCTCCCATAACACAGGAGATCTGCAGAGTCTGTCGTATAAAGCCTCGAAAGGAGTCATCTGAATAGAAGAGTGGTAGATGTTGTTATAGGCAAATTCCACTAAATGAACGTGGTCCTCCCAACTGCCTCCGAAATCCATAACACAAGATCTCAGTAAATCCTCCAATATCTGAATGGTACGTTCGGACTGTCCGTCTGTCTGCGGATGAAATGCTATACTGAGTCGAAGTTCTATGTCCATGCCCTACTGCAGACTCTGCCAGAATCACAAAGTAAATTGCGGATCTCTATCAGATATGATACTCAAAGGTACGCCATGCAATCTGATAATCTCTCGGTAGTACAATTCACTAGACGATCCAATGAGTCCGTCCCACGGATAGGAAGGAAGTTGTTGGAGCAATCGACCCAGGTAGCAGTACCTTGATAGTATTTTGATGATAGATAAAACTTATGACATAGGATTATCGTGGGAAAGTCCAACATGGGGTTGGCATGGAAAATCCAAGCATGGAGCTTGGTGTGGGAAAGTCCAACATGGGGTTGGCATGGAAAATCCAAGCATGCAGCTTGGTGTGGAAAAGTCCAAAGCATTGCGAAGTCGTGCGCTTGGTGCATGTGGGAAGTCTTGAGGACTTGGTAAGTTCACTAGGCTCGGGGTCCTTGAGTTGGTGAAGGATGGCATTGCGAAGCCATGCGCTTGGTGCATCCGAGGGACCGTCGGACGGGGAGCGAATGGAGTGAGCCCAAAGGGAAGCATACTTCGAGGGCAAGAGACACGAAGGATGGCGTTGCGAAGTCGTGCGCTTGACGCATCCGAGGGACGTAGGCCGAGGGAAGAGAGTTTCGATGGGGAACTCCATGAGGGATAAGGTGGACTTGGCCAAGTGGCTAAGACTGAGAGTCGGAGGCTCAAACTTGATGTTTGAGGTTTTGCCCAACATCAGTCGACTGGGATAGGTGCCAATCGACTGCTCTAGGTCTAATGGGTTCGACCAGTGTTCGACTGAACAGAAGTCTGGCTGATCAGTCGACCGCCATGGGAAGGCAATCGACTGTTGACACAATCAGTCGATTGCTAATGGGTAGCAGTCGACTGATCACACTGTGCACGGGCACAAAATGAAGTCGAGCTCGCCAGCACTCGACTGATGGAGACCAGTCGACTGATGTGTGATTCGTTGGAACTTAACCAACGTAGATTTGGCCGTTGTGAGACAACGACTACAGGACCAGTCGACTGATGGTCACGATCAGTCGACTGATGCGCGCGAAATCAGCTTGATGCAGGTTATAATTGGAGCTCAAGAGGGAGGATTTCGCCAAGGCTTTTGAGGTGACTTTGGAGGGGAATTGTTGTTGCATTCCAGACCTTCAAGAGCAAGCAAAACCAAGAAACAAGAAAGCGATCAAAATAATTGTATAAAAGTTCTCTTTTGTATTGTCTTTGTATTTCTTGTTGTATTTCATATTACTTGTTGTAATAGCTTGTGAGAGGTTTCTCCACCTCCGACGTGTAGTCGAGAAGGAGTTTAGTTAGTGTCGTGCACATAACTAGAGCTCGGTGAGCTCGCCCGTGGAGTAGGAATCATTCGGTTCCGAACCACATATATGCTTGTGTATTGCTTGTGATTGTTATGTGTCATTAGTATTATTATTATCATTGTTATTCCGCTGCGCTAACAACAATCGTAGACAAGCAACACAACGAGAACGAGCAAAATCCACCACCAAACGAAAGAGGGCTATTCACCCCCCTCTAGGCGGCCGATCGATCCCCTACAAGTGGTATTAGAGCCGAGGTCGCTCTTCAAAGACTAACCGCCGCGAGAGCACTATAAGATGGCCGGCTACAACCTTCAACCACCAAAGTTCGAAGGAGATTTTCTATGGTGGGGAAGAAAAATGGAGGTATACCTAGAAACCGATTTTGATTTTATGCTAATCTTAGAAAACGGTTTCGAATTGCCTAGGAATGAAAGAAATAGGCAAATTGAGAAGTCAAGGTGGACCGAAGACCAAATCAAGGACTTCGAGACAAATCGCAAGGTAATCGAATTACTTAGTGATTTGATTCCTAACAACATTTGGTCTAGGTTGGGTAATTATAGGGATGCAAAGGAATTATGGGAGAATATAATGAAATTCCAAGAACATTCCCAACCGACACAAGTAGAGGAGAATGTTGAGGAAGAAGCACCCCACAACTTTTGAAGATGTTGATGATTTAGTGGAGACCTCCACCTCCAGCATTGAGGGGGAGGAAAGGGTTTCTATTCCGGAGCAAGATCAAGATGAAGCTTCTACCTCTGGAAGAAGTGAAGAGGCCTCCACCAACTCCCTAGGTAACTCGTGTATTATAATTAATCGTAAAGATTATATAATTTGTTTTGAGTGTAGGGAGAAAGGGCATTACAAAAGTAAGTGCCCAAAATTGGCTAAGGAGAAGGTATCAGCACCAAAAACTCAAAAATCAAAGGATGTCGGAGTCCCCTCAATTAAGAGCAAAGAGCACATTGTGTGTTTCAAATGCAACCAAAAGGGGCACAACCGAAGCCAATGCCCTAAGGGGAGGAAGAAAGGGAAAGAAGGTGTATCTCATGTAGGGAGAGCTCCTAAAGCTAACCCTAAGGTAAATTTATTTAATACACCTTTAGTTCCTAAAGTTAAAAAGCATGCTAAGAATTATTTTAGTTCTCTTGCTATTATCAATGAAAAACATACTAGGAGAAACAATAAGGTTTATTGCTTAGGTGCTAAGCATGTTAGTTTCTTTAAGGACAAACCTAGGACCAATAATACTAGACCAATCCTTTCTTGGGAGTCAATTAGGAGAATTGAAGAAAACTTGGGTGTTAATCCCAAGAAATCTAGACACATGCCTAAGAAAAAGAACATTTCCCATAAGATAAATGAAAATTCAAAATTGGGAAAATTAGAGCTAGAGAACCAAGCCTTGAGGTCAAGGCTAGAAAAACTTGAGAAGACCCTAGCAATAATCACAAATTCGGTTAAGGGGTCTAATGTACAAAAGTCAAGGCCTAGGAAACAAGAACGGTCTAAGGGCAAGAAAGGTTTGGGTCACAAACTCATGTCCTATCATAATGTTCCATTTAATTATGGAACAACATCTAGGTCTAAGAAAACCAAGGCTAATAGGGAAGTTATCCCTAAGACTAGCCATGGTGTGTGCTTAGTGGCTAAGACCTCAAAGAAATCAAGTGTAGCCACTAGGAAGGTCAAAGGAGGAGTCACCTCTAGTATTGACCTAGGAAAGACCCAAAAGACTATGGTTTTAAAGCCTAAAAGGGTCATTAGGAAGGTATCTAGAGAAGTTATACCTAGAGAATACCTTGTTAACCCAAGGAGCTCCAATAGATGTTGGTGCAATAGGCCCAGGTCACGATTGACCAGGACTCGAGTTTGACTCGAGTGATGTTTTGATGTTTCGACAAAAACATATGACAATGTAATTGTCATTTGGTAAAGTCCAAGTCTTGAGTACTTGGCATGGAAAGTCCAAGTGGGACACTTGGCACATGAAAAGTCCAAGCATGGGTCTTGGCATGAAAAGTCCAACATGGGTTGGCAAGGGAAAGTCCAAGCTTGAGTCTTGGAATTTGAGAAGTCCAAGGGTTTGATATTGGCGGCGTAAAGTCCAAGAGGGAGTCTTGGCAGCATAAGTCCAATGGTTGGCGGTGTAAAGTCCAAGCGAGAGTCTTGGCAGCATAAGTCCAATGGTTGGCGGCGTAAAGTCCAAGCGGAGTCTTGGCAGCGTAAGTCCAAAGTGCCTTGGCGGTGTAGACACCGTTAGCATGACATAGCCGATGGAAGCACCTGAAGGCTAGCACGATGGATGAACAAGTCATGGATGACTTGGAGGGATCCGAGAGGCATGAGGCTGATGGAGGTGGCTAGAAGGCTTAGGTCTAGGCTAAGGGTGGTCTAGCAAGTATGGGGGAACCATACTTGGGTTAAAACCTCATGTTTGCGATCGGTGATGGCCCGATTATGTTATCGGTCGGTGATGCTCGGATTTTGCCCGCAGAATGGAGTCTCACTCATGGCCGAGATGAGCGGTCGGTGATGCTCATCGATCGTGATGGTAATGATCAGTCGACTGATGTCCTAGCCGTTGGATTTTTCCAGCGTGGATTACACCGTTGTCTCACAGCAACAGTGTGATCAGTCGACTGATGGTCCCGAGCAGTCGACTGATCGACCTTTTCTAGCACAGGTTGAAGCTATATAAGGAGCTCGTGATGGAGGAAAAGATAGCGATTTTCTTGAGCGAAATTGAAGGGGGAAGTTGGTGCTTTCCAGTCCTTCAAAGCTAGTTCAAGGCAATCAAAGATCAAGCAATCCAAAGCTCTTGTAAAGTGTTTTTCCTTTACTTGCATTTGTATTTCATATTGTTTTTGCTTGTATCTACTTGATTATTGTTGTAATCATATTGTACGAGGTTTCTCCACCTCCAGATTGCTCCGAGAAGGAGTTATTATTATAGTGGTGTGTGATTGGCATCGCTAGGGTTCGTACGAACCCGATCCGTGGAGTAGGAACCGTGCGGTTCCGAACCACGTTATATCGTTGTGTTAGCGTGTTGTGCATTTCGTTATCGTTATTACTTTTCTATTTCCGCTGCGCTAACGAAATTGTAGAAACAAACGCGAAAGAATTCCATTGACGCTATTCACCCCCCCTCTAGCTTCCAAACGATATTCCTAACAAGTGGTATCAGAGCAGGGGCTCTTCTACGGACTAACAGCGGAGCTAGAGACCAATAGGCTAGAGGGTGAAGATGGAATTCCAAGACAAGCTTGGATGGGATATCAATACTCCACCTCCATATGATCCAGAAGATTTTCCGGCGTGGAGAGCAAGAATGGAAACATTCTTGATGATGAACATAGAGGATTGGTTCATCCTCGTTGAAGGCCTTGAACCCCCAGGGATAAGAAAGGGAATGTCCTAAAATTGAAAAAGTGGACCCAAGAGCAATGTCAAAAGCTCAAGACCGAAGTTAAGGTTACGAAACTTTTGGAAGATTTAATCCCTATTGATGTTTTGTGCAAGCTAGGGGATTACATGTATGCCAAGGAGCTATGGAGAAAATTGGCAAGATTCCATGAGGAGAGTTCATCCTCAAGTGAAAGTGAGGAATCGGAAGTTGAGATGGAGTCAACTTCCGGATCGGAGAAAGAAGAAGTAGAAGAGATGGAAGAAGCATCTACTTCTAGGATTGAGGAGGAGAGACCATCCTCTACACCGGAGCAACCTCAAGAAAAGCCTTCAACATCCAATCAAGATGAGGAAGCTCAAAATTCAACTCCGGCACCTACCACCACCCTAGGTAACTCAAACACCTTATTTTCAAATAAAAATCATATAATGTGCTTTGAGTGTAGGGAGTATGGGCATTACAAGAGCAAATGCCCAAAGAAGGTTAGGAAAGCTTCTCCGGCGCCCAAAAGTCAACAAAAGTCAAAGGATGCCGGTTCCCCAACACCTAAAGGCAAGGAGCACATCATATGCTTCAAGTGCAATTCAAAAGGACATTATAGGAATCAATGTCCTAGGGGGAGCAAAAAGACCCAAGAAGAAGCATCACAAGTAGGGGGAGCTAAGGCTAACCTTAAGGTATATTTTAGTAATGCATCTTCTAATTTAAATGCTAAAAAGCATGCTAGGAACTTTAATTCTCTTGTAATTTATGAAAAGCATGTTAATAGGAATAAATATTTTTGCTTAGGAGCTAAGAGAGTCCATGTAGGAAATAGGGAGAAATTTGGGACTAATGTCCCTAAAAACAACTTATTTAAGGACAAACCTAGGTCAAATAACTCAAGATCAATTTTACCTAGGAAGACAATTAGAAAGGTGCAAGAGCACCTAAGTCTAAACCCTAAATGGACTAGGCATATGCCTAGGAAGTCAAATGCCCAAGGATTAAATCAAAATTCTAAAATTGGGCAACTAGAAAAGGAAAATCAAGTCTTGAGGTCAAGGCTTGAAAAGATGGAAAAGACCCTTGCAAAAATGCAAAATCTATTTCAAGGGTCAAGAGGTCAACATGTAGGGTCTAGAAGTCAAAGCCTAGAGTCAAATGGTGAAAAATCAAGACCCAGGAAATTAGATTCATCCAAGGGCAAACCTAAGCCCAAGGAAACCTATCACAATGTTCCATTTGATTATGGAACTAGACCTAGGAAAACTAAGGTCAATAGGGAAGTCATCCCTAGAGTTGACCAAGGGTTGTGCCTAGTGGCCAAGGTTGGTAAGAAACCTAGGGTGGCCACTAAGAAGGTTGCAAGGGGAGTTACCCCTAGAGTCAACCTAGGTAAGACCAAAATGACCAAGGCTAATAAGCCTAGGAGTGTCATTAGGAAGGTATCTAGGGAGGTTATCCCTAAGGAATACCTAATTAACCCTAGGAGCTCAAATCGGTTTTGGGTTCCTAAGAGCGTGATTGATTCACGCTAGGTGGGTTTAGGGTGTGCCAACCTTGATTGGATGAGTAGTTAACTCAACCATGGTAAAGGTGGCACTTTAGGATATTTTCAAGGTTATGGTTACCTTGAAAATACATTTGAGCTCTAATCCTAAAAAGATCTTAGGATGTGCCAATATTAATTATGAAGTTTGATAAAGTGATCAAATTGGCACAATTTAGGTTTAGCGGTTAGTGTGCCATTTTGGGTTTTTGGCACACTAGGGAAACTAGTGATAATGTGGCAAAATATATTTAATCACAACAAATGGCAACTAATATTAAAATTTAGGTATTATTATACCTATATATTTTATATGTCATGCTTTGTTTGCCATATGACATGCCATGACATCATGCTTATTCTTAATCATTTTATATGTCATGAATATGCTTAGGTTAAGGATTTAAGTGTCATGTGTTTTTAGATTTTATCATATGCCATGACATCATGATCATTGGCCATGCTTAATTATTGCTATCTTTATGCCATGATCATTTCATGCATTTAATTGATTAAAATTGAACTAAGGACAATGGCATGACTTGGAGTCCCATTTATAAGGGAATCAAGTAGGGTTGCCTTAGAAGATGCATGAAACCCTAGATAAAGTAAATCAAAACCCACATCTCACATCACATTGACATGTATGTGTATTTATACACCCTAGATACATGTGAGATGCTAGGATAATAAGTTAGGTTCAAGGTGCATAGGTAGTGCATCTAGATGAACTCAAACTTATTTCAACTATCACCAAGAATCATAAGGAAAGCTAATATACAAGTTATGTATATTTAGCCAATAAATTATGGTTCAAAATAGGATTTCAAAAATATTTTAAAATCATTTTGAAAAACCTTGGTGAAGCCTATCTTTTGATAGCAATCACCATTGATAAGATTGATACAAAGTGAGCTTAAACTTTAAAGTTTTTAATCACTTTTGGATTTTGTATCAATCTCCTATTTCGATGATAAAAATATTTTTCCAAAATTTTTCACTGATTGTATGTGTTATAAGTATTATACATACCAAATTTCATGATTTTTCGATATACGTATAATTAGTTATGATTTTCTGAAATTCAACTCTGATAACTAAAATTCAAAAATTTGATTATCGATCATTGATATTGGTGGCGATCGGTGATGGAAGTGCCAGATCGTGATTTACGAATCACTCATTGGTAGCCTAATTTTGGGGAAAACAAGATTGTTTAACCCGATTTCAGCTACGGTTATGGCCCCTAATCACTCCTAACCCTAGGATATGCTTTGGGTAGCATTATAAAGGGTGAAAATCCATTGGATATGGATTAGAAGAAGTATTTAGGGTTTGTATCAATTTTAAGGTGTTGGAAAGTTCTATATTGAATTTCTAACCTTAATTTTGATGGTTTAGAGTTCCTATTGGCTTAGGGACTGCCCAAGGACATTGTTGGTGCAATGGTCAAGGGGGAGCAAGCCTTTAGGGGGAGGTATCCATCTTGGGATGATGGATGTGTTTTTCTCCTTGAAGAGGAGAAGTTATTGGGAGAATATGACATCAATTGGGAAATTGATGGGACTTTTGAGAGACCCAATTTGGAAATTGGGAGAGTAAATGGGATTGTCTCTCTTGAGTGATATTGGACTTATCACTAGGAAGATGGTAGGCATCCTAAGTATTTTTGGACCAAGGGGGAGATTGTAAGATCTCATTGGGACATGAGACATTGACCCTCTTGGGGAGGAAACCTTTTTGATGTTAGTCAAAAAGGGGGAGAATGTTTGGGGGAGAACATTTGGAGAGTATTTACCAATTTGGGATAATTGGTAAGGGATTTGAGTTAGTGTTCTAACTCAATACGATGCGATCATCAGTCGAGTGCTGGCTTCATGACTCGACTGCTTGAACATCAGTCGGCTGATGGGATACATTAGTCGACTGATGGCACTGTTCACCGAGACTAAGGGTCATCAGTCGAGTGCTCGACGAGCAGTCGAGTGATCATCATCGATCGGCCCGATGAGCAACATCACTCGATGCTTGTACGCCGCGAAGGTTCAGCGATGATTGCCGAGCCGGAGCAGTCGAGTGCCGATTCGGTAAACCCGATAATAAACCGTGATCAGTCGACTGATGATGTACATCAGTCGACTGCATCGCGATTTTATAACATCGAACCGCTAGGGTTCGGCGTCTTCACTCGACGCGCCTTCGTTCTTCTCTCCTTCTCCGATCGCCATTCTTGTTCTCCGACAATCCTTCCGGCCGTGCCAGTCGCCCAAGGTGTTAGGTTTGTTAGATGAGCCCTATTTTACCTTAGTTCACTTATTTCAAGCCTCATTTCACTCATTCTAGGGTTGGTTCCTTGTTTCGATTAGGGTTCCGGCGTCTCCGGCGAATTTTCCGACGACCCCCCAGTAACATCTGAGTTTTCCCTCCGACCACACCTCCAAATGGCGCCTAAGTAACAATCTTTTTACCCAAGCCTTAATTTTCCTTTTCGTTATAATTTAGTTTTTATCTAATCATGTATTATGTCCTTGCATGTCATGTCATTACATTGCATTCATAATAGGAGAACCCGTAGGAATGATCCACCCGAGGGTGAATCTCGATTGTACCAGCCTATGTTGGTTAGGTACATCGATAGGGACTTTTTCAACCGCCATTGTAGTGATGTCATAGAATTAATTGCATACTACAATCTCATGAAAGTCATTTTATGCACGCATCCAATTAATGATGACCTTCTTAAGGAATTTTATCAAAACCTAAAAAAGGTGGATGACGGTCCTACCTACACTACTCACATTGCAAAACGCGAGTTAGAGTTCACTCCTGCGATACTGCAGGAGTTTCTCGAGTGTAGGCCCTCAGATGACACCTTTATTTTTTTTCCCTACCATGGATTTTCCTTTACCTGAGCCCTTTGACCATATCTCTATGGAGTCCATGCATGAGCATATCTTTGGTTATCCTCGTCCACCGGCCCAAAACTTATTCCCTATCACTGAGTTATCAGCACCTGACAATGTCCTTTACAAGGTCATTGTTGGGTGTTTTCTTCCTATCGTCACTCGAGGTCTGGCCAAGATTCGGCCTCCCCATCTATTTCTTCTATACGCCATGCGGCATAGGTTAGACATTAACTTTGCACTAAACATGTTTCATTGCATTGTGCATTTCACTTCCCCCGTCTAAGGGAAAGTGCATATGCCATATGGTCATATCATCACAGCATGGCTAGAGTCCGTAGGGGTTAACATCCACAGGGGTTCTCTGAGAGTGCTATCGGAGGTGTACG
The DNA here is from genome assembly GCA_025175895.1 of Wurfbainia villosa. Taxonomy (NCBI): domain Eukaryota; kingdom Viridiplantae; phylum Streptophyta; class Magnoliopsida; order Zingiberales; family Zingiberaceae; genus Wurfbainia; species Wurfbainia villosa. Next base: position 53,374,387 of record CM046001.1, on the reverse strand, counting down.
ACTGTATATCAGTTCGTAACTTCTCGTTAGCAAAGCTACGGATGGGGGCTAGACAGATGGAGTTGGCACCACGACCACCACCCAGGGCACGCAGAGAGCCTCCTCCAGTACCCAGATGTTAGGGCAATCTCTTGCCGTGATATGGTTTTGATGGTGTGGCAAAGGGTTTAAGTTAGTTTGATATGTTGATGTGATATGTGCGTTGAAGTCGTGCAGGACTTAGTAATTCGCACATGGAGCCGTGGCAAGTTTCACATCTCATGACTCGTGCCTTGAGTCGGTGAAGGATAGCTTTGCGGAAGCCGTGCGCTTGGAGCATCCGAGGGACCGCCGGACGAGAAGCTTGGAGTGAAGCCGGAGGAAGTAGACTTCGAGGCAAGAGACACGAAGGAGCATTGCAGAGCCGTGCGCCTGATGCTGCCGAGGGACGTGGCCGAGAACGAAGAGAACTTCGAAGGCGAGGGACTCCGAGAAATGAGAGTGAGCGATTGTAACCCGGGGAAGGGTAGCTCTTAGGTGAAACTTGGCCATTTGGCCAAGTGTCGGATGGGTTTTCCCGACACCAGTCGACTACCATGTCATGGCAGTCGACTGCTCTGAGTCGAGTGAGTTCGGTGGTATCGGTAGGATTGTGGCGGCGATCGGCCATGCCATCGTGGGCGATCGGTGACAAGACCATCGATCGGCGCAGCCGATCGGTAGTCAATAAGGGTTCGGCCACAGAACCGTTCGTAGCCGACTGGGCAGTCGACTACGGAGGTAGCAGTCGACTGATGAGGTCCATCAGTCGACTGCCAAGAGTTCCGTTGGACTACAACGGTCGGGATCCGACGTGTTCGGAGGCCGTTGTAGTGATGGCAGTCGACTGCCAAGGGCGGCAGTCGACTGATGGCGGCAAACGGGAAGAAGTTAGCCCTCTCTATAAAAAGAGAGGGTGTGAGCCTTTGAGAGGCTAATGCTTATACTCCAAACGATCTTCCTAGTGCCCCACAAGCTCTAAACTCTTCTTACTTGTCTTTACTTCAATCCTATTGTAAGAAGAGTGATCTTGGTTGTAAAGGTTACCTCCACCTAGCTTTGTGCAAAGGAGAGACCGATAGTGATTGGTTTTTGGCGGAGTGATTCACCGTGGACGAATCGGACCGTGGATTAGCGGCGTAGCCGTGAACCACGTTATATCTCGGTGTTTGTATTGCTTGTTCATTTATTGCTTGTCTTAGTTTATTGCTTCCGCTTGCGCTAACGTTTTTGTAGACGAGCAATTTACGACGTCCAACGTACGAGGGCTATTCACCCCCCTCTAGCCGGCCATACCGATCCCTTACAAGTGGTATCAGAGCCGAGGTTGCTTGTCACCGGACTAACCGCCGCAACAAGCCCTACATCAAAAATGGCCGGCTCCAACATCCATCCTCCGAAGTTTGAAGGAGAATTCGCTTGGTGGAAGAAGCGAATGGAGGTATTTTCGAAACGGATTTTGATATAATGATTACAATGGAATCTGGTTTCGTTTTGCCTAGGGATGAAGAGGGGAAGCCAATAGAGAAGTCTAGGTGGACCAAGAGGCAAAGAGAGGAGCACCTTGCAAACTCCAAAGCCAAGCACCATCTCTACAATGTGCTCCCTCAACAAGAGATCAACCGGATCGGAGAATGTGCTAGCGCCAAAGAGATGTGGGAGAAGCTTATAGAACTCCATGAAGGCACATCCGAGGCCAAGCTAGCAAGGAGAGACCTCCTCCGCTCCCAATTATCCAATATAAAACTAGAAAAGGGAGAAAAGGTAACCTCACTACACTCTAGGTTTAAAGAAATTTTAATTGGGCTAACAAGTGTAGGTGAGAAGCTATCAAACCGGGATATGGTAATGAAGGCCATAGATGCCTTTCCCCGGTCCTCAAAATGGAGCTCCATGGTGGACTCATTTTATATCTCTAAGAACCTAGAAGTGAGCACCTTGGAGGAATTCTTTTCAACCATGGAGCTTCACGAAACTAGGCTTGAGGGAATACAAGAGGAGCCTAGAATTCAACCCTCAAGAGGAGTAGCATTATTGGCAAGTAAGGGGAAGAAGAAGATGGAAATCCCCTCCTCCTCCGATGACGAAGCGTCTTCCTCCTCCTCCATGGATAGCACCGAAGAAGCCTATATGGTAAGGAGGGTAAGACGTGCATTTAAGAATTTTAGATTTGATAAATCTAATGATAGGATGAGAAGACCAAGGGGGAAGGTTATATGCTACAATTGCCAAGGAGAAGGGCACATAAGGGACAATTGTCCTCTCCTAAACAAGAGCAAGGAAGAGAAGAAAAAGAAAGAAGAGAAGAGGAAGAAGAAGAAGGGGAGCAAGAGAAAGGAAGAAGAAAAGAAAACAAAGGAGAAGGGAAAGGCTAAGGCTCTCAAGGCAAGGACTTGGGATGATCCTTCCTCATCCTCCTCCTCATCATCGGATGAGGAGAATGCCTTTGTCACCAATTTGGCCTTGATGGCCTTTGATGACTTGGATTGCTCTTCATCCGAAAATGAAGAATCAAGCTCAAGTGGGGAAAGCTCAAGTGAAGGGGGAGCCTCCACATCCTCCTCATCCGAAGAAGAAGAGGACATGGAAACTATGGTAACAAATCTAACCCCTAAGAAAATAGTTTCCATGGTTTCTAGCTTAACTAGAGATTTATTTAGAGCTAAGAAGAAGAACAAAAGCATGCTAGATCAAATTAAGGACCTAGAACAAAAATTAGAAAAGGCATGCTTAAATGAAAATATTTCTTCTAGCTTAGATGATGCATGCTCACATGATTATGTGCCTTTAAATGTTAATGATGCATGCATAGAGGAAAATAGGGTATTAAGGGAAAAGGTAGATTACTTAACCAAAGCCCTAGAGAAATTCACAATTGGCTCCAACACCTTAAATATGATCTTAGGGAGCCAAAGGGCAAGTTTTAACAAGAAAGGCCTAGGATACAAAGAAAAGAAAAATGAGAAGGCCTATAAATGCCTAATAGCTAGGGGACAAGATAAAAAGAAAGTAATTGCTAGGAAATGGATCCCCAAGGAGTATTTAGTGAACCCAATAGGAAAGAATTTATTTTGGGTTCCAAAATCCATCCTTAAGGGTTAGAATAACCCTAGGGTAGTCAACCATATGAACTTGACCTATATCATATTTTGGTTGACTTAGGATGACGGGACAACATTTTTTTTTAGATAGTGTTGGGTGATGATAACGTGCCCATAAATAGGTAATAATGCTTAAATCATGATGATTGATGTAATTCCTATGTATGTTTGAAATCATGATTTATGATTTTGATATTTGGCACGTTATCATGAGAAATAGGTTTGAATCATGCTTTAGGTGACACTTTGGTTATTATCATCATAAAATACCTAATGCATGACTATTATTTAATGAATACATGTATTTCATGATCATAATGTAGAATTAATTGATATATGTCATTATGATCATGTAGGATGTTAGGTTGATACTTAACCATGATAAAATTGCATGAATATATTGGTTAAGTATATACAAATACCCCCTAGGATACATCTCACACTCACTATAGGCTAACTTGATTGCAAACTTAGCATGGGTGAGATATTAGGATGATACAAATGTCCACTAATGCCTATGGCATTTAGATGGTCATTTAAAGTATCAAAATAGCAATAATAGACCAATCATGGGGAAGGCTTATGTTTAATTCATAGACATATTTCCCAAAGATTATGGTTGGATATTTCATATGTTTTCAAAACAATTCCTTATCTTAAAATACATGTATTCATGTTTTGAAACAATTGGATGCAAAACTAGGTAGCTAACTTGATACTTGAATGATCAAAAACCTAGTGGTTTTTAGAACTTTTGGATTTTTGGCAAAAACAAGAAAATATAATGAGTTTTCATGAAAAACTATTTTTCATTGATAGATATACTTAAAAGAAATATTTTCCCCAAATTTCATGATTTTTCAAAATTTCTGGAATTTATAATGCATTTCTGAAATTCGTCCAGAAAATCAGAAATATGGATTCATTTGTGCGGTCATTTGCCATCGATAGAATGATCATTGGTGGCCTGTAAATCAGAATATTGAAGGCCGAATTCAGTTTATAAACCTCCTACAAGTGGTAGAAATATACTTGATGCCACCAACAAGTGGTAGAAATATACTTGATGCCATCAACAAATGGTACCCAATTTTTAAATCAACTTGACATATTTTTCCCTCCATTATACTTGATGCCATGAGCTTATAACTTAGTGTTAATCTTTTTGATGGTGTCAAAGGGGGAGAAATAAGTATGTTTAAGTTAATCACATTAGGGGGAGAAATATATTGTAGGGGGAGAAATATATGATAGGGGGAGAAAATTTGCATGGAGAGTTTCATGGATTAAGGGGGAGTTGCATGTTGCTATATCATGTTTATCTTTACATGCTTTCTTACCTTAGAATTTATATCAAATGTTTTTACCTAACTTAAACGGATTGCCACACATCAAAAAGGGGGAGATTGTTAGGGCAATCTCTTGCCGTGATATGGTTTTGATGGTGTGGCAAAGGGTTTAAGTTAGTTTGATATGTTGATGTGATATGTGCGTTGAAGTCGTGCAGGACTTAGTAATTCGCACATGGAGCCGTGGCAAGTTTCACATCTCATGACTCGTGCCTTGAGTCGGTGAAGGATAGCTTTGCGGAAGCCGTGCGCTTGGAGCATCCGAGGGACCGCCGGACGAGAAGCTTGGAGTGAAGCCGGAGGAAGTAGACTTCGAGGCAAGACGCGAAGGAGCATTGCGAGCCGTCGCTGATCTTTGCCGAGGATGGCCGAAGCGAAGAGAACCGGCGAGGACTCCGAGAAATGAGAGTGGCGATTGTAACCCGGGAAGGGTAGCTCTTAGGTGAAACTTGGCCATTTGGCCAAGTGTCGGATGGGTTTTCAGACACGGTCATTGCCATGTCATGGCGGTTGGCATTGATCGCCCGAGTCGAGTGAGTTCACCGGTATGTATCGATCGACCGGATTAGGCGCAGCCGATCGCCATCGTGAAGCGATCGGACACAAGACCATCGATCATCGGCCAAGTGCGGCCGATCGGCCCCAGTCAATAAGGGTTCGCGAGGCGTTCGTAGCCGTGGGCCGATCGGGCAGGAAGAAGTTAGCCCTCTCTATAAAAAGAGAGGGTGTGAGCCTTTGAGAGGCTAATGCTTATACTCCAAATGATCTTCCTAGTGCCCCACAAGCTCTAAACTCTTCTTACTCATCTTTACTTCAATCCTATTGTAAGAAGAGTGATCTTGGTTGTAAAGGTTACCTCCACCTAGCTTTGTGCAAAGGAGAGACCGATAGTGATTGGTTTTTGGCGGAGTGATTCACCGTGGACGAATCGGACCGTGGATTAGCGGCGTAGCCGTGAACCACGTTATATCTCGGTGTTTGTATTGCTTGTTCATTTATTGCTTGTCTTAGTTTATTGCTTCCGCTTGCGCTAACGTTTTTGTAGACGAGCAATTTACGACGTCCAACGTACGAGGGCTATTCACCCCCCTCTAGCCGGCCATACCGATCCCTTACACCAGAGATACAGCAGAGGACTACGAGGATGTAGACGCCGTTGATGAGGACGATCAGATGCTGGCAGATGCATCAGCGGCGGATCCATCAGATGATCGTCGTGGTCGACTGGAGTCCAGATTTTAGAACTATCGTGATCGGTTGGCGAATCGTTTGGAAGCTAGAGGGGGGGTGAATAGCATTTTTCGATTTCTACAAAAATGATTAGCGGAAGCAAATACAATGATATAAGTAAAAACAATAGCAAACGCAAACAAAGCATTTTACGTGGTTCGGAGATAGCGCTCCTACTCCACGGCGATCCTTAAGGTGGATCAATCCAAGCAAATCCACTAATAAGCTTTCTTTACACACAACTCCTCTTCTTTACAAAGAATGAAGATCTAAGATTGGAGAGAAGAGGAGGAGATATAAATCACTTAGAAAGCTAAATAATTCGTGGAGGCTCTTGAGAAAGATTAGGAAATAAGCATTAACCCCAAAAACCTCCACCAGCCCTCTTTTTATAGAGAAGAGGCTGATTTTCTCGTTGGAGCACGATCGATGATGATGCAACAACATCGGTCATTGCGTGTTTAATGGCTTCTGAATAGTCGGATTCGCGGGATTCAGAGTCGTTTCATCCAACGACACTTTCATCGATTGGTGATCCCTCCATCGATCGGTGATGGAGTGATCGATCAGTGATCACGCGGCGCGATCGAGTGTGACTCCATTACATGCTCGTTTTATGTCTATCGATCATTGCCACTATTGGCATTCGGTGATTACAACGATCGGCGCCTTGTCACAGTCAGGCGATCGCTTCGATTTCACCACGGCTCGATCAAGCACACGACGATCGGTGATACATCGTATCGATCGTTACTCATCAAGTGTGAATATTTCACACTTGATTTCTCCTCCTAGACCTAGACTTAACCTCCTAGCTCTTCCTTAAGCCTTGCGCCTTTAGGATATCTTCGAGTCCGCGACTTGTTCATCCTTTGCGCTTTGCTTCCAAGAGCTCCTTTGGTTTTGTCATGTCTAGAGTTTTCCTTTGCCAAAGCGTGCTTGGACTTTACGCCGCCAAGTCTACATGCTTGGACTTACGCTGCCAAGACTTGCTTTTGAACTCCCTTTGCCAAGGTCCGTTTGGACTTAATGCTGCCAAAACAACATGCTTGGTCTTATGCCGCCAAACCTTTACCTTAGACTTTTCATTCACCAAGTCTTCATACTTGGATTTCCCTGTCACTTAGATATCATCACAATTTAGATCACAATTTGTTGCCTAACTTAGATGATTATCCAAACATCAAAACATATAAATGCTTGGGGCATTGTTGCACCAACAATCTCCTCCTTTTTGATGTTTGACAATCATTTAAGTTAGGTCTTTTAAAGATACGCATATTATCACATCATATATCCAATTCCAACTCTAACTTAAACATTTCTTCTCCCCCTTTGACATACATCAAAAAGAGAAGAAAGATAAAAGCATATATTTCATGAAACGATTGAGTGTTTGACAATCTTGAACTAAGGCATAGATTTTAAAATTTTAACTCCCCTTAATCCAAGATACAGATTATGATGAATAAAATACATATGGAGCTAAAGTCATCAAACAATTTGAAAGTTTAAATCCTAACTTTGCACCAACAATGTAAATTTTGGAGGAGAAAGATATATTTTGTGAAACTCCCCCTAAAACACGACATTAACCATCCATACACGTTGTTTATACTCAATATTACCATGTTATTTCTTTAGGATATCAACAATACACTAAACCTCAGAAAATGAGGCTAATTTTCCGAAACCACGATTGTATCGTCAGTGGTTTACGAACGATCGGTGATATATATGTAATAATCAATTCTAGAAATCTTGAAAAATCATGAAAATTTGTGTACACATTTCTGAAATCATACTTTATCAAGGAAAAATATTTTGAAAAATATATGTTTTCCAGATTTTAATATTGATACAAATTTGGAAACTAGCAAAAGGTTCTAAAATTTTGCAAACTTTGTATCACTTTTTTGATACACTTAAAAACTGTTTTTCAAAGTATGATAATAATAGTTGAAAATATGTTTTATTTGACATTTCCAACCATGTTCTTGGAGCTATATGCACATCAATTGTGTATAAGCCTTCCCAATGATTGGTCCAATTAAGGATTAATGTCTCTAGATGACACTTTGGTCCATAGTAATGCATCATAACAAGCATTATGAGCCAAATGCATCTTCCTATCATCTCACATGTTGTCTAGGTGGCTCAATACAAAAATCATGGTTTCTTAAGTATTTTGTGAGATGGTTAAAGGTATGAAATCTAGTATTTCTATAGGATCATGCAGACCTACACCTTCACTCAACCAAGCACATTCCAAGTTCTCTCCTAAGTGATGAAAATTCTACTTCGGGGAGAGCCTTGGTAAATATATCGGCTAAGTTGGACTTGGATTCAATATAATTGAGCTCAATGTCCCCCTTAGCCACATGGTCTCTAATGAAGTGATGCTTCACTTCAACGTGCTTGGTCCTAGAGTGATGCACCGGATTTTTGGTCAAGTTAATGGTGCTCACATTATCACAAAATACTTTCATGTTGGAGTAAGATAGCTCATAATCTTCTAATGTATGTTTCATCCATAAGAGTTGAGCTACACAACCACCCATAGCCACATATTCGACCTCGGTGGTGGATAAAGCAACATAAGGTTGCTTCCTACTACTCTAACTCACTAGGGAGGACCCAAGGAATTGGGATCCACCACTAGTGCTCTTCCGATCCAATTTGCAACCGGCATAATCGGAATCGGTGTACCCAATTAAATCAAAAGACCTAGTCCTAGGGTACCATAGACCTACATTTAGTGTGCCCTTGACATATCTTAAAATTCTTTAGCGGCAACTAAATGAGATTCCTTAGCACATGATTGATACCTAGCACACATACCAAGCCAAATAGTATGTCGGGTCTACTAGCGGTTAAATACAAGAGGCTACCAATCATGCTCCTATAAAGGGTAAGATCTATTTGTTTTCCTTCACTATCACTATCTATTTTAGTATTGGTTGTCATTGGAGTTGACACTACCTTAGCATTTTCCAAACCAAATTTCTTAATCATTTTCTTAGCATATTTGGTTTGATAAATGTAAATTCCTTCACTTGTTTGTTTAACTTGCAAACCTAGGAAGAAATTTAATTCTCCAACTAGACTCATCTCAAACTCTTTCTCCATATTTTGAATAAAGTCTTGAAGAAGTTCATCATTTGTTGACCCAAAGATAATGTCATCGACATACACTTGGGCTATAAAGATGTCATTAGATGTTGACTTTATAAAGAGAGTTTGATCTATACTACCCCTTTTGAAATCCTTAGAGATTAGGAAAGTTGACAATCTTTCATACCAAGCCCGGGGAGCTTGTTTCAAACCGTATAAGGCTTTCCTAAGCTTGTATACATGGTTTGGGTAGTCCGTATTTTCAAACCCGGGAGGTTGTTCTACATACACCTCTTCCTTAATAAATCCATTTAGGAATGCCGATTTGACATCCATTTGATGGAGTTTGAAACCCATATAGGAGGCATATGCTAAAAGTATTCTAATGGACTCTAATCTAGCAACCGGGGCATATGTTTCATCATAATCAAGTCCTTCAACTTGATTAAAACCCCTTGCAACTAATCGTGCTTTATTTCTAGTGATATTCCCTTGGTCATCTAGTTTGTTCCTAAAGACCCATCTTGTAGTAATAATAGTGTTTTCACTTGGTCTAAGAACTAACTCTCACACTTGACTCCTATCAAATTAAGCCAACTCATCTTGCATTGCTAAGATCCAATCCGGATCAAGTAATGCATCTTTAATGTTTTTGGGCTCAATTTTAGAAATTAGAGCTATATGACTAGTGGTCCCTATGGAATGACCTAGTCCTAACTCCTTGAGATAATTCACCCACAATTTGATCTAATGGGTGACTTTGATGAACTCTTATGGTTCTAGGAGGTGTATCAAGTTGAGTTTGATCATGATTAACTTCAATCCTATGTTCATCATCAGAGTCATCCCTTACTCCCCCTTGATCCAATCCTCCCCCTTGATCATTACCCCCTAAGGTTAAATCTTGCAATTGTTGGGTAATTCCTTGATTTTCATTGTTTATGTCATCATTAATAGGGGATTTCCTAGGGTATGTATTTGAATTTTCATCAAATTGAACATTCGAAGATTCTTCGATCTTTTGAGTCCTTTTATTGTAAACTCTATATCCTACACTAGTGGATGAGTATCCAACTAGGATTCCCTCATCCGCTTTGGACTCAAACTTACTTAGGTTGTCCTTGGTATTTAAGATATAGACTTTACATCCAAAGACCTTAAAATAATGAATTGTTGGAATTGTACCATTCCACAATTCAAATGGAGTTTTTCCTAAGAACTTATGAATCAATACCCTATTTTGGATATAGCAAGCGGTATTAACCGCTTCCGCCCACAAGTAGCTAGGTAAGGAATATGCATTAAGCATTGTCCTAGCCGCTTCTTGTAGGGCATGATTTTTCCTTTCCACAACCCCATTTTGTTGGGGTGTTCTAGGACAAGAAAATTCATGCTTGTACCCTTGTTCTAGGCAAAAAGTTAAAAAGTTAGAATTCTCAAACTCTCCACCATGATCACTATGGATCCGGTTGATTTTGAGTTTTCTTTCATTTTCTACTCTTTTGCTAAATCCTATGATTATTTCTAAAGTTTCATCTTTATTTTTCAAGAAAAACACTCAAGTAAACCTAGAAAAATCATCTACTATTACCAAGCAATATTTACTACCAATTATAGATGGGGTACTATGGCAATAAAATAGATCCATATGTAATAATTCTAACGGTAAAGCGGTACTAAGTAAATTTTTACCTTTGTGTGATGTTTTTGATTGCTTCCCTTCTTGGCAAGCATCACACATCTTGTCCTTGAGAAATTTGACTCTAGGCAATCCTTTGACTAGCTTCAATTTTGCTATTTTGGCTATATTCTTCATGTTAATGTGTCCTAGCCTCCTATGCCAAAGCCAACTTTCTTCCTCTTTTGCAATAAGACACTTAGTGGAAGAATTAGTAGCATAGGATAAATCAACATAATATATATTTGATTTCCTAAAGCCTACTAACATGCAATCATTTATAGTTTTGTGTCTTATAAAGCATTTTGAGGAATCAAATTTAACATCAAAATTTGCATCACATAATTGGCTTACACTAAGTAGGTTAAATTTCATATTTTTAACTAATAGAACTTTATGAATGGCAAGATTGGGAGATACCTCAATGGTGCCCTTTCCTAGAATTTTAAGTTTACCGCTATTACCAAATGACACCTTTCCTTTTCTAGTATGGTTGATAGTGGAGAATTTTCTCTCATCCCCGGTCATATGCTTTGAGCACCCACTATCAACTATCCACAAGCTTGGTTCTTCTACCTATATCACATGAAAAACACAATCCTTAGGTACCCAAATCTTAGGACCACTAGCATCAATTATAAATTTCTTAGGTACCCATGCCTTTCTCCCCTTGCTTTTAATCATTGATTTTCTACTAACTAGGGATGCAAATGCTACCTCTTTCTCCTTAGGTCTATATCCTAATCCGGCCTTATTGTAAATTTCCCTTTGATTTTTAATAATCATATCTAGATATTTAGAACCATTTGTGAACTTTTCTAGGCATGCTCTTAATTTACCTATTTCTTTTCTTAACTTATCATTTTCATCCTTAAGAGTACAATCATCATTATCACTAGATGGTTTATCACATGATGTATCTACATTCTTAAATGATTTGATCTCTAATTTTAGATCCTTAATCCTAGTTTTTGATCTATTTAAAGCATTTTGTAAGCATGCAATAGTCTTATAAAGTAAATCTACTTTGGGTGAGTTGTTTACCTCATCATCATCGCTTGATGATGATTCATCGCTTGAAGAGGAAGAAGACTCCTCGCTTGAGCTTTCGGTTTCTTCCAATGCCATGAGGGCTAAGTTCCGGGTTATATGGAAAACTTCTTCATCGTCGGAAGACTCCTCCATACTTAGAGTATCCCATGTTTGTGTCATCATCGCCTCCTTCTTCTTCTTTTCCTTCTTTTCCTTCTTCTTCTTTTCCTTCTCCTCCTTTTTCTTTAGTTCCGGGCAATTTGGCTTTATATGCCCTTTCTTGTTGCAACCAAAACACGTCACGTTAGAAATAGAATTTGAATTGTTTGAAGATTTACCTCTTGAGGATTGAAACATCCTCTTCACATCTTTCTTGGTGAGCCTCCTTGACTTCCCACCAAATTTCTTGACGTAGTGTGCCACCTCACTTGCCGATAGCTCATCCTCACTACTTGATGAGTCTTCCTCGGATTCGGATGAGGAAGACACCTCCTTCTTTTCCTTTTTCTTCTTCTCCTTCTTTCCTACAAAAAGAGCTATACCCTTCTCTTTGGATGAAGTGTTAGCTTGTTCATGCAATTGAAATTCACAAAATAGCTCATCTAATTTAACTAATGAAAGATCCCTAGAGACCTTATAGGCATCTACCATTGAGACCCATAAGGTGGTCCTAGGGAAAGCTTGTAATACATACCTTACAAGGTCTCGGTTGTCGACCTTTTCACCTATAACGTGTAGTCCGTTGACTACTTCCTTGAAGCGCCCGTGCATTTGGCTCACGGTTTCATTTGTCTTCATAGTGAAGCTTTGGAGTTGCCCAATCAGAAGATCCCTCTTGGCCCTTCTTGTCTCTTTGGATCCTTCGTTGAGTTCGATGAGCTTCTCCCAAAGCTCTTTTGCGGAGTTGAATGGCCCGACCTTAGAGAGTTGCTCCTTGGATAGACCACATTGAAGTGTGGTCGTTGCTTTTGCATTTGCTTGTGCTTTCTTGGCCATCTCTCTTGTCCAATCTTTTGTTGGTAGTGGTGCTCCCTTCGATTCTCAAAACCATCTACAACACTAAACCAATTCTCAATATCATTCATTAAATAATACTCCATCCTACCTTTCCAATATCCAAAATCGTTGTCGTCGAAGAACGGAGGCCTCGCCGTGCTATACCCCTCTTGAAATGCCATCTTTGCTCCGGTTGATTGCTAGATCTTCCGATGCGATCCGGGCTCTGATACCACTTGTTAGGAATCGTTTTGAAGCTAGAGGGGGGGGTGAATAGCGTTTTTCAGTTTCTACAAAAATGATTAGCGGAAGCAAACACAATGATATAAGTAAAAACAATAGCAAACGCAAACAAAGCCTTTTACGTGGTTCGGAGATAGCACTCCTACTCCACGGCGATCATTAAGGTGGATCAATCCAAGCAAATCCACTAATAAGCTTTCTTTACACACAACTCCTCTTCTTTACAAAGAATGAAGATCTAAGCTTAGAGAGAAGAGGAGGAGATTTAAATCACTTAGAAAGCTAAAGAATTCGTGGAGGCTCTTGAGAAAGATTAGGAAATAAGCATTAACCCCAAAAACCTCCACCAGCCCTCTTTTTATAGAGAAGAGGTTGATTTTCCCGTTGGAGCATGATCAGTCGACTGATGTACAACATCAGTCGACTGCTGGCGTGGTTAACGGCCGAATAGCCGGATTCGATTCGATTGAGTCGTTTCATCCAACGACACTTTCATCCGATCGATCCTCCATCGTGATGGATGGATCGATCGGTGAGTGATCATGGTCGCAATCAGTGTGACTCCATTCTGCTCGTTTTATGTCTATCATCACCGATCGGTATTGCAACTATTCGGCGATCGGCCGGTTGCAATCGATCACGCCGATCACAGTACGAAGGATCGCTAGTCGTGGTTTCAGTGAATATTTCACACTTGATTTCTCCTCCTAGATCTAGACTTAACCTCCTAGCTCTTCCTTAAGTCTTGCGCCTTCAGGATCCCTCCGAGTCCGTGACTTGTTCATCCTTTGCGCTTTGCTTCCAAGAGCTCCTTTGGTTTTGTCATGTCTAGAGTTTTCCTTTGCCAAAGCGTGCTTGGACTTTACGCCGCCAAGTCTACATGCTTGGACATACGATGCCAAGACTTGCTTTTGAACTCCCTTTGCCAAGGTCCGTTTGGACTTAATGCTGCCAAGACAACATGCTTGGTCTTATGCCGCCAAACCTTTACCTTGGACTTTTCTTTCACCAAGTCTTCATACTTGGATTTCCCTGTCACTTAGATATCATCACAATTTAGATCACAATTTGTTGCCTAACTTAGATGATTATCCAAACATCAAAACATACAAATGCTTGGGGCATTGTTGCACCAAACATTTGGAGAGTATTTACCAATTTGGGATAATTGGTAAGGGATTTGAGTTAGTGTTCTAACTCAATAATTTGTTTGGTTTTTGTCAAACATCAAAAAGGGGGAGATTGTTGGTGCAATCGGCCCAGGTCACGATTGACCAGGACTCGAGTTTGACTCGAGTGATGTTTTGATGTTTCGACAAAAACATATGACAATGTAATTGTCATTTGGTAAAGTCCAAGTCTTGAGTATTTGGCATGGAAAGTCCAAGTGGGACACTTGACACATGAAAAGTCCAAGCATGGGTCTTGGCATGAAAAGTCCAACATGGGTTGGCAAGGGAATGTCCAAGCTTGAGTCTTGGCATTTGAGAAGTCCAAGGGTTTGATATTGGCGGTATAAAGTCCAAGCGGGAGTCTTGGCAGCATAAGTCCAATGGTTGGCGGCGTAAAGTCCAAGCGGGAGTCTTGGCAGCATAAGTTCAATGGTTGGCGGCGTAAAGTCCAAGCAGAGTCTTGGCAGTATAAGTCCAAAGTGCCTTGGCGGTGTAGACACCGTTAGCATGACATAGCCGATGGAAGCACCTGAAGGCTAGCGCGATGGATGAACAAGTCATGGATGACTTGGAGGGATCCGAGAGGCGTGAGGCTGATGGAGGTGGCTAGAAGGCTTAGGTCTAGGCTAAGGGTGGTCTAGCAAGTATGGGGAACCATACTTGGGTTAAAACCTCATGTTTGAGGTGTGCCAGTCGACTGGTGCCATGTGGCAGTCTTCTGGACTGAGTCAACTAGGGTTTGATGCGGAAGTAGCCTAGCGATCATTGCCCTGATCGATCGGTGATGGCGATCGACTGATTATGTTATCAGTCGACTGATGCTCGGATTTTTGGCCACAGAATGGAGTCTCACTCGACTGCTGAGACGAGCAGTCGAGTGATGGCTCATCAGTCGACTGATGGTCATGATCAGTCGACTGATGTCCTAGCCGTTGGATTTTTCCAGCGTGGATTACACCGTTGTCTCACGACAGCGGTGTGATCGATCGGTGATAGTCGGCGGTCGGTGATCGACCTTTTCCAGCACAGGTTGAAGCTATATAAGGAGCTCGTGATGGAGGAAAAGATAGCGATTTTCTTGAGCGAAATTGAAGGGGGAAGTTGGTGCTTTCCAGTCCTTCAAAGCTAGTTCAAGGCAATCAAAGATCAAGCAATCCAAAGCACTTGTAAAGTGTTTTTCCTTTACTTGCATTTGTATTTCATATTGTTTTTGCTTGTGTCTACTTGATTATTGTTGTAATCATATTATACGAGGTTTCTCCGCCTCCGGATTGCTCCGAGAAGGAGTTATTATTATAGTGGTGTGTGATTGGCATCGCTAGGGTTTGTACGAACCCGATCCGTGGAGTAGGAACCGTGCGGTTCCGAACCACGTTATATCGTTGTGTTAGCGTGTTGTGCATTTCGTTATCGTTATTACTTTTCTATTTCCTCTGCGCTAACAAAATTGTAGAAACAAACGCGAAAGAATTCCATTGACGCTATTCACCCCCCCTCTAGCTTCCAAACGATCACTAACAATAGATATTGGGTTCCTAAGAGCGTGATCGATTCACGCAAAATGGGTTAGGGTGTGTCAACCCTAAGTGGATGGGTAGTTAACCTAACCATAGTAGAGTTGACACATTAGGATGTGCCAATGTGCTTGAGAAGTTAAAAATGATTTAAATTGACACAATTAGGTCTTAGAGGTATTGGTGTGTCATTTTGGGTTTATGGCACACTTGGGAGATAATGGTTTTTAAGGCAAAACAGAATTAATCCTAGAAATGGAAATTTGGATTCAACATTTAGGTATTCTATACCTTAGTATATTTTATCTGCCATGATTTATTTGTCTTGCCATATCATGACATCATTCTCATTTTTATCTATAAAAATGTCATGATCATGTTTAGAATTATTTTTAGATGTCATATATGCTTACATGTCTCTCACATGCCATGACATCATGATTTCAGCATATGTTTTTGTCTATATCATATTTATGCCATAATCATATCATGCATATAAATAAAATGAAAATAAGGAGTATGGCATGATTTGATGGGAATCAAAGAATATTGCCTAGAAATATGCATGAGACCATTAAAGATCAAAACCCACATCTCACTAAAAATTTGCCTTGTATGTGTTTTACACATCTAGATATAAGTGAGATGTTTAGGAAAAAGAAATTAAAGGTTTTAAAAACATTTTGAAAAACCTTGGTGAAGTCTATCTTTTGATAGCTATCACCATTGAATGGGATGATACAAAGAGGGCTCTTTATTGATGCTTTTCTTAACTTTTGAACTTTGTGCCAATCTCTTAATTTAGTGAGTAAAATAATTTTCAAATATTTTTCACCCATAGTGTTTAGGATAAGTATTATACGTATGCATTTTCAAGATTTTTAAAATTATGTATATTTACTTATGGATTTCAAAAATCCATTTCTGAAACTGAAAAACTGCATAATGCAGTTATCAGTCGACTGCCTGTAATGGCAGTCGACTGATGGTAAGTCCAGTCGACTGGTATCTGACGGAGTCGACTGGCACAGGCTGATTTCGGGTAAACTTGATGGTTAGGCCCATGTTCAGCCATGTTTTGGTCCCCTAACCACTCCTAACCCTAGGATATGCTTGGGAGAGCATTAGAGAGGGTGGAAATCCATTGGATATGGATTAGGAGAAGGGTTGAGGGTGAGTATCGATTTTAAGGTGGATGAGAGTTCATTGTTGAACTTTGCCTTAATTTTGATTGGTTTAATGTTCCTATTGGCTTAGGAACTCTCCAAGGACATTGTTGGTGCAATGGTCAAGGGGGAGCAAGCCTCTAGGGGGAGATATTCATCATGGGAAGATGGATGTGTATTTCCTCATGGGAGGAAAGTTTGGGTTGCCTCTCTTAAGTGATATGGAATCACTAGAAAGATTGTAGGAATGTGTTCCTCCAAGGGAGAGATTGTAAGATCTCATTGGAGAGGACCTTTTTGATGTGATGTCAAAAAGGGGGAGAAGTTACCAAGTTACCAATTAGGTTTGGAATTCTCATTTGGGATGTGAGAATTGCCAATATGGGAGAATTGGTAGACTTGAGATGGTAGTTTTGTCAATCATCAAAAAGGGGGAGATTGTTGGAGCAATCGGCCCAGGTAGCAATACCTTGATAGTATTTTGATGATAGACAAAACTCATGACATGAGATTGTCATGGGAAAGTCCAACATGGGGTTGACATGGAAAATCCAAGCATGGAGCTTGGTGTGGGAAAGTCCAACATGGGGTTGGCATGGAAAATCCAAGCATGGAGCTTGGTGTGGAAAAGTCCAAAGCATTGTGAAGTCGTGCGCTTGGTGCATGTGGGAAGTCTTGAGGACTTGGTAAGTTCACTAGGCTCGGAGTCCTTGAGTCGGTGAAGGATGGCATTGCGAAGGCGTGCGCTTGGTGCATCCGAGGGACCGCCGGACGAGGAGAGAATGGAGTGAGCCCAAAGGGAAGCATACTTCGAGGGCAAGAGACGCGAAGGATGGCGTTGCAAAGTTGTGCGCTTGATGCATCCGAGGGACGTAGGCCGAGGGAAGAGAGCTTCGGTGGGGAACTCCTTGAGGGATAAGGTGGACATGGCCAAGTGGCTAAGACTGAGAGTCGGAGGCTCAAACTTGATGTTTGAGGTTTTGCCCGACATCAGTCGACTGGCATAGGTGTCAGTCGACTGCTCTAGGTCTAATGGGTTCGACCAGTGTTCGACTGAACAAAAGTCTGGCTGATCAGTCGACTGCCATGGGAAGGCAGTCGAATGTTGACACAATCAGTCGACTGCTAATGGGTAGCAGTCGACTGATCACACTATGCACGGGCACAGAATGAAGTCGAGCTCACCAGCACTCGACTAATGGGGATCAGTCGACTGATGGATGCCATCAGTCGACTGATGTGGGATCCGTTGGAACTTAACCAACGTGGATCTGGCCGTTGTGAGACAACGGCTACAGGACCAGTCGATTGATGGTCATGATCAGTCGACTGATGCGTGCGAAATCAGCTTGATGCAGGTTATAATTGGAGCTCAAGAGGGAGGATTTCGCCAAGGCTTTTGAGGTGACTTTGGAGGGGAATTGCTGTTGCATTCCAGACCTTCAAGAGCAAGCAAAAGCAAGCAACAAGAAAGCGATCAAAACAATTGTGAAAAAGTTCTCTTTTATATTGTCTTTGTATTTCTTGTTGTATTTCATATTACTTGTTGTAATAGCTTGTGAGAGGTTTCTCCACCTCCGACGTGTAGTCGAGAAGGAGTTTATTTAGTGTCATACGCATAACTAGAGCTCGGTGAGCTCGCCCGTGGAGTAGGAACCATTCGGTTCCGAACCATGTATATGCTTGTGTATTGCTTGTGATTGTTATGTGTTGTTAGTATTATTATTATCATTGTTATTCCGCTGCGCTAACAACAATTGTAGACAAGCAACGCAATGAGAACGAGCAAAATCCACCACCAAACGAAAGAGGGCTATTCACCCCCCTCTAGCTGGCCAATTGATCCCCTACAGAAGTGAGCTGATTTGGTTATCCGATCCACGATCACCCAAATCGTATCATGTCCTTTATGGATTCTGGGTAATCCTGTAACGAAATTCATAGTGATATGCTTCCATTTCCATTAAGGAATCGGAATTTCTTGATGTAATCCAACGAGTTTCTGATGTTCAGCCTTCACTTGCTAGCATACTAAACATCGTGCAAGAAAGTTTGCAATATCTCTTTTCATACCGTTCCACCAGTATAAGCATTTCAAATCTCGGTACATCAGAGTACCACCAGGATGTATAGCAAATCTTGAATGATGTGCTTCCCGTAGCAACTCTTCCTTAACTGGATGCGTGTTCGGAACACATAATCGTCCATAGAAATGAAGTACTCCATTCTCGTTACTCGAGAAATCTGTCTGTCGCTCTGAGTCCATTGTGCTGCGCAAGAATTGCAGATGCTGATCACTAACTTGTGCTTCCTTGATCTTCTCAGCAATTGTGGACTGTGCAACCTTAGATACTAACACTCCCCGGGATGATTGACCGTGTTCAAACAATCCCAACTCTGAGAATTGTCGCACTAGATCAATAACTGTTGTCAGATGACTGGCCAGAATCCCACGAGACTTCCTACTCAGTGCATATGCTATCACATTAGCTTTTCCCGGATGATAATGGATGGTGCAGTCGTAATCCTTCAGATATTCCATCCACCGTCTCTGTCTCAGGTTCAATTCTTTCTGTGTGAACAGATACTTCAGACTTGTATGGTCTGTGTAGATCTCAAAAGTAATCTCATACATGTGCCTCGATATCTTCAATGTGAAAATGATGGATGCCAACTCCAGATCGTGCACTGGATAATTCCTTTCGTGATCCTTTAGTTGACGGGAGGCATAAGATACTACACAGTTGGACTGCATCAACACTGCACCCAACCCTTGGATAGAAGCATCCGTATATAGAAACATCCCATCAACACCAGAAGGAATCACTAAGACTGGTGCAGAAACTAGCCGTCACTCAAGCTCCTGGAAGCTAGTTTCACAAGCCTCTGACCATGTGAATTTGACCCCTTTCTAGGTCAGGCGATTGAGTGGCATGGCAATACTTGAGAATCCCTCCATGAATCTCCGATAATACCTGGCCAGACCAAGAAAACTACGAACCTCCTAAACTGATTTTGGTTGCTCCCAACTGCTAATCACCTCGATTTTCTGGGGATCTACAAAAATACCTCTGTTGGACACTACATGTCCAAGAAAATCCACTGAGGATAACCAGAATGCACACTTGCTAAACTTGGCATACAACTGCTCCCGTCGTAACGTCTCCAACACTATCCGTAGATGTTGTTCGTGCTCCTCCTCAGATCCAGAATATATCAATATATCATTGATGAATATTATCACAAACTGATCTATATACCTCAAGAATACCCGGTTCATCAAGTCCATAAATGCATCTGGAGCATTCGTGAGACCAAAAGGCATCACTAGAAACTTGTAATGCCCATAACGAGTGCGGAACGTTGTTTTCTGAACATCCTCATCACTTATTCAAAGTTGATGATATCCTGAGCGCAAATCAATCTTGGAGTAAACACAAGTATCTTTAAGTTGGTCAAACAAATCCTCTATCCTTGACAATGGATATTTGTTCTTTACAGTTACAGCATTTAGTTGTCGGTAGTCAATGCATAATCGCAATGATCCATCATTCTTCTTGACAATAATTACTAGAGCTCCCGATGGAGAAACACTAGGTCGAATAAATCCATTTTTCAATAGCTCCTGTAGTTGCATTTTAAGTTCATTCAGTTCTTTTGGCGTCATCCGATAAAGAGGTTTCGATATAGGCGTGGTGATAACTATCATTTTGTCGTGTTATTTTGGTCCTTAATAGCATTGATTTTATCCTCTCGAGTGATTTATTATTGATTATTATCATGTTTTATGAGTTGGATATATTTTTGAACCTTATTATAAATTCTCCTAAATTTTGGACTTATATGTAAATTTTACATCTTAATTGTAGGAGATCGAGATGAACCACTGGACTAGACTCAAGTTGGATCAAATATGGCTTCATCTAGGACCATAATGGGCATTTTAAGCTGGAAGAATCTGAGCCCTTCATCCATATCAGAAGCAATTTATTCAAAAGGCTCAGATCTGTTTAATCCTGACCGTCCGATGAGATTTGATTGATCTGAGCCATCTATTTAAATCTGGAGAGATCCGATCCATACACTCAGATCCACATGTCTCAACCTTCCATCCAGATCAAGTTGATCGCGATCGGCCTTTCAGATTGATCAGATCCATCCATTCAGAGTTGGATTGATCACAGCCATTCGATACAGTGTCTAATTCAATGATTAATCAAGGCAATTAAAAACTAGCTCTAATGGACGGCTGAGATCAGTTGAGGCTTTGATCGGACAACTACAGAAAATCACCTTTAAAAACTCAACATACCCTCATTCTGCCTTCATCGCCCAGCACAGTAGCTCCCTCCATCGCGTGAACGTCGGCAATCCATTTTCCCCTTCCACGCTCGAGCACCGCCGGCCATCCACTCCCTCCGCCAAGGTCGGCGG
Organism: Wurfbainia villosa; assembly: GCA_025175895.1. Lineage (NCBI taxonomy): Eukaryota > Viridiplantae > Streptophyta > Magnoliopsida > Zingiberales > Zingiberaceae > Wurfbainia > Wurfbainia villosa. Next base: position 53,353,340 of record CM046001.1, on the reverse strand, counting down.
TGGTCCACCCATCTCCTCCTCCATCCGGCCAGCATCTCATAGCTCCGCCCGATCACAGCGCCGGCAGCAGCTCACGCCTCCGCCATCTTCACCGCCCCGAGCTCTGTCGTCGCCCCGAGCTCTGTCGTCGCCGATCACCAGAGAGGGGATTCCCCTCCGGTTTCATTTCATTCCAGCCGCTTCACATCGCGCAACATAGCTCTCGCTCTCATAGGGCACAGCCGGCGATGGGGATCTTCTTCCACACGGATGAGAACTGCTGGCGCCGGCGCTGCTTCCACAGGCACGAGCGGGCAGAGACGGTGCACAGCAGTCCCCTTTCATCGCTCGACAGCGCCACAAGCAGTGGGCGGCAGATTCACCTTCTTCTTCGAGCGAGCGGAGAAAAGGGAAAACTAGGGGATTCCAACTGCTGCTCGGCCGGAGTTAGTCGTCACCGGTCATCTTCCCATCGAGGGCCTACACCTACCGCCTTCCACAGCCTTCCACATCCTTCTTCAGTGGATCCGACGAAGAAGCAAGTCCATCTGAAACCGCTGACGGGATTTCCACACCACAGCTATTCGTATCTCTTATGTGGATTCACGGAGGAGTCCACCGTCTTCTAGGTTCACCGGATTAGCGAGAACAAGAAGACATCGTCGATTTCCAGATTTGGAAGTTGAGCATCCGCATCAACCATTCGCTTTGGAGATTCGATTGAACTCTGTCAAACTCGTTGGCATTTTCTGCTCATGACTTTGGCACATTTTGATGGGGAGATTGTTTAATTACTACATTCATTGATTGAGTTGTAAGCTGTTAATTCCTCTATTTGATTTCGATTAAAATGTTAGTTATGTGGTTGTTTAGTTAACTTTCACTTATATTGTTTGATGAATTGTTGCTTAGAATAGTTCGTTCTATTTACTTTCAGTTTTCAATTGTTGAGTGCAGAATTTATCTTCATCGTTATGGTTTATCTCTTTAATTCCTATTACTAGTGTAGTTGCATAAACTTCAAAGCCAAACCCCATTTCAATAAGAAAAAAACTTAACTCGAGCATTGATTTACACCGTTACCTTCCTTGGGAGATGATCCGGGTCGTTCCCTGTGTTACTTTGGCATAGAGAAGGGTTTGGTAACTAAATTGTCAGGCGTTTCGCTTGTCAATTTTTGGCGCTGTTGTGGGGGAAGTTGTTAGCGGTGTTAGTTAGTTGTTAGAGTTGCAATAATTTCTTTTAGATATTCTTGCTTGTTTGAGCTTTCTAATCTTTTACTTTTGTGCAGTGCATAACAAGATCATCCAGCAAGGATTTACTTGATCTTGACCCAAAAATTGATCGGACTTTTCACTCATTGCAACGAGTACACCGGATTTCAACTGCAAGTAAGAGTGCTAGTCTTGTGGGATTTGATTCGGATATGGCAAACAATCGAACACTTAGGGAGCTTGCAGCACCAGATGTTTCTTATCATTCATTGTGCATTCAATATCCAGACCTTGATATAGATTTTGAGCTGCGATCTGGGATCATTCATCTACTGCCCAAATTCAATGGATTAGCTGGAGAAGACCTTACCCAACACTTACAGGAGTTCCATGCAGTTTGTTCAACCATGAAATCGCATGGCATCAGTGAGGAGGACATTAGCTTGAAGGCCTTTCCATTTTCATTAGCAGGAGGTGCAAAGGATTGGCTTTATGCTTTACCACCCGGATCTATCACATGTTGGGTTGAGATGAAGAGATCATTCCTAGAGAAATTTTTTTCATCTTCAAGGTCTGCGGCTATCAGAAGAAGTATCTGTGCAATTCAATAATTGATAGGACAGACATTGCATGAGTATTGGGAGTGTTTTGAAAAGTTATGTACCAGTTGTCCTCATCACCAGCTCAGTGAGCAGATACTCATTCAGTCATTCTATGAGGGACTACTTCCTATGGATCGATGTATAATTGATGCAGCTAGCGGGGGAGCACTGGTAAACAAGACACCTGTAGAAGCAAGGGAGCTCATCTCAATTATGGCCGCCAATGCACAGCAGTTTGGGAGCAGACAATTGCTTACCAGAGGGGTGAATGAGATTTTAGTGCCTAGAGCAGATAACCAGGAGCTTAAGGCTGAATTGCAGGAGCTAACTTCTATGGTTAGACAGATAGCTCTGAAGCAGGCTCAACAACCATTAATGCAATCTATTCAGCTGGTGAGCACTTGCGGGATTTGTTCTAGTTCCACTCATTTGACCGATGTTTGTCCCATGTTACAACAATAAGGGAGTTCTAACTTTACAGATTAGGCAGCTGCAATGAATGTCTTTCAACTGAGGTCTCAATTTTATCAGTCGCAACCTAGGTACAGGCAGTATGATCCCATGGCTCCCACGTACAACCCAGGATGGAGAGATCACCCAAATTTGAGGTATGAGAATATACAGCAGCAGCAGTCATATCAGCCACGTCTAGCTTTTCAGAGACCGTTGGCTGTTCATCAGAATGCAACTCCAGTTAAAGCACAACAGTCTCAACCTACAAGACCAGAGTCTTCAGTGCAAAAGTTGGAGGAGCTTGTTTAGCAGATGCAGCAGCAGATGCAACAACATATGCAACAGCAGATGCAAGAACAACAGAGGACGGATGCATCCATGCAGAATCTGGAGAGACAACTTAGTAGATAGCATCTAGCATTACACAGTCTCAGTCATAGGGGTCCAGTCAGTTACCTTCGCAAACCATTCCGAACCCCAGAGGTAATGTCAGTGCCATCACATTGCGTAGTGGTAAGACTACTTCTGATGCAGCAGCATCTACACTAGAGCCAGTTCCATATCCAGTATGTGAGGAGCAGAGAGATGCTTCACGGACCATATCGGATGCCCCAGTGTCTTTACCCTTTCCTCAGAGGCCAGTACCTTCAAGAAGACACACTGATGAATAAAAGGCAGAGGAACTTCAGGAGCTTGTGGACACATTTAGTAAAGTGGAAGTGAACATTCCATTATTGAGAGTCATCAAGCACATTCCAAAGTATGCTAAGTTTCTGAAGGATCTGTGCATTCATAAGAGAAAGCTTAAGAGGAATGAGTTGGTCAGCATGGGGAAAAATGTATCAAGTATGATTCAGCAGATGCCTCAGAAGTGCAAGGATCCTGGAGTATTTACCTTGCCATGTGTGATTGGAGACAACACTTTTGGAGATGCTATGCTAGACCTAGGAGCTTTTATTAATGTTATGCCTAAGTCTATTTTTCGTTGATATTGGACCACTCGATCTCGAGTTGTTATACTGATTGGCTAGCTAATCTAGTTTCGCACCAGTGAGTGATAGAGGATGTATTGGTCAGAGTAAAGGACTTGATTTTTCCAGCGGATTTATATATTTTGGATATGGAGGGAGATGCAGCTTCAGGCCAACCTCCACTGATTCTTGGATGATTGTTCCTGAAGACAGCAAGAACAAAAATTGATGTACATGCAGGAACGCTTACCATGGAGTTTGGCGACACAGTTGTCCAGTTCAATATTCCAGATGCAATGAGATATCCCACTGAGGATCATTCACTGTTGAGCATAGATGTGCTAGATGAGTTAAACTGCGAGGAGGCTGAGCATTTTGACACAGATTGGGTGAGCTATTTTGATGGTGCAGCTATTTCATTGGGAGACATTGGTTACGATGCAGGTGATGTAGAGGATTATGTTGGTGGCATAGATTTACTTTGTGAGGCTAGTTATGCTAAGGAAAAAGAGGTATCTACAGAGGAAGTAGATTCTGAGAAATCGCTTCCAAGGATTGTTCAGCCACCGAGGATTGAATTGAAAGCATTGCCTAAGCACCTTGAGTATGCCTACTTAGGTGAAGACAAGCATAGACCGGTCATTATTGCTATAGATCTTGAGCCAGAGAAGGAGCAGTGTCTACTAGATCTTCTCAGGCAACATCAGAAAACTATTGGGTGGACGATTGATGATATACCTGGAATTAGCCCTACTCTATGTCGGCACCGGATTTTCTTGGAGGATCAGGAAAAGACTATCTTTACATGCCCGTTTGGAACTTTCGCATACCGACATATGCCATTTGGGCTCTGCAATGCTCTAGGTACCTTCCAGCAGTGTATGATAAACATTTGTTCTGATCTATTAGAACATTGCATGAAAGTATTCATGGATGATTTTACTGTATATGACACCTCATTTGATACTTATTTGGATAGTTTGACACGAGACTTACATAGGTGCATAGAGACTGACCTGGTATTGAATTATGAAAAATGTCATTTCATGGTTACACATGGCATAGTTTTAGGTCATATAGTATCTAGGAAGGGTATTGAGGTAGATCCTGCAAAAATAAATACTATTTCTTTGTTATCTTACCTCGCATGCATGCGGGAAGTGTACTTTCTTCTTGGACATGCAGGATTCTACAGGCGATTCGTTAGAAATTTCAGCAAGGTTACTCTTCCCTGGTGGATTGACATTTACCCGACATGAGGGGAGTTTGTTCCTCTTCACTTCTTTCTTTTTGTACATACGCACTTTCCATTCATAGTCTATTCTGCAGTTTTATTTCTTTCGTGAGTTGTGAATAATCGATTCTTGGGTTCTATCGTATATCAAGTTCAATTTCGTAAGCATTCTTCTGAGACTCTGATGACGTAAAAGCTAGTTAAGTTTGGTTGTCGAACCTGGAGATCGATTGGACATGATTGATTGTATTGATTGCATTTGGTTACTTTTGTGGTGTTGAATTTTATTTTGAATAGACCAGGATTGATTATTTCATACACCTAGTGAGGATTTGAGCCTTCATGATTATTATTCTCCTTGTATGTGGGTAGCACTCATGCGTGTTAACACTTTAGAACTTGCTTTGTTCCTTATTGAGTCCACAGTACCATATATTGCATGATTATGATGAAGGCCACCTTGTTAGTTCAATTGATACTCTTGTTGATACATGTGCTTTTAATGAATATACTCCTCCATGTAGATAGACATTGCTTGTCCTTTTTCATTTATCCTTCTTCTATGACATGTCATGTTATTCTTTTTGTTGAGACATTTGAACTATATCATGTTGAATCTATTGCCCGAGACGGTCAAATTTAAGTGTGGGGGAGGAAATGATTGGGAGAGTCAAAGTTGAGGATTTATTGTAGAAAGGCTTGATTTAAATGCTACATGAGTGAACCATGCTTGATCACCATGGTCGAGCTATGTTTTATTTGCCTATGAGTGTATATTTGCATTGAGAGGCCATTAAGAAAAGAGCATGTCATTAAAAAAAATGATTCAAATAGAAAAAAAATAATTCTTGATGATAGAGGGCCCATAATAAAAAAAAGAAAGAAAGAAAAACTACTGACTTGAAAAAAAAGGATATTTTTAGATGACGTGCTATTTTCTTGAATGGAGAATGCTTCTTGTTGATGAGCTTTATTTATTTCTTTCTTGCATGAGATGGACAAATGTGTGTGTTTCTTGTGGACGAACATGGATGTGGAGAACGATAAAGGTTGTTAGTTTTGAGAACCGGAGGAGACGTGCATGGGCAATGTTTCATTGAATGCAACATGATAGAATTTCAATTGCCTCTTGTCTTCATTGCTTTCTATTTCTTATTTGTGCCATTCTTATATCTTGTGCTTGTTTTTCATTGCAATCCTTGAAAGTCCTTCTGAATCATGCATTCATGTGGTTGAAGTGGTGGAGAGTAGGAAATAAGCAAGCATATGGTAGTTCATAAACCATGAGTAGCTTGAGTGAACTCCACTATTACATGCGTATGAGAGCGAGAGAAACCACCACTTATCTTGTGAGGCTTAGTCATTCTTAGTCTATTCATGGTGCATTGAAGTCACCATGTTTGTTAACTTGTGTAAGATTTGAGTCCATGATTGCTTGAGTCTTTGAGAGTTGACAATCCTAGGTAACTTTCTTTCACGATTTTCTATGTATGCTTGTGAATTGCTAGAGAAATATACTTTCAGTTTACTTTTAGTTTTCTTTACTTGCTCGAGACGTGCAAGAATAAGTGTGGGGGAATTGATAACTATCATTTTGTCTTGTTATTTTGGTTGTTAATATCACTGATTTTATCCTCTCGAGTGATTTATTATTGATTATTATCATATTTTATGAGTTGGATATATTTTTGGACCTTATTGTAAATTCTCCTAAATTTTTTACTTATATGCAAATTTTACATCTTAATTGTAGGAGATCGAGATGAGACATTGGACTAGACTCAAGTTGGAACAAATATGGCTTCATCTAGGACCATAATGGGCATTTTAAGCTAGAAGAATCTTAGCCCTTCATCCATATCAAAAGAAGTTTATTCAAAGGGCTCATATCTGTTTAATCCTGACCGTCCGATGAGATCTGATTGATCTGACCCATCTATTTAAATCTGGAGAGATCTGATCCATACACTTAGATCCACACGTCTAACCTTCCATCCAGATCAAGTTGATCACGATCGGCCTTTTAGATTGATCAAATCCATCCATTTAGAGTTGGATTGATCACAATCGTTGGATGCAGTGTCTAATTCAATGATTAATCAAGGCAATTAAACCCTAGCTCTAATGGACGGCTGAGATCAGATGAGGCTTTGATCGGACGACTGCAGAAAATCACCTTTAAAAACTCAACATTTCCTCATTCTGCCTTCATCGCGCAGCACAGTAGCTCCCTCCATCGTGTGAACTCCGACGATCCATTTTCCCCTTCCACGCGCGAGCACCGTCGGCCGTCCACTCCCTCCGCCAAGGTCGACGGTGGTCCACCCATCTACTCCTCCATCCGACCAGCATCTCACAGCTCTGCACGATCACAGCGCCGGTAGCAGCTCACGCCTCCACCATCTTCACCGTCATCGTGCCATTTTCACCGCCCCGAGCTCTATCGCCGCCGATCACCGGAGAGGGGATTCCCCTCCGGTTTCATTTCATTCTAGTTGCTTTATCGCGCCGGCACAACTCTGCTCCGTCCAGCACTTCCACCTTCACAGCAGCCCAGTTCCAGCTTCTGTAGCTCTTTCATTTCGTCTAGCAGCTTCTTCACAGTATCGGTCAACACCAATTCCAGCAATTTCTGGTAGCTCTTTCAGCTTCTTCATTCTAGTCCGGCCAATATGACATCCACAGCAGCTCCGTCCATCCCTATTTGTTTTGATTGTCTTTTGATTTAGCTTGTTAAATGTTTCTAATAGATTCAATTTTCCATGTTTAGATTGCACGTATTCGATTTATTTTGTTTCATGCCTTGGTGGTGTTTGATGAAATGTCTCTTTGGATAATTAGGTCATAATTAGTTAGGTTAGATTTAATTTCATGCTTTACTTTAATTGCTCTCTTTTAATCATGTTTATGCAGTAGATTTCGTTAATGCATTGCTTATTTCATTTAGTTGTTAGTTAAATATGTTCTTCCCTTGAGCCTTAGCAGCCGCCTCCACCTTGCATCCATCCATTTTCTGTTGGTGCAATTGGCCCAGGTCACGATTGATCGGACTCAAGTTTGACTCGAGCGATGTTTTAATGTTTGACATGGAAGTTTGGCATCGATGTTTGACATTGATGTCTGATAATATTTTGGGGAGATTGTTGGCACAATCGACCCGGGTCATGATTGACCGGACTCGAGTTTAACTCGAGGGGGATTTTGATGGTTGACTGGAGTTGACCATGTCATGGAAAGTCCAAGTCTTGAGTACTTGGCATGTAAAGTCCAAGCATGGGTCTTGGCATGGAAATTCCAACATGGGTTGGCAAGTGAAAGTCCAAGCTTGAGTCATGGCATTTGAGAAGTTCAAGGGGTTTGATATTGGAGGCGTAAAGTCCAAGCAGGAGTCTTGGCAGCATAAGTCCAATGGTTGGCGGCGTAAAGTCCAAGCGGAGTCTTGGCAGCGTAAGTCCAATGTGCCTTAGTGGTGTAGACACCATTAGTATGACATAACTGATGGAAGCACTTGAAGGCTAGCGTATGGATGAACAAGTCATGGATAACTTGGAGGGATCCGATAGGCGCGAGGCTGACGGAGGTGGCTAGAAGGCTTAGGTCTAGGCTACGGGTGGTCTAGAAAGTATGGGGGCACCATACTTGGGTTAAACCTCATTTTTGAGTTTAAAACCTCATATTTGAAGTGTATCAATCGACTGAGATCATGTGGCAGTCGACTGGTGTGAGTCAACTAGGGTTTGACTGTGGGGAGTGCCCTAGCGATCATTGCTGATCGTGGGCGGTCGGTGATTGGCGAGCGATCGGCCCGATCTTGTGATCGATCGCTAATGCTCGATATTCGGGCCGCGAGAATGGGTTTGACTCATTTGCTAGGGTTAGTAGTCGTCCATTGAATTTTTTCAGCGTGGATTACACCGTTGTCTCACAAAGATAGCGATGACATCGATCAGTGATTCGGCGATCGATTGATCGACAATTTCCAACCCAAGCAGCAGCTTTAAATGGAGCTCGTGGAATCATAAGCGTTTCTTGAGAGCTTTTGGGGCGATTTACTGCTACAAATCAGGGTCTCCAAGTGCATTTCAAGCAACCAAAGATCAAGCATTCAAAAGAGAAATTGTAAAGTAGTTGTCTTTACTTGTATTGTATTTCATTATTATAATTGCTTGTATTTGTTCCTTACTATTGTAAGATTATTTGTACGAGGTTTCTCCACCTCCGAATTGTTCCTAGAAGGAGTTTATTTAGTAGTGGTGTGTGATTGGCATCGCTTGGGCTCTTACGAGCCCAATCCGTGGAGTAGGATCCATTCGGTTCCGAACCATGTTACATAGTTGTGTTTGCGTGTTTGTCTATTTCGTTATTGCTTTATTATTATTTCGCTGCGTGCTAACGAAGATTGTAGAGACAAGGACGAACGAATTCCATCAACTTACTAGCACGACCCTATTCACCCCCTCTAGCGGTCACCGTTTCCTCTACATTTTCCTCCACTGATTCGAGGAGGAACCGCTTCATCAAGTGATTTCGGCGACGTCCTCCATCTCCACAGCTCATCCACCTTCTCCTTCAGATTCGAGGAGGAGTCCGCCCCGACAACACTTCTTCGAGCTCAACCGGATCCGCGAGAGTTTAGAGTATCCATCTAACTACTGGATTCAAGAGTTTGCACCATTCTGTTGGGTTTTCGGCACCGCGGCGTGTGTGTGTTCGATCACGTTTCGCAAACATGAGCACAGTGGAAGCAATAAAAATAATAAATCTACATTTATTACAACACACACAACACACGCATGCATATTACAACAAGTGTAGACATAACCGTAAATTTAAATTTGCAATAAAAGGAAATTTATCTACGTTATACCTTTCGTATGACGTGTAGCGGGAACGACATCAACCGGAATGATCCTCGCTAGAATCGTCTCTATCCGTATCCACGCCGAGTTCCTCGGGATGACTTCGCTAAGCCACGAGCTTCGTCTTCGTACGGGTTACTAGCCTTGTGTTGAAGACGACGTGATCGAGAGTTGATCACGATCCGAATCCAAATTCGGATCCTAATACGAGTTCTCAAAACTCGCTTCTCCGGAGAGGTATTCGTCAACCAATTGACGAATCCTTCATCCTCCACCACAGAGGATTACCGGAGATCGAATCCCCGGTAAGTTAGCCGCTGTCGGAGCTCTAACCGTCGTCCAAACGATGCTCCGACGAGAGGAGAACAAGCTGTCCAGAAAACTGGACAGCTTTGGTGGAGGTGATAGGCGCCGGCCAACCAAGGGAGATAGAGCTCACCTTGATGCCAAACTTGAAGGAGATCACCGGAGCACTAACCGGCAGCAGCTCGACGCCGGCGAGGGAGAAGCTTACGGAGGCCGGTTGGAGGAGCAATGGGCGGCGGCAATGGAGTTGGCGCCAACTCCTTCAATGGGGTGGGCGGCAACTCTAACTTAGGGTTTTTGGATTAGGGCTTAATTATCCCTTAAGCCCTCTTTTATAGAGAACTAATTCTCTTAATGGTTATTGGATCATAACCATTAGGCCCGTTAACCCGCTCCATTAAGATAAGTTAAAATAAACCAAACCATGATGGTTTATTTTAAGTTAAAATGAACCGAACCAACTTTTGGTTCATTCGTTTAAAATAAACCAAACCCTTTGGTTTATTCTCCTCCATTGGATTAGAACCAAACCATTTTGGTTCATCCATTATGTCTTCATAAGACACGGCCCATCCACGCTTCCATTGCGACTGAAACGATTTCATGCTCGCTTCATATTTGGTCCAACCAAACCTAGTTTCTCTCGGTCTGAGAATCCCATTCTCAAGCTCGTTTTAAATCCTTTGGATTACGCTCGTTATGCGTGTGACCAAATAGGTTCTCGGTTTATGTTGGTCGTCTATAATTAACCATTAATTATAGAACGATCATGAGTGACACCTAGTAGTACATCATGATCCCCAATTAACCGAAAAGATCAACGGTTGATCCAGAACTATTTCTGAAACTCTTCAGCAACTCGAATGATTCGTGCCCCATTTCCTTCACTCATCTTATACCCACTTGGTTCAGGACATGGTCTATTGTGTCAGTCCCCACTAGGCTGACTACGTCACACCTAGCCCAAGTATCATTTCCTCGTCCTACGGATTCTAGTTACTCCACATGTATCGAAGAGTACCTTACTCTAAACATGTAATGCTTTGGCCAAAGACTTTAGTAACAATCCGACGAGAGGCCATGGGTATACATCTCCTCGCAAGGAGTGGTGAATCCTTTTTAGGCTATTCAAACACCTTCGATCACTTCGACTTATACCCAATCATCCCGGGTCCACATCTCCTTAGAGATGTTTGCTTAAGACGTCAAAGCATAAGTCTCCATGATCAAGATGACTTGAATACCGCAAGTCAAAGGAACATCGCACTTAAGCTACAGTAAGAACTTCATTGACATATCTATATATGCAGAGAACCATATGAAGTCTTACGTCACTCCAATGAACTAGTTACTATAACTAGCATCCACGATTAACTCCGACATCACAATGTCTCCACAAAGGAGAATCACCGCTTGATACACCAAGGAGTATACTGTGCTAGTCTCGACAGAATTGATGGTGTCCAAATCCATCAATTCATCGACTAGGGATAATTCCGATACATCACAATTACACATGTAGATACTCACTAGTTGTGATCCAATCACAAATTCTCTCATGCTGTGAATCGTATCGTGGACATTCAAGAAATGAGTTTAAGATCCAATCAAATACATAAAACATGTATACTCAAATAGTGAATCTTCATTTATCATATAAATGGTTCATACATAAGGCGATTGCCTTAGGACATCTCTCATATATTACTAACAGACTTCACTTGGCCTAATGCCAATCGCTACGATCCAATACCATAAGCTCAACATGACCTCAAACTTATTTTGAGGTAATGCCTTAGTCAAAGGATCCGCTAAGTTCCTTTCAAAGGGAATTTTCTCGATTTGTATTTCGCTCCATCGATGATCTCTCGATAAGATGATAGCGGCGTACATACATGTTTGATCATCGATGAGACCACATCAAGTTCATGAGATGAACTTTTGATCCAAACCGCCTTTGTCGCCTAAAGCCGCAATGTATTCTCGCTTTAGTGGCGTAATCCGCTATAGTGTCAAGCTTGGAACCTTCCAACTTATTGCGCCTCCATTCTGTGAATACATACCTGCACAAAGACATGGAATCATCCTTGTCTGTCGAGCCGCATCTGTATACCCACGTATCACCATGTACCCTTCTCCATATATTAGGAACGCATCCTTAGTTCTTCTTAAGTACTTAAGGATCGTCTTAACAGTCACCCAATGATCCATTCCTGGATCAGACTGGTATCTGCTCGTGACACTCAGAGCATACTATACATCGGGCCTCGTTCATAACATAGCATACATGATAGATCCTATTGCGGATGCATAGGGAATCTTACTCATGCAAATCCTCTTGTCTTCTGTGCACGGACACATAGACTTCGAAAGGTGTACCCCATGCCTGATGGGTAGGAAACCTTTCTTTGATTCTGACATGCTAAACCTCTTTAGCACTCGATCTATATATGTAGACTGTGAAAGACCAAGCAACTGTTTTGATCTATCTCTATAGATCTTAATCCCGAGGATGTAGGTTGCTTCTCCCAGGACTTTTATGGAGAATATCTTGGATAACCACACCTTAACTGACTGTAAGATTGAAACATCGTTTCCTATAAGTAATATGTCATCAACATATAATACTAGGAACACAACTGCACTCCCACTAACCTTCTTGTACACACAAGGTTCGTCTGGATTTTGTGAGAAATCAAACTTTTTGATGGTCTCATCAAAACGGATATTCCAGCTCCTGGATGCTTGCTTCAATCCATAAATGGACCGTCGCAATTTGCATACCTTGGTTTTATCAACCGATGTGAAACCCTCAGGTTGTATCATATACACGTCCTCGAGCAGGTTTCCATTAAGGAAAGCTGTTTTCACATCCATCTGTCATATCTCATAATCATAATGAGCCGCTATGGCCAGGAGCATCCGAATGGATTTAAGCATAGCTAAAAGTAATAGGTTTCACATAATCAACACCTTGTTTTTGACGATATCCTTTCGCCACCAATCTAGTCTTATAGGTAATCACATTACCATCCATGTCGGTTTTCTTCTTGAAAACCCACTTGCACCCTATAGGCTTTATCTCATTCAGGTGGGTCAACCAAGTTCCAAACTTGGTTTTCATACATGGAATCCATTTCCGACTTCATGGCACCAAGCCACTTATCCCTTTCTGAATATGTCAGCACTTCTTCATAACTGGTAGGCTCCTCATCATCAATGAGTAACACGTCTGCTCGATCGATTCACTTACGAGAAATCCATATCTCTCGTGAATATTGCGTGTTCTACCAGATGATCTACGAAGATGTGGTGTTACAATAGGTCCAAATCGATTGCTCATCACTATGAGTTGTACCGTCAGGCTTCACTGTATCTCATCAATGTCTATTTGAGTCTCTCGAGCCTCCTCAAGCTCGACGACACTCCCACGCTTTCTTGCAAGAGAAACTCTTTCTCTAGAAACACAAAGATGCCTTGAAACAAACACCTTTGTTCCACAGATGATAGAATTGGTAACCCCTTGTTTCCTTAGGGTATCCAACAAATAGACATTTATCAGACTTAGCATCCAATTTGTCTGATACAGTCCGCTTCACATAAGCAGGACAACCCCATATCTTCAAGTAAGATACATGATGTTTCTTACCATTTCATATCTCATATGGAGTAGTTGAGACTACCTTGGTAGGCATTCTGTTTAACAAGTAAACAGCTGTCTGAAGTGCATAACCCCAAAAGAACTTTGGAAGAGTCGCATGATTCATCATTGACCTGACCATGTCCAACAAGGTCCGGTTACGCCTCTCAGATACACCATTATGCTGTGGTGTATAGGGCGGAGTCCATTGAGACAATATACCATTGTCTCTTAGATAATCAAGAAACTCTTGACTTAAGTATTCACCACCTCGATCCGATCGAAGTTTTTTAATACTCTTATCATGTTGTTTCTCTACTTAATTTCTAAATTCTTTGAACCTTTCAAAGGCTTCAGACTTGTGTTTCATCAAGAACACATACCCAAACCGTGAGTGATCATCGGTGAAGGTAATGAAGTAGCTATAGCCTCCTAAAGCTTGAGTTGACATAGGTCCACATACATCAGTATGTATTAGACCTAGTAACTCTCCCACTCGTTCACCTTTTCCAGTAAAAGGTAACTTAGTCATCTTGCCTTTTAAGCATGATTCGCATATATCGTATGAATCCAATTCAAACGATTCTAGAATTCCACATTTGTGTAATTCGGACATGCGTTTCTTGCTTACATGGCCAAGACGACAATGCCACATATAGGAGTCTATTTGATTATCCTTTTGAGCACGCGTGTTGCTCGCTTCGATATTGAAGATGTCACTAGATACGTCCAATGTATAAACACCATTGCTTAAAGTTCCAGTCCCATAAAGAACTCCATTCGAAGTTATGTAACAACAATTATTACTAAAAGTCAAATGGTACCCATTTCTATTTAAACAAGAAATAGAAATGATGTTCTTTATCAACGAAGGAACATAAAAGCAATTGTCCAGTTCTAAGACAAGTCCTGTAAGGAGTTTCAACAAATGTGTTCCAATGGCGACTGCAGCAACCTTTACTCCATTCCCAACATGCAAATTTGACTCTCCCTTGATGAGTCTTCTTCTATTCCTTAGCCCATGTATGTCATTACATATATGTGAGCCACACCCAGTATCCAATACCCAAGTGTTTGAGGAAATAGAATGACAATCAATAACGAAGATATCTGAAGAAGATGGGGCATCCGATGCCTTATTCTTCTTCACGGACTCAAGATAAATCTTGCACTTTCTTCGCAAATGGCTCTCCTTGCAATAATGATGGCAAGTTTCCTTTTGTGCTAGTTCTACCTTCTTAGCCTTTCTCTTCTTTCCCTTCTGCTGTTCCTTTGACTTCCTCTTAGAACCTTTCTTCGAGGAATCAACTAATAGCACCGTCCCCTGCTCATGCTTCTCAGAAGACTCCACAGTCTTCAGCATATTGAGCAGTACCACAGATGAACCTTCTAGCATCTCAGAGGTGAAGAGGAGCTTTGAGACTTCGAACCTTTCGAATCTCACTTGCTCATCAACCAACTCACAAAGATGAAGGACTACGATATGAGCATCCATATGCTCATGCTGCTTTCGTAGCTTGGGTTCCATCGCAGCTAACATGATGCAACTTGTCAGTTCAGAATCAGTCACATGTTTCTGATAGACCAATAATTGGTTCGGAGTTGCATCGTCACTAGGATGGACGGGAAGAGGCGCTTCGAGGACATACACAAGCTTTTCACCTTGAGAATAATTCTCAAGTTTCTAATCCACTCCAAGAAGTTCGGCCCACTCAATTTATTCGAATCCAAAATGGAACGCAAATTAAAAGACAACATGATCAATTTTAGAAATACAAAACGAGCATATATGAGAAAGATGATTTTTAAAATGCATCAATATACATTTATAAATCCCATTCATTTTTCGAATTTCAAAAACCCCAAAATCACTTCGAGAGATCGTAGGTCCATCTCCGAATGGGCTGATATCCATCATAGTTATGAACAACCTTGGAGAGAGTCCAACAAGCCATTCATAACTACGACGGTAGGTATCATCAATACCGATTGCATATCACGTATATGCAACTATCACAATGTGCTATCAACTAATTGAATGTTCACACATACGTTGGGTTGTTAACACATTAACAAGTATGCATCATATGCATAGCACCCAACTTCACCTCCCTTTACATCGACCTTGGAGAGAGTCCAACAAGCCGATGCTCCAGGTTAAAGCCAACCCATTAATCGGGAAACAGTTTTAATATGGTTAGAGCGCATTCAACCAATTAGCCCAGCTTGGAGAAAGTCCAACAACCAAAGCTAACGATTGACCTCTGACTCTTACCATATTAGTATTAAACTATTCCATGGTTTGAACATGTTCGGGTTCGAGCCGGGCTTGGAGAGAGTCCAACAACCCAAACAAGAAACGAAACTCTGGTTCTAACCATATTAATGGAAGGTGTAGGCTTTAATATTGTTTAAGGGTTTTTATGTCTCATCCTCTTTGTATGCAAATAACTATTATCTACATGGCATGACATATATGGCATACATCTACATGTCACGACACGCATGACATAATGTTATGCATCTAATGCAATTACATGACATACTATTATGTCATGTATATATTTCCTTATATGTCATAACTATTTATGGAAATAAAATATGTTTAAGATTTGATTCTCCAAATCAAATCATAATTAAATTAGGAAACAAATTTCCAAATCTAATCACATATTTTATTTATGGAATTATTTGATTAAGGAAAATCTATTTAGAAAACCAATTTCCTAAATCATTAAAACTACTTATGGAAATAAAATATTTTAAGATTTGATTTCCCAAATCAAATCAAGATTAAATTAGGAAATAAATTTCCAAAATCTAATCAAATATTTTAGTTATGGAAAATATCAATTTCCATAAATACTTCCAACTTTCCAAAAGTGGAAGATTTCCATAAATACTTCTAGACTTTCCAAAATTGAAAAATTTCCATAAATACTTATAAATTTCCAAAATTAGAAAATTTATAGAAATAACATTATGACTATCGCAAAACCATTTTACGATTATGTCGAAACACAACCTGGGCTCTGATACCACTGTTGGGTTTCCGGCACCGCGGCGTGTGTGTGTTCGATCACGTTTCGCAAACATGAGCACAGCGGAAGCAATAAAAATAATAAATCTACATTTATTACAACACACACAACACACGCATGCATATTACAACAAGTGTAGACATAACTGTAAATTTAAATTTGTAATAAAAGGAAATTTATCTATGTTATACCTTTCGTATGACGTGTAGCGAGAACGACATCAACCGGAACGATCCTCGCTAGAATCGTCTCTATCCATATCCACGCCGAGTTCCTCGGGATGACTTCGCTAAGCCACGAGCTTCGTCTTCGTACGGGTTACTAGCCTCGTGTTGAAGACGACATGATCGAGAGATGATCACGATCCGAATCCAAATTCGGATCCTAATACGAGTTCTCAAAACTCGCTTCTCCGGAGAGGTATTCGTCAACCAATTGACGAATCCTTCGTCCTCCACCTCAGAGGATTACCGGAGATCGAATCCCCGGTAAGTTAGCCACTGTCGGATCTCTAACCGTCATCCAAATGATGCTCCGACGAGAGGAGAACAAGCTGTCCAGAAAACTGGACAGCTTTGGTGGAGGTGATAGGCGCCGGCCAACCAAGGGAGATAGAGCTCACCTTGATGCCAAACTTGAAGGGAAGGAAGCAGCCTTCTGGACGCCGGTTGGAGGAGCAATGGGCGGCGGCAATGGAGTTGGCGCCAACTCCTTCAATGGGGTGGGCGGCAACTCTAACTTAGGGTTTTTGGATTAGGGCTTAATTATCCCTTAAGCCCTCTTTTATAGAGAACTAATTCTCTTAATGGTTATTGGATCATAACCATTAGGCCCGTTAACCCGCTCCATTAAGATAAGTTAAAATAAACCAAACCATGATGGTTTATTTTAAGTTAAAACGAACCGAACCAACTTTTGGTTCATTCGTTTAAAATAAACCAAACCCTTTGGTTTATTCTCCTCCATTGGATTAGAACCAAACCATTTTGGTTCATCCATTATGTCTTCATAAGACATGGCCCATCCATGCTTCCATTGCGACTGAAACGATTTCATGCTCGCTTCATATTTGGTCCAACCAAACCTAGTTTCTCTCGGTCTGAGAATCGCATTCTCAAGCTCGTTTTAAATCGTTTGGATTACGCTCGTTATGCGTGTAACCAAATAGGTTCTCGGTTTATGTTGGCCGTCTATAATTAACCATTAATTATAGAACGATCATGAGTGGCACCTAGTAGTACATCATGATCCCCAATTAACCGAAAAGATCAACGGTTGATCCAGAACTATTTCTGAAACCCTTCAGCAGCTCGAATGATTCGTGCCCCATTCCCTTCACTCATCTTATACCCACTTGGTTCAGGACATGGTCTATTGTGTCAGTCCCCACTTGGCTGACTACGTCACACCTAGCCCAAGTATCATTTCCTCGTCCTACGGATTCTAGTTACTCCACATGTATCGAAGAGTACCTTACTCTAAACATGTAATGCTTTGGCCAAAGAATTTAGTAACAATCCGACGAGAGGCCATGGGTATACATCTCCTCGCAAGGAGTGGTGAATCCTTTATAGGCTATTCAAACACCTTCGATCACTTCGACTTATACCCAATCATCCCGGGTCCACATCTCCTTAGAGATGTTTGCTTAAGATGTCAAAGCATAAGTCTCCATGATCAAGATGACTTGAATACCGCAAGTCAATGGAACATCGCACTTAAGCTACAGTAAGAACTTCATTGACATATCTATATATGCAGAGAACCATATGAAGTCTTACGACTGGTCACTCCAATGAACTAGTTACCATAACTAGCATCCACGATTAACTCCGGACATCACAATGTCTCCAGCCAGTGAGAATCAGCTGCTTGGATATACCAAGGATTATACCTCGTGCTAGTCTCGACAGAATTGATGGTGTCCAAATCCATCAATTCATCGACTAGCGATAATTCCGATACATCACAATTACACATGTAGAGATACTCACTAGTTGTGATCCAATCACAAATTCTCTCATGCTGTGAATCGTATCGTGGACATTCAGTAAATGAGTTTAAGATCCAATCAAATACATAAAACATGTATACTCAAATAGTGAATCTTCATTTATCATATAAATGGTTCGTACATAAGGCGATTGCCTTAGGACATCTCTCATATATTACTAACAGACTCCCACTTGGCCTAATGCCAATCGCTACGGTATCCAATACCATAAGCTCGAACATGACCCTCAAACTTATTTTGAGGTAATGCCTTAGTCAAGGGATCCGCTAAGTTCCTTTCAGTGGGAATTTTCTCGATTTGTATTTCGTTCCTACTGATGATCTCTCTGATAAGATGATAGCGGCGAAGCACATGTTTGGATCATTGATGAGACCACATCAAGTTCAGAGATGAACTTTTGATCCAAACTGCTTCCTTTGCTGCTTCCAAAGCTGCAATGTATTCTGCCTTAGTGGCAGAATCCGCTATAGTGTCAAGCTTGGAACCTTTCCAACTTATTGCGCCTCCATTCTAGGTGAATACATACCCAGACCGAGACATGGAATCATCCTTGTCTGTCTGGAGCTGGCATCCCTATACCCACGTATCACCATGTACCCTTCTCCATATATTAGGAACACATCCTTAGTTCTTCTTAAGTACTTAAGGATCGTCTTAACAGTCGCCCAATGATCCATTACTGGATCAGACTGGTATCTGCTCGTGACACTCAGAGCATACGATACATCGGGTCTCGTACATAACATAGCATACATGATAGATCCTATTGCGGATGCATAGGGAATCTTACTTATGCAAATCCTCTCGTCCTCTGTGCGCGGACACATAGACTTCGAAAGGTGTACCCCATGCCTGATGGGTAGGAAACCTTTCTTGGATTCCGACATGCTAAACCTCTTTAGCACTCGGTCTATATATGTAGACTGCGAAAGACCAAGCAACCGTTTTGATCTATCTCTATAGATCTTAATCCAGAGGATGTAGGTTGCTTCTCCCAGGTCTTTCATGGAGAATGTCTTGGATAACCAAACCTTCACTGACTGTAAGATTGAAACATCGTTTCCTATAAGTAGTATGTCATCAACATATAATACTAGGAACACGACTGCACTCCCACTAACCTTCTTGTACACACAAGGTTCGTCTGGATTTTGTGAGAAATCAAACTTTTTGATGGTCTCATCAAAACGGATATTCCATCTCCTGGATGCTTGCTTCAATCCATAAATGGACCGTCGAAATTTGCATACCTTGGTTTTATCAACCGATGTGAAAACCTCAGGTTGTATCATATACACGTCCTCGAGCAGGTTTCCATTAAGGAAAGCTGTTTTCACATCCATCTGTCATATCTCATAATCATAATGAGCCGCTATGGCCAGGAGCATCCGAATGAATTTAAGCATAGCTACAGGCGAATAGGTTTCGTCATAATCAACACCTTGTTTTTGACGATATCCTTTCGCCACCAATCTAGCCTTATAGGTAATCACATTACCATCCATGTCGATTTTCTTCTTGAAAACCCACTTGCACCCTATAGGCTTTATCCCTTCAGGTGGGTCAACCAAGTTCCGAACTTGGTTTTCATACATGGAATCCATTTCCGACTTCATGGCACCAAGCAACTTATCCCTTTCTGAACTTGTCAGCACATCTTCATAACTGGTAGGCTCCTCATCATCAATGAGTAACACGTCGTTCGATTCACTTACGAGAAATCCATATCTCTCAGGAATATTGCGTGTTCTACCAGATCTACGAAGATGTGGTGTTACAATAGGTCTAGCCAATTGCTCATCACTATGACTTGTCGGCTGTTGTGCTTCACCAGGTATCTCATCAATGTCTATTTGAGTCTCTCGAGCCTCCTCAAGCTCGATGACACTCCCACTGTTTTCTTGCAAGAGAAACTCTTTCTCTAGAAACACAACATGCCTTGAAACAAACACCTTTTGTTCCACAGGATGATAGAATTGGTAACCCCTTGTTTCCTTAGGGTATCCAATAAATAGACATTTATCAGACTTAGCATCCAATTTGTCTGATACAGTCCGCTTCACATAAGCAGGACAACCCCATATATTCAAGTAAGATACATGAGGTTTCTTACTATTCCATATCTCATATGGAGTAGTTGAGACTACCTTGGTAGGCATTCTATTTAACAAGTAAACAGCTGTCTGAAGTGCATAGCCCCAAAAGGACTTGGGAAGAGTCGCATGATTTATCATTGACCTGACCATGTCCAACAAGGTCTGGTTATGCCTCTCAGATACACCATTATGCTGTGGTGTATATGACGGAGTCCATTGAGACAATATGCCATTGTCTCTTAGATAATCAAGAAACTCTTGACTTAAGTATTCACTACCTCGATCCGATCGAAGTATTTTAATACTCTTGTCATGTTGTTTCTCTACTTCATTTCTGAATTCTTTGAACCTTTCAAAGGCTTCAGACTTGTGTTTCAACAAGAACACATACCCAAACCATGAGTGATCATCGGTGAAGGTAATGAAGTAGCTATAGCCTCCTAAAGCTTGAGTTGACATAGGTCCACATACATCAGTATGTATTAGACCTAGTAACTCTCCCACTCGTTCATCTTTTCCAGTAAAAGGTAACTTAGTCATCTTGCCTTTTAAGCATGATTCACATGTATCATATGAATCCTATTCAAATGATTCCAGAATTCCACATCGGTGTAATTCGGACATGCATTTCTTGCTTACATGGCCAAGACGACAATACCACATGTAGGAGTCTAATTGATTATCTTTTCGAGCACGCTTGTTGCTCGCTTCGATATTGAAAATATCACTAGATACGTCCAATGTATAAACACCATTGCTTAAAGTTCCAGTCCCTTAAAGAACTCCATTCAAAGTTATGTAACAACAATTGTTACTAAAAGTCAAATGGTACCCATTTCTATTTAAACAAGAAATAGAAATGATGTTCTTTATCAACGAAGGAACATAAAAGCAATTGTCCAGTTCTAAGACAAGTCCTACAGGGAGTTTCAACAAATATATTCCGATGGCGAGTGTAGCAACCGTTGCTCCATTCCCAACACGTAAATTTGACTCTCTCTTGACGAGTCTTCTTTTATTCCTTAGCCCATGTATGTCATTACATATATGTGAGCCACACCCAGTATCAAATACCCAAGTGTCTGAGGAAATAGAATGACAATCAATAAGGAAGATTTTTGAAGAAGATGGGGCATCCGATGCCTTATCCTTCTTCACGGACTCAAGATAAATCTTGCACTTTCTTCGCAAATGGCCCTACTTGCCATAATGATGGCAAGTGCCCTTTTGAGCTAGTTTTGCCTTTTTAGCCTTTTTCTTCTTCCCCTTCTGTTGTTCCTTTGACTCCCTCTTAGAACCTTTCTTCGAGGAATCAACTAACAACACCGTCCCCTGCTCATGCTTCTCAGAAGGCTCCACAGTCTTCAACATATTGAGCAGTACCACAGATAAACCTTCTTGCATCTCAGAGGTGAAGAGGAGCTTGGAGACTTCGAACCTTTCGAATCTCACTTGTTTATCAAACAACTCATAAAGATGAAGGACTACGATATGAGCATCCATATGCTCATGCTGCTTTCGTAGCTTGGGTTCCATCGCGGCTAGCATGATGCAACTTCGAGTGAATCGTCACATGTTTCTGATAGACCAACAATTGGTCCGGAGTTGCATCGTCACTAGGATGGGCGGGAAGAGGCGCTTCGAGGACATACACAAGCTTTTCACCTTGAGAACAATTCTCAAGTTTCTAAGCCAGTCCAAGAAGTTCGGCCCAGTCAATTTATTCGAATCCAAAATGGAACGCAAATTAAAAGACAACATGATCAATTTTAGAAATACAAAACGAGCATATATAAGATAGATGATTTTTTAAAATGCATCATTATACATTCATAAATCCCATTCATTTTTCGAATTTCAAAAATCCCAAAATCACTTCGGGAGATCGTAGGTCCATCTCCGAATGGGCTGATATCCATCATAGTTATGAACAACCTTGGAGAGAGTCCAACAAGCCATTCATAACTACGACGGTAGGTATCATCTATACCGATTGCATATCACGTATATGCAACTATCACAATGTGCTATCAACTAATTGAATGTTCACACATACATCGGGTTGTTAACACATTAACAAGTATGCATCATATGCATAGCAGCCAACTTCACCTCTCTTCACATCGACCTTGGAGTGAGTCCAACAAATCGATGCTCCAAGTTAAAGCCGACCCATTAATCGCGAAATAGTTTTAATATGGTTAGAGCGCATTCAACCAATTAGCCCAGCTTGGAGAGAGTCCAACAACCAAAGCTAACGATTGACCTCTGACTCTTACCATATTAGTATTAAACTATTCCATGGTTTGAACATGTTCGGGTTCGAGCCTGGCTTGGAGAGAGTCCAACAACCCAAACAAGAAACGGAACTCTGGTTCTAACCATATTAATGGAAGGTGTAGGCTTTAATATTGTTTAAGGGTTTTATGTCTCATCCTCTTTGCATGCAAATAACTATTATCTACATGACATGGCATACATGACATACATCTACATGTCACGACACGCATGTCATAATGTTATGCATCTAATGAAATTACATGGTATACAATTATGTCATGTATATTTTCTTATATGTCATAACTATTTATGGAAATAAAATATGTTTAAGATTTGATTCTCCAAATCAAATCATAATTAAATTAGGAAACAAATTTCCAAATCTAATCACATATTTTATTTATGGAATTATTTGATTAAGGAAAATCTATTTAGGAAACCAATTTTCTAAATCATTAAAACTACTTATGGAAATAAAATATTTTAAGATTTGATTTCCCAAATCAAATCATGATTAAATTAGGAAACAAATTTCCAGAATCTAATCAAATATTTTATTTATGAAAATATCAATTTCCATAAATACTTCCAACTTTCCAAAAGTGGAAGATTTCCATAAATACTTCTAGACTTTCCAAAATTGAAAAATTTCCATAAATACTTATAAATTTCCAAAATTAGAAAATTTCCAGAAATAACATAATGACTATCGCAAAATCATTTTACGATTATGTCGAAACACAACCTGGGCTCTGATACCACTGTTGGGTTTCCGGCACCGCGGCGTGTGTGTGTTCGATCACGTTTCGTAAACATGAACACAGTGGAAGAAATAAAAATAATAAATCTGCATTTATTACAACACACACAACACACGCATGCATATTACAACAAGTGTAGACATAACCGTAAATTTAAATTTGCAATAAAAGGAAATTTATCTACGTTATACCTTTCGTATGACGTGTAGCGGGAACGACATCAACCGGAATGATCCTCGCTAGAATCGTCTCTATCCGTATCCACGCCGAGTTCCTCGGGATGACTTCGCTAAGCCACGAGTTTCGTCTTCGTACGGGTTACCAGCCTCGTGTTGAAGACGACGTGATCGAGAGATGATCACGATCCGAATCCAAATTCGGATCCTAATACGAGTTCTCAAAACTCGCTTCTCCGGAGAGGTATTCGTCAACCAATTGACGAATCCTTCATCCTCCACCTCAGAGGATTACCGGAGATCGAATCCCCGGTAAGTTAGCCGCTGTCGGAGCTCTAACCGTCGTCCAAACGATGCTCCGACGAGAGGAGAACAAGCTGTCCAGAAAACTGCACAGCTTTGGTGGAGGTGATAGGCGCCGGCTAACCAAGGGAGATAGAACTCACCTTAATGCCAAACTTGAAGGAGATCACCGGAGCACTAACCGGCAGCAGCTCGACGCCGGCGAGGGGGAAGGTTAGCACCTTCTGGACGCCGGTTGAAGCCTCAAGGTGGGCGGCGGCAAGGAGGAGGAGAGTTGGCGCCGAATTTCTCCAAGGAGAGGTGGGCGGCAACTTAGGGTTGTGGATTAGGGCTTAATTATCCCTTAAGCCCTCTTTTATAGAGAACTAATTCTCTTAATGGTTATTGGATCATAACCATTAGGCCCGTTAACCCGCTCCATTAAGATAAGTTAAAATAAATCAAACCATGATGGTTTATTTTAAGTTAAAACGAACCGAACCAACTTTTGGTTCATTCGTTTAAAATAAACCAACCCCTTTGGTTTATTCTCCTCCATTAGATTAGAACCAAACCATTTTGGTCCATCCATTATGTCTTCATAAGACACGGCCCATCCACGCTTCTATTGCGACTGAAACGATTTTATGCTCGCTTTATGTTTGGTCCAACCAAACTTAGTTTCTCTCGGTCTGAGAATCCCATTCTCAAGCTCATTTTAAATCCTTCGGATTACACTCGTTGTGCGTGTGACCAAATAGGTTCTCGGTTTATGTTGGCCGTCTATAATTAACCATTAATTATAGAACGATCATGAGTGGCACTTAGTAGTACATCATGATCCCCAATTAACCGAAAAGATCAACGGTTGATCTAGAACTATTTCTGAAACCCTTCAGTAGCTCGAATGAATCGTGCCCCATTCCCTTCACTCATCTTATACCCACTTGGTTCAGGACATGGTCTATTGTGTCAGTCCCCACTAGGCTGACTACGTCACACCTAGCCCAAGTATCATTTCCTCGTCCTACGGATTCTAGTTACTCCACATGTATCGAAGAGTACCTTACTCTAAACATGTAATGCTTTGGCCAAAGACTTTAGTAACAATCCGACGAGAGACCATGGATATACATCTCCTCGCAAGGAGTGGTGAATCCTTTATAGGCTATTCAAACACCTTCGATCACTTCGACTTATACCCAATCATCCCGGGTCCACATCTCCTTAGAGATGTTTGCTTAAGATGTCAAAGCATAAGTCTCCATGATCAAGATGACTTGAATACCGCAAGTCAAAGGAACATCGCACTTAAGCTACATTAAGAACTTCATTGACATATCTATATATGCAGAGAACCATATGAAGTCTTACGGCTGGTCACTCCAATGAACTAGTTACCATAACTAGCATCCACGATTAACTCCGGACATCACAATGTCTCCAGCCAGTGAGAATCAGCTGCTTGGATATACCAAGGAGTATACCTCGTGCTAGTCTCGACAGAATTGATGGTGTCCAAATCCATCAATTCATCGACTAGGGATAATTCCGATACATCACAATTACACATGTAGAGATACTCACTAGTTGTGATCCAATCTAAATTCTCTCATCTTTGTGAATCGTATCGTGGACATTCAGTAAATGAGTTTAAGATCCAATCAAATACATAAAACATGTATACTCAAATAGTGAATCTTCATTTATCATATAAATGGTTCATACATAAGGTGATTGCCTTAGGACATCTCTCATATATTACTAACAAAGACTGCGTCCGCGGTGCTATCCTTTGTTACCACTGTTGGTTGGACTTTCTTCCTTTGTTAGGGTTATCAGAAAACTCCAGTTGTGCTCTCAATGTACACTCTCGACTGGTATGTCCAGGTTGCTTGCAATAATAGCAAACAGGCTGCTCCAAAGGGCACTCTGGAGCTCTATGACTTCCAGATCCGTATCTATAACATCCAGTTCTGTCTAACTCTTACGGTTATTCTGAGGACATCCAGACTGTTCAGAAGCTGGGCGGTTTTCTTTTTGCGCCCTAGATGATCCCTCTGTAGTACCTCGAGTATTTCCCTTCTGATCCTACTTCTTCTGAGTCTGATTCCTTGAATTTTGCTTTTGCTGCTTACTTTGTGACATCTGCTTCTCTATATCCTTTTTCTTGGAAATCTATTGGAAAGTCATTTCAATATAGATGGCTCGGTCCAATGCCTCCCTGTAAGAGGGAATAGAAGATCCTGACATCCTGATTCGAATATAAGCAAATAGGCCCTGTGTGAACTGAAACATTCGATCTGCATCCTGTGCTACCAGATGAGGGCAGAACTCTGCAAGTCTGGTAAACTCTGCATTATATTTCATGATGGAACGGTCACCTTTCTTCAGACTAAGGTGTTAGTAATATGTGAGAGATGTCCTAAGGCAATCGCCTTATGTTTGAACCATTTATATGATAAATGAAGATTCACTATTTGAGTATACATGTTCTCATGTATTTGATTAGATATTAAACTCATTTACTGAATGTCCACGATACGATTCACAGCATGAGAGAATTTGTGATTGGATCACAACAAGTGAGTATCTCTACATGTGTAATTGTGATGTATCAGAATTATCCTTAGTCGATGAATTGATGGATTAGGACACCATCAAATCTGTCGAGACTAGCACGAGGTATACTCCTTGGTGTATCCAAGCAGCTGATTCTCACTGGCTGGAGACATTGTGATGTCCGGAGTTAATCGTGGATGCTAGTTATGGTAACTAGTTCATTGGAGTGACCAGCCGTAAGACTTCATATGGTTCTCTACATGTATAGATATGTCAATGAAGTTCTTACTGCAGCTTAAGTGCGATGTTCCTTTGGGTTGCGGTATTCAAGTCATCTTGGTCATGAAGACTTATGCTTTGACATCTTAAGCAAGCATCTTCAAGGATATGTGGACCCTAGATGATTGGGTATAAGTCGAAATGATCGAAGGTGTTTGAATAGCCTATAACGGATTCACCACTCCTTGCAAGGAGATGTATACCCATGGCCTCTCGTCAGATTGTTACTAAAGTCTTTGGCCAAAGCATTACATGTTTAGAGTAAGGTACTCTTGGATACATGTGCAAGAACTAGAACTGTGAGGACGAGGAAATGATACTGGGCTAGGTGTGACGAGTCAACCTAGTGGGGGGACACACTATAGACCATGTCCTCAACCAAGTGGGTATAAGATGAGTGAAGGGAATGGGGCACGATTCATTCTGAGCCAAGGGTTTCGTAAATAGTTCTGGATCAACCGTTAATCTTTTCGGTTAATTGGGGATCATGATGTACTACTAGGTGCCACTCATGATCGTTCTATAATTAATGGTTAATTATAGATGGCCAACATAAATCGAGAACCTATTTGGTCACACGCACAATGAGCATAATCCGAAGGATTTAAAATTAGCATGAGAATGAGATTCTCAGACCGAGAGAAACTAGGTTTGGTTGGACCAAACAAGGAGCGAGCATGAAATTATTTCAGGCACAATGGAAGCATGGGTGGGTCGTGTCTTATGAAGACATAATGGATGAACCAAATTGTTTTGGTTCTAATCCAATGGTGGAGAATAACCAAAAGGGTTTGGTTTGTTTTAAACGAATGAACCAAAGTTGGTTCGGTTCGTTTTAACTTAAAATAGACCAAATCGGTTTGGTTTATTTTAACTTAAATTAATGGAGCGGGTTAGCGGGCTTTTGGTTATGATCCGATAACCATTAGTAGAATTTGTTCTCTATAAAATAGGCTTAAATCTAGCCGCCACCTCTTGTGCCTCCATGTTGCGCATCCAAGCTTCAGCCGCATCCTCCGCCATCCGGTGATCCTCCTTGCTCCGTGACCAAGGAGAATTGCTGGTCTCTTCTTCTTTGGCGAACTCCTCCACCAAGCTGTCCAGTTTTCTGGACAGCTTGTTTTCCTTCGTGTCAGAGCATCGTTTGGATGACGTTTGGAGCTCCGACAGCGGCTTACTTGTCAGGTATTTGATCTCCGGTAATCCTTATAGGTGGAGGACGAAGGATTCGTCAAACGGTTGACGAATACCTCTCCGGAGAAGCGAGTTTTTGAGGACTCATTTTGAATCCGAATTTTTATTCGGGTTGTGATCTTCTCTCGATCACATCGTCTTCGACACGAGGCTAGTGACTCGTACGAAGAAGAGGCTTGTGACTTTGTGAAGTCATCCTGAAGATACTCGGCGTGGATACGGATAGAGGCGATTCTAGCGAGGATCGCTCCAGTTGATGTCTTTCCCGCTACACGTGATACGTCAGGTATACATAGAATAAATTTCCTTTTATTGCAAAATTTGAAACTACGATTATGTCTACACATGTTTTAATATGCATGTGTGTGGTGTGTGTGTTGTAATAAATTAGATTTATTATTTTTATTTCTTCCGTTGTGCACATGTTTACGAAACATGTTCGAACACACACTCGCCGCGGTGCCGGAAACCCAACAGTGGTATCAGAGCCCAGGTTGTGTTTCGACATAATCGTAAAATTGTTTTGCGATAGTCATAATGGTATTTATGGAAATTTTCTACTTTTGGAAAGTTAAAAGTATTTTTGGAATTTTTTAATTTTGGAAAGTCTAGAAGTATTTATGGAAATCTTCTACTTTTGGAAAGTTAGAAGTATTTATGGAAATTGATATTTTCCATAAATAAAATATTTGATTAGATTTGGAAATTTGTTTTCTAATTTAATCATGATTTGATTTGGAAAATCAAATCTTAAAATATTTTATTTCCATAAGTAGTTTTGATGATTTAGGAAATTTGTTTCCTAAATTGACTTTCCTTAATCAACACTTTCCACAAATAAAATATATGATTAGATTTGGAAATTTATTTCCTAATTTAATCATGATTTAATTTGGAGAATCAAATCTTAAATATATTTTATTTCCATAAATAGTTATGACATATAAGGAAATTTTGTACATGTCATAATTGTATGTCATGTAATTGCATTAGATGCATATCATTATGTCATGCGTGTCGTGACATGTAGATGTATGCCATGTATGTCATGCCATGTAGATAATAATTATTTGCATGCAAAGAGGATGAGACATAAAAACCTTCACTCAATATTAAAGCTTACACCTTCCATTAATATGGTTAGAACCAGAGTTCCGTTTCTTGTTTGGGTTGTTGGACTCTCTCCAAGCCCGGCTCGAACCCGAACATGTTCAAACTATGGAATAGTTTAATACTAATATGGTAAGACTCAGAGGTCAATCGTTAGCTTTGGTTGTTGGACTCTCTCCAAGCCGGGCTAAATGGTTGAATGCGCTCTAACCATATTAAAACTATTTCTCGATTAATGGGTTGACTTTAACCTGGAGCATCGGCTTGTTGGACTCTCTCCAAGGTCGATGTGAAGGGAGGTGAAGTTGGGTGCTATGCATATGATGCATACTTGTTAATGAGTTAACAACCCGATGTATGTGTGAGCATTCAATAAGTTGATAGCACATTGTGATAGTTGTATATATGTGATATGCAATCGGTATATTCGATACCTACCATTGTAGTTATGAATGGCTTGTTGGACTCTCTCCAAGGTCGTTCATATCTATGTTAGATATCAGCCCATTCGGAGATGGACTTACAATCTCCCGAAGTGATTTTGGGATTTTTGAAATTCGAAAAATGAATGGGATTTATAAATGTATGTTGATGCATTTTAAAATCATTTTCTCATATATGCTCATTTTGTATTTCTAGGTTAATCGATTGACCATGACGTCTTTGAATTTGCGCACTATTTTGGATTCAAACAAATTGACTGGGCCTAACTTCCTGGACTGGCTTAGAAACTTGAGAATTGTTCTCAAGGCGGAAAAGCTAGCATATGTCCTTGAAGAGCCTCTTCCCAACTGTCCTAGGGACGATGCAACCTGCATCAATTGTTGGCCTATCGTAAACATGTGGCATTCTCGAATCGGCGAGTTGCATCATGCTAGCTGCGATGGTACCTGAGCTGCAAAAGCAGCATGAGCATATGGATGCTAATACCATAGTCTTCCATCTTCATGAGTTTTTTGATGACCAAGTGAGATCCGAAAGGTTCGAAGTTTCCAGGCTCCTCTTCACCTCTAAGATGAAAGAAGGTTCGTCTGTAGTGCAGTTTGTGCTAAAGATGAACGGGTACATCGAGCGGCTGACCACCCTCAGGTTTGTGATGGATCATGAATTAAGTATTGATTTAATTCTGCATTGTTTTCCCAAGAGTTTCTCATAATTTGTGATGAACTATCGAATGAACAAATTAGAATCCACTATTCCTGAGCTCCTCAATATGCTGAAGACTGTGGAGCCTTCTGTGAAGTATGAGGAGAAGGCGGTTCTGTTAGTTGATTCCTCAAAGAAAGGTTCTAAGAGGAAGGAAAAGGAATAGAAGAAAGGGAAGAATAAGAAGGCTAAGAAGGCAGAACTAGCACAAAAGGGAACTTGCCATCATTGTGGCAAGGAAGGCCACTGGCGAAGAAACTACAAGATTTATCTTGAGTCCGTGAAGAAGAAGAAGGCATCCGATGTCCCATCCTCTTCAGGTATCTTCGTTATTGATTGTTATTCTATTTCTTTAGACACTTGGGTATTGGATACTGGGTGTGGCTCACATATATGTAATGACATACATGGGCTAAGGAATAGAAGAAGACTCGTCAGAGGGGAGTCAAATTTGCGAGTTGGCAATGGAGCAAAGGTTGTTGTGGTCGCCATCGGAACTTATTTGCTGAAGCTCCCTAGTGGACTAGTCTTGGAACTGGACAATTGCTATTGTGTTCCTTCTCTAATAAAGAACATTGTTTCTATTTCCAATCGTTAGCTTTGATTGTTGGACTCTCTCCAAGCCGGGCTAAATGGTTGAATGCGCTCTAACCATATTAAAACTATTTCTCAATTAATGGGTTGGCTTTAACTTGGAGCATCGTCTTGTTGGACTCTCTCCAAGGTCGATGTGAAGGGAGGTGAAGTTGGGTGCTATGCATATGATGCATACTTGTTAATGAGTTAACAACCCGATGTATGTGTGAGCATTCAATAAGTTGATAGCACATTGTGATAGTTGCATATATGTGATATGCAATCGGTATATTTGATACCTACCATCATAGTTATGAATGACTTGTTGGACTCTCTCCAAGGTCGTTCATATCTATGTTAGATATCAGCCCATTCGGAGATGGAACTACTTTGAATGCTTAAATAGAAATGGTTACCATTTGACGTTTAGTAACAATTGTTGTTATATAACTTTGAATGGCGTACTTTATGGAACTGGAACTTTGAGCAATGGTATTTATACGTTGGACGTATCCAGTGACATTTTCAATATCGAAGCGAGCAACAAGCGTGCTCGAAAGGATAATCAGTTAGACTCCTACATGTGGCATTGTCATCTTGGCCATGCAAGCAAGAAACACATGTCCGAATTACACCGATGTGGAATTCTGGAATCGTTTGAATTGGATTCATACGATACATGTGAATCATGCTTAAAAGGCAAAATGACTAAGTTACCTTTTATAAGAAAAAGGTGAACGAGTGGAAGAGTTGCTAGGTCTAATACATACTGATGTATGTGGACCTATGTCAACTCAAGCTTTAGGAGGCTATAGCTACTTCATTACCTTCACCGATGATCACTTACGGTTTGGGTATGTGTTCTTGATGAAATATAAGTCTGAAGCCTTTGAAAGATTCAAAGAGTTCAGAAATGTAGAGAAACAACATGACAAGAGTATTAAAATACTTCGATCGGATCGAGGTGGTGAATACTTAAGTCAAGAGTTTCTAGATTATCTAAGTGACAATGGTATATTGTCTCAATGGACTCCGTCATAGACACCACACCATAATGGTGTATCTGAGAGGCATAACCGGACCTTGTTGGACATGGTCAAGTCAATGATGAATCATGCGAATCTTCCCAAGTCCTTTTGGGGCTATGCACTTCAGACAACTGTTTACTTGTTAAACAGAATGCCAACTAAGGTAGTCTCCACTACTCCATATGAGATATGGAATAGTAAGAAACCTCATGTATCTTACTTGAAGATATGAGGGTGAATAGCGTCAATGGAATTCATTCGCGTTTGTTTCTACAATTTCGTTAGCGCAGCGGAAATAGAAAAGTAATAACAATAACGAAATGCACAACACGCTAACACAACGATATAACGTGGTTCGGAACCGCACGGTTCCTACTCCACGGATCGAGCTCTACGAGCTCTAGTGATGCACATGCAACCACTAATAAACACTCCTTCTCGGAACAATCCAGAGGCGGAGAAACCTCGTTCAATAATGATTACAACAATAATTAATTAGATACAAGCAAATACAATATGAAATACAAATGCAAGTAAAGGAAAAATACTTTACAAGAGCTTTGGATTGCTTGATCTTTGATTGCCTTGAACTAGCGTTGAAGGGCTGGAAAGCACCAACTTCCCCCTTCAATTTCGTCCAAGAAAATCGCTATCTTTTCCTCCATCACGAGCTCCTTATATAGTTTCAACGGTCTTTGGAAAAGGTCAATCGATCATCGATCGGGACCATCCGATCGATGCCATCGTTGTCGTGAGACAGCGGCTAGATCCACATTGGATAAGTCCAGATCTACCATCAATCGGTGATCATACCCATCGATCAGATGGAGTCCTCACTTGACCATCAAGTCTCGACTCCATTCAGCGGCGATTTCGAGCACGGTCGATGATAACACGATCGATCATTGCGCCGAGCTCATCGATCGACTACCCACCTCCGGCGATCGCTAGGCCATAACCCGCAGTCAAACCCTAGTTGACTCGGTCCAGTCGACTGCCACATGGGACCAGTCGACTGGCACACCTCAAACATGAGGTTTTAGCCCAAGTATGGTTCCCCCATACTTGCTAGACCACCCTTAGCCTAGACCTAAGCCTTCTAGCCACCTCCATCAGCCTCACGTCTCTCGGATCCCTCCAAGTCATCCATGACTGGTGCTTCCATCGGCTATGTCATGCTAACGGTGTCTACACCGCCAAGGCACATTGGACTTACGCCGCCAAGACTCCGCTTGGACTTTACGCCGCCAATCATTGGACTTATGCTGCCAAGCTCCCGCTTGGACTTTACGCCGCCAATATCAAACCCTTGGACTTCTCAAATGCCAAGACTCAAGCTTGGACTTTCCCTTGCCAAGAACCATGCTTGGACTTTACCAAATGCCAAGTGTCCCACTTGGACTTCCCATGCCAAGTACTCAAGACTTGGACTTTCCCATGACAATTATATTGTCATATGTTTTTGTCGAAACATCAAAATATCACTCGAGTCAAACTCGAGTCCTGGTCAATCGTGACCTGGGCCGATTGCACCAACAATCTCCCCCTTTTTGATGTTTGACAAAAACTAAACAAATCATTTTAGTTAGACCACTAACTCAAGTCTCTTACCAATTATCCCAAATTGGTAAATACTCTCCAAATGTTCTCCCCCAAACATTCTCCCCCTTTTTGACTAACATCAAAAAGGTTTCCTCTCCAAGGAGGTCAATGTCTCATGTCCCAATTGTTGGAATGTATACTGAAAGCCTAGCTCTTTTCTGTATGAACATTTTATTTTGAAATAAGAATCACATGATCATTGTTTGCATTTTATATATTCATTATATATGTGTGCATATTGTCTAATATTCTACATTGTAGATAACATGGTGCTTGGTGTGGCACAGAAGATCATGTTATCAGTCCCTTGTAAAATATAAGTAGAGGCTCACAACAAAGATGGTTTTGGACAAACCATTGGCATGGTTGTAGTGTAGCTTGGTATTGTTTTATCTTGAACATAGAGTTACACTAGTACACTTAGGTGTATTGAGTAGGACCGACATAGAGGTGATTCAATTTAGTACTGACTACATAATTGAATCGGACCTCGGATATTATGTTGTACATGCTCTTAATCCCGATATAATAACGGGCACATGTACTTAGTATTTATTTCTTTGATTTACCAGTGGGTGAGATTTAGATGGATTAAATCAATATGCCCGGTAAGTTGGGAAATAATATTATTTACATGGTGTGCCGTTGATTATAGGAGGAAATCGTGTCCTATATATTAGGTTGATGATGTCCCCTTGAGGAGCTCATAAGGTTCATCATGTAAACCCAGCTGGTTGACTTAGTCAACATGATGATAAGGTTGAGTGGTACTACTCGAGGAATTAGATGTTAATTAATTGATGGTTAGTAAATCAGTTAATTGACGGATATTCGATATCTTAAACATGGGGAGATTAATGTACAAATAATATATGAAGCCCATATTGATTTATGGGGGTTGGTGAGGTAGTTCAATGATAATCCTCTAGTGGAATGGAACATCATTGATGGATCAAGTTTGTGTGGTTCCGATCCATCGGGTGGCCAAGACCCAACTCCTCCTTATGGTCCCTATCGTAGCCTAATACAATCCTTGTGAAGTCTAGATCCAAGAATGTAAAACAAAACCTAGAACCAACGGTTGGGATTAAATCCCTAGATCCGATGGTTGGATGAAACTCTAGAACCAACGGTTGGGATTAAATCCCTAGATCCGATGGTTAGGATGAAATCCTAGAATCGACGGTTGGGATTATATACCTAGATCCGACCGTTGGGATAAAACCCTAGATTCGACGGTTGGGATGAAACCTTAGATCCGACGATTGGGATGAAATCCTAGATCCGACGGTTGGGATTAAACTCTAGATCCGACGGTTGGGATAAAACCCTAGATCCGACGGTAGAGATTGAATCCCTAGATCCGACGGTGGAGATTAAAGGAGGCTTAAGCCCTATTCTATAAATAGATGCTTAGGGTTGGGCGGCAATAATAATCAAGATAATTCAAATAGGGATTAGGGTTTGGAAAGAGTTGGGCGGCTAGGGTTTGGAGTAAGGTTGGGCGGCAACCATCTTCATCCAAAATTGTTGCCGGCGCCCACCTCCTTCAAGCATTCCTTGGCCGGCGCCCTTCACATTAGCTACTCTCTTCTTCCTTTGCCGGCGGTTCTCCTCCCATTGGTGGCCGGCAAGATCATCTTCCTCCAATTTCCAAGGTGGTCGGCGGTTCCCTTTGTATTGGTGGTCGGCCCCTCATCTATTCATTCCTTGGCCGGCGGTTGCATCAAACTTCCTAGCTTGGTGGCCGGTTCTAGATAGGAAAGGTATTTGTGGTTCTTCTCTTTGTTCGCAGAGGACAAGGAAGAGGAGAACTCGATCTAAAAGGCTTCTACTCGTGGAGGATCTTCGTCCACACGTCGTCCACGAGAAGGAAAGGACATACAATAGAAGATCGTAAGGTATAAAGTTATTTTAACTTTATGTACAGATCTGAGCATGTTCTTATTTGTTTTGATTATGCATGTGCGTGTGTGAATATATATTGTATAATCATGGACCCCGAAGACAAACACAAAAACCGGCGATCCATCCGTCGTCTCTTCCGTGGCTAACCAACTAGAAGAGTTGTGTCGCTTGAACAACTAGTTTGTTCAAGCGACCACTCAAGTTGTTAGCACGACGACGAATAGGTTGTGCTAAGGAAGCTCATCCCATCCGGATTAATTCTTTCATTAGTGAAAATTTTAATTCGGGGACATGGGAGCCAATGAGCCTCCGAAAGCGAACACCCTACACCAATGAGATCTTACAATCTCCCCCTTGGTCCAAAAATACCTAGGATGCCTACCATCTTCTTAGTGATAAGCCCCATATCACTCAAGAGAGGCAATCCTATACACTCTCCCAATTTCCAAATTGGGTTTCTAAAAATCCATCAATTTTCCCAATTGATAACATTCTCCCCTTCAAGAAGAAAGAAAAACACATCCATCACTTCAAGATGGATACCTCCCCCTAAAGGCTTGCTCCCCCTTGACCATTGCACCAACAATGTCCTTGGGAAGTCCCTAAGCCAATAGGAACTCTAAGCCATCAAAATTAAGGTTAGAAATTCAACATTGAACTTTCCAACACCTTAACATTGATACAAACCCTAAACAACTCTCCTAATCCATATCCAATGGATTTTCACCCTTTATAATGCTTCCCAAAGCATATCCTAGGGTTAGGAGTGATTAGGGACCTTAACCGTAGTTGAAATCGGGTTAAGCAACCTTGGTTACCCCGAAATCAGGCTACCAGTCGAGTGATCTGATATCACGATCGCACTCCATCAATGATCGACACCTGTAGTCGATCGACATCAAAATCTCGATTTTCGCATCGTAAATGAGTTTTGGAAAATCATAACTAATTATACGTATATCAAAAAATCACGAAATTTGGTACGTATAATACCTATGACCAATACAATGGGTGAAAAATGTTTTAAAAATATTTTACCCATAAAATAGCGAAATTGACACAAAATCCAAAAGTGACTAAAAACTTTAAAGTTTAAGCTCACTTTGTATCAATCTCATCAATGGTGATTGCTATCAAAAGATAGACTTCACCAAGATTTTTCAAAATGATTTTAAAATGTTTTTAAAACCTTATTTTGGATCATATTCCTTGGGCTCTATGTACATGACTTATACACATGCTCTCCCAATAATCCACAAATAAAATTAGATGAGTTTTAGTTCATCTAGATGCAAAAACTATGCACCTTGAACTTAACTCATATCCTAGCATCTCACATGTATCTAGGGTGTATAAATACACATATATGTCAATTGGATGTGAGATGTGAGTTTTGGTTCATTTAAACTAGGGTTTCATGCATTTTCTAAGGCAACTCTACTTGATTCCCTTATAAATGGGACTCCAAGTCATGCCATTGTCCTTAGTTCAATTTCAATCAATTAAATGCATGAAATGATCATGGCATAAAGATAGCAATAATTAAGCATGGTCAATGATCATGATGGCATATGATAAAACTTAAAACACATGACATTCAATCCTAATTCCCAAACATAATCATGACATATACATGATAAAAATAAATATGATGTCATGTCATGGCATATGGCAATCAAAGCATGACATATAAAATATATAGGTATAAGAATACCTAAATTTTAATATTATTTTCCATTTGTTGGGATTAAGTTCATTTTGCCATATTACCTCATAATCTTCCAAGTGTGCCAAAACCCAAAATGGCACACTAACCTCTAAACCTAAATTGTGCCAATTTGATCACTTTATCAAACTTCTCAAATAATATTGGCACATCCCAAAATCTTTTAGGATTAAGACTCAAATGTATTTCCAAGGTGACCCTAACCTTGAAAATAACCTAAAGTGCCACCTTTATCATGGTTGAGTTAACTACCCATCCAATCAAGGTTGGCACACCCTAACCCCATCTAGCGTGAATCAATCACGCTCTTAGGAACCCAAAACCGATTTGAGCTCCTAGGGTTAATTAAGTATTTGTTAGGGATAACCTCCCTAGATACCTTCCTAATGACCCTCCTAGGCTTGTTAGCCTTGGTCATTGTGGTCTTACCTAGGTTGACTCTAGGGGTAACTCCCCTTGCAACCTTCTTAGTGGCCACCCTAGGTTTCCTAGAAACCTTAGCCACTAGGCACAAACTATGGTTACTCTTAGGGATAGCTTCCCTAGTAACCTTGGTCTTCTTAGACCTAGTTTGTGTTCCATAATCAAATGGAACACTATGGTAAGCCACCTTAGGCTTAGGTTTGTGACCCAAACCTTGCTTGCCCTTGGTTGACTTTTGACTTTGAGGTCCTAGGTGTTGACTTTGAGATCTAGACCTAGACAATTGATCATTAGACCCTTTAAATTGAGTTTGTATATTCATAAGGGTCTTTTCTAGTTTCTCAAGCCTTGACCTCAAGGCTTGGTTCTCCAATTCTAATTGCCCAATTTTAGAATTTTGATTTAATCCTTGGGCATTGGACTTCCTAGGCATATGCCTAGTTCATTTAGGATTGAAACCTAGGTCTTCTCCTATTTTCTTGATAAATTCCCTAGGTAAAATATTTTTAGGGACATTAGTCCCAAATTTCTTCTTATTTCCTAAGTGGACACTCTTAGCACCTAAACAAATATGTCTATTATTTCTAGCATGCTTTTCATGTACAATAGAAAAACTATTAAAATAATTCCTAGCATGCTTCTTATCCCTAGAAATTGAAGGTGAATTAATAAATTTTACCTTAGGGTTTGCCTTGGAGGCTCCCCCTACTTGTGTTGCTCCTTCTTGCCCTTTCTTCTTCCCCCTTGGGTAATGACTCCGGTAATGCTCCTTTGAGTTGCACTTGAAGCATATGATATGCTCCTTGCTCTTTTGACTTTGGGGACCGACATTCCTTGACTTTTGGTGCCGGTTGAGCCTTCTTAACCCTTTTTGGGCACTTACTCTTGTAGTGCCCGGATTCCCTACACTCAAAGCAAATTATATGATTTTTGTTTAAAACCGAATTACTTGAGTTACCTAGAGTGGTTGTAGGCCCCGGAGTGGATTCTTTATCTCTCCCGGAGGTGGATGGCTCCTCTTGAGATTGCCCCGGTGTGGAGGATGGTCTCTCCTCCTCAATCCTAGAAGTGGATGCTTCTTCCACTTCTTCCACCTCTTCCGATCCGGAAGTTGACTCCTCACTTTCTTGTGAGGATGATGATGATTCTTCTTCGGTCTCCTCTTCTTCCAAGTCTTCTTGGACCGATTTGGGATTGTCGTGGAACTTGATCAACTTGTTCCACAACTCCCTGGCATCCCTATAGCTTCCTAATCTGGACAAAATGTCGTTAGGTATCAAGTTAATTGACATTTTTGTTACCTTAATGGTTGTCTTGAATTTTTCCCGTTGCTCCTCGGTCCATCGCTTCATTTTGAGGATTTCGCTGTTCTCTCGTCTCGGAGCATCAAAACTTATAGTCACGGCAAACCAATTTTCGATATTTGTCATTAGAAAATATTCCATCCTACCTTTCCAATACGCGAAATGTTCACGGTTGAAGGAAGGTGGAATGTTGACGTCATCACCCAATTTTTCTTGGAAATCCATATTCTTCCCTCTAGCTTCTTGACTCCAGGTTGTTAATCCGTAGAAGAGCCCCGAGCTCTGATACCACTTGTTGGGAATATTGTAATGGCTAGAGGGGGGTGAATAGCGTCAATGGAATTCTTTCGCGTTTGTTTCTACAATTTCGTTAGCGCAGCAGAAATAGAAAAGTAATAACAATAACGAAATGCACAACACGCTAACACAACAATATAACGTGGTTCGGAACCACACGGTTCCTACTCCACGGATCGAGCTCTATGAGCTCTAGTGATGCACATGCAACCACTAATAAACACTCCTTCTCGGAACAATCCGGAGGCGGAGAAACCTCGTACAATAATGATTACAACAATAATCAATTAGATACAAGCAAATACAATATGAAATACAAATGCAAGTAAAGGAAAAACACTTTACAAGAGCTTTGGATTGCTTGATCTTTGATTGCCTTGAACTAGATTTGAAGGACTGGAAAGCACCAACTTCCCCCTTCAATTTCGCCCAAGAAAATCACTATCTTTTCCTCCATCACGAGCTCCTTATATAGCTTCAACCTGTGCTGAAAAAGGTCAATCAGTCGACTGATCGGGACCATCAGTCGACTGATGCTACTGTTGTCGTGAGACAACGGCTAGATCCACATTGGATAAGTCCAACGAATCTACCATCAGTCGACTGATCATACCCATCAGTCGACTGATGGAGTCCTCACTCGACCAGTCGAGTCTCGACTCCATTATGTGGCGATACGATCGCCGATCGCTGAGCCATCGATCGGCCGCCCACCTTTGGCGATCGCTAGGCCATAACCCATGATAAACCCTAGTTGACTCGGTCGGATCGCCACATGACACCAGTCGACTGGCACACCTCAAACATGAGGTTTTAGCCCAAGTATGGTTCCCCCATACTTGCTAGACCACCCTTAGCCTAGACCTAAGCCTTCTAGCCACCTCCATCAGCCTCACGTCTATCGGATCCCTCCAAGTCATCCATGACTTGTTCATCCATCGCGCTAGCCTTTAGGTGCTTCCATCGGCTATGTCATGCTAACGGTGTCTACACCGCCAAGGCACATTGGACTTACGCCGCCAAGACTCTGCTTGGACTTTACGCTGCCAATCATTGGACTTATGATGCCAAGCTCCCGCTTGGACTTTACGCCGCCAATATCAAACCCTTGCACTTCTCAAATGCCAAGACTCAAGCTTGGACTTTCCCTTGCCAAGAACCATGCTTGGACTTTACCAAATGCCAAGTGTCCCACTTGGACTTCCCATGCCAAGTACTCAAGACTTGGACTTTCCCATGACAATTATATTGTCATATGTTTTTGTCGAAACATCAAAACATCACTCGAGTCAAACTCGAGTCCTGGTCAATTGTGACCTGGGCCGATTGCACCAACAATGGGGTTGTCCTGCTTATGTGAAGCGGACTGTATCAGACAAATTGGATGCTAAGTCTCATAAATGTCTATTTATTGGATACCCTAAGGAAACAAGGGGTTACCAATTCTATCATCTTGTGGAACAAAAGGTGTTTGTTTCAAGGCATGCTGTGTTTCTAGAGAAAGAGTTTCTCTTGCAAGAAAATAGTGGGAGTGTCGTCAAGCTTGAGGAGGCTCGAGAGACTCAAATAGACATTGATGAGATACCTGGTGAAGCACAACAGCCGATAACTCATAGTGATGAGCAATCGGCTGGACCTATTGAAACACCACATCTTCGTAGATCTGGTAGAACACGCAATATTCCTGAGAGATATGAATTTCTCGTAAGTGAATTGAATGGCATGTTACTCAGGCGCAATGGAAGCATGGGTGAGCCATGTCTTATGAAGACATAATGGATGAACCAAATTGGTTTGGTTCTAATCCAATGGTGGAGAATAAACCAAAGGGGTTTGGTTTGTTTTAAACAAATGAACCAAAGTTGATTCGGTTCGTTTTAACTTAAAATAGAACAAATCGGTTTGGTTTATTTTAACTTAAATTAATGGAGCGGGTTAATGGGATTTTGGTTATGATCCGATAACCATTAGGAGAATTTGTTCTCTATAAAATAGGGCTTAAGGGTTTTGTGAAAACCTAATCCATGCAACCCCTAGTTGCCGCCCACCCTGTCCTTCTCCTCTTGTGGTCGGCGCCCAACCCTAGCCGCCGCCCACCCTTGTGCCGCCATCCAAACTTGTTGCCGGCATCCAAGCTTAAGCCGGCGATCCTCCGGCGACCCTCCGGTGATCCTCCTTGGCTCCGGTGACCAAGGAATTGCTGGCCCTCTTCTCTTTGGCCGGCGCAAACTCCTCCACCAAGCTGTCCAGTTTTCTGGACAGCTTGTTTTCATTCTTGTCGGAGCATTGTTTGGACAACGTTTGGAGCTCTGACAGAGGCTTACTTGTCGGGGATTTGATCTCCGGTAATCCTCATAGGTGGAAGATGAAGGATTCGTCAAACGGTTGACGAATACCTCTCCGGAGAAGCGAGTTTTTGAGGACTCATTTTGAATCCGAATTTTGATTCGGGATGTGATCTTCTCTCGATCACATCGTCTTCGACACGAGGCTAGTGACTCATACGAAGATGAGGCTTGTGAATTTGTGAAGTCATCCCGAAGATACTCGGCGTGGATACGGATAGAGGCGATTCTAGCGAGGATCGCTCCGGTTAATGTCTTTCCCGCTACACGTGATACGTCAAGTATACGTAGAATAAATTTCCTTTTATTGAAAAATTTGAAACTACGATTATGTCTACAAATATTGTACTATGCATGCGTGTGGTGTGTGTGTTGTAATAAATTAGATTTATTATTTTTATTTCTTCCGCTGTGCACATGTTTACGAAACATGTTCGAACACACACTCACCGCGGTGCCGGAAACCCAACAGTGGTATCAGAGCCCAGGTTGTGTTTCGACATAATCGTAAAATTATTTTGCGATAGTCGTAATGGTATTTATGGAAATTTTTACTTTTTGAAAGTTAATAGTATTTTTGGAAATTTTTAATTTTTGAAAGTCTAGAAGTATTTATGGAAATCTTCTACTTTTAGAAAGTTAGAAGTATTTATGGAAATTGATATTTTCCATAAATAAAATATTTGATTAGATTTGGAAATTTATTTCCTAATTTAATCATGATTTGATTTGGAAAATCAAATCTTAAAATATTTTATTTCCATAAGTAGTTTTGATGATTTAGGAAATTTGTTTCCTAAATTGACTTTCCTTAATCTACATTTTCCACAAATAAAATATGTGATTAGATTTGGAAATTGTTTTCCTAATTTAATCATGATTTAATTTGGAGAATCAAATCTTAAATATATTTTATTTTCATAAATAGTTATGACATATAAAGAAATTTTGTACATGTCATAATTGTATGTCATGTAATTGCATTAGATGCATATCATTATGTCAAGCGTGTCGTGACATGTAGATGTATGCCATGAATGCCATGCCATGTAGATAATAGTTATTTGCATGCAAAGAGGATGAGACATAAAAACCTTTACTCAATATTAAAGCCTACACCTTCCATTAATATGGTTAGAACCAGAGTTCCGTTTCTTGTTTGGGTTGTTGGACACTCTCTAAGCCCGGCTCGAACCCGAACATGTTCAAACCATGGAATAGTTTAATACTAATATGGTAAGAGTCAGAGGTCAATCGTTAGCTTTGGTTGTAGGACTCTCTCCAAGCCGGGCTAAATGGTTGAATGTGCTCTAACCATATTAAAACTATTTCTTGATTAATGGGTTGGCTTTAACCTGGAGCATCGGCTTGTTGGACTCTCTCCAAGGTCGATGTGAAGGGAGGTGAAGTTGGGTGCTATGCATTTGAGGCATACTTGTTAATGAGTTAACAACCCGATGTATGTGTGAGCATTCAATAAGTTGATAGCACATTGTGATAGTTGCATATATGTGATATGCAATCGGTATATTTGATACCTACCATCGTAGTTATGAATGACTTGTTGGACTCTCTCTAAGGTCGTTCATATCTATGTTAGATATCAGCCTATTCGGAGATGGACCTACGATCTCTCGAAGTGATTTTGGGGTTTTTGAAATTCAAAAAATGATTGAGATTTATAAATGTATCTTGATGCATTTTAAAATCATTTTCTCATATATGCTCGTTTTGTATTTCTAGGTTAATCGATTGATCATGACGTCTTTGAATTTGCGCACTATTTTGGATTCAAATAAATTTACTGGGCCTAACTTCCTGGATTGGCTTAGAAACTTGAGAATTGTTCTCAAGGCGGAAAAGCTAGCGTATGTCCTTGAAGAGCCTCTTCCCAACCGTCCTAGGGACGATGCAACTCCAGACCAATTGTTGGCTTATCAGAAACATGTGGCAGATTCTGAACTGGCGAGTTGCATCATGCTAGCTGCGATGGTACCTGAGCTGCAAAAGCAGCATGAGCATATGGATGCTAATACCATAGTCTTCCATCTTCATGAGTTGTTTGATGAGCAAGCAAGATCCGAAAGGTTCGAAGTCTCCAGGCTCCTCTTCACCTCTAAGATGCAAGAAGGTTCGTCTGTAGTGCAGTTTGTGCTAAAGATGAACGGGTACATCGAGCGGC
This sequence comes from Wurfbainia villosa, assembly GCA_025175895.1. Lineage (NCBI taxonomy): Eukaryota > Viridiplantae > Streptophyta > Magnoliopsida > Zingiberales > Zingiberaceae > Wurfbainia > Wurfbainia villosa. The sequence continues at coordinate 53,309,750 of CM046001.1, read as the reverse complement.
TGGCCACCCTCGGGTTTGAGATGGATCATGAATTAAGTATTGATTTAATTCTGCATTGTTTGCCCAAGAGTTTCTCACAATTTGTGAGAACTATCGGATGAAAAAATTAGAATCTACTATTCCTGAGCTCCTCAATATGCTAAAGACTGTGGAGCCTTCTGTGAAGTATGAGGAGAAGGCGGTTCTGTTAGTTGATTCCTCAAAGAAAGGTTCTAAGAGGAAGGCAAAGGAACAGAAGAAAGGGAAGAACAAGAAGGCTAAGAAGGCAGAACTAGGACAAAAGGGAACTTGCCATCATTGTGGCAAGGAAGGCCACTGGCGAAGAAACTGCAAGATTTATCTTGAGTCCGAGAAGAAGAAGAAGTCATCCGATGTCCCATCCTCTTCAGGTATATTTGTTATTGATTGTCATTCTATTTCCTTAGACACTTGGGTATTAGATACTGGGTGTGGCTCACATATATGTAATGACATACATGGGCTAAGAAATAGAAGAAGACTCGTCAGAGGGGAGTCAAATTTGCGAGTTGACAATGGAGCAAAGGTTGTTGCAGTCGCCATCGGAACTTATTTGTTGAAGCTCCCTAGTGGACTAGTCTTGGAACTGGACAATTGCTATTGTGTTCCTTCTCTACTAAAGAACATTGTTTCTATTTCCTGCTTAAATAGAAATGGTTACCATTTGACGTTTAGTAACAATTGTTGTTATATAATTTTGAATGGCGTACTTTATGGAACTGGAACTTTGAGCAATGGTATTTATACGTTGGACGTATCTAGTGACATTTTCAATATCGAAGCGAGCAACAAGCGTGCTCGAAAGAATAATCAGTTAGACTCCTACATGTGGCATTGTCATCTTGGTCATGCAAGCAAGAAACGCATGGCCGAATTACACTGATGTGGAATTCTGGAATCGTTTGAATTGGATTTATACGATACATGTGAATCATGCTTAAAAGGCAAAATGACTAAGTTACCTTTTACAAGAAATGGTGAACGAGTGGGAGAGTTGCTAGGTCTAATACATACTGATGTATATGGACCTATGTCAACTCAAGCTTTAGGATGCTATAGCTACTTCATTACCTTCACTGATGATCACTCACAGTTTGGGTATGTGTTGGATCAAGAAGCATCGCTAGAGGGGGGGGGGTGAATAGCGATCGTAAATCTTTCGTTCGAATTCGTTCGTTGATACACAAGTAAACGAGTAAGCACAGCGGAAAATAAATGAACACGTTTATTTTACTTGGTTCACAACCCAGCGATTGCTACTCCAAGGCCCTATCGGTCCTAAACAGCGTACGGAGGGCAAAGCACTATAACGTCTCCTCCTCGTTGGAGGTAGGAGACAACGATCACAAAACCGAATATACAAGGATGAGGCAACAAGCCTACCTCACCTCGTTATGAAGAAAAACAAAGAATACAATATCAAAAATATTACTTGATTCTGCTACCGACGAAGAAGATCAGAACTTAGCGTCGCGTCGGCGTTATGACGATGTTGGAGCGTTGGCGTTGTAGGAGCACTTGATGAATAAACTTGATGTAATTTGGAGTTGGAATCCTCCCCTCCTTTTCTAGATTTTGGCCTATGAATTTGTCTCCTCATCTTTAGGAACAGATTACGAAATTGTCCAAAATTTATCGCGAAGTGGCCGCGTCAAACGTTATCCATTTTGACCTAGCGTCGATTCGTCGCCATCATCGATGCCTCCCATCACGATCGATGAGCATTAGTCGATCGCTTGATGTCCGTGAATGATTGCCGGCCGACCACTTCCCTGCAGTAAGAGGTTAGCTCGGAAAATGATAAATGCGACGATTTCTGACCGTCCGATCTCGACCTAGACCTTCCACGGGAAGTCTTAAGCCTACGCCGTCTCCCGTAAAGAGGACACGACCTTACAATCTCTCACTCACACGAGCTTACCTCGATAGTAGCTCTCGCTTCCGGTCTTCCACTCGATTCCTTCGGCTCCCTCAGAAGTCACTCGAGTGTCGCCCGACCACCACAGCTTCCTCCAGGTGTCGCTAGCCTTTAGCTCCAGCTTTAGCACTTTTCTGCACACTTGATTTAGCTCGTGAGATAACGATGTAAACTTAACTTTGTGTCTTTGCCATAATCAAAACACAGGTTCGATTATCTAGTGCCCCTGCACCAACAATCTCCCCCTTTTTGATCTATGGCAAACCAACACAAAGTTAAGGAAAATAGGTATAGTAGAAGATGAAGGTGAAGATGAATATCATTTCCAAAAACTCCCCCTCAACCAAAACTCCCCCTTAACCTTAGGTGAGTTTTGAAAGAGATAATTTAATTTTCAAAATTAAATTTTATGTTACTCCCCCTTCCCTTAACTTTTGCTCTTCTCCCCGTTTTGCCATAAATCAAAAAAATTTGGGGTTTTTGTATAAAATAGGGTTTTGAAAACAATATCATATATGCATGCATCTAGATAAATCAAATATGAGTCCAAGCATGCGTCTAGCAGTAGTTAGATAGATTGGTTCGAGGTGTGTCCCTCTGCACCAATATTCTAAAGGTTTATAATATAACCCTTAGGGTTAGTTTGCTCTCCCCCTTAGTCAAATATATGAAGTATAAGAGATGTAGGGGGCGCTAAACTTTGGCCTACGAGTTGTTAAGTACAACAGTTGAGAAAATAAGTAGTATCTTGAAGAGATTGTTTTAAGTATATTTCAATTATCCTTAACATCTCACCCATTCTATGTGTCTCATAATTTGTTCACCTTATATGTTTTGTGAGATGATTTTAAATTGATTAAAGATAGTCAACCTTGGGTTAGATTCGGATTTAACCTTTAGATCATTAAGTAACTTTTCGAGAAACTGGCTTCCAGGTCGTGGCAAGGCACAGGGGCCTTCTTTGATTGGAACAATGACCACTTCCTTAGACAAAGCCAAATTTAAGAAAATATCACTTAAGTCACTTAGGGTTACTTCCTGGTCTAACTAGTTTAGAATACGGTGAGGTAGCTTCAGCTAGTTCCACTCGGTCAAGTGCACCAAGCTAGATACGCCTCATCTAGCTCGAATACACGAGACTTTGTTTCCCTAACGTACTATCATCTCGCCGCGTCCTGATACTATGTTGTCAAGAGTTGACTAACCATTTACCCTATCAAGCCATTCTAAAAATTAAAGTAAAATATGCAATGGTTGTGTTAAGTAAGCGGGTATACTATTTTAGTGTTAGCTCCCCCTGGACCATTGAACCAATATGGTCTATTCAAATAATGAACTTGATCCTGGGGAATCCAAACCTTATTAGTCCTTATATGTGAGTTCAATAAATCCTTTGGGACCCATGCTTGGACTCTTTGATGACTACGATTTATGATAGACATATAAGACCTATTCGTAGTCTTTGACTTAAATCCGAGTCCGGCTTTGTTGTACACGGCTCTTTGGGTTCCAAGTAATCGATTAAGGTTCTTAGATCCCAATGTGAACCTTTCCAACCTAGCCTCAACCTCTTGAACTCGGTCTTTCAAGAGAGAATTCTCCTCCTCAAGTTTTTCAATTTGGGTTGAGTTTCCCTCTTGAACTTGACTAGTTGAAGAGGTTAGAGTAGCCTCTTGCTTGAGGGTTTCAACCTCCTCAAGTAACGACTCAACCCTAGACTCGGACTTAGTTAATTTCCTATTAAGCATTTTAATTGTATTGTAAAGCGTATGAATTAGTGAGCGGCTAACCTTAATTTTCTCTTTTGGTCCGGCTTTGAGTTGCTTCTCGAAGTAGTCCTCGAGTTCGGAGTCGGTGTTATAGTTGGACTCGGCTTCGGATTCTGACTCGGACTCCTCCAGTCTTGCCATGTAAGCTATGTCTTCTTTGTTGTCCCAAGTTGCATGGAAGGCTTTCATTGCTCCCTTTTTCTTTTGGTTCTCGTACTTCAATTTCCTTCTTTCTTTCAACTATTCTCCGCACAACGCTCACTATTGCTTCCACCTCTTCCGATTCGACTCGATTCGCCTTCGGTTCGAGTTCATCTACTTGCCTAGTAGGTGGCTTGCTTTGTCCCGCAAGTAGAGCAATACCTCTCTCGCCCGACCACGCTAGTTTGCTCGTGAAGTTCAAACTCGGAAAATAATTCATCTAACCTAAGCTTTGAAAGGTTCTAGAGACCTTGTAGACATCGACAATGGATGCCCACAAGGTAGTCCTAGGAAAGCATTTAAAGCGCATCTTATAAGGTCCCGGTTCTCACGGCTTGCCCGACGAAAGTGAAGACCATTGACGATGTCTTGATCCGCAGCATGTAATTGGGTGGCGGTCTCGCGATCCTCGCATCTTTAGATTGTACAGCTTTATTTAAAAGTAAATCTCTTTACATACCTTAGCATCGAGCCCTTCGTAGATCAATCAATTTGTTCCAGAGGTCTTTGGCGCTAATGAATGGACCGATGCGTTGAGCTCCTCCTGACAAGCCACATTGTAATATTTGAGTTGCTCTTGCATCGGGCTTCGATTTGCCTCTTGGTTGTATTTGTCCACTTATTGAAATCCAAGGGCTCTTGATCATTGGTGGGTAGAGCAAAGCCGGTTTGGATTATTATCCAAGTCTCGACTTGTGTTTTCAAGAAACACTCCATCCGACCTTTCCAATAACGGAAATCATTTCAAGTAAAGAACGGAGGTCGGGTGGTGCTATACCCTCAATGTGAGCCATTAAGTCTCTTGCAAAAACACGAATAAAAACTAAAGAGAATTCCAAGACTTGGTCTTGGATTAGAAAAGGGAAATAATAGGAAATAAACAGAAATAAATAAGAAGAATAAGAAACTAACAAAAACTAGAAACTTACGACCTTCGGTGTCCCCGAAAGGCTACTGAACGTTGAATTTTGGGGCTGGAAACAGCTTGTTACGAGGGTAAACCCTCTTAAGAAATGTAGATCTCTCAGAGGGCTTCGATTTGGTAGGTAGATCGCTACGTGAGTCCACTTGTAAAAGTTATGGCCGCTTTACCGCCGGCTACTCCAAGGAGAATACTTGCAAGCACACAACCAAAGAAACGCACTCAAGACTTCGCCTTGGATTAGTAGAAAAGGGAGGAATAAAACCTAAGAAAGATACGAATCAAAAATATAAAAGAAAACCAAAACGTGCTAGATTGGTGGTTTCACTAAATCTTAGCGCCCCGCCTGATACCAATTGTTGGATCGAGAAGGCCGCTAGAGGGGGTGAATAGCGATCGAAATCTTTCGACGCTCGCTCGAGTAGACAATTAAACGAGTAAGAGCAGCGGAAAATAAAGGAACACGCTTATTTTACTTGGTTCACAACCCAACGTTGTTACTCCAAGGCCCTATCGGTCCTAGACCGTGACGAGGGCAAACCACTATAACGCCTCCTCCTCGCTGGAGGTAGGAGACAACGATCACAAACCGAATGTACAAGGATGAGGCAACAAGCCTACCTCACCTCATTACGATTAAAACAAAGAATACAATATCAAAATAATTACTTGATCACGCTGACGAAGAGAGATTTGAACTTGATCGCTGCCGGCGCTATGACGGACGATGGAGCGCTGGCGCTGTAGGAGCACTTGATGAATAAACTTGATGAATTTGAGTTGAATCCTCCTCCTTTATAGATTTCGCCTCTGAATTTGTCTCATCTTTAGGAACAGACACAAATTGTCCAAAATTTTATCGCTGAAGTAGCCGCGTCAAACGTTATCCGCTTTTGACCTAGCGCAAAGGTCGATTCGCCGCCATCACGACCGATCATCACCGACCGATGAGCATCACGATCGCTTGATGTCCAAAGCAATGATCACACCGCCACTTCCTCGCAAAGAAGAGGTTAGCTCGAAAATGATAAATGCGACGGTTTTTTCGACCGTCCGATCTCGACCTAGACCTTCCATGAAGTCTTAATCGATCGCACGCCACGGTCGTCCCCCAAAAGAGGACACGACCTTACAATCTCTCACTCACACGAGCTTACTCGATAGTAGCTCGCCCGCCTTCCACTCGATTCCTTCGGCTCCCTCCGAAGTCACTCGAGTGTCGCCCGACCACCGCGGCTTCCTCCGGGTGTCGCTAGCCTTCAGCTCCAGCTTTAGCAATTTTCTGCACACTTGATTTAGCTCGTGAGATAACGATGTAAACTTAACTTTGTGTCTTTGCCATAATCAAAACACATGTTTGATTATCTAGTGCCCCTGCACCAACAGTATGTGTTCTTGATGAAACACAAGTCTGAAGCCTTTGAAAGGTTCAAAGAGTTCAGAAATGAAGAAGAGAAACAACATGACAAGAGTATTAAAATACTTCGATCGGATCAAGGTGGTGAATACTTAAGTCAAGAGTTTCTAGATTATCTAAGTGACAATGGTATATTGTCTCAATGGACTCCGCCATATACACCACACCATAATGGTGTATCTGAGAGGCGTAACCGGACCTTGTTGAATATGGTCAAGTCAATGATGAACCATGCGAATCTTCCCAAGTCCTTTTGGGGCTATGCACTTCAGACAACTGTTTACTTGTTAAACAGAATGCCAACCAAGGTAGTCTCCACTACTCCATATGAGATATGGAATAGTAAGAAACCTCATGTATCTTACTTGAAGATATGGGGTTGTCCTACTTATGTGAAGCTTGATCAGATCAAACAAATTGATGCTAAGTCTAATAAATGTCTATTATTAAATCCAAGAAAGTTTATGTTACCAATTCTATCATCTTATAGTAATCGGATCTAAAATTTGTTCGGCATGTTGGTGTTTTCCAGAGAAAGAGTTTTCCTATGCAAATCGATACAATAATGGGAGTGTCGTCGAGTCGAGGATTCTTGAGAGGATCAAAATAGATCCGTAACAGGTAATTAAATTCAATGTAAATCCATAGACGAGCAAATTGATGGACTGAATGAACACATCTCAAAATAAGACACTAAATAGAGAAGGATTTATATACTGGATTCACATGTTATCTTGACACTGAGAGCCATATAAAACAAGGATGATTCCCGGTGTCTTAGTGATAAGGGTTACTTAAGTTTGAAATGGTGGGCGAAAGTTAAGTCAAACAAGTACAAAAAACCAAGGTAAAGGGTCAGTTAATAGATAGCGTGATTACCTATAAGACTAGTATGTATGCATCAAAAGCAAGGATTGAGATCAAGAAGTTCATTTTGAAGCAATCTTGGTCTGATGCCTGACAATTTCCGGCTCAAGCAACAATGGATGTAAGTGACTTCTCAATAAACAAGGATAAGGATAACCCAAACAGGCTTCACCGACTCATCCGATCAAGATCATTAGTAGGAAGGAAATACAAATTGAGAAAATCCCCACTGAAAGGAACTTAGGAGATCCTTTGACTAAGGCATTACCTCAAAGTAAGTTTGAGGGTCATGTCAGAGCCTATGATATTAGATACCGTAGCGATTGGCATTAGGCCAAGTGAGAGTTTGTTAGTAATATGTGAGAGATGTCCTAAGGCAATTGCCTTATGTTTGAACCATTTATATGATAAATGAAGATTTACTATTTGAGTATACATGTTCTCATGTATTTGATTAGATCTTAAACTCATTTACTGAATGTCCACGATATGATTCACAGCATGAGAGAATTTGTGATTGGATCACAACTAGTGAGTATCTCTACATGTGTAATTGTGATGTATCAGAATTATCCTTAGTCGATGAATTGATGGATTAGGACACCATTAAATCTATCGAGACTAGCACGAGGTATACTCCTTGGTGTATCCAAGCAGCTGATTCTCACTGGCTGGAGACATTATGATGTCCGGAGTTAATCGTGGATGCTAGTTATGGTAACTAGTTCGTTAGAGTGACCAACCGTAAGACTTCATATGGTTCTCTGCATGTATAGATATGTCAATGAAGTTCCATCGCAGCCTTAAGGCGCGATGTTCCTTTCGACTTGCAAACGGTATTCAAGTCATCTCAAGCCATGCGAAGACTTATAGCTCACATCTTAAGCAAGCATCTCCAAGGAGATGGGAGACCCTGGATGCGATTGGGTATATAAGTCAAAATGATCGAAGGTGTTTCAATAGCTTATAAAGGATTCACTTACCATTATCATGCAGGAGATGTATACCATGGCCTCTCGTCGGATTGTTACTAAAGTCTTTGGCCAAAGCATTACATGTTTAGAGTAAGGTACTCTTGGATACATGTGCAGTAACTAGAATCCGTAGGACGAGGAAATGATACTTGGACTAGGTGTGACGTAGTCAACCTAGTGGGGATTGACACAATAGACCATGTCCTGAACCAAGTGGGTATAAGATGAGTGAAGGGAATGGGGCATGATTCATTGGAGCTGCTGAAGGGTTTCAGAAATAGTTCTGGATCAACCGTTGATCTTTTCGGTTAATTGGGGATCATGATGTACTACTAGGTGCCACTCATGATCGTTCTATAATTAATGGTTAATTATAGACGGCCAACATAAATCGAGAACCTATTTGGTCACATGCACAACGAGCGTAATCCGAAGGATTTAAAATGAGCTTGAGAATGAGATTCTCGGACCGAGAGAAACTAGGTTTGGTTGGACCAAACAAGGAGCGAGCATGAAATTGTTTCAGGCGCAATGGAAGCATTGGTGGGCCGTGTCTTATGAAGACATAATGGATGAACCAAATTGGTTTCGTTCTAATCCAATGGTGGAGAATAAACCAAAGGGGTTTGGTTTGTTTTAAACGAATGAACCAAAGTTGGTTCGGTTCGTTTTATCTTAAAATAGACCAAATCAGTTTGGTTTATTTTAACTAAATTAATGGAGCGGGTTAACGGGCTTTTGGTTATGATCCGATAACCATTAGGAGAATTTGTTCTCTATAAAATAGGGCTTAAGGGTTTTGTGAAAACCTAATCCAAGCAACCCCTAGTTGCCGCCCACCCTCTCCTTCTCCTCTTGTGGTCGGCGCCCAACCCTAGCCGCCGCCCACCCTTGTGCCGCCGTCCAAGCTTGTTGTCGGCGTCCAAGCTTCAGCCGGTGACCCTCCGGCGACCCTCCGGTGATCCTCTTTGGCTCCGGTGACCAAGGAATTGCTGTCCCTCTTCTCTTTGGCCGGCGCAAACTCCTCCACCAAGCTGTCCAGTTTTCTGGACAGCGTATTTTCCTTCGTGTCGGAGCATCGTTTGGACGACATTTGGAGCTCCGACAATGGCTTACTTGTCAGGGATTTGATCTCCGGTAATCCTCATAGGTGGAGGACGAAGGATTCGTCAAACGGTTGACGAATACCTCTCCGGAGAAGCGAGTTTTTGAGGACTCATTTTGAATCCGAATTTTGATTCGGGTTGTGATCTTCTCTCGATCACATCGTCTTCGACACGAGGCTAGTGACTCGTACGAAGATGAGGCTTGTGACTTTGTGAAGTCATCCCGAAGATACTTGGCGTGGATACGGATAGAGGCGATTCTAGCGAGGATTGCTCCGGTTGATGCCTTTCCTGCTACACGTGATACGTCAGGTATATGTAGAATAAATTTCCTTTTATTGCAAAATTTGAAACTACGATTATGTCTACACATGTTGTACTATGCATGCGTGTGGTGTGTGTGTTGTAATAAATTAGATTTATTATTTTTATTTCTTCTGCTGTGCACATGTTTACGAAACATGTTCGAACACACACTCGCCGTGGTGCCGGAAACCCAACATAAGGAACTCCTGACGACGTGCCGTAGAAATTGCGGAAGGGAAATACTATCTCCAAAAAGCATCTTAGAAAACTGCCCAAGTAATCCCACGCTCCCCGAGTAGGGTCTTTTGCATTTTCCACCAAATAACAGCCTGATCTCTATGGTGATATATAGCAAGGCCCACCTTCTCATCGTCCATACAGTCCATGTACTCTAAAGTGTCCTCCAAATTCTCCAGCCACGCACGTGCGATCCATGGATTAGAGTCCCCGCGAAACACAATAAGTCGATCCTTGACCGAATGCGCCAGTACAAATATTCGTGCCTTATTATTCAGCCAACTAGATTCTGTAGGTTCTGGCCTAATCAGTGATATATTTCGATCTTGAAGCTCCAAACCTCCGATAGGGGGAGGCTAAGGTTGTTCTTGAGTAGCTGGCTCAGTCGTAACCGTATCTTGTCCCACCACTCTAGCTGATCGGTTTGATGGACGACCTCGACCACAAGTCTGCACAGGTGCCATAACTCTAACTGTATACACCTATTGGACAAATTTAGATAAGTATCTAACTAAAATATAAGTTATCAGGAATTCTTACTTCGTGTTGCCCAGAGCTCAAGTCGCTATCAATCCCATCTCAGAAAACCAAAATCGAAAAAAAATTGACTCCCGAGATTCCAAGACTCAAAAGTAAAAATAAAAATCATTGTATGACATTGCAGAACCTAGGGATCTGATACCAATTGTTATTGCCTATAAAATCCACATATCTCCACAATGGCGTGATATTGTCCACTTTGGACCTAAGCCCTCATGATTTTTATTTTTGGGCTTTACCCAAAATGCCTCATGCCAATGGAGATATTTTTTTATCTTATAAGCACATGATCTTTTCCATGTCTTATCAATGTGGGACTTTGATTGTATTCCCCATACTCCCAACAATCCTCCCCTCAAATGAAGGACCACATTGAGCCCCTTCCTCTCAAGCCTATCCCTCCTCGAAGGACTTTCTCTGCTTGATGTCTGATCTTCAATCCACCAGGACTTTCTGCCAACTGTCTGGTCCTCTTGACCCAGTTTAACTTCCTGCCAATTATCCAACCCTTTTGGTCCAACTGGACTTCCTGCCGGGTATCTGGTTCTCTAGATCCGGATATGGGAGTTCAACTTCCTTCGTTCGAGGTTCAAGGCTTGACATGGGCCATGGCTCCGATACCAATAAAGTTGTCACACCCCTAGAGTATGCCGAGCCGAAAAGCAAACGGATGACATCTCCTCTGTACGTGGCAACATAACCTGTTAATACAAGGCCCTTGGGCACACAATCACAACATAATAACAAATCTAACTCAAAACAACAACGGAAGACATCACAACATAATAACAAACATTCAACAACCCATACCAACATCAAATCCGAACAAACACGAGTGTACACCCTCAAAACATGTCCACAATACCAAACAGTACATAAAACTCCAAACACAACTAAAGTCGACAAAAGAAAACTAAAATCCACTGGAGGCTCGAAAAATGAGATGGGATGGATCGCTGGCAATGCTCCAAGCCATCACGAAGACTTCTACCTGTTACTTGGGCGACAGAAAAAACCCAAGGCCCATGGTGGTGAGTATAACTCAGCGGTAATAGGAAAAAAATATGTATATATCAAATATCACATGTAATTCAACAATATTCATGTACATCAGGTAAACACCAGCATAATAATTATATACATGCATATACCTTCTAAGAAAAATTAACATCGTAAAATGTAGACATACCTGAAAGTCTGCTATGCTACACCTATCCAACCTGAGCATATATCCACAATATATAATAGTAAATCTGGTCCAACTAATACTACATCATGAATACTGGTCAAAGAATGCAATAGTCTAACCAACTCATATACGGTATCCCATATACTATCATATAGCAGATGCAGTAGCATGTATGATGATGTACAAACAAATGCAACATCACAGTAAGCAAACATATAGACTGCATCTATATATATGCAAATCACAATCATCCATATATATATATATATACATGCATATATGTATATATATGGCAATATGCAAAATGCCATAAGTCATTGCAATGCAGCATGCATGGTCATGCCGACTTACCCTAAAGCTACCACGACCCCAGTGTGGCCTCGGTGGCTCGACATGACAACTGTCACAACTCAACACCAACCACTACTCTCGAGTAGCCATGTTGGCAGTATGATCGAGTAGCATATAAGCGTAAAGAGCAAGCTACTCGATGGGGGTCCCTGCTGTTGGTCACTCCGACAGTCACTACTCATGAGCGGTCGAGTGCCACACATGACGGATAATGGCACGCAAATCCAACTACCACCGTCTATATTGGTAAAGTATGACACATCAAATGCTCTGCCCTCACACCAGTTACTCCTCCTATGAGTAACCGTGGAGGTAGGATGACTGACGACCCTCTCAACCACAAGGGAGACCAACTCACCAGCATGCATGTAAATGACATAAATGCATAGTCACCCATATAGACATCCACCACAGACTCTCTATTCTATAGAGAGTCATACCAATCTGATCAATACACTGTCTATCCTGTAGAGAGTCGTACTCAACTGATCATAACACGCTAGGACCACCAGTCTGTAGTGACACCCTATTCACGATTCACATGACCATTTATAGAACATATGATCGGTAATGAATATGAAACATAAGGGTATTAGAATTAACCCTACGTTCAGAACATTAACTATCCATGGATGACTGCTTATCCAATTTACAAATCAGGTCATCATCCGTACTCCACTATTCGCACATATCTAAGCAATTCTAGGTTTACATACCTCACATTTGTAACTCCTAATTATGATTAAAAAAATATGATAAGAGCAATAGAGTATATATGGCCAAAGACAAAGTATCAAGCACAAGAATAAATAAGAGCGGAGTCAAGGTAATTGAAAGGAATTGCTTCCCGCTTCGGTCGCTTGTGCATGGCGATCCTATTATACATCCCCGGATAAAAAAAAATTATTCTGGACGAAGATGGATCACCCAAGCAACCGATCCATCATCGTGTTATTCGATTCGAGTGGTCTCTTGAACAAACTTGTTGTTCAAGCAACTTAACTATTTTCCTCGATTTTTGGAGAATAGATGATGTATGGATCGCCGATTTTTATGTTTATCTTCGGGGTCCAAGTAAATTAACCACATACATGATACAAAAGAACTAAAATCAAAACAAACAAGATTATACCTCTTGTTTACCTCTTGATCTTCTATTGTATGACCTATCCTCTTCTTCGACGTCATGTGGGCGATGATCTACCAAGAAACAAAGCCTCCTAGATCACGTTCTTCCCTTCCTTGCTCGCTCCGAACAAAGGGAAGAATATCAAACACTTCTTCTTTTATCTAGAGCCGACCACCAAGCCACCAAACTTGGTTGTTGCCACCAGCCAAGGAGAGGAAGAAAGAAGAAGTGGGCGCCGGCCAAGAGGGAAGCTCTTGTTGTCGCTGGCCAAAAGAAGAGAGGAAGAAGCGCCGACCAAAAGAGGAAGAAGAGAGGGTAAACCCTAATCCTCTTGTCGTCGGCCCTTGGACTTGGAAAAGAGGCGCCGGCCAAAGCAATGAGGAAGAAGAACCCTAATGCCTTGCCGCCCAAGCCTCTCCCTAAACCCTAGAATCCAAATTCTTTTTTTTTGCCGCCCAAGCCTCTTATACTCCTTATATAGATTTCGCCCAAGCCTCCTTTTAATCGTGTCCGTTGGATCTAGGCTTCATGAGGGTTTTAATAGGCTACAATAGAGACCATGAGGAGGAGTTGGATCTTGGCCACCCAATGGATCCGACCCACATAAAATCTGATCCATTAATGATAATCTATTCCACTAGAGGTTTATCATTGATCTACCTCACCAACCCTCATAATTAAATATGGGCTCCATATATTAATTGTACAAATGTATCCCCGTATTTAAGATATCGAATGTCCATTAATTAATTAATTTATTGACAATTAATTAATAAACATCTAACTCCATGACTAGTACCACTCAACCTTATCATCATGCAAGACCAAGTCCACCTGTAGGATTTACATGATGATCCTTATGAGCTCCTCAAGGGGACATCATCATCCTAATATATAGGACACAGTTTTCTTTTATAATCAACGACACACCATGTAAATAATATTATTTCCCAACTTACCGAGCCTATCGATTTAATCCATAAATCTTGCCCATTGGTAAATCAAATAAATAAATATTAAGTACATGTTCCCATTATTATATCGGGATTAAGAGCATGTAGACCACAATATCTGAGGTCTAATTCAATTATGTAGTCAGCAATAAATTGAATCACCTCTAAGTCGGTCCTGCTCAATACACACAAAGCGTAGTTTCGGTCAGTTCCACTCGACTTAGTGCACCATGTCGTGACGAGGCATATGACATTCTTGGATATCGGATGGACCACTTCTTAGACATGCACCTTGAAGAGCTTCCCTAACTTACTATCAGTTCACTTTGTCTTAGTACTAGGTTGTTCAAGTTTAAACTACTTTTTTTCCTATCTAGTCCATTCTAAATTAAGCAAGTAAAGTAAACTAATACATTCAAAAGTTTATTCAAATAAAGAAACAAACAAAGTGTTTGCTCCCCCTAAGTGATAACTTGGCTGACTTTTGTTCACCAAGTGAACTTAACTCTTGGGAACCCAAAATTGTTTTGGTCCAACTTGGTTGACTAAGCTAGCCTTAGGAACCCATGCTTGGACTCGACTCTTAGTGTTTCATCTAAGTAATGACATGTATAATTTATATGAGGATTTAGCCTTGTGTCCGAGTCCGGACTTGTTGTACACAGTTTGCTGAGATCCAAGCATCATGTTTAGATACTTGGAGCTCAAGGTGAACCTTTCCAACATTCCGGTGAGATCTCTTACTTGCCTTTTTAGGACTGAGTTCTCTTCCTCAAGCTTTGCAACTTGAGTTGAGTCTCTATCCTCAACTTGGCAAGGCGAAGTCTTCGAGTTTACTTGCTCCTTAAGTACTTGAACTTCCTTAAGGAGTGAGTCTACTCGATTCTCGGACTTAGCTAATTTCCTACCTAGGCATGGAATTATGTTATATAATTTATCTTCTAATGGAGCATTTACCTCGTCTAGTCCTTCAGAAATGGATGTGGATCCGTGGCTTCTCTCGGACTCAGACTCGGACTCAGATTCGGAGCTTGATTCGATCTTGTAATTTGATTCGGCCATAAATGCCACAAAGCTCCTCTTGGTTTCTTCCGTGTCTGACTCTTCCGAAGATGATTCGTCACAGGTCACCTTGAGTGCTTTCTTCTTCTTTTCCTTTTTAGGGTTTTCTTCTTTTTTTAGATTTGCACACTCCAACTTGTAGTGACCTTTCCTGTTGTACTCGTAACGTTATTTTCGATCTAGGTCTTGGCTTGTTGTTGACAACCTTTTTGGCATATTTCTTCGTAAATCTTTTTCTCTGGTTGAACATCTTCTAGACCATGTTTACAATCTCTTCCTCTCCATTTAGGTTTGACTCCGACTCATCTTCTGATTCACTCTTGGTTTTCCTTTCCTTTTTAGTCGAACCTGCCACTAAAGCAATATCATTCTCGGTTTGACCCGAGTTAGCTTGTTCGTGTAGTTCGAGTTCATAAAATAGTTCGTCTAGTCTAATTAAGGGAAGGTACCTGGAGACCTTATAGGTATCAACAATGGATGTCCATAAGGCATTCCTCGGGAATGCCTTAAGTGTATACCTAATTACATCTCTATTTTCAATTTGATGACCTATTAGATGAAGTCCATTTAGTATGCCCTTTATTCTAGTGTGGAGTTGACTAGAATTTTCATTTTCAAGCAATTTACAATTAAATAGTTTATTAAGTAGCATATCTCTTTTAGCTATTCTAGTGTCATTAGTGCCTTCATGTAATTCAATTAGCTTATCCTATAGTTTCTTAGAAATTTCTAAGGGTCCGACTCTATTGATCTCTTCTTTGGTAAGTTTGCATTGCAAGGTGTTCAGGGCCTTGTAATCAACTTGAGCTTGTTTTCTTACATCTGTGGTCTATTTCTTCGGATCTAACAACTCTCCTGAGTCATCTACCAGAGAAATGAAATCTTTCCTAATTGAAAACTATACCTCGAGGTTGATTTTTAGGAAGCACACCATTCTCATTTTCCAATAAGAAAAGTCCTATCCGTTAAAGAGAGGAGGATGAATGGTGTTATACCCTTCTAAGTGTGACGTAATTAATTTTATAAAAATTGTTTTTTTTATTATTTTTTAATTTTCTTTTAGAAATATTCCTAGAGTCACACAAATGAAACAATATTATAGTTGTACAAAAAAATGAATTTATACTAAAGCAAGATAGACAAGTATTAATAACTTTATTCTAGTGCAAAAGAAAATATTAAAACTAATGCAAAAATTATTCTAAGACAAAAATACTAAAATTAAAGAAAATTTCTAATACTCTTTTTGGTGGTTGCACCAAACTCGGAGAGCCCCCGCTCTGATACCAATTGTAGGATTGTAGTGTTCTGAGAGAGGGGGTGAATCTCGGAAGTTATAAATATTTTCTTTTCAATATTAAAAGTTATTTTCTTTTTCTTTCGAAATAAAAGAGTATGCAGTGGAATTAAATAAATAAGAAATAAAAATAAAAAGACAAATAATTTACATAGTTCACAACCCTAGTCGGGTTGCTACTCCAAGGCCCATAGCTCTCCGAGAGCTACCTCAATGGACAATTCACTAAAAGGCACTCCGACTCGAGAACTCTCGACTTTGAAGGGATTTGCTTTTTTACAATGATTAAGAGAAAGGTAACACGCTACCTTCTCTTTGAATTAAAGTACATAAAGCAAAAACAAGAACAAATAAAAATGTACCGACACTTAGTAGCTATGAAAGTAGAGCACGGAGTGTCAAAGTTGCGTCGTTGCAATGGGATGAAGCTTCTATGGATGGAGAACACTTGTAACAGTACTTGGACGTAAAAGAGAGATATTCTTCGAAGCTGGTCATGCATTTCTTTTATAAGTATTTTCCAGTCGACTGGAACTCCCTCCAGTCGACTCCAAATTAGCTCGTCGATTTGGTACATCAACCTTCCCAATCGACTCCAGGTCACCTGGCTTTGCATTGGTAAATTTGCCATTCCAGTTGACTGGACCTCCCTAATCAACTGGAACTCTTGTCATCTTGGTTGCCAGATGTTCGATCGATCACCAGCTTATCTTGCCAACTAGGTATCTAGTCGACTGGATCTCAGTTGACTGGAAACCTTTCAGTCGACTAGTTCCCTACAAAACGAGATTAGCAAAAACATATAGTATGAAATGCAATAGCTATAGTAATGTTGTCTGATCTTGACTTCTTAGTCCACACGGACTATCCGTCATGTTGGGGATCCTTGAATGGCTAGAGGGGGGTGAATAGCCTCTCTTGACTTCTACAATTAAGTTAGCGGAAGAAAAAACAAGTATAGATGAAATCAAAAGACAAAAAGAACACAAGCGCTAACAAGGATGTTTAACGTGGTTTGGAGATTATGCTCCTACTCCATGATGATCCGTAAGGTGGATCAACCCTAACAAGTTTTCACTAAGATCTCCTTTTGATGATCACACCAAGGTAGAGAAGTCTTGTTTAGATTACACTCCTCTTCTTACAAATGATAGAAGGTAGAAATAGAGAAGAGGAGATTAAAACACAATAGAAAGCTTGAGAAGACTTGGAGAACTTGAGAGTAGAGTTAGGAATGAGAGCACTAGCCCTCTCAAGCTCCCTAAGGCCTCTTTTTATAGAGAAAAGGCTAATTTTTTCATTGGGGCTGCAGTAGTCGATTGATCGAGCCATCGATGAACTGATGCTGTAGTTGACCTCATCCAACGTCTTCTGACGAAGCTTGATCTGCGATCATCACACCTCAATGGAACCTTGATCAGTTGACTGATCACACTAGCAGTCGACTGATCGAGCCATTAGTCGATTGCTCCAAGCAATCAGTCAACTCAAAATGTTTTTGTGCATGTTTCCACTTATAACAGTCGACTACTGGGGTATAACAGTCGACTAATGGTAGACCAGTCGACTTCCAAACCCTAGCAATCGACTGTTGGACCACAGAATTCAACCGTCTTCAGTTAACTAACTGATTAGTTGACTAGGACAAAGTACCAGCCGACTGATACACTTCAAGTATGATCAAATCATACTTGAAATCGACTCCCTAGACCTAGAATCAACCTTCTAGCTCTTCCTTCAGCCTTGCACCTCTAGAATGCCTCCGAGTCTACGACTCCTTCATCCTTGCGCTTGCTTCCAAGAGCTTCCCTCGATTTCATCATGTCTCGGGTTTCTCTTTTGCCAAAGTCTGCTTAGACTTTATGCCATCAAGACTACATGCTTGGACTTACGCTACCAAGACCTTGCCAAGGTCCACTTGGAATTTACGCTGCCAATACTACATTCTTGGACTTATGCTTGGACTTCCTTTTCCAAGATAACACTTGGACTTTCCTTTACCAAGTCTTCACACTTGGATTTTCCTGTCACTTAACGCATTCATGGTTAGATCACAAATATTGCCTAACTATAAATGATTATCCAAACATCAAAATAAATTAATGCTTGGAGTATTGTTGCACCAACAATCTCCCCCTTTTTGATGTTTGACAATCATTTAAGCTAGGTCCTAAAATATACACATAATAAAAACATCATATGTGTTGGTTTTGCTCGGAAGCTCTCATACCAATTGAATGGTTTAGCTTTTTGAGTATGTGAGGGGAAACTTCGCTTCCCACTTCACCTCGGTCGCTTGTTCATGGCGATCCCATCGATGTCCCCGGATTAAAAAAATTTAATCCTAGACAAAAGGGATTGCCCAAACAACCAAGTCATCGTCGTGTTATTCGTTTAGAGAGGTCACTTGAACAAACTTGTTGTTCAAGCGACCAACCTCTATTCTACGAGTAGCCGCGGAATAGACGATGTCCGGATCGCCGACTTTTGTATTTATGTTCGGGATCCAAGTATTATTTAGCCACATACATAAAGTAAACAACCACATACAACATGCATATAATTGAAAAACAATTATAGACATAATACAAAAGAACACTAATCAAAATAAACAAGATTATACCTCTTATTATACCTCTTGATCTTCTATTGTATGTCCTTCCTCCTTTCGGACGTCGTGTGGGTGACGATCTACCAAAAGTTGAAGCTCCTAGATCACCAATCTTCCTTTCCTTGTTCATTCCGAACAAAGGAAGATCATAAAACAAAACTCTTCTTCCTATATAGAACCAGCCACCAAGTCAATAGACTCGATGTTGCCGCCGGCCAAGGAAGAGAACATGGAGTATAGGAAACCGGCCAAAAGAGAAAACATGAGAGGATGGGCGCCGGCCAACACTAGGAGAAGAGAAAGGAAACTATCCCTTCACCTTGTTGCCACCTAAAACCCTAACCCTAGCTCTCCTAATTTCCGGCCATGGAAGAGGGGAAGAAGAATAGGATGAGCACCGGCCAAGGTAGAGGGAAGAAGGAAGGAACCGGCCAAACCTTAGGAAGAAGAAGAAAGAGCCTCCTCCACTTGTTCTCGCCCACCCCTAGCTCCCAAACCCTAGCCGCCCAATCCTAATCCTACCCTAATTAGGATTGCTAGCCACCCAAGGGAAGCAAACCCTAATCCTCTTAAGCCATCAAGCCTTGCCGCCCAAGCCATAGCCCTATATTTATAGAGTTGGACTCAAGCCTCCTTTTAATCTCTACCATTAGTTCTAGGGATTTAATCTCAACCGTCGGATCTAGAGATTTAATCTCAACTGTCAGATCTAGAGATTTAATCTCTACCTTTGGATCTAGAGTTTTGTTTTCATCCATTGGATCTAAGCTTCATGAGGTGTTAATAGGCTACAATAGAGACCAAGAGGAGGAGTTGGATCTTGGCCACCCAATGGATCAAGCCCACATAAAGTCCGATCCATTAATGATTATCCATTCCACTAGAGGATTATCATTGATCTACCTCACCAACCCCCATAAGTTAATATGGGCTCCATATATTATTTGTACATTTTCTCTCCATGTTTAAGATCTCGAATGTCCGTCGATTAATTAATTTACTGACCATTAATTAATCAACATCTAACTCCATGAGTAGTACAACTCAACCTTTTCATCATGCCGGACGAAGTCCACTTGCAGGGTTTACATGATGAACCTTATGAGCTCCTCAAGGGGACATCATCATCCTAATATATAGGACATGGTTTCCTCCTATAATCAACGACACACCATATAAATAATATCATTTCCCAACTTACCGAGCCTATCGATTTAATCTATAAATCTCGCCCATTGGTAAATCAAAGAAACGAATACTAAGTATATGTGCCCGTTATTATATCGGAATTAAGAGTATGTATAAAATAATATCTGAGGTCTGATTCGATTATGTAGTCAATAATAAATCGAATCACCTCTAAGTCGGTCCTGCTCATTACACACAAAGTGCACTAGTGTGATTCTATGGTCAAGACAAACCAACACCAAATCACACTACAACCATTCCAATGGTTTGTCCAAAGCCATCTCGGTTGTGAGCCTTTACTTATACTTTGCAAGGAGCCAATAACATGATCTCCCGTGTGACACCACACACTATGTTATTTACAATGTAATGTATTAGACAATATGCATAGCCATAAAAATGCAAACAATGATCATGTGATTCTTATTTCAAAAATAAAGATGTTCATACAAAAGATAGACTTTTCAGTATACATCCTAACAATATGTACCAATATGAATTCTAACTTAAAGTCCCCTTCTTCCCCTTTAACACATATAAAAAAGAGGACTCATACAAGATAAGTTCATGAAAGAATTAATTTGGTTATGTCTTGAACTATAGGTATAAGATAGATATAGGGCTCCCCCTTAATCCAAAGCATGAATCAATAGATAAGAAATGTATCCTTACTTTGCACCAACAATAAACAAAATATAGATTTTGGGGATGAAGAAGATTGCATAATAAAACTCCCCCTAAATCCATGCATCAGTTAGTCCTACTCCCCCTTATTTGCTGTGCTTAACATACCATAGGGTTAGGACACCTAACATTGGACTCAAGACAAGAGTCAAGGCTGATTTTGCAGAAAAATTAGTGTGATGGTCAACTGAATACTGAATCAGTCGACTGACAACCCTGAAATGCCAAGTTCAAGTTTTTAAGTCTAACTTCAGAAATGCATTAAAAATTCAAGAAACATCAAAAAATCATGAAATTTTCTGGAAACATTTCTAAAGTCATTCTTTATCAAGGAAAAATAATTTGAAAAATATATCTTTCCAGATTTTGAAATTGACACAAATTGGAAAACTAGCAAAAACTTTAAGATTTTTCAAAACTTTGTGCCACTTTTGCTTACCAAGTGAAAACTTTTTTTCAAAATATGATAAACATAGTTTAAAATATATTTTGTTTGACATTTTTAATCATGTTCTTAGAGCTATATGCACATCAATTGTACACAAGCCTTCCCAATGATTGGTCCAATGAAGGATCAATGTTTCTAGATGACACTTTGGTTCATAGTAATGCATCATAACAAGCATGATGAACCAAGTGCATCTTCCTAACATCTCACATGATGTCTAAGTAGCTCAATACAAAAATCATGGATTCTTAGGTGTTTTGTGAGATGCTTAGAGGTATAGTCCTAGATTTTCTATAGGATCATGCAAACCTAAACCTCTACTCTACTAAGCACATTCCAAGTTCTCTCCTAAGTGATGAAAAATCCACTTCGGGGAGAGCCTTGGTGAAAATTTCGACAAGGTTGAACTTAGATTCTATGTAGTTGAGTTCAATGTCCTCCTTTTCCACATGATCTCTAATGAAGTGATGCTTCACTTCAATGTGCTTGGTCCTAGAGTGATGTACCGGATTTTTGGTCAAATTAATGGTACTCACATTATCACAATAAATTTTAATGTTGGAGTATTGTAGCTCATAGTCCTCTAGAGTGTGTCTCATCCAAAGCAATTGAGCTACACAACCACCCATAGCCACATACTCGGCCTAGGTGGTGGATAAAGAAACACAAGGTTGCTTCCTACTACTCCAACTAACTAGGGAGGACCCAAGAAATTGGCATCCACCACTAGTACTCTTCCGATCCAACTTGCAACCTACATAGTCGAAATCGGTATACCCAACTAAATTAAAAGATTTTGTCCTAGGGTACCAAAGTCCTACATTTAGTGTGCCTTTGATATATCTTAACATTCTCTTAACAACCACTAAGTGGGACTCTTTGACACAAGATTGGTATCTTGCACACATACCTACCACAAATAAAATATCGAGTCTATTAGCGGTTAGGTATAATAGGCTACCAATCATACTCCTATAAAGCTTTAGGTCAATTGATTTACCTTCATGATAATTGTCTATTTTAGTGTTAGTTTTCATTGGGGTTGATTTTACCTTAGCATTTTCCAAACCAAATTTCTTGATCATTTCTTTGGCATATTTGGTTTGGTATATGTGGATTCCCTCATTGGTTTGTTTGACATGTAAACTTAAGAAGAAATTTAATTCTCCTACTAAACTCATTTCAAACTAATTTTTCATATTTTTTTGATGAAGTCTTAAAGGAGTTCATCATTTGATGGCCCAAAAATGATGTCATAAACATACACTTGGGCTACAAAGATATCCTTTGACTTTAACTTAATGAAAAGAGTTTGATCTACTTGGCCCCTTCTAAAGTCCTTAGAAATTAGGAAAGAAGATAATCTTTCATACCAAACCCAGGAAGTTTGTTTTAACCCATACAAAGATTTTCTAAGCTTATATACGTGGTTTGGATAGTCTACACTCTCAAACCTGGGAGGTTGTTCTACATACACTTCTTCCTTAATAAATCCATTTAAAAATGTCGATTTTACATCCATTTGATAAAGTTTAAATCCTATGTAAGAGGCATATCCTAAAAGGATTATAATTGACTATAACCTAGCAACCAGGGCATAAGTTTTATCATAGTCAAGTCCCTCAACTTGATTGAAATCCCTTGCAACTAACCTAGCTTTGTTTCTAGTTATGTTTCCTTGATCATCTAGCTTATTCCTAAAGACCCACCTTATGGTAACAATAGTGCTATCATTGGGTCTAGGGACTACCTCCCACACTTTACTTCTCTCAAATTGAGCTAATTCTTCTTGCATTGCTAAAATCCAATCCGGATCAATTAATGCATCATTGATTGATTTGGGCTCAATTTGGGAGATGAGAGCTACTTAACTAGTAGGAGCACTATGAAAGGACCAAGTTCTTGTTGGGATGTATACTGAAAAGTTTATCTTTTGTATGAACATCTTTAGTTTTGAAATAAAAATCACATGATCATTATTTGCATATTTATGGTTATGCATATTGTCTAATACATTACATTGTAGATAACATGGTGTGTAGTATCACACGGGAGATTATGTTATCAGTTCCTTGTAAAGTATAAGTAAAGGCTCACAACCGAGATGGTTTTGGACAAACCATTGGTATGGTTGTAGTGTGATTTGGTATTGGTTTGTCTTGACCATAGAATTACACTAGTACACTTTGTGTGTATTGAGCATGACCGACTTAGAAGTGATTCGATTTATTGCTGACTACATAATCGAATCAGACCTCAGATATTATGTTGTACATGCTCTTAATCCCGATATAATAACGGGCATATATACTTAGTATTCATTTCTTTGATTTACCAATGGGCGAGATTTATAGAGTAAATCGATAGGCTCGGTAAGTTGGGAAATTGTATTATTTATATGGTGTGTCGTTGATTATAGGAGGAAACCGTGTCCTATATATTAGGATGATGATGTTCCCTTGAGGAGCTCATAAGATTCATCATGTAAACCCTGCAGGTGGACTTCGTCCGGCATGATGAAAAGGTTGAGTGGTACTACTCATGAAGTTAGATGTTGATTAATTAATGGTCAGTAAATTAATTAATCGATGAACATTCGAGATCTTAAACATGGGGAAAAAATATACAAATAATATCTGGAACCCATATTAACTTATGGGGGTTGGTGAGGTAGATCAATGATAATCCTCTAGTGGAATGGATAATCATTAATGGATCGGACTTTATGTGGGCTTGATACATTGGGTGGCCAAGATCCAACTCCTCCTCATGGTCCCTATTGTAGCCTATTAACACCTCATGAAGCTTAGATCTAATGGATGAAAACAAAACTCTAGATCCAAATGTAGAGATTAAATCTCTAGACCTGACAGTTAAGATTAAATCTCTAGATCCGACGGTTGAGATTAAATCCCTAGAACCAATGGTAGAGATTAAAAGGAGGCTTGAGTCCAACTCTATAAATATAGGCTTAAGGCTTGGGCATGGAGATGAATTAGAGAGATTAGGGTTTTGCTTCCTTGGCTTGGGCGGCAAGGAACAAATGGGCGGCTAGGGTTTTTGGAGGTGTCTTGGGCGTCCACAATTTTGGATGATTTTCTTCTTCCTTAGGTGTTGCCGGTGCCCTTCCTTCTCCTCTCTACCTTGGCCGGCGCTCAACCTAATTTCCCCCTTCTCTTTGGCCGGTGGAAACAAGGTTTAAGGTGATTCCTTCGAGCTCTTGGTCTGCGTCCATAACATTTATCTCCTTTCCTTGGCCAGCGGCTACAACTAGGTCTCTTGACTTGGTGGCTGGTCCTAGATAGGGAAGAGTTTTGTTTTATTCTTCCTTTTGTTCGGAGCGAGCAAAGAAAGGAAGATTGGTGATCTAGGAGGCTTTGACTTTTGGAAGATCGTCGCCCACACGACGTCCAAAAGGAGGAAGGACATACAATAAAAGATCGAGTGGTATAATGCTTGTTTATATTCTTTTGTATCATGTCTATAATTGTTTTTCAATTATATGCATGTTGTACATTTTGTTATGTGGCTAATTTACTTGGACCTCGAATACAAACGCAAAAACTGGCGATCCGTACATCGTCTATTCCGCGGCTAATCATAGAATAGATGTTGGTTGCTTGAACAACAAGTTTGTTCAAGTAACCACTCTAATCGTATAGCACGACGATGAAATGGTAGCTTGAGTAATCCCTCCTTGTCAAGGATAAATTTTTTTTATTCGGAGACGTAGAAGGGATCTCCATGAAAAAGCGACCGAGTTGAAGTGGGAAGCGAAGTTTCCAACCTTCAAGTGGTATCAGAGCCACGGTTTTCGGTTTTGTGTGTTTAGGATTCGGTTACTTTTATGCACTTTTCATATATTATATGTGCCAGATAAAAGTAGGATGTGCGTAGGTTAACTTTTTGGTTGCAGGCATTGGATCCAACTATTATGACCATATGTGTGTATGTGATTGTATATGTGTAATTGTATATTATTTGAATCCTCGGGGTTGACGAGGCTAGTATTTAATTTTTGTAATTAGATACGACATTGTTTAGCCACTCTTTTTATATTAGTTTACTTTCGATCTATATTTCATGTACACTCCTTCATGGAGTATAGGATCGATGGATGTAAATTAAAATAGTTTTTCTCGGCTCGGATCTCCGGATGGCTTGTACATGGCGTAGGGAGGAGCGGACGAGATGGTGATACGATGGGAGGCATATTGGAGACAAAAGCCATAATAGTTGGAAATATTTCTTTTTCATATTTATTGCTTATTGTTTGATATGCATGTCGTAGGCTAGAAAATTCCTCAATTTTAAATTACTAAATGGGAGAGGGATATTTTTACAAATTCCCACGGCCTCCATTACGATTTGACATGTGATGCAAACAAACTTGCACGTCGGCTCTGAGTGCCTTCCTCCACATCGGATGAGTTTGTTTACGGATCACAACGTCGAATATGGTTATAGGAAATTATTAAGGAGTGTGTGTACTTCCCCATCGGAAGGCACATAACCCGAGATAATTAACTTGGTACCGAGTAATGGTGAACACTTAGATACAAATATAAGTATCCTCCCGATTGGAGTCACTGCTTTTATTTGTAGGGTCGAAGAGGAACCAACTATTAATTTTATTTGTCAAAAGGTTAGGTTGACAAGATAGTAAAATTAATGGGTAAAACCTCCTCTTACAAATGTAGAATTCGTATACGTCCACACTATCGTGGCATACGATATTCTCGGTGTTGGTTGATTTTAAAATTTTATTGTTTGAGGAATCAATAATTTTTTTAAATCTAATGTTTTGATCTATGTGATTCTTAGGTTTTTCAAAATGACTTTCAAACCGCTTGCTGTGATACTGAAAGAAAGTAAACTTACTGGACCCAGTTATGTTGATTGGAAGAGGAATCTTGACATTGTCTTGACTGCTGAGGAATACAAATATGTACTCCTCGAAGAGTGCCCTCCTAAGCCTGCGGATGATTCTGGGGAAAAGGAGAAGGAGAGTTATAAGAAGTGGATTAAGGCTGATGAGATGGTGCGATGTTACATTTTGGCATCTATGTCAAATGTACTGCAACATCAGCATCAAGCCATGCCCACTGCTTATGACATTATGCTCAATCTCAAAGAACTTTTCGGACACCAGAATCAGGCTGCTAGGCAGGAAGCCATGAGAAACTTGATGACGACCACCATGATCGAGGGAACACCCATGAGGGATAATGTTCTCAAGATGATGGCTCATTTAAATAAGCTGGAAGTCCTCGGAGCTGAGATCGATGGGGAAACTCAGGTCAATATCATTCTCCAGTCTCTACCTAGGAGTTTTGAGTAGTTTCTCCTGAACTACAACATGAATAAGAGGTTGTATTCATTGGCGGAGCTTCTGACAGAACTCCAGGCGACAGAGGGGCTATTTCTTCAGAGTGCTCAGGCATAGGCCATGGTTGCCCAAAAGATTTCTACTTCTAAGCCGAAAGGCAAGAAGAAGAAGAAACAAGATGGGGCAAGGGTGGCAGGAGGAACTCAGGGAGGAGTGAAGAAGCCGAAAGGCAAGTGCTTCACTTGCAAGCATACTAGACACTGGAAGAAGGACTGCCCCAACCGCAAGCAGAACAAAGGTATATCTTTTGGTCTAGTCGTTTAAACATATTTAGCGGTGTTATCTACCAGCACCTGGTGTGTAGATACGGGAGCCACTGATCATGTCTATAATACATTGCAAGGGTTCCAGGAAACCAGACGACTGGCTGAAGGGGAGATTACTGTATACTTGGGTGATGCTACGAAGGTAGCGACTGTTACAGTGGGAGATGTGTATTTGTCTTTTGAGAGGAATAAAGTTTTGGTTCTTAAAAATTGCCTTTATGTACCTTTATTTAGAAAGAATTTGATTTTGATTTCTAAATTATTTATGGATGGATATTCTATTTCTTTTAATGACAGTGTTGTTATAAAAAGGAATAGGGAGATTATCTGTTCTGGTGCATTTATAGAAAATTTATATACACTTGAACCAAAAGCTCCCACAATGTAAATAGAAGTTAATAACTCATCTTCTAATTCCAATAAGAGAAAAGAACCTTCAATGATGAACCAAACATATCTTTGGCATCTAAGACTTGGTCATATTAACCTAAACAGAATTCAAAGGTTGATAGTTGATGGACCTCTGGGTTCATTAGTGGTGGAAGATTTCCCAACCTGCGAATCTTGCTTGGAGGGTAAAATGACCAAGAGGCCTTTCAAGGCCAAGGGGTATAGAGCCAAAGATGTGTTGGAATTGGTTCATTCTGATTTGTGTGGTCCTATGTCTATCCAAGCTAGAGGTGGTTTTGAGTATTTCGTCTCTTTCATAGACGATTATTCAAGAAATGGATACATTTACTTGATGCGCCGCAAGTCTGAATGCTTTGACAAGTTCAAAGAATTCAAGGCTGATGTGGAGAAACGACAAGGTAAAAGTATCAAGACACTACAATCTGATCATGGTGGTGAGTACCTCTTGGGAGAGTTTAGGAATTACTTATCAGAGACTGGGATTCAATCCCAATTGTCTGCACCTGGCACACCCCAGTAGAATGGTGTAGCAGAGCGAAGGAATAGGACTCTTATGGAGATGGTTAGATCGATGATGAGTTATTCTGAGTTGCCAGATTCGTTCTGGGGACATGCTCTAGGTACGGCAGTGTATATTCTAAACTTGGTTCCATCTAAATCAGTGCCTTCTACTCCCACAGAATTGTGGACTGGGCACAAGCCTAGTCTGAGACATATTCGAATTTGGGGGAGTCTAGCACATGTGCTGAAGGCAGATGCTGGTAAGTTGGAACCTCATACAGAAGTGTACATGTTCATTGGCTATCCTAGAGGAACGAAAGATGGTTTGTTTTATAGTCCTAGAGATCAGAGGATGATTGTTAGCATGAACGTCAGATTTCTAGAGGAAGACTATGTGATGAACCACAAGCCCATGAGTAAGATTGTTCTGGAGGAATTGAAAGGGGAAGTCACTACTTCAGTACCACAGGTACAAGAGGATATACCACAAGTCACTGCACCGCGTGTCACACAGGATACACAGGTGATACCTCATCGTAGTGGGAGGGTTATGAGATAGCCTGATAGATTCATGTTCTTGGGAGAATCTTTTGATTTGATCCCTGGCGAACATTGTAGGGATGTATACTGAAAAGTCTATCTTTTGTATGAACATCTTTATTTTTGAAATAAGAATCACATGATCATTGTTTGCATTTTTATGGTTATGCAATATTGTCTAATACATTACATTGTAGATAACATGGTGTGTGGTGTCACACAGGAGATCATGTTATCGGCTCCTTGTAAAGTATAAGTAAAGGCTCACAACCGAGATGACTTTGGACAAACCATCGGAATGGTTGTAGTGTGATTTGGTATTGGTTTGTCTTGACCATAGAATCACACTAGTGCACTTTGTGTGTATTGAGTAGGACCGACTTAGAGGTGATTCGATTTATTACTGACTACATAATCGAATCGGACCTCAGATATTATTTAGTACATGCTCTTAATCCCGATATAATAACGGGCACATATACTTAGTATTCATCTCTTTGATTTACCAATGGGCGAGATTTATAGATTAAATCGATAGGCTCGGTAAGTTGGGAGATGATATTATTTATATGGTGTGTCGTTGATTATAGGAGGAAGTCGTGTCCTATATATTAGGATGATGATGTCCCCTTGAGGAGCTCATAAGGTTCATCATGTAAACCCTGCAGGTGGACTTGGTCCGGCATGATGAAAAGGTTGAGTGGTACTACTCATGGAGTTAGATGTTGATTAATTAATGGTCAGTAAATTAATTAATCGACGGACATTCGAGATCTTAAACACAGGGAGAAAATATACAAATAATATATGGAGCCCATATTATCATATGGGGGTTGGTGAGGTAGATCGATGATGATCCTTTAGTGGATTGGATTATCATTAATGGATCGGACTTTATGTGGGCTTGATCCATGGGTGGCCAAGATCCAACTCCTCCTCATGGTCCCTATTGTAGCCTATTAACACCTCATGAAGCTTAGATCCAATGGATAGAAACAAAACTCTAGATCCAAAGGTAGAGATTAAATCTCTAAGATTCGACGATTGAGATTAAATCTCTAGATCCGACGGTTGAGATTAAATCCCTAAAACCAATGGTGGAGATTAAACCAAGGCTTATCCCTAACTCTATAAAAGAGTGGACTAGGGGTGGGCAGCAAGACACAATGGAGAGGAAAGGGGGCTAGGGTTTCGGGCGGCAAGAGCAATGGAGGTTAGGGTTTTGGGTGGCCACAATTAAGGAAAGATTTTCCTTTCTTCTTCTTCCTTTGGTGGCCGGCACTCTTCTTCCTTCTTCTCTTCTTAGTTTGGCCGGCGTCCAACATTCTCCCTTTCTTCTATGGCTGATGATGGATGGGGATTAGGGCTTGTCCCTTGGGCGGCAACCAAATCCTAATTAGATTAGGATTGGGCTTGGGCGGCTAGGGTTAGGGCTTTGGGATTAGGTTGGGCGGAAACAAGAAGATGAAGCTCCTTTCTTCTTCTTCCTAAGGTTGGCCGGCCACTATCCTTGTTCCCTCTACCTTGGTCGGAGCTCAACCTATTCTCTTTCCTTTCATCCTTGGCTGGAAATTAGGAGAGCTTAGTTTAGGGTTTGGGTGGCAACAAGGAGGAGAATTGCTTTCCTTTCTCTTCTCCAAGTGTTGGCCGGCGTCCATGCTCTTGTGTTTTCTCTTTTGGCCAGTTTCCATACTCCATGTTCTCTTCCTTGGCCAGCGGCAACATCGAGTTTATTGACTTGGTGGCCGGTTTTAGATAGGAAGATGAGTTTTGTTTTATGATCTTCCTTTGTTAGGAGTGAACAAGGAAAGGAAGATTAGCGATCTAGGAGCTTCGACTTTTGGAAGATCGTCGCCCACACGACGTCCAAAAGGAGGAAGGACATACAATAGAAGATCAAGAGGTATAACAAGAGGTATAATCTTGTTTATTTTGATTAGTGTTCTTTTGTATTATGTTTATAATTTCTTTTCAATTATATGCATGTATTGTGTGGATGGTTACTTGCTTGTTTTTGTTTTTCAACTATGAGCATGATATAAATCTGTATATGGCTAAATAATACTTGGATCCCGAGCATAAACACAAAAACCGGCGATCCGGACATCGTCTATTCCGCGGCTACTCGTAGAATAGAGGGTGGTCGCTTGAACAACGAGTTTGTTCAAGTGACCTCTCTAAATGAATAGCACGATGATGACTTGGTTGTTTGGGCAATCCCTTTTGTCTAGGATTAAATTTTTTTAATCCGGGGACATCGAGGGGATCGCCATGAAAAAACAACCGAGGTGAAGTGGGAAGCGAAGTTTCCCCTCACGGACTCGATAAGCAAAACCCTTCAATTGGTATCAGAGCCTCTTGGCAAAACCTTCAAACATGAACCTGATCCCTAGACATACGACAAGGCAATCCAAGATAAATATGCGGTATCTTGGCAAAGTGCAATGAATGCTGAGATTGAATCTATGGATTCAAATCAGGTCTGGGAGCTAGTAGAACCACCCAATGGTGTAAAAACCATTGGATGCAAGTGGATCTACAAAAGAAAGAGAGGAATAGACGGGAAGGTTGAGACCTTCAAAGCGAGGCTTGTTGCGACGAGGTATACTCAGAAAGAGTGTATCGATTATGAGGAGACCTTTTCACTGGTAGCCATGCTTAAGTCTATCCAGATTCTCTTATGTATTGCTGCTCATATGGATTATGAGGTATGACAGATGGATGTCAAGACAGCTTTCCTTAATGAAAGTCTTGAGGAAAACATCTATATGAAGCAACCAGAGGGATTCATTGTAAAGGGCAAAGAGCATCTTGTGTGTAAGCTTAATCGGTCCATTTATGGATTGAAGCAAGCTTCGAGGTCTTGGAACATCCGCTTTGATGAGGTAATCCAGTCTTATGGATTTATTCAAAGCCCGGATGAGTCTTGTGTATACAAGAGATGTGACGGAAACGTAGTGGTATTTCTTGTACTATACATAGATGACATTTTGTTAATTGACAACAATGTCAAGGTGTTATCGGGTATGATTATCCAAAAGTTTGATATGAAGGACTTGGGAGAAGTGGGACACATCCTTGGGATCAAGGTTATAAGGGATCGCAGGAAAAGGATGTTGTGCTTATCTCAAGCTTCATACATAGACACCATTATGGATCGTTTTAGCATGTAGAACTCCAAGAAGGGTTTTCTACCTTTCAGGCATGGAGTTCCTTTATCTAAGAAGATGTGTCCTAGAACATCTGAGGAGATAGAAGAGATGAAGGCGGTTTCTTATGCTTCGGCAGTAGAAAGCCTCATGTATGTGATGCTATGTATGAGACCAGATATCTGCTTTGCTGTGGGCATGATAAGAAGATATCAAAGTAATCCAGGATAGGGACATTGGACTACGGTAAAGCATATATTGAAGTACCTGAGAAGGACTAGGGATTATATACTAGTTTACCTGGCAGACCAATTACTCCCTGTGAGTTATATAGATTCTGACTTCCAATCAGATAGGGATAATAGTAAGTCTACCTCAGGTTTTGTGTTTACTTTGGGAGGTGGAGCCATTGTATGGAGGAGTGTCAAGCAGAAATGCGTGGCAGACTCTACCATGGAAGCTGAGTATGTGGTAGCCTCTGAGGCGGCCAAAGAAGCTGTGTGGCTCAGGAACTTCTTGATGGACTTGGATGTGATTCCTGGTTTGTCCATAACTATCACAATTTATTGTGATAATAGTGGTGCAGTTACAAACTTGAAGGAACCACGAGCCAATAAGGCAAGTAAACACATAGAGCACAAGTATCACCTGATACGAGAAATCGTAAAGAGAGGAGAAGTTGTTGTGGTCAAGATTGCATCAGAGTATAACTTGACAAATCCTTTCACTAAGGACCTACCAACAAGAGCTTTTGATAGGCATGTGGAGGGAATGAGAATCAGATGTATGGCAGTTTGAGGACAGCATAGTCTTTTAGTATAAGTGGGAGATTGTTGGGATGTATACTGAAAAGTTTATCTTTTGTATGAACATCTTTAGTTTTGAAATAAGAATCACATGATCATTATTTGCATATTTATGGTTATGCATATTGTATAATACATTACATTGTAGATAACATGGTGTGTAGTGTCACACGGGAGATCATGTTATCAGTTCCTTGTAAAGTATAAGTAAAGGCTCACAACCGAGATGGTTTTGGACAAACCATTGGTATGGTTGTAGTGTGATTTGGTATTGGTTTATCTTGACCATAGAATTACACTAGTACACTTTGTGTGTATTGAGAAGGACCGACTTAGAGGTGATTCGATTTATTGCTGACTACATAATCGAATCGGACCTCAGATATTATGTTGTACATGCTCTTAATCCTGATATAATAACGGGCACATATACTTAATATTCATTTCTTTGATTTACTAATGGGCGAGATTTATAGAGTAAATCGATAGGCTCGGTAAGTTGAGAAATGATATTATTTATATGGTGTGCCATTGATTATAGGAGGAAACCATGTCTTATATATTAGGATGATGATGTCCCCTTGAGGAGCTCATAAGGTTCATCATGTAAACCCTGCAGGTGGACTTGGTCCGGAAAGATGATAAGGTTGAATGGTACTACTCATGAAGTTAGATGTTAATTAATTAATTGTCAGTAAATTAATTAATCGATGGACATTCGAAATCTTAAACACAGGGAGATAAATGTACAAATAATATATGGAGCTCATATTAGCTTATGGGGTTGGTGAGGTAGATAAATGATAATCCTCTAGTGGAATGGATTATCATTAATGGATCGGACTTTATGTGGGCTTTATCCATTAGGTGGCCAAGATCCAACTCCTCCTCATAGTCCCTATTGTAGCCTATTAAAACCTCATGGAGCCTAGATCCAATGATGGAAAACAAAACTCTAGATCCGACGGTTGAGATTAAATCTCTAAATCCGACGGTTGAAATTAAATCCCTATAACCGACGGTGGAGATTAAATGGAGGCTTAAGCCTAACTCTATAAATATGGGCTTAAGGCTTGGTCGTGGAGATGAATTAGAGAGATTAGGGTTTTGCTTCCTTGGCTTGGGCGGCAAGGAACAAGTGGGCGGCTAGGGTTTTGGAGGTGTCTTGGGCGGCCACAATTTTGGAAGGTTTTCTTCTTCCTTAGGTGTTGCCGGCGCCCTTCCTTCTCCTCTATACCTTGGCCGGTGCTCAACCTAATTTCCCTCTTCTCTTTGGCCGGTGGAAACAAGGGTTAAGGTGATTCCTTCGAGCTCTTGGCCGGCTTCCATAACCTTTATCTCCTTTCCTTGGCCGGCGACTACAACTAGGTCTCTTGACTTGGTGGCCGGTCCTAGATAGGGAAGAGTTTTGTTTTATTCTTCCTTTTGTTCGGAGCGAGCAAAGAAAGGAAGATTGGTGATCTAGGAGGTTTCGACTTTTGGAAGATCGTCGCCCACGCGACATCCAAAAGGAGGAAGGGCATACAATAGAAGATCGAGAGGTATAATTCTTGTTTATATTCTTTTGTATCATGTCTATAATTGTTTTTCAATTATATGCATGTTGTATGTTTTGTTATGTGGCTAATTTACTTGGACCCCAAATACAAACGCAAAAATCGGCTATCCGTACATCGTCTATTCCGCGGCTAATCGTAGAATAGAAGTTGGTTGCTTGAACAACAAGTTTGTTCAAGTAACCACTCTAATCGAATAGCACGACGATGAAACGGTAGCTTGGGTAATCCATCCTTGTCAAGGATAAATTTTTTTTTATCTAGGGACGTAGAAGGGATCGCCTTGAACAAGCGACCGAGTTGAAGTGGAAAGCGAAGTTTCCTACCTTCATTTCTCACTCTTTGGGATGATTTTGATGAATCCTTAATGTTCTAGGAGGTGATTCAAATTGACTTTGATCATGGTTGTCTTCCTTCCTCCTCTCATCATTGGAGTCTCCTCTTCCTCCCCCTTGATTACTACTTCCTAATCCTCCCCCTTGATCATTACCCCCTAAGGTCAAGTTTTGAAGCTTTTGAGTAATATCTTAATTTTTTTTATTGATATCTTCATCAATGGGAGATTTCCTAGGATAAGTGTTAGAGGTCTCATCAAATTGAACATTAGAGGATTCCTTAACCTTTTAGGTCCTCTTGTTGTAGATTCTATATCCTCTACTAGTGGATGAGTATCCAACTAGGATTCCCTCATCCACTTTGGACTCAAATTTTCCTAAGTTGTCTTTGGTGTTTAAAATGTAAACTTTGTATCCAAGGACTTTGAAATAATGAATTGTAAGAATTGTGTCATTCTATAATTCAAATGGTGTTTTCCCTAAGAACCTATGGATTAGGACTCTATTTTGGATATAGCAAGTGGTATTAATCTCTTTCGCCCACAAGTAGCTAGGTAGAGAATATGCATTAAGCATAGTCCTAGTTGCCTCTTGTAGGGCACGATTTCTCCTTTCCACCACCCCATTTTGTTGGGGTGTTCTAGGAAAAGAGAACTCATGCTTGTACCCTTCTTCTAAGAAATTTTTTGAGAAGTTTAAATTCTCAAATTCTCCACCATGATCACTATGGTTCCGGTTGATTTTGATATTTCTTTCATTCTCTACTTTTTTGCTAAAACCTATGATTATTCCTAGGGTATACTCCTTATGTTTCATAAAATAAACCCATGTATACCTAGAAAAATCATCAACTATGACTAAACAATATTTACTATCATTCAAAGAGGGAGTACTATAGCAATCCAATAAATCTAAATGTAAAAGCTCTAAAGATAAAGAAGAACTAGTTAAAGTTTTACCCTTGTATGATGACTTTGATTGCTATCCTTCTTCGCAAGCATTACACATCTTGTCCTTGATGTACTTCACTTTTGGTAATCCTTTGACTAGATCCAACTTGGCTATCTTGGCAATATTCTTCATGTTGATATGTCCAAGCCTTCTATGCCATATCCAACTTTCTTCTTCTTTTTCCATAAGACACTTAGTGGAAATGTTAGAAGTATAGGATAAATCAACATTGTAAATATTGGATTTCCTATATCCTACTAACATGAAATCATTCAATTTCTTGTGTCTTATAAAGCATTTTGTAGAATTAAACTCAACATTAAAGTCAACATCACATAATTGGCTAACACTAAGTAAATTAAATTTCATGTTTTTAACAAAAAAGACTTTATGGATAGCAACTTTTGGAGATACCTCAATTGTGCCTTTACCTAGAATTTTGAGTTTACCACTATTCCCAAAGGACACGGTTCCCTTGCTATGGTAATTTATTGTGGAAAACTTGCTCACATCTCCGGTCATATGTCTTGAGCAACCGTTATCCACAATCCACATACTTAGTCCTTCTACCTAAACAACATGAAAAATAAAAGCCTTAGGTACCCAAATTTTTGGACTGGTAGCATCAATCACAAACTTCTTGGGAACCCAAGCCTTTTTAACCTTACTCCTAATTGTTGCTTTTCTACTAATTAGGGAGGTATAGGCTACATCCTTGTCCTTAGGTCTATATCCTATGTCGGCCTTGTTATAAACAACCCTTTGATCCCTAAGTATCATGTCAAGATATTTAGACCCACTAGTGAATTTTTCTAAGCATGACCTTAGTTCACAAAATTTCATTTTGGAGTTTTTCATTTTCCACTTTGAACATGCAAGAATCATTACATGAAGATTTTTCATTTTTAATTGCCCTAATTTCTATCTTCAAGTCCTTAATCCTAGATTTTGATTTATCCAAAGCATTGTTAAGATAGGCAATGGTTTCATATAGTAATTCTACTCTAGGGGAGCCTTTTACCCCATCATCACTAGAGGACGATTCGTCGCTTGATGAGGACTCTGTTGGATCGATTTGAGCGCTAGAGGGGGGGAGGGGGGGTGAATAGTGCAAAATAAATTTCGTTCATTCTTTCGATATGAAAAAATTAAACGAGCGAGGATGAAGCGAAAATATAAACAATAAGGTTTATTTTTACTTGGTTCACAGCCTTTGGCTGCTAGTCCAAGGCTCTAATGGTCCAAGACCACATATGAAGGGCAATACACTAAAACAATCTCCTCCTTGTTGGAGGTAAGAGACAACGGAATACAAAAAGCTCGAAAGATTAAAGTAGAGGGACACTCCCCCTCTCCTTATTATGATATAAAGCTCCGATAAACTAAAATAAGTACAATAGAAGACTTTAAAAAAAACTTATATCGGTGAAGAAAAGAATGAAACTAAAGCTTGATCGTCGGAGTAATAGAGCTTCGCCATAAAGATGTCGGAGAGTCGAGGTGTTGTGGAGGCTTTTTGGAGAGCTTTTGATGATGGAAATGGGGTGGAGAATCCCTACTTTTATAGCCTTGGAAACCCTAGACGTTCAGATCTTCAACTAATGAGAGTAAGCCTCCTAGGCCTTGAGAAATGGAGATAAGCTTTGACTTTCCTCGAGGTTGATCCTTGACCATCAGTCGACTGATACCCTTACCAATTGACTACTAGATGAATCAGTCGACTGATGCAAGCCCTTAATCGACTGATGACAGGGTTTCTAGCTACAATGAAGAGTTAGCTCGAAAATGCAGTTAATATAAGTGATCTTGATGGTCATTTACCATCTGATCTTGACTTAGACTATCCATGGGAAGTCTTGAATCGGATCATCGCCTAAGGATGTCCCCGTACAGAGGACACGACCTTACTTACACTGACTCACACGAGCTTACCTCAACTTTTACCTTTGAAGCTTTACTTTCGGGGGTTTTGCCCGGAACCGAAGCTCTGATACCACTTGAAGGTAGGAAACTTCGCTTTCCACTTCAACTCGGTCGCTTGTTCATGGCGATCCCTTCTACGTCCCCAGATAAAAAAAAATTAATCCTAGACAAAAGGGATTACCCAAGCTCCTGTTTCATCGTCGTGCTATTCGATTAGAGTGGTTACTTGAACAAACTTGTTGTTCAAGCCACCAACCTCTATTCTACGAATAGCCGCGGAATAGACGATGTACGGATTACTGACTTTTGTGTTTATATTCGGGGTTCAAGTATATTTAACCATAAAAATAGAATACAACATGCATATATAATTGAAAAACAATTATAGACATGTTACAAAAGAAAATAGACAATCGATATACCTCTCGATCTTCTATTGTCTGTCCTTTCTCCTTTTGGACATCGTGTGGGCGACGATCTTCCAAAATTCAAAGCTCCTAAATCACCAATCTTCCTTCCTTGCTCGCTCCGAACAAGAGGAAGAATAAGAAACAAAACCCTTCTCCTTCCTTTAGCCAACCAACAAGCACCAACCTAGATGCTTGCCGCCGGCCAACAAGGAGAAGGGATGAGGAAGATGGATGCCGGCCAAAAGCTCCAAGGGAAGACCCTAAGCTTTGTTTCCACCAGCCAAGGAGAGGAGAAGGAGGGCTTGAACGCCGACCAAGGAGAGGAGAGGAAGACTTGGGTGCCGGCCAACAACAAGAGGAAGAAGAGAAAGGAAATTCTTTCCTTAATTGAGGCCGCCCAACCCCTTTGCTCCTTGCCGCCCAAAACCCTAGCTCCTCCCTTGATTCTAATTCCTCTTGCAGCCCACCCTAAAGCCCCTTCTTATAGAGTTAGGGATAAGTCTTGTTTTAATCTCCACCATTGGTTTTAGGGATTTAATCTCAACCGTTGGATCTAGAGTTTTGTTTTCAACCATTGGATCTAGGCTTCATGAGGTTTTAATAGGCTATAATAGGGACCATGAGGAGGAGTTGGATCTAGGCCACCCAATGGATCAAGCCCACATAAAGTCTGATCCATTAATGATAATCCAATCAACTAAAGGATTATCATTGATCTACCTCACCAACCCTCATAAGTTAATATGGGCTCCATATATTATTTGTACATTTTTCTCCCTGCGTTTAAGATCTCGAATGTCCGTCGATTAATTAATTTATTGATAATTAATTAATCAACATCTAACTCCATGAGTAGTACCACTCAACCTTATCATCATGCCAGACCAAGTCCACCTACAGGGTTTACATGATGAACCTTATGAGCTCCTCTAGGGGACATCATCATCCTAATATATAGGACACAGTTTCCTCCTATAATCAATGACACACCATATAAATAATATCATTTCCCAACTTACCGAGCCTATCGATTTAATCTATAAATCTTTCCCATTGGTAAATCAAAGAAATGAATACTAAGTATATGTACCTATTATTATATTGGGATTAAGAGCATGTACAATATAATATCTGAGGTCCGATTTGATTATGTAGTCAGCAATAAATTGAATCACCTCTATGTCGGTCCTTCTCAATAAACACAAAGTGTACTAGTGTGATTCTATGGTCAAGACAAACCAATACCAAATCACACTACAATCATACCAATGGTTTGTCCAAAGCCATCTCGGTTGTGAGCCTTTACTTATACTTTACAAGGAGCCGATAACATGATCTCCCATGTGACACTACACACCATCTTATCTATAATGTAATGTATTAGACAATATGCATAACCATAAATATGCAAACAATGATCATGTGATTCTTATTTCAAAATAAAGATGTTCATACAAAAGATAGACTTTTCAGTATACATCCCAACAATCTCCCACTTATACTAAAAGACTATGATGTCCTCAAACTGCCATACATCTGATTCCCATTCCCTCCACATGTCTATCAAAAGCTCTCGCCGAAAGGGCCTTAGTGAAAGGATCTTCCATGTTATCCTCCGATGCAATCTTGGCCACAGCAACTTCTCCTCTCTTTACGATTTCTCGTATCAAGTGGTACTTGCGTTCTATGTGTTTACTTGCCTTATGGGCTCGTGGTTCCTTCGATTTTGCAACTGCACCACTATTATCACAATAAATTGTGATAGTTCTAGGCAAACCAGGAATCACATCCAAGTCCATCAAGAAGTTCCTGAGCCACACAACTTCTTTGGCTGCCTCATAGGCTGCCACATACTCAGCTTCCATGGCGGAGTCCACCACGCATTTCTGCTTGACACTCCTCCATACAATGGCTCCACCTCCCAAAGTAAACACAAAACCTGAGGTAGACTTACTATTATCCCTATCTGATTGGAAGTCAGAATCTGTATAACCCACGGGGAGTAATTGGTCTGCCTGGTAAACTAGCATATAATCCCTAGTCCTTCTCAGGTACTTCAATATATGCTTCACCGTAGTCCAATGTCCCTGTCCTGGATTACTCTGATATCTGCTTACCATGCCCACGACAAAGCAGATATCTGGTCTCGTACATAGCATCGCATACATGAGGCTTCCTACTGCTGAAGCATAAGGAACCTCCTTCATCTCCTCTATCTCCTCAGATGTTTTAGGACACATCTCCTTAGATAAAGGAACTCCATGCCTAAAAGGTAGAAAACCTTTCTTGGAGTTCTGCATGCTAAAACGATCCATAATGGTGTCTATGTATGAAGCTTGAGATAAGCACAACATCCTTTTCCTGCGATCCCTTATAACCTTGATCCCAAGGATGTGTCCCACTTCTCCCAAGTCCTTCATATCAAACTGTTTGGACAACCATACCCTTACATCCAATAACACCTTGACATTGTTGTCAATTAACAAAATATCATCTACGTATAGTACAAGAAATACCACTACGTTTTCGTCACATTTCTTGTATACACAAGACTCATCCGGACTTTGAGTAAATCCATAAGACTAGATTACCTTATCAAAGCAGATGTTCCAAGACCTCGAAGCTTGCTTCAATCCATAAATGGACCGATTAAGCTTACACACAAGATGCTCTTTGCCCTTTGCAATGAAACCTTCTGGTTGCTTCATATAGTTGTTTTCCTCAATACTTCCATTAAGGAAAGCTGTCTTGACATCCATCTGCCATACCTCATAATCCATATGAGCAGCAATGCATAAGAGAATTTGGATAGACTTAAGCATGACTACCGGCAAAAAGGTCTCCTCATAATCGATACCTCTTTCTGAGTATACTCCTTCGCAACAAGCCTCGCTTTGAAGGTCTCAACCTTCCCGTCTATTCCTCTCTTTCTTTTGTAGATCCACTTGTATCCAATGGTTTTTACACCATCAGGTGGTTCTACTAGCTCTCAGACCTGATTTGAATCCATAGATTCAATCTCAGCATTCATTGTACTTCGCTAAGATACTGCATCTTTATCTTGGATAGCCTCGTTATATATCCAGGGATTAGGTTCATATTCGTCAGGGACCAAATCAGAAGATTCTCCCAAGAACATGAATCTATCGGGCTGTCTAACAACCCTCCCACTACGACGAGGTATCACCTGTGTATCCTCTGTGACACGCGGTGCAGTGACTTATGGTATATCCTCTTGTACCAGTGGTACTGAAGAAGTGACTTCCCCTTTCAATTCCTCCAGAACAATCTTACTCATGGGCTTGTGGTTCA
Source organism: Wurfbainia villosa (assembly GCA_025175895.1). NCBI lineage: Eukaryota > Viridiplantae > Streptophyta > Magnoliopsida > Zingiberales > Zingiberaceae > Wurfbainia > Wurfbainia villosa. The sequence continues at coordinate 53,269,014 of CM046001.1, read as the reverse complement.
TCACATAGTCTTTCTCTAGAAATCTGGCATTCGTGCTAACGATCACCCTCTGATCTCTAAAACTATAAAACAAACCACCTTTCGTTCCTCCAGGATAGCCAACGAATATGTGCACTTCTATACGGGGTTCCAACTTACCAGCATCTGCCTTCAGCATATGTTCTGGACTCCCCCAAATTCGAATATGTCTTAAACTAGGATTTCGCCCAGTCCACAATTTTGTGGGAGTAGAAGGAACTGATTTAGATGGGACTAAGTTCAGAATATACACTGCTGTATCTAGAGCATATCCCCAGAACGAATCTGACAACTCAGAATAACTCATCATCGATCTAACCATCTCCATAAGAGTCCTATTCCTTTGCTCTGCTACACCATTCTACTGGGGTGTGCCAGGTGCAGACAATTGGGATTGAATCCCAGCCTCTGATAAGTAATTCCTAAACTCTTCCAAGAGGTACTCACCACCACGATCAGATCGTAGTGTCTTGATACTTTTACCTTGACGTTTCTCCACATCAGCCTTGAATTCTTTGAACTTGTCAAAGCATTCAGACTTGTGGTGCATCAAGTAAATATATCCATATCTCGAATAATCATCTATAAAAGAGACGAAATACTCAAAACTACCTCTAGCCTGGATAGACATAGGACCACACAAATTAGAATGATCCAATTCTAACACATCTTTGGCTCTATACCCCTTGGCCTTAAAAGACCTCTTGGTCATTTTACCCTCCAAGCAAGATTTGTAGGTGGGGAAATCTTCCACCACTAATGAACCCAGATGTAACATCCCAAATTTTAGTTACTATATTTTTATTTAAAGGAAATATATATAGAGGGTTACAATCGGGTAAGCTCCATAATATATCTCCTGGCCGTTACAGGATATATATATATATATATATATATATAGAAATAAGAATAAAAAGAAAAAAAATTAATAAATAGTTCGTAGTTGAGGCTTGAACCATGAACCGTTGATTTGGGGGAATAGGTTTCCCGCCACTAAGTCATAAGATTACCAATGAGTAGGATATAATAAAATATATCTATAGGCGAAAAAAAAGAGAGATTGATTGATTTGACTAATTAATTAAAAGGGTAATTAGGTTAAGAAAAATTCTAATTTTTTGTATATATATTTTTTTCCATCTCTCTTTAAATTTCACACCTTCTCCACTTCTCTCTCTCCCTCCTCTCTCCAACGCCAATGCCCACCCTAATCTCACCTCTCTCTCTCTCTCTCGTTTTGCTCTAGTCGCCGAATCAAAAAAATAAAAAGGGTGGACTTTCTCCACCGAGGAAAATAAGAGAGGAAAAAAAAGGAGAGCCTCTATAATTTTTCCATCGTGGGATAATTCAAGAGGGACTTGGTAGAGGATCACGCTAAAGCAAGGAAACACGTAGGAGGTCTTCTCTTTGCGAAGTCTAACGGTATAAATTGGTGAAAAAGCGTAGGATGTAAGTATCCCCTCACCTGCAGTATAAGTGCTTACGATGTAATGTTGTATGCTTGTTTTTGAACGAAAGAATCTAGAACTATGTGTAGAAGGTTCAGCTAATAGGATTAGAGAAATTATTCTTGTTGAAATTCTTCCACGTTATGCATGTTAGATGATGATTTCTATTTATGTTAGCTTAATTTTCCTTATGTCACTACCTTATTCCATGTTAAATTTTACTCATGCCGATTTATGCTATGCTACATGCTTATGTTTTCACCCATGTTAGGCATGACTCACGTATATGAAATGTCTATGAAATGTTTCCCTATGAGTGGGGACAAGAACACTCTTTATGACAAAGAACATGTATGTTATTTTACTTTATGCATGGCTTGTACCGAACCCTAACAAGGTCTACGGGATGGGCTCCAAGGTTGCCCCTAGGTCGACAGACATAGTACGGACCTAGTAACCTAGTATGTTCGGGATTAGCTACCTCGGATCTATTTAGGATGCGCGCGAATGATGTATGTGGTACAATGTCGGGCCCAATATGTTGAGATTATGTTTAAGTATATAAACTATATGTTTTCAAAGAGAATCCTGCATATACCATTTTATGTTCATCAAATTATCATGTTTAGAGACAATGTACTGTTGTGACGAAAATGCTATGTTTATGTTCTTTTCCTAAATTGATCATGTCTCTACTTTAAATAAATGCCGTGCTCATATGTTGTTTAAACGAACATGTCATTACTTTACATTTAATTCATGATGCATGTTTTTGTGAGTAGGAAAGGACCTTACTAAGCCTATGTGCTTACAGTTTACTTTCCTTGTACTACAGAAAAGGGCAAGGAATGGATAAATTAAAGGGAGCAGCAGGAGGGGTAAAGATGTGTGTGGCAGTGGCATGGTGGACGAGATCATTTTTCATATACGGACTTATGCATGATTTTCAATTTATGTGTAAACTGTTAGGAGAAGTTAATGCTTTCTATGGTTGTTACTCATGTTTATTTTTATGAACCTTGAAATAATTAATACATGTTTAGTTAAATAAATTGGTAAGACCTTTTGCCATGATTAAATTGTTAGGTTGATTGGGTTAATGTAATTAGAGTTAAAAGTTATAAAGTTTTTAAATGCTTCTGCTGTTATATGCATGAATGTATGATCGCGTAGCGTCGTCGCCCGTCTATAGGATGTGTGTTAGGAGGACGGGAAGGGCGGGTGTTACCGGTGGTATCAGAGCAGATCTGCCTTTCCACTACACACACATCAAGCTCCAAATCTTGCCGCTCCAAGTAAGAAATTCTATGCCTACTCTATTTCTTTCATGTAAGATAAGAAATGCTTTTAGCTTAAATATGCATGAATATATGTATGATAACCTTATGCTAGCCTTTAGTTTAAATATGCATAAATAAATATGAATGATAACCTTATGCTAGCCTTATTATAATATATGAAGATAAGCATGGCTAGAAGACGTAGTCATAGAGTCGATGAGACAAGTAATATATGGAAGACGTAGTAATAGAGTCGATGAGATGAATATATGCATGATAATCTTATGCTAGCCTTATTATAATATATGAAGATAAGCATGGTTGGAAGACGTAGTAATAGAGTCGATGAGACAGTAATATATGGAAGACGTAGTAATAGAGTTGATGAGACAGTAATATATGGAAGACGTAGTAATAGAGTCGATGAGACAGTATTTTGCTCTCCATAGGGAGCTCCAGTACTGTTGGTAAAGAAGAAAGATGGGTCTATGTGAATGTGCATAGACTACCGAACGCTAAATAATATGACGATCAAGAACAGGTACCCTTTACCACGGATTGACAACCTGTTCGACCAGTTAAAGGGTGCCATCGTCTTCTCTAAGATTGACCTAAGGTCAGGCTATCATCAAGTGAAAGTGAAACCAGATGATATATCAAAGATGACTTTCCGAACAAGATACGGACATTATGAGTTCGTAGTTATGCCCTTCGGAGTGACGAATGCACCTGCTATGTTCATGGATATGATGAATCGGGTATTCTCGGCATTCCTCGACAAATTTGTGATCATTTTCATCGACGATATACTGATATATTTGAGAACCCAAGAAGAGCACACCGAACACCTGAATATAGTATTGCAGATTCTTCGGGAAAAGCAGTTGTATGCAAAGTTCTCCAAATGCGAGTTCTGGCTCGATCAAGTATCATTTTTGGGTCACGTTATATCCAAGCATGGAGTGATGGTGGACCCAATAAAGATTGAAGCTGTGAGTAATTGGAACAGGCCAAAGAATGCCAGCGAAATCAGAAGCTTTCTTGGGCTAGCAAGCTACTACAGGGAGTTTGTAGAGAACTTCTCTAGAATTGCAGTCCCTATGAAAGTTCTTACCCGGAAGAACAAGAAGTATGTATGGACGGAGGAATGTGAGAAGAGTTTCTTGGAGCCGAAAAGAAGACTTACAAGTGCTCCAATCCTTACTCTCCCAGAGAACGACAAGAGCTTCGACATGTACAGCGATGCCTTCGGATTGGGACTCGGAGCTGTACTTATGCAGAGGGGTAAAGTTATTGCCTATGCCTCTAGGCAACTCAAGGAACATGAAAAGAACTATCCCACTCACGATTTAGAGCTAGCATCTATGGTCTTCGCTCTCAAGGTATGGAGGCATTATCTGTATGGAGCACAGTGCAAGATTTATACTGATCACCGGAGTCTGTGGTATTTCTTCACTCAGAAGGACCTCAATATGAGACAATGCAGATGGCTGGAGCTCGTGAAGGACTATGACTGTGAGATCTTTTACCATCCTGGCAAGGCAAACAAAGTGGTCGATGCACTCAGCAGGAAGTCCAGTGCCACCCTGATGTCCTTATCGGTATTGTCTCGACCGCTGGAGAAGGAAATTATGCGCTATGGAATCGAGGTTATTTCCGGGCAGCTTTCGACCATGGAAATAATACCAGCACTATTCGATGACATATTAGAAAAACAAAGTGATGATCCAAGTCTCTAGAGGATCAAGTAGGAGATCCTAGAAGGAAAAGGCGAGGGTTTTCGTATCGCCAATAGCGGAGTATTATACCTTAGGGATCGGTTATGTATCCCTAACGACCCAGAACTACGCAAAGAGATATTAAAGGAGGCTCACGGAACCCCCTATTCTATGCATCCAGGATCCACCAAAATGTATCAAGACCTGAAAGAGAAGTTCTGGTGGTCCGGTATGAAGAGGGACGTAGCTCAGCACGTCAGTACTTGCCTGACCTGCCAGCAAGTTAAAGCAGAACACCAGAGGCCTGGAGGAGTTCTGCAACCGATCCAAATTCTGGAGTGGAAATGGGAAGACATATCTATGGATTTCATTTCAGGTCTTCCCAGGACTACGAACGGATATGACGCTATATGGGTTATCATTGATAGATTGGCAAAGTCAGCTCATTTCCTAGCGATCAAGATGACATATTCGGTTGAGCAACTGCTCAATTATATGCTAAGGAAATCATCAGACTGCATGGTATTCCCAAGACCATCATTTCAGATAGGGATGGTCGCTTCACTTCACAGTTTTGGGGATGCGTTCATAAGGCACTTGGCACGAAGCTGCGTTTCAGTACCGCCTTTCATCCTCATACAGATGGACAAATAGAAAGGGTGAACCAAGTACTGGAAGACATGTTACGAGCTTGTGCCTTGGATTTCAAAGGGAGTTGTTGCCGCTACTTATGTTTAGCGGAATTCGCTTACAATAATAGCTACCAAGCTACTATTGGAATGGCACCTTATGAAGCATTATATGGGAGGAGATGTAGGTCTCCGATCTGTTGGTACGAAGGTGGTGAGAAGAAAGAGATGGGACTTCAGACGGATTTCATCGACGACACCACCCGAGCGATACAGAATATCCGCCAAAGAATAGAGGCTGCTCAGAGCCGACAGAAGAACTATGCGGATCAGCGACGTATACCTTTGGAATTCAATGTCGGAGATTTGGTATTTCTCCGGGTAGATCCTCTGAAAGGAATAATGAGATTTGGGAAGAAAGGAAAGCTAAGTCCGCGATACGTAGGACTGTACAAGATCCTGAAAAGAGTTGGCAAGGTAGCTTACGAGCTAGGACTACCTCAGAAGATGTCTGCTATTCACAACGTGTTCCATGTCTCGATGCTTAAGAAGTGCATTTCCAGTACCGACCAAGTGGTCGAGCCACGCATGCTGCAAATTCAAGAGGACCTGAGCTATGAAAGTCGACCTATCCGGATACTAGACCGAGAAGTCAAAAGACTAAGGAATAAAGAAGTACCCTTAGTGAAGGTCCTATGGCAAAGTCAACGATACGAAGAAGCCACCTGGGAACGTGAGGATGACATGAAGCAATAGTACCCCGAGTTGTTCTAAGTTTCGAGGACGAAACTTTTATAAGGTATAAGGGATTGTAACATCCCAAATTTTAGTTACTATATTTTTATTTAAAGGATATATATATATATAGGGTTACAATCGGGGTAAGCTCCATAATATATATCCTGGGCGTTACTATATACTTAAAACAATCGGGTAAGCTCCATAATATATCTCCTAGGCGTTACAGGAGATATATATATATATATATATATATATATATATATATATATATATATATATATATATATATATATATATATAAATAAGAATAAAAAGAAAAAAAATTAATAAATAGTTCGTAATCGAGGCTTGAACCATGAACTGTTGATTTGGGGGAATAGGTTTCCCGCCACTAAGTCATAAGATTACCAATGAGTAGGATATAACAAAATATATCTATAGGCGAAAAAAAGAGAGATTGATTGATTTGACTAATTAATTAAAAGGGTAATTAGGTTAAGAAAAATTCTAATTTTTATATATATATTTTTTCCCATCTCTCTTTAAATCTCACGCCTTCTCCTCTTCTCTCTCTCCCTCCTCTCTCCAACGCCGACGCCCACCCTAATCTCACCTCTCTCTCTCTCTCATTTTTCTCTAGTCGCCGAATCAAAAAAATAAAAAGGGCGGACTTTCTCCACCAAGGAAAATAAGAGAGGAAAAAAAAGGAGAGCCTCTATAATTTTTCCATCGTGGGATAATTCAAGAGGGGATTTTCAAGAGGGACTTGGTAGAGGATCATGCTAAAGCAAGGAAACACGTAGGAGGTCTTCTCTTTGCGAAGTCTAACGGTATAAATTGGTGAAAAAGTGTAGGATGTAAGTATCCCCTCACCTGCAGTATAAGTGCTTACGATGTAATGTTGTATGCTTGTTTTTGAACGAAAGAATCTAGAACTATGTGTAGAAGGTTCGGCTAATAGGATTAGAGAAATTATTCTTCTTGAAATTCTTCCACGTTATGCATGTTAGATGATGATTTCTATTTATGTTAGCTTAATTTTCCTTATGTCACTACCTTATGCCATGTTAAATTGTACTCATGCCGATTTATGCTATGCTACATGCTTATGTTTTCACCCATGTTAGGCATGACTCACGTATATGAAATGTCTATGAAATGTCTCCCTAAGAGTGGGGACAAGAACACTCTTTAGGACAAAGAACATGTATGTTATTTTACTTTATGCATGGCTTGTACCGGACCCTAACAAGGTCCACGGGATGGGCTCTAAGGTTGCCCCTAGGTCGAAAGACATAGTACGGACCTAGTAACCTAGTAGGTTCGGGATTAGCTACCTCGGATCTATTTAGGATGCGCGTGAATGATGTATGTGGTACAATGCCGAGCCTAATATGTTGAGATTATGTTTAAGTATATAAACTATATGTCTTCAAAGAGCATCATGCATATACCATTTTATGTTCATCAAATTATCATGTTTAGAGACAATGTACTGTTGCGACGAAAATGCTAAGTTTATGTTCTTTTCCTAAATTGATCATGTCTCTTCTTTAAATAAATGTGGAGCTCATATGTTGTTTAAACGAACATGTCATTACTTTACGTTTAATTCATGATGCATGTTTTTGTGAGTAGGAAAAGACCTTACTAAGCCTATGTGCTTACAGTTTACTTTTCTTGTACTGCAGAAAAGGGCAAGGAATGGATAAATTAAAGGGAGCAGCAGGAGGGGCAAAGATGTGTGTGGCATTGGCATGGTGGACGAGATCATTTTTCATATACGGACTTATGCATGATTTTCAATTTATGTGTAAACTCTTAGGAGACGTTAATGCTTTCTCTGGTTGTTACTCATGTTTATTTTTATGAACCTTGAAATGGTTAATCCATGTTTAGTTAAATAAATTGCTAAGACCTTTTGCCATGATTAAATTGTTAGGTTGATTGGGTTAATGTAATTAGAGTTAAAAGTTGTAAAGTTTTTAAATGCTTCCGCTGTTATATGCATGAATGTATGATCGCGTAGCGCCGCCGCCCGTCTATAGGATGTGTGTTAGGAGGACGGGAAGGGCGGCCGTTACACTAGAGGTCCATCAGCTATCAACCTTTGAATTCTACTTAGGTTAATATGACCAAGTCTTAGATGCTAAAGATATGTTTGATTCATCTTCGAAGGTTCTTTTCTCTGATTGAAATTAGAAGATGAGTTATTAACTTTTATTTGCATCGTGGGAGCTTTTGGTTCGAGTGTATACAAATTTTCTATCAATGCACCAGAACAGATAATCTCCCTATTCCATTTTATAACGACTCTATCATTAAAAGAAATAGAATATCCATCCATAAACAATTTATAAACCAAAATCAAATTCTTTCTAAATAAAGGTACATAAAGGAAATTCTTAAGAACCAAAACTTTATTTTTCTCAAAAGACAAATAAACATCTCCCACTGCAATAGCCGCCACCTTCATGGCATTGCCCAAGTATACGGTAATCTCCCCCTCAGCCAGTCGTCTGGTTTCCTGGAACCCCTGTAAAGTATTGTAGACATGATCAGTGGCTCCCATATCTACACACCAGGTGCCGGTAGATAACACCGCTAAACATGTTTCAACGACTAGACCAAAAGATATACCTTTGTTCTGCTTGCGATTGGGACAATCCTTCTTCCAATGTCCAGTCTGCTTACAAGTGAAGCACTTGCCTTTCGGCTTCTTCACTCCTCCCTGAGTTCCTCCCACCGCCTTTGCCCCAGCTTGTTTCTTCTTCTTCTTGCCTTTCGGCTTAGAAGTAGAAACCTTTTGGGCAACCATGGCTTGTGCCTGAGCACTCTGACGAAATATCCCCTCTGCTGCCTAAAGTTCTGTCAGAAGCTCCGCCAACGAATACAACCTCTTGTTCATGTTGTAGTTCAGGCAAAACTGCTCAAAACTCCTAGGTAGATACTGGAGAATGATATCGACCTGGGTTTCCCCATCGATCTCAACTCCAAGGACTTCCAACTCATTCAAATGAGCCATCATCTTGAGAACATGATCCCTCACGGGTGTTCTCTTGATCATGGTGGTCGTCATCAAGTTCCTCATGGTTTCCTGCCTAGCGGCCCGATTCTGGTGTCCGAAAAGCTTTTTGAGATTGAGCATCATGTCATAAGAAGTGGGCATGGCTTGATGCTGATATTGCAGTACATTTGACATAGATGCCAAAATGTAATACCGCGCCATCTCATCGGCCTTAATCCACTTCTTATAACTCTCCTTCTCCTTTTCCTCGAATCATCCGCAGGCTTAGGAGGGCACTCTTCGAGGAGTACATATTTGTATTCCTCAGCAGTCAAGACAATGTCAAGATTCCTCTTCCAATCAACATAGTTGAGTCCAGTAAGTTTATTTTCTTTCAGTATCACAGCAAGAAATTATTAATTCCTCAAACAATAAAATTTAAAATCAGCCAACACCTCAAAACACCAAGAATATCGTATGCCACGGTGGTGTGGACGTATACGAATTCTACATTTGTAAGAGGAGGTTTTACCCATTAATTTTACTATCTTGTCATCCTAACTTTTTGACAAGTAAAATTAATAGTTGGTTCCTCTTTGGCCCTACAAATAAAAGCAGTGACTCTGATGGGGAGGATACTTATATTTGTATCTAAGTGTTCACCATTACTCGGTACCAAGGTAATTATCTCGGGTTATGTGCCTTCCGATGGGGAAGTATACATGCTCCTTAATAATTTCCTATAACCATATTCGACCTTGTGATCCACAAACAAACTCATCCGATGGGGAGGAAGGTACTCAAAGCCGACACGTAAGTTTGTTTGCATCACATGTCAAATCGTAATGGAGGCCGTGGGAATTTATAAAAATATCCCTCTCCCACTTAGTAATTTGAAATTGAGGAATTTTCTAGCCTACGACATGCATATCAAACAATAAGTAATAAATATAAAAAATAAATATTTTCCAACTATTACGAATTTTGTCTTCAATATGTCTCCCGTCGTACCGTCATCTCGTCCGCTCCTCCAACGCCATGTACAAGCCATCCGGAGATCCGAGCCGAGAAAGCCTATTTTAATTTACATCCATCGATCCTATACTCCACGAGAAAGTGTACATGAAATCTAGATCGAAAGTAAACTAAAATAAAAAGGGTGGCTAAACAATGTCGTATCTAATTACAAAAATTAAATACTAGCCTCGTCAACCCCGAGGATTCAACAAAATATACAATTACACACATACAATCACATACACACATATGGCCATAATAGTTGGATCCTATGCCTGCAACCAAAGAGTTAACCTACGCATATCATACTATTATCCGACACATATAATATATGAAAAGTGCATAAAAGTAACCGAATCCTAAACACACAAAACCGAAAACCGTGGCTCTGATACCACTTGTTGGGTTTTGCCTGGAACCGAAGCTCTGATACCACTTGAAGGTAGGAAACTTCGCTTCCCACTTCAACTCGGTCGCTTGTTCATGGTGATCCCTTCTACGTCCCCGGATAAAAAAAAATTAATCCTAGACAAAAGGGATTACCCAAGCTCTCGTTTCATCGTCGTGCTATTCGATTTGAGTGGTTATTTGAACAAACTTGTTGTTCAAGCCACCAACCTCTATTCTACGAATAGCCGTGGAATAGACGATGTACGGATCGCCAGATTTTGTTTTTATATTAGGGTCCAAGTATATTTAACCATAAAAATAGAATACAACATGCATATATAATTGAAAAACAATTATAGACATGTTACAAAAGAAAATAGACAATCGATATACCTCTCGATCTTCTATTGTATGTCCTTCCTCTTTTTGGATGTCGTGTGGGAGACGACCTTCCAAAAGTCAAAGCTCCTAGATCACCAATCTTCTTTCCTTGCTCGCTCCGAACAAGAGGAAGAATAAGAAACAAAACCCTTCTCCTTCCTTTAGCCAACCAACAAGCACCAACCTAGATTCTTGCCGTCGGCCAACAAGGAGAAGGGATGAGAAAGATGGATGCTGGCCAAAAGCTCCAAGGGAAGACCCTAAGCTTTGTTTCCATCGGCCAAGGAGAGGAGAAGGAGGGCTTGAACGCCGGCCAAGGAGAGGAGAGGAAGACTTGGGAGCCGGCCAACAACAAGAGGAAGAAGAGAAAGGAAATTCTTTCCTTAATTGAGGCTGCCCAACCCCTTTGCTCCTTGCCGCCCAAAACCCTAGCTCCTCCCTTGATTCTAATTCCTCTTGCCGCCCACCCTAAAGCCCCTTTTTATAGAGTTAGGGATAAGTCTTGTTTTAATCTCCACCATTGGTTCTAGGGATTTAATCTCAACCGTTGGATCTAGAGTTTTGTTTTCAACCATTGGATCTAGGCTTCATGAGGTTTTAATAGGCTACAATAGGGACCATAAGGAGGAGTTGGATCTTGGCCACCCAATGGTTCAAGCCCACATAAAGTCCGATCCATTAATGATAATCCAATCCACTAAAGGATTATCATTGATCTACCTCACCAACCCCCATAAGTTAATATGGGCTCCATATATTATTTGTACATTTTTCTCTCCGTGTTTAAAATCTCAAATGTCCGTCGATTAATTAATTTACTAACAATTAATTAATTAATATCTAACTCCATGAGTAGTACCACTCAACCTTATCATCATGTCGGACCAAGTCCACCTGTAGGATTTACATGATGAACCTTATGAGCTCCTCAAGGGGACATTATCATCCTAATATATAGGGCACGATTTCCTTCTATAATCAATGACACACCATATTAATAATATCATTTCCCAACTTACCGAGCCTATCGATTTAATCTATAAATCTCTCCCATTGGTAAATCAAAGAAATGAATACTAAGTATATGTGCCAGTTATTATATCGGGATTAAGAGCATTTACAATATAATATCTGAGGTCCGATTCCATTATGTAGTCAGCAATAAATCGAATCACCTCTATGTCGGTCCTGCTCAATACACACAAAGTGTACTAGTGTGATTCTATGGTCAAGACAAACCAATACCAAATCACACTACAATCATACCAATGGTTTGTCCAAAGCCATCTCGGTTGTGATCCTTTACTTATACTTTACAAGGAGCCGATAACATGATCTCTCGTGTGACACCACACACCATGTTATCTACAATGTAATGTATTAGACAATATGCATAACCATAAATATGCAAACAATGATCATGTGATTCTTATTTCAAAATAAAGATGTTAAACAAAAGATAGACTTTTTAGTATACATCACAACACACCTGAGTTCTTCGGCTTCCTCCGATGTCCTCCCGGTGTCGCCCGATCACCATGATTCCCTCCGGGTGTCACTGACCTTCCGCTTTAGCTTAGCAATTTTGCACACTTGATTCAGCTCGTGAGATAAAAAAAAATTAGCTTAACTTTGTATCATTTGCTATAATTAAAACCCAGGTTCGACTTAGGTGCCTACTGCACCAACAATCTCCCCCTTTTTGATCTATGGCAAACCCGGACACAAAGTTAAGTAAATGATTTGAAGTGCATTAAACGAATGAGCATAAGACATGAAGTGCATGAATGACAAGAATAAAATTTGAAGAAATGAGTATACTTAAATTATCAAGTTAAGTAGGAGTAAGAAAAACCTTTTTCAAGTGCTCCCCCCTTGAGGAATCCTCCCCCTTGACCGAGGGTGAGTACTTGAAAAAAGGATCTTGACCCTCCTCCTTGATGTGTGCTACTTTAAAAATAACTTAAGTAATCGAAATTACTTAATATTGGTCTTAGTGTTTAAAATAGATTTTAAGTTAAGGTATAAAAAAATTGATCTCTTAACTTTGGCCTTTTCTCCCCCTTTTTCCATAAATCGGAAAGAGCGGGGGAATTGAAAAACATAGTTCGAAAAATAAGTTTTAAGTCCAAGCATGTTCCAAATAAATTTTGAAAATAGTAATTTGAACATAAGCTCATCTATTTGGATGTTCAACTCTTATTTGACTCGATTGATATGAAAGATCAACAAGTCTTGGTTAGAGTTGGTTAATTTATGTAATTATACTCCATGGTTCATGTCGATGCACTGAATCTACATCTGAAACCAGGAGTAAGGTCCGAACATCTCACACCCATCTACGTGGCTAAGTACACAAACATATTAGTCTTATGTGTTGTGAGATGTAATGACTCCTTAAATCTATAGGTGCATGATATCTAGGGTAAACCCTAAGCTAGTTCCTTTAAGATGAAACAATAAATAATAGAGAATATAATATAATAAGAAAAATTCAAGTCCTACTCTATTACACACATGCCCAATTTTTGTCTAAGTAGACTAAATTCGGCTTCGGGTAGCAGCTTGGTAAAAAGATTGGCTAGATTAGACTTGGATTCCACATATTCGAGTTGAATGGTTCCGTTAGCTACATGTTCTCGAATGAAGTGGTGTTTAACTTCTATATGTTTGGTCCTAGAGTGGCATATGGGATTCTTGGTTAAGTTGATTGAGCTAATATTATCTATGTGAGTTTTAATATTGTTGAAGTTTAAGTTAAAGTCTTGGAGAGTGTGCTTCATCCAAAGAAGCTGAGCTACACACTCACCCATTGCGACGTATTTGGCTTTGGTCGTAGACAAGGTAACACAGTGTTGCTTCCTACTGCACTAACTCACTAGACTCGAGCCGAGAAGTTGACAACAACTACTCGTGCTCTTTCTATCAAGTTTACTACCGGCATAGTCCGAGTCGGAGTAGCCGATTAGTTCGAAATCAGTAGATCTAGGGTACCAAATACCTATGCTTAGTGTGCCCTTTAGACATCTAAGAATACGCTTGACTAGGGTTAGGTGAGACTCCTTGGCACAGGTTTGAAACCTTGTGCACATACTTACTACGAATAAAATGTCGGGTAGACTCGCAGTTAAGTATAGAAGACTCCCTATCGCACTCCTATAGTATTTGAGGTCGATGGGCTTTCCTTCTAAGTCTTCTCCTATATTGACATTAGTTGTCATGGGTGTATTGATGGTTTTATCATCTTGCATTCCAAAACATTTAATTAGTTCCCTAGTATATTTTTGTTGATGTAGATATATTCCATCCTTAGTTTGTTTAATTTATAGTCCTAGAAAGAAACTCAATTCACTGACTAAATTCATTTCAAATTCACTTTCTATAAGTGAAATGAACTCATTTAGTAGAATTAAATTTGTTGTTCCAAAAATGATATCATCTACATAGATTTGGGCTATAAAGATTTCCTTACCTATGCTTTTTACGAAAAGGGTCAGGTCGACTAGGCCTTGGTTAAACCCTTTTGACTTAAGATAAATTGAAAGCCTCTCATACCAAGCTCGAGGAGCTTGTTTGAGTCCATAAAGAGCTTTCTTTAGTTTAAGGACATGGTCGGGTTTATCTAGACTTTCGAATCCGGGGGGTTGGTTAACATAAACCTCTTCCTTAATATATCCATTCAAGAATGTTGAATTAACATCCATTTGAAATAATTTAAATCCTCGATGCGCAGCATATGCTAACAACATTCGGATGGATTCTAGTCTAGCTACGAGGGCATAGGTTTCATCGTAATCTAACCCCTCTACTTGACTAAACCCTTTCGCGACTAATCTCGCTTTGTTTCTAACTACTTCACCTTTGTCATCAAGTTTGTTTCGGAAAACCCACCTTGTTCCAATAATTGACTTATCTTGAGGTGGTGGTACTAATTCTCAAACTTTGTTCCTAGTAAATTGAGCTAGCTCTTCTTGCATTGCAATGATCCAATCGGGATCAAGAAGAGCTTGTTCAATGGTTTTGGGTTCGATTTTCGAAATCAAGGAGATTTAACTAAGATTTCTATATGATGATCTAGTTCGAACTCCTAGGCTAGGATCACCTATCACTTGGTGGATAGGATGATTCGATTGAATCCTAGTATGACTTGGGTTAGGGTCACCTATCACTTGGTTGGTAGGATGACTAAGGGTTGGTTGAAATTATTAGTCCTAGATCATCTCACCCATTTCTACATGATCAAACACGTTATCCTTATGTGTTCTTGTGAGATGACTTCAATTTTACTTGATTAATTTTAATGAATTGAGACTAGTCAACCTTGTGTTATATTCGGATTTAACCCTAAGCTCACCAAGTCATCTTTTCAAGAAATTGGCTTCCAGGTCATGGCGAGGCACCGAGGCCTTCTTTGATCGGAACAATGACCACTTCCTTAGACAAAGCCAAATTCGAGAAAGTAATAACTTGATTCACCTAAGATCACTTCCTGGTCTAACTAGTTAAGGATACGGCGAGGTAGATTCAGCTAGTTCCACTTAGTTGAGTGCACCGAGCTAGATATGCCTTATCTAACTCGGACACACAAGACTTTGCTTACCTAGCGTACTATCATCTCGCTGCATCCTAGTACTATGTTGTCAAGAATTGACTAATTATTAGTCCTATCTAACCATTCTAAAAGAAATAAAAAGAAAAATACCTAAGCATGCAAAGTCTAATTAATAGCGCAAACAAATTTTGTACTAGCTCCCCCAAGACCATTGAATCGATTTAGTCTTTCCACATAGTGGATTTGATCATTGGGAACCCAGTACTTGTTAGATCCTAATTGAGAAATCAAAACGGTCTTAGGGACCCATGCTTGGACATGTTTTTTATTTCTACTTACAATTGACAAATATGACTTATTAGTCGTATTTGAACTAAACCTAAGCCCGACCTTGTTGTACATGAACCTTTACGATCCAAGTAAAAGGTCAAGTCCCTTGGATCCCAAAGTGAACCTTTCCAACATATGCCTAAGATCTTCGACTTGACTTTTCAAAAATGAGTTCTCAACTTCGTGCTTTTCAACTCGAGTTAAGTCGTCCTCTTGAACTTGACTAGTCGAAGAGGTTAGGGAGACCTTGTGTTTAAGGAGTTTAACCTCCTCAACTAAGGTCTCGACCTTGGACTCGGACTTAGCTAACTTTCTAGTTAAGAATTTAATGCATTGTATAAAGTGCTAAGTAGAGATCAACTTACCTTAAGTGACTCTTTTAAACTGGATGTGTATCCGTGGCTTGTCTTGAATAGCGACTCGTCATCGGATTCGGACTCAGACTCTTCCTCAGGTTCAGAGTCTTGTTTGGGCTTGGTCGGCTTGGCCATGAAGACGAGATTGTCATTTTTCTCCTCCGACGATTCTTCCCAAGTAGCATTAAGCACTTTCTTGGGTGCTTTACCTTTTAGTTTCGAACACTCCGACTTGATGTGCCCAAACCTATTACATTCAAAACATCTCAAATTCGAATTAGACTTAGACTTAGTTTTACCTTGATTGACGGGTCATTTCTGGCTCTTGATCATCTTCCGAACTAGATTTACTACTTCGATTTCCATTTTGAGATCTACCTCCGACTCGTACTCGTACTCGTCCTCTTCCTTGGGGAGTGATTTGTTCACGACCTTCTTGGAACCTGCAATTAAGGCAATATCTTTCTCGGCCCGGACCACGTTAGTTTGCTCATGAAGTTTAGACTCAGAAAATAACTCATCTAATCTATGTTTAGAAAGATCCTTAGAAACCTTGTAGGCATCGACCATGGATGCCCACAAGGTGGTCCTAGGAAAAGAGTTTAAAGTGTACCTTATAAGGTCTCGATTCTCGACCTTTTGTCCGATGGCATGCAAGCTATTGATGATGTCTTGAATATAGGTGTGTAGTTGTGTCACCATCTCATGTTTCTGCATTTTTAAGTTATACAATTTATTGAAAAGTAAATCATGCTTACATACCTTAGCATCATCGGTTCCTTCGTGTAACTTAACAAGTTTAGTCCATAAATCTTTAGCGCTAATGAAGGGGCTGACGCGGTTTAGCTCCTCTTTGGATAAGCTGCATTGAAGGATTTGGGTTGCCTTGGCGTCGGCTTTCACTTGTCTTTTCATGGCATTAGTCCATTGATCATAATCCAACGATTCACCCACTTCATTAGTAGGAAGCGTGAATCCGGTTTGGATTATAATCCACATCTCGATTTGGGTCTTTAGGAAGCACTCCATCCGACCCTTCCAATAATGAAAGTTGTCTCCGTTGTAAAACAGAGGTCGGACGGTGCTAAACCCTTCGAGATGGGCCATTTATACAAAAGAGAGAAAACTAATACCTCTCAAAAACACAAACAACCAAAACATACCAAGACTTTCGTCTTGGATTAGTAGTGCAGGAGAACAAATTTAACTTAAACGAAAAAACTTGGTATCATTACAAAATTTCATAGACCCACAAACAAAGATTGAATTTATAGAGAATATTCTAGGAGAAGCAGAGAAATTGGCTTGGATACAATGGCGTATGAGCTACCTTGAGGAATATCAACTCCTCCTCAACAATGCTGATGGGGCAGAAGGAACACAAAATATCCTCTCTCAGATATGAATGGTTTTCAAATTGGAAGGTCCTTTTCAAGGGTCTACACATATGTAAGACGAAGCTTATAAAGATCTTGAACGATAAACTTGCAACAACCTCAAGGACATATTACCGTTCCTCAATGACTACCTCTGAATATTGGCAAAAACAGGTCGGTTATTCACAACCCTTGAATTATCTAAAAAACTATTGGCAAAAATGCCAGGGGACCTTGGTAGTCGAATCAAACACTCTTTTCAGGAGCGATATCAAGGAAACACTGTTGGTGTCTTTCCTAGGATATTATTTGCCTACTGATTCCTTGAAAATGAATGCAAAGATGTTGCCTTTAAGCGTGCCCTCAAAGATCTCTCATTTTGTAGTAATATCCCTATTCCCGAGTACTACAAACATCTTGACAAGCGAATGGGTGTACGCAAGTCCTGCACCTATAGGGGAAAGCCCCACCCTTCACACGCCTGAATTTAACAACGCAAGCATCTGATCAAAAACAAAAAATACCACTATTTTCCCTGTGGCGAAGGACATTTTGAGCATGAATGCCCTAATGATTGCCACCACGTCAAACGCGTTGCTATGTTTGAACAGCTTGATCTTCCTGATGATTATAACATTGTCTTTGTTCAGGATGGCGAAGATCCCAGTGATGCAATATTCAACCTTTCCGAAGACGAAGGCCTGGATGATCTCTAGACTACCCTTAATCCTCTTATTTCTCACGAAACAATTTATATGCTCAGAGAGCTCGGGAAGACGTGGTGTATAGGCCCAAAAACTAGCTACCAGAGCATGGTCCAAGTTTCTCAATCCCAATATGAATGTAAGAACATATGGGAGATTAATGAAGATGGATAGTCAACATGAAGCCTGCAAGTGCTGCAAGCATCCCACTCAAAAACGACATAAATGTCATTGCCCCTTATGCAAAATGACTGCATGTGGCATGTGCAGTCTCTACTATTACAATAAAAGGATGCCCATCGCCGCAACAACACCTGCAAGGTATGATACTTCAAGCTTAGTACAGAACAACAAAATTATATTAAGCAATGTGAAGCAGAGATAAGACATCTACAATCTCAACTTGTGGCACAAGAAATAGAAAAGAAGGAATGTAGCCAAATCCATGCAGATGTTATTCAAATAGCACAAGAAAATCAACAACTTCAAAAGGAGTAACAAGAACTATCCTACAAATACCAGGAATTGCTTCAAGAAAGTATGGATCTTGATAGACTGATCCTAGAAAAAGACGAACTATGAAAGAAAATAAATTGATTATAGCAGCAAAAGAATAAAGAAATACTTTCCACTGAAGAAGACCTGAATGTACTTCTTCAAGAACAAAAGGTGTACACACTTCCTGAAGGGCCAAGGCATGCCAAAAGAGGAAGAAACATGTTGTATAACCTCAAGGTAAGTTTTGAGATACAAAACTTACCAACTTTTTAGGTCAATGCCATACTCAACACAGGAGAAACAACATGCATCGTTGATCAAGACTCTATTCCTACTGAAGCATTAGAAGAAAATCCATTTATCGTAAACTTTAGTGGCATATCTTCCAAGGTCGTAGCCAAAATGAAATTGAAAGGGGGGAAAATGATGAACGGGTATAATACGTTCAGGATTCCTTATACTTATTCCTTCCCAATGAAGCTGGGGGAAAATATTTAGATGATAATCGGATGTAATTTCATCCAAGCAATGCAAGGAGGCTTCTGTATTAAAGGAAATCATGCAACCTTTTACAAGAATTTTACAACCATTGAAACATCCCCCTATGTTTCTGTAGCAGCTATTCTTGAGCTTGACCCGGAAGAGAATGAATATATCAAAATTCAATATATGGTGAACTATGCAAATACCACCTCAAACTCAAATGGTTTTCTCGGCAGATTCCATATGGTGATCACAGAATTAAAACAGCAGGGCTATATTGGTGATGACCCCTTCAAACCTCAAATATCTTGATCTTGTAGAAACAACAAATTAAGTCTATATAATTCTCCTAGTTCTTGTATATTTATCTTGTATTGAAAGTCGATTTGGTTCATTTATTTGTTTGAGCTCACTTTATTTTGGTATCAGAGCTAGTCTTCATGGATGAGTAGTTATCTTGTTCAGGATATTCGCAGGGATGAAGTCCCTGTGCTTTAGTTATCACAACTTATTACTTATTTTCATCATTTACCATTAATACTTCTTAAGGATAAGGGTGTTCAATCCCAAGGGTGGCCAGCTAAGAAGTCCCATAAGTCCATTGGCAAGACAAAGCCTTTGTTTCTAAGGAGTCTTTAATGTCTAAATGATGGGAAGAAGCAATAGAAGAATGGTATACTAAGTCACATACTTCAAACCTAGAATATCTTGATCTTGTAGAAACATCAAAGCCATCTTCAAAAGCACTAGCTCATAATCTTAGCATTGTATACGACCGAGTTTGCTTGTCCAGCCGAGTTCACCTTAAAAACTTTAAAACAATACTTGAGCGGGTAATTGACTTAGAGAAAGAAGTCCACAAACTCAGAGGATCACTTCAAACTCTCACCACCTTACTTCTTGATAATAAACCACTCACCAAATAGTAAATCAAGGAGTTGTTTGTTGAAATTTCAAGACAACCAAAGCTAGTAGAAGCAGAAGCTCTACGACTTACAGTCAACCTAAACCAAAAGATTCAAAAGGTTGAGGCTTTACTAGAAAAATTTGAAGGTTTAATGTTCGGATGAACTATGTAACAACCAAAGGAACAAAATCATACAAAGAAGCTATCTAAGTCTTAGAAAATATTGAGCCTCCTGCACTTGGCTTTGTCAAACCAAGTAATTACCAAGATTGCTGAAGATTTGAAAGGAGTCAAAAGTGATGTAAAGACCATCCTAGAGCATCAAAAGGAAGCCTCAAAAGCAGGGATCAGTGGTGGAGCTCTTCCTGAAGCATTGATTACAAAACTACAGAACCTAACGATAGGACCAAAAGAAGTTCCAAAAGAACCAAGGGGTAAAATTCTAGTTTTCAAAGACCCTTTGAAAATCCTTGCAGAAGAAAAGTAGAAGGTGTAAAGATGATGACCAGAACTCAAAATGAACCTACACCTTCTAACTCCCTTATTGAAGATAAAATTCGCAATTACAGACGAGGGCAAAGAAGAATATATAATGCCCAGCAAGCTATCAGACGAGTTGGCAGACTCATCACAGGACGAACTACAACTGCTAATACCCTGGAGCAACAAATTGATGCACAGGTACAATTGCAGCTTTCCATGCAGGAACGAGCTGCAATAGCACCAGCTAAGGAGCTCTATCATTCTCGACAAGATGATGCACATCATCGAGTCTATATGCACAGATCGTAAGAACCTATACTATGCATAGATAATCAGGTTGATAGACCTTTCATTCAAGAAGAAAGTTTTGTAGGGGATCGAACGGCCGGCTAGAGGGGGGGTGAATAGCCCTCTTACGATGGATGTCGAAATTTACTCGTTCTTCTTGCGTTGCTTGTCTACGATTGTTGTTAGCGCAGCGAAATAACAATAATAATGAAACTAACAACAATACACAATCACACAACACAAGATATACATGGTTCGGAACTGAATGGTTCCTACTCCACGGGCGAGCTCACCGAGCTCTAGTTATGCGCACGACACTAACTATAACACTCCTTCTCGACAACACGTCGGAGGTGGAGAAACCTCTCACAAGAAATTACAATGTAATATAGAAATACAAGCAAATACACAAATACAATACACAAGAAAACTTTCACCGATTGCTTTGATCGCTTTGCTTGTTGCTTGCTTTGATTGGCTCTTGAAGGACTGGAATGCAGCAGCAATTCCCCTCCAATAGCTCCACAAAAACCATGGCAAAAACCTCCATCTCGAGCTCCTTTTATAACCTGCATCGAGCTGTTTTCGCGCCTAGCAGTCGACTGCCAAAAGGCCCCAGTCGACTGCCCCTGTAGCCGTTGTCTCACAACGACCAGATCCACGTCAGACAAGTTCCAACGGATCACCTACCAGTCGACTGATGATGCCCATCGATCGGTGACGACTAATGGTCGGCCCGATCGGCTACGGAGGCGATAATGCTTGCGACACTCCCATCGTCGATCATTGCCATCCCTCGGCGATCATTGCTGCTCGGCTATCGATCATTGCCGATCCATGGCGATCGCGCCAAGCCCAAAACCCTAGCCTTACACCAATCGAAACTTAGTCAACTTGGACCAGTCGAACCGGCACCTATGCCAATCGACTGACGTCGGGCAAAACCTCAAACACTAAGTTGTTTGAGCATCCGACCGTCGGGTAAACCCTCAAACATCAAGTTTGAGCCTCCGACACTCAGTCTTAGCCACTTGGCCAAGTCCACCTTATCCCTCATGGAGTTCCCCACCGAAGCTCTCTTCCCTCGGCCTACGTCCCTCGGATGCGCCAAGCGCTCGGCTTCGCAATGCCATCCTTCACGTCTCATACCCTAGAAGTATGCTTCCCTTTGGGCTCACTCCATTCGCTCCCCATCTGGCGGTCCCTCGGATGCACCAAGCGCACGGCTTCGCAATGCCATCCTTCACCGACTCAAGGACCCCGAGCCTAGTGAACTTACCAAGTCCTTAAAACTTCCTATATGCACCAAGCGTATGACTTCGAAATGCATTTCTCACCAAGCACCAAGCGCACGGCTTCGCAATGCTTTGGATTTCCCATGTCAACCCCATGTTGGACTTTCCCACACCAAGCTCCATGCTTGGATTTTCCATGCCAACACCATGTTGGACTTTCCCATGATAATCCCATGTCATGAGTTTTGTCTATCATCAAAATACCATCAAGGTACTGCTGGGCCGATTGCACCAACAATCTTCCCCTTTTTGATGATTGACAAAACTACCATCTCAAGTCTACCAATTCTTCCATATTGGCAATTCTCATATCCCAATGAGAATTCCAACGAACCCTAATTGGTAACTTGGTAACTTCTCCCCCTTTTTGACATTACATCAAAAAGGTCCTCCCCAAGGGTATGAATGTCTCATATCCCAATGAGATCTTACAATCTCTCCCTTGGAGGAACATATGCCTACAATCTTTCTAGTGATCCCATATCACTTAAAGAGAGGCAACCCAATTTTCCTCCCATGAGGAAATACACATCCATCTTCCCAAGATGGATACCTCCCCCTAGAGGCTTGCTCCCCCTTGACCATTGCACTAACAATGTCCTTGGAGAGTCCCTAAGCCAATAGGAACATTAACCAAATCAAAATTAAGGCAAAGTTCAACAATGAACTCTCTTCCACCTTAAAATTGATACTCACCCTCAACCCAACTCCTAATCCATATCCAATGGATTTCCACCCTCTCTAATGCTCTCCCAAACATATCCTAGGGTTAGGAGTGGTTAGGGGACCAAAACATGGCTAAACATGGGCCTAACTATCAAGTTTACCCGAAATCAGCCTGTGCCAGTCGACTCCGTCAGATACCAGTCGACTGGACTTACCATCAGTCGACTGCCATTACAGGCAGTCGACTGATAACTGCATTCTGCAGTTTTCAGTTTCAGAAAATGGATTTTCAAAATCCATAAGTAAATATACGTAATTTTAAAAATCTTGAAAATGCATACGTATAATACTTATCCTAAACACTATGGGTGAAAAATGTTGAAAAATTATTTTACCCATTAAATTAGGAGATTGATACAAAGTCCAAAGTTTAAGAAAAGCTTCAATAAAGAGCCCTCTTTGTATCATCCCATTCAATGGTGATAGCTATCAAAAGATAGGCTTCACCAAGGTTTTTCAAAAAGTTTTCAAAACCTTTAATTTCTTTTTCCTAAACATCTCACCAATATCTAGATGTGTAAAACATATACAAGTCAAGTTTTTAGTGAGATGTGGGTTTTGTTTTCTTTATGTTCTCATGCATATTTCTAAGGCAATATTATTTGATTCCTTTCAAATTATGTCATAGTCCTTAACTCCATTTTATTTCATGCATGATATGATTATGGCATAGATATGATATAGATAAAAACATATGCCAATATCATGATGTCATGGCATGTGAATGAAACTTAAGCATACATGACATCTAAACATGATCATGACATTTTTATAGATGAAAATGAGAATGATGTCATGACATGGCAAGGCAAATAAAGCATGGCAAGTAAAATATACTAAGGTATAGAATACCTAAGTGTTAAAATTAATTTGCCATTTCTAGGAATTAAATTCATTTTGCCTTAATGCCATTCATTTCCCTAGTGTGCCAAAAACCCAAAATGGCACACCAATACCTCTAAGACCTAATTGTGCCAATTTAAATCATTTTTAACTTCTCAAACCATATTGGCACACCCTAATGTGTCAACTCACAATGGCTAGGTTAACCACCCATCCACTTAGGGTTGACACACCCTAACCCACTTAGCGTGAATCAATCACGCTCTTAGGAACCCAATATCTATTGGAGCTCCTTGGGTTAACAAAGTATTCCCTAGGGATAACTTCCCTAGATACCTTCCTAATGACCCTTTTAGGCTTTGAAGCCATAGTCTTTTGGGTCTTTCCTAAGTCAACTCTAGAGGTGACTCCTCCATTGACCTTCTTAGTGGCTACATTTGATTTCTTTGAGGTGTTAGCCACTAAACACATACCATGGCTAGACTTAGGGATGGATTCCCTATTAGCCTTGGTTTTCCTAGACCTAGAAATAGTTCCATAATTAAATGGAACATTATGATAAGTCTTCTTGGGCTTAGGTTTGTCACCCAAACCTTCCTTGCCCTTAGACCGTTTTTGAACCTTAGGTCTTGACTTTTGGGCATTTGACCCTAGAATTGAATTTTCTATGATTCTAAGGGCTTTCTCCATTCTCTCAAGTCTTGACCTCAAGACTTGGTTCTCTAGCTCTAATTTTCCCATTTTTGAATTTTCATTTGGATTTTGGGAAAACCTCTTCTTCTTAGGCATGTGCCTAGACTTTTTGAGATTAATACCCAAATTTTCTTCTACTCTCCTAATTGACTCCCTAGGCAAGATATTTCTAGAATTATGAGTCCTAGGTTTGTCTTTAGTCATATGAACATGCTTGGCACCTAAGCAATAAACCTTATTGTTTCTCCTAGCATGCTTTTCTTTAATAATGGCAAGAGAACTAAAATAATTTTTGGCATGCTTTTTGACTTTAGGAATTGAAGGTGCATTAAGTAAATTTACCTTAGGGTTAGCTTTAGGAGCTCCCCCTACATGAGTTGCACCTTCTTGCCCTTTCTTCCTCCCCCTAGGGCATTGTCTTCGGTAGTGTCCCTTTTGATTGCATTTGAAGCACACAATGTGCTCTTTGCTCTTGATTTTGGGAACACTGGCATCGTTTGACTCTGGGTTGACTTTTGGTGTCGATGCCTTCTTCTTAGCCAAATTAGGGCATTTGCTCTTATAATGACCTTTCTCCCTACACTCAAAGCATATTATGTGATTTTTATTTAAAATAATAACACTTGAGTTACCTAGGGAGGTGGTGGAGGCCTCTTCCCGATCTTCACTTCTCCTGGATGTGGATGCTTCTTGTTCTTGCTCCGGGATGGAAGATTGCCTCTCCTCCCCCTCAATGCTAGAGATGGAGGTCTCCACCAAGTCATCAACATCTTCAAATGTTGTGGGTTCTTCTTCCTCGGCATTTTCTTCTACTTGTGCCGGTTGGAAATTTTCTTGGAAATTTATTATCTTATTCCATAGTTCCCTTGCATCCCTATAATGACCCAATCTAGACCACATAGCGTTAGGTAACAAATCACTAATCAATTTAATTACCTCGAGATTTGTCTTGAAGTTCTTGATTTGGTCTTGGGTCCACTTTGATTTTTCAATGGGCTTGTTGTGTTTGTCCCTAGGCATCTCAAAACCATTTTCTATAATAATCATACAATCAAAATCAGTTTCGAGATATACCTCCATCCGTTTTCTCCACCAAGCAAAATCTCCATCGAATTTCGGTGGATGGATGAAGCCGGCCATTTGTAGTGCTCTCGCGGCGGTTAGTCCTTGAAGAGCGACCTCGGCTCTGATACCACTTGTAGGGGATCGAACGACCGACTAGAGGGGGTGAATAGCCCTCTTACGATGGATGTCAAAATTTACTCGTTCTTCTTGCGTTGCTTGTCTACGATTGTCGTTAGCGCAGCGGAATAACAATAATAATGAAACTAACAACAATACACAATCACACAACACAAGATATACGTGGTTCGGAACCGAATGGTTCCTACTCCACGGGCGAGCTCACCGAGCTCTAGTTATGCGCATGACACTAACTATAACACTCCTTCTCGACAACACGTCGGAGGTGGAGAAACCTCTCACAAGAAATAACAATGTAATATAGAAATACAAGCAAATACACAAATACAATACACAAGAAAACTTTCACCGATTGCTTTGATCGCTTTGCTTGTTGCTTGCTTTGATTGGCTCTTGAAGGACTGGAATGCAGCAGCAATTCCCCTTCAATAGCTCCACAAAAACCATGGCAAAAACCTCCATCTCGAGCTCCTTTTATAACCTGCATCGAGCTGTTTTCACGCCTAGCAGTCGACTGCCAAAAGGCCCCAGTCGACTGCCCTTGTAGCCGTTGTCTCACAACGGCCAGATCCACGTCAGACAAGTTCCAACGGATCACCTACCAATCGACTGATGATGCCCATCATGTTAGTAATATATGAGAGATGTCCTAAGGCAATCGCCTTATGTATGAACCATTTATATGATAAATGAAGATTCACTATTTGAGTATACATGTTTCATGTATTTGATTGGATCTTAAACTCATTTACTGAATGTCCACGATACAATTCACAGCATGAGAGAATTTGTGATTGGATCACAACTAGTGAGTATCTCTACATGTGTAATTGTGATGTATCGGAATTATCCCTAGTCAATGAATTGATGGAGTTGGACACCATCAATTCTGTCGAGACTAGCACGAGGTATACTCCTTGGTGTATCCAAGCAGCTGATTCTCACTGGCTGGAGACATTGTGATGTCCGGAGTTAATCATGGGTGCTAGTTATGGTAACTAGTTCATTGGAGTGACCAGCCGTAAGACTTCATATGGTTCTCTACATATATAGATATGTCAATGAAGTTCTTACTGTGGCTTAAGTGCGATGTTCCTTAGACTTGCGGTATTCAAGTCATCTTGATCATGGAGACTTATGCTTTGACATCTTAAGCAAACATCTCTAAGGAGATGTGGACCCGGGATGATTGGGTATAAGTCGAAGTGATCGAAGGTATTTGAATAGCCTATAAAGGATTCACCACTCCTTGCGAGGAGATGTATACCCATGGCCTCTCGTCGGATTGTTACTAAAGTCTTTGGCCAAAGCATTACATGTTTAGAGTAAGGTACTCTTCGATACATGTGGAGTAACTAGAATCCATAGGACGAGGAAATGATACTTGGGCTAGGTGTGACGTAGTCAGCCTAGTGGGGACTGACACAATAGACCATGTCCTGAACCAAGTGGGTATAAGATGAGTGAAGGGAATGAGGCACGAATTATTCGAGCTGCTGAAGGGTTTCAGAAATAGTTCTGGATCAACCGTTGATCTTTTCGGTTAATTGGGGATCATGATGTACTACTAGGTGCCACTCATGATCGTTCTATAATTAATGGTTAATTATAGACGGCCAACATAAACCGAGAACCTATTTGGTCACACTCACAACGAGCGTAATCCGAATGATTTAAAACGAGCTTGAGAATGGGATTCTCAGACCGAGAGAAACTAAGTTTGGTTGGACCAAACATAAAGTGAGCATGAAATCGTTTCAGTCGCAATGGAAGCGTGGATGGGCCGTGTCTTATGAAGACATAATGGATGAACCAAAATGGTTTGGTTCTAATCCAATGGAGGAGAATAAACCAAAGGGTTTGGTTTATTTTAAACGAATGAACCAAAAGTTGGTTCGGTTCATTTTAACTTAAAATAAACCATCATGGTTTGGTTTATTTTAACTTATCTTAATGGAGCGGGTTAACGGGCCTAATGGTTATGATCCAATAACCATTAAGAGAATTAGTTCTCTATAAAAGAGGGCTTAATGGATAATTAAGCCCTAATCTAAAACCCTTGCCCTAAGGTTGCCGCCCACCTCATCCTTGGAGATTTCGGCGCCAACCCTAGGTGTGCCGCCGTCCATCTCCTTGCCGGCATCCAAGCTTCAGCCGGTGATCCTCCGGCGACCCTCCGGTGATCTTCCTAGGCCTCTATGTAAAGGTGAGCACTTGGCTTCCTTGTTTTGGCCGGCGCCTACTCCTCCACCAAGCTGTCCAGTTTTCTGGACAGCTTCTTCTCCTCTCGTCGGAGCGTCGTTTGGACGACGGTTAGAGCTCCGACAGTGGCTAAACTACCGGAGATTCGATCTCCGGTAATCCTCTGAGGTGGAGGATGAAGGGTTCGTCAATTGGTTGACGAATACCTCTCCGGAGAAGCGAGTTTTGAAGACTCATTTTTGGATCCGAATTTGGATTCGGATCGTGATCATCTCTCGATCACGTCGTCTTCAACACGAGGCTAGTGACCCGTACGAAGACGAAGCTCGTGGCTTAGCGAAGTCATCCCGAGGAACTCGGCGTGGATACGGATAGAGACGATTCTAGCGAGGATCGTTCCGGTTGATGCCGTTCCCGCTCCACGTCATACGAAAGGTATAACGTAGATAAATTTCCTTTTATTGCAAATTTAAATTTACGGTTATGTCTACACTTGTTGTAATATGCATGCGTGTGTTGTGTGTGTTGTAATAAATGTAGATTTATTATTTTTATTGCTTCCGCTGTGTTCATGTTTACGAAACGTGATCGAACACACACACGCCGCGGTGCAGGAAACCCAACAGTGGTATCAGAGCCCAGGTTGTGTTTCGACATAATCGTAAAAATGGTTTTGCGATAGTCATAATGTATTTCTGGAAATTTTCTAATTTTGGAAATTTAGAAGTATTTATGGAAATTTTTCAATTTTGGAAAGTCTAGAAGTATTTATGGAAATCTTCCACTTTTGGAAAGTTGGAAGTATTTATGGAAATTGATATTTTCCATAAATAAAATATTTGATTAGATTCTGGAAATTTGTTTCCTAATTTAATCATGATTTGATTTGGGAAATCAAATCTTAAAATATTTTATTTCCATAAGTAGTTTTAATGATTTAGGAAATTGGTTTCCTAAATAGATTTTCCTTAATCAAATAATTCCATGAATAAAATATGTGATTAGATTTGGAAATTTGTTTCCTAATTTAATTATGATTTGATTTGGAGAATCAAATCTTAAACATATTTTATTTCCATAAATAGTTATGACATATAAGAAAATATATACATGACATAATTGTATGCCATGTAATTGCATTAGATGCATAACATTATGCCATGCGTGTCGTGACATGTAGATGTATGCCATGTATGTCATGCCATGTAGATAATAGTTATTTGCATGCAAAGAGGATGAGACATAAAAACCCTTAAACAATATTAAAGCCTACACCTTCCATTAATATGGTTAGAACCAGAGTTCCGTTTCTTGTTTGGGTTGTTGGACTCTCTCCAAGCTCGGCTCAAACCCGAACATGTTCAAACCATGGAATAGTTTAATACTAATATGGTAAGAGTCAGAGGTCAATCATTAGCTTTGGTTGTTGGACTCTCTCCAAGCTGGGCTAATTGGTTGAATGCGCTCTAACCATATTAAAACTATTTCCCGATTAATGGGTTGACTTTAACCTGGAGCATCGGCTTGTTGGACTCTCTCCAAGGTCGATGTAAAGGGAGGTGAAGTTGGGTGCTATGCATATGATGCATACTTGTTAATGTGTTAACAACCCAACGTATGTGTGAACATTCAATTAGTTGATAGCAGATTGTGATAGTTGCATATACGTGATATGCAATCGGTATAGACGATACCTACCGTCGTAGTTATGAATGGCTTGTTGGACTCTCTCCAAGGTTGTTCATAACTATGATGGATATCAGCCCATTCGGAGATGGACCTACGATCTCCCAAAGTGATTTTGGGGTTTTTGAAATTCGAAAAATGAATGGGATTTATAAATGTATATTGATGCATTTTTAAAATCATTTTCTCATATATGCTCGTTTTGTATTTCTAAGATTGATCATGATGTCTTTGAATTTTCGTTCCATTTTGGATTCGAATAAATTGACTGGGCCGAACTTCTTGGACTGGCTTAGAAACTTGAGAATTGTTCTCAAGGTGAAAAGCTTGTGTATGTCCTCGAAACGGCTCTTCCCGCCCATCCTAGTGACGATACAACTCCGGACCAATTGTTGGTCTATCAGAAACATGTGACTGATTCTGAACTGACAAGTTGCATCATGCTAGCCGCGATGGAACCCAAGCTACGAAAGTAGCATAAGCATATGGATGCTCATATCGTAGTCCTTCATCTTTGTGAGTTGGTTCATGAGCAAGTGAGATTCGAAAGGTTCGAAGTCTCAAAGCTCCTCTTCACCTCTGAGATGCTAGAAGGTTCATCGTGGTATGCGCTCAATATCTTGAAGGTGTGGAGTCTTACGAAGCAAAGTTGATTCCTCGAAGAAAAGTTCTAAGAGGAAGTCAAAGGAACAGCAGAAGGGAAAGAAGAGAAGGGCTAAGAAGGTAGAACTAGCATAAAAGGAAACTTGCCATCATTATGGCAAGGAGAGCCATTTGCGAAGAAAGTGCAAGATTTATCTTGAGTCCGTGAAGAAGAATAAGGCATCGGATGCCCCATCTTCTTCAGATATCTTCGTTATTGATTGTCATTCTGTTTCCTCAAACACTTGGGTATTGGATACTGGGTGTGGCTCACATATATATAATGACATACATGGGCTAAGGAATAGAAGAAGACTCGTCAAGGGAGAGTCAAATTTACGTGTTGGGAATGGAGCAACGTGTTGGCAATCGTGCTAATTAGGGTTTCTCCTTAGGCTTTCTTGCCACCCAACCATGGTGGAGAGAAGAGATCTAGGAGCTAGCCACCTCCAAGGAAGAAGACAAGCTCTTCCACAAGTTGCCACCCACTCTTCATTCCCATCCATGGCCGCCCATGCAAAGGAGCCAAAACCCTAATCAAATTAGGGTTTCTTCCATAGGGTTCCTTGCCGCCCAAGCATGGTGGAGAGAAGAGATCTAGGATCTAGCCACCTCCATGGAAGAAGACAAGCTCCTCCACAAGTTGTCGCCCACTCTTCTTCCTCACCTTGGCTGCCTAACCCAAAAGAGCCAAACCCTAATTAGGGTTTCCTCCTAGGGTTGCTTGCCGCCCAAGCAATTGGAGGCTAAACCCTAATCTCCTTAGCATCCATCATCCAACCTCTAAAACTTATTGCCGCCCAACCCATAGCCACCCTTTTATAGAGTTAGGGTTTAGGCCTTGGTTTAATCTCCACCGTCGGTTCTAGGGTTTTAATCTCAACCGTCGGATCTAGAGATTTAATCTCAACCGTCGGTTCTAGGGTTTTAATCCCAACCGTCGGATCTAGAGATTTAATCTCTACCGTCGGTTCTTAGGAATTTAATCCCAACCGTCGAATCTAGAGATTTAATCTCCACCGTCGGTTCTAGGAATTTAATCCCAACCGTCGGATCTAGAGATTTAATCTCAACCATCGGTTCCAGGGTTTTAATCCCAATCATCGGATCTAGAGATTTAATCTCTACCGTCGGTTCTTAGGAATTTAATCCCAACCGTCGGATCTAGAGATTTAATCTCCACCGTCGGTTCTAGGAATTTAATCCCAACCGTCGGATCTAGAGATTTGTTTTCCATTATTTGATCTAGACTTCATGAGGTTTATATTAGGCTACGATAGGGACTATGAGGAGGAGTTGGGTCTTGGCCACCCGATGGATCGGAACCACACAAACTTGATCCATCAATGATGTTCCATTCCACTAGAGGATCATCATCGAACTACCTCACCAACCCCCATAAATTAATATGGGCTCCATATATTATTTGTACATCCATCTCCCCGTGTTTAAGACATCGAATGTCCGTCAATTAATTGATTTACTGACCATCAATTAATTAACATCTAACTCCTCGAGTAGTACCACTCAACCTTATCATCATGTTGACTAAGTCAACCTGCAGGGTTTACATGATGAACCTTATGAGCTCCTCAAGGGGACATCATCAACCTAATACATAGGACACGGATTCCTCCTATAATCAATGACACACCATGTAAATAATATCATTTCCCAACTTACCAGGCATATTGATTTAATCCATAGAAATCTCACCCTCTGGTAAATCAAAGAAATAAATACTAAGTACATGTGTCCGTTATTATATCGGGATTAAGAGCATGTACAACATAATATCCGAGGTCCGATTCAATTATGTAGTCAGCAACAAATTGAATCACCTCTATGTCGGTCCTGCTCAATACACCGAGGTGTACTAGTGTAACTTTATGTTCAAGACAAAACAATACCAAGCTACACTACAACCATGCCAATGGTTTGTCCAAAACCATCTTGGTTGTGAGCCTCTACTTATATTCTACAAGGAACTGATAACATGATCTTCTGTGCCACACCAAGCACCATGTTATCTACAATGTAAAATATTAGACAATATGCACATATATAATATGCAAACAATGATCATGTGATTCTTATTTCAAAATAAAATGTTCATACCAAAGAGCTAGGCTTTCAGTATACATCCCAACACAACAGTTGCTGCACTCGCCATCGGAACGTATTTGTTGGAACTCCCTGTAGGACTTGTCTTAGAACTGGACAATTGCTTTTATGTTCCTTCGTTGATAAAGAACATCATTTCTATTTCTTGTTTAAAATAGAAATGGGTACCATTTGACTTTTAGTAACAATTGTTGTTACATAACTTTGAATGGAGTTCTTTAAGGGACTGAAACTTTAAGCAATGGTGTTTATACGTTGGACGTATTCAGTGACGTTTTCAATATCGAAGTGAGCAACAAGCGTGCTCGAAAGGATAATCAATTAGACTCCTATATGTGGCATTGTCGTCTTGGCCATGTAAGCAAGAAACGTATGTCCGAATTACACCGATGTAGAATTCTGGAATCGTTTGAATTGGATTCATACGATACATGCGAATCATGCTTAAAAGGCAAGATGACTAAGTTACCTTTTACTGAAAAGGGTGAACGAGTGGGAGAGTTACTAGGACTAATACATACCAATGTATGTGGACCTATGTCAACTCAAGCATTAGGAGGCTATAGCTACTTCATTACCTTCACCGATGATCACTCACGGTTTGGGTATGTGTTCTTGATGAAACACAAGTCTGAAGCCTTTGAAAGGTTTAAAGAATTCAGAAATGAAGTAGAGAAACAACATGATAAGAGTATTAAAATACTTCGATCGGATCGAGGTGGTGAATACTTAAGTCAAGAGTTTCTTGATTATCTAAGAGACAATAGTATATTGTCTCAATGGACTCCGCCATATACACCACAGCATAATGGTGTATCTGAGAGGCGTAACCGGACCTTGTTGGACATGGTCAGGTCAATGACGAATCATGCGACTCTTCCCAAGTCCTTTTGGGGCTATGCACTTCAGACAGCTGTTTACTTGTTAAACAGAATGCCTACCAAGGTAGTCTCAACTACTCCATATGAGATATGGAATGGTAAGAAACCTCATGTATCTTACTTGAAGATATGGGGTTGTCTGCTTATGTGAAAAGGGTATGTACAAATTGGATGCTAAGTCTGATAAATGTCTATTTATTGGATACCCTAAGGAAACAAGGGGTTACCAATTCTATCATCCTGTGGAACAAAAGGTGTTTATTTCAAGGCATGTTGTGTTTCTAGAGAAAGAGTTTCTCTTGCAAGAAAACAGTGGGAGTGTCGTCGAGCTTGAGGAGGCTCGAGAGACTCAAATAGACATTGATGAGATACAGGAAGCACAGCGGTAAACTCATAGTGATGAGCAATCATCGGTGGACCTATTGTAACACCACATCTTCGTAGATCTGGTAGAACACAAATATTCTGAGAGATATGGATTTCTCGTAAGTGAATCGAGCGACGTGTTACTCATTGATGATGAGAGCCTACAGTTATGAAGAAGTCTTGACAATTTGAAAGGGATAAGTGGCTTGGTGCCATGAAGTCGGAAATGGATTCCATGTATGAAAACCAAGTTTGGAACTTGGTTGACCCACCTGAAGGCATAAAGCCTAGAGGGTGCAAGTGGGTTTTCAAGAAGAAAACCGACATGGATGGTAATGTGATTACCTATAAGGCTAGATTGGTGGCGAAAGGATATCGTCAAAAGCAAGGTGTTGATTATGACGAAACCTATTCGCCTGTAGCTATGCTTAAATCCATTCGGATGCTCCTGGCCATAGCGGCTCATTATGATTATGAGATATGGCAGATGGATGTGAAAACAACTTTCCTTAATGGAAACCTGCTCGAGGACGTGTATATGATACAGCCTGAGGGTTTCACATCGGTTGATAAAACCAAGGTATGCAAATTGCGACGATCCATTTATGGATTGAAGCAAGCATCCAGGAGCTGGAATATCCATTTTGATGAGACAATCAAAAAGTTTGATTTCTCACAAAATCCAGACGAACCTTGTGTGTACAAGAAGGTTAGTGGGAGTGCAGTCGTGTTCCTAGTATTTTATGTCGATGACATACTACTTATAGGAAACGATGTTTCAATCTTACAGTCAGTGAAGGTTTGGTTATCCAAGACATTCTCCATGAAAGACCTGGGAGAAGCAACCTACATCCTCGGGATTAAGATCTATAGAGATAGATCGAAACGGTTGCTTGGTCTTTCGCAGTCTACATATATAGACCGAGTGCTAAAGAGGTTTAGCATGTCGGAATCCAAGAAAGGTTTTTTACCCATCAGGCATGGGGTACACCTTTCGAAGTCTATGTGTCCGCGCACAGAAGACGAGAGGATTTACATGAGTAAGATTCCCTATGCATCCGCAATAGGATATATCATGTATGCTATGTTATGTACGAGGCCCGATGTATCGTATGCTCTGAGTGTCACGAGCAGATACCAGTCTGATCCAGGAATGGATCATTGGGTGACTGTTAAGATGATCCTTAAGTACTTAAGAAGAACTAAGGATGTGTTCCTAATATAAGGAGAAGGGTACATGGTGATACGTGGGTATACGGATGCCAGCTCCAGACAGACAAGGATGATTCCATGTCTTTGTCTGGGTATGTATTCACCTGGAATGGAGGCGCAATAAGTTGGAAAGGTTCCAAGCTTGACACTATAGCGGATTCTGCCACTAAGGCAGAATACATGCGCTTGAAGCAAAGAAGGAAGCGGTTTGGATCAAGAAGTTCATCTCTGAACTTGATGTGGTCTCATCAATGATCCAAACATGTGCTTCACGCTATCATCTTATCAGAGAGATCATCAGTAGGAACGAAATACAAATCGAGAAAATTCCCGCTGAAAGGAACTTAGCGGATCCTTTGACTAAAGCATTACCTCAAAGTAAGTTTGAGGGTCATGTTAGAGCTTATGGTATTGGATACCGTAGCGATTGGCATTAGCCAAGTGAGTCCGTTAGTAATATATGAGAGATGTCCTAAGGCAATCGCTTTATGTATGAACCATTTATATGATAAATGAAGATTCACTATTTGAGTATACATGTTTTATGTATTTGATTGGATCTTAAACTCATTTACTGAATGTCCACGATACGATTCACAGCATGAGAGAATTTGTGATTGGATCACAACTAGTGAGTATCTCTACATGTGTAATTGTGATGTATCGAATTATCCCTAGTCAATGAATTGATGGAGTTGACACCATCAATTCGCCGAGACTAGCACGAGGTATACTCCTTGGTGTATCCAAGCACCGATTCTCACCGGGCCGGAGACATTGTGATGTCCGAGTTAATCGTGGATGCTAGTTATGGTAACTAGTTCATTGGAGTGACCACCGTAAGACTTCATATGGTTCTCTGCATATATAGATATGTCAATGAAGTTCTTATGTGGCTTAAGTGCGATGTTCCTAGACTTGCGATTCAAGTCATCTTGATCATGGAGACTTATGCTTTGACATCTTAAGCAAACATCTCTAAGGAGATGTGGACCCGGATGATTGGGTATAAGTCAAGTGATCAAGGTGTTTGAATAGCCTATAAAGGATTCACCACTCCTTGCAGGAGATGTATACCCATGGCCTCTCGTCGGATTGTTACTAAAGTCTTTGGCCAAAGCATTACATGTTTAGAGTAAGGTACTCTTCGATACATGTGGAGTAACTAGAACTGTAGGACGAGGAAATGATACTTGGGCTAGGTGTGACGTTGTCACTTAGTGGGGACCGGCATACAATAGACCATGTCCTGAACCAAGTGGGTATAAGATGAGTGAAGGGAATGGGGCACGAATCATTCGAGCTGCTGAAGGGTTTCAGAAATAGTTCTGGATCA
The DNA here is from genome assembly GCA_025175895.1 of Wurfbainia villosa. NCBI lineage: Eukaryota > Viridiplantae > Streptophyta > Magnoliopsida > Zingiberales > Zingiberaceae > Wurfbainia > Wurfbainia villosa. The sequence continues at coordinate 53,233,199 of CM046001.1, read as the reverse complement.
ACCGTTGGTCTTTTCGGTTAATTGGGGATCATGATGTACTACTAGGTGCCACTCATGATCATTCTATAATTAATGGTTAATTATAGACGGCCAACATAAACCGAGAACCTATTTAGTCACACTCACAACGAGCGTAATCCGAAGGATTTAAAACGAGCTTGAGAATGGGATTCTCAGACCGAGAGAAACTAAGTTTGGTTGGACCAAACATAAAGCGAGCATGAAATCGTTTCAGTTGCAATGGAAGCGTGGATGGGCCGTGTCTTATGAAGACATAATGGATGAACCAAAATGGTTTGGTTCTAATCCAATGGAGGAGAATAAACCAAAGGGTTTGGTTTATTTTAAACGAATGAACCAAAAGTCGGTTCGGTTCGTTTTAACTTAAAATAAACCATCATGGTTTGGTTTATTTTAACTTATCTTAATGGAGCGGGTTAACGGGCCTAATGGTTATGATCCAATAACCATTAAGAGAATTAGTTCTCTATAAAAGAGGGCTTAAGGGATAATTAAGCCCTAATCCAAAACCCTTGCCCTAAGGTTGCCGCCCACCTCATCCTTGGAGATTTCGGCGCCAACCCTAGGTGTGCCGCCCAGCTTGTTGTGCCGCCGTCGATCTCCTTGCCGGCGTCCAAGCTTCAGCCGGTGATCCTCCGGCGACCCTCCGGTGATCTTCCTAGGCCTCGGTGAAAAGGTGAGCACTTGGCTTCCTTGTTTTGGCCGGCGCCTACTCCTCCACCAAGCTGTCCAAATTTCTGGACAGCTTCTTCTCCTCTCGTCGGAGCGTCGTTTGGACGACGGTTAGAGCTCCGACAGCGGCTAAACTACCGGGGATTCGATATCCGGTAATCCTCTGAGGTGGAGGACGAAGGATTCGTCAATTGGTTGACGAATACCTCTCCAGAGAAGCGAGTTTTGAGGACTCGTTTTTGGATCCGAATTTGGATTCGGATCGTGATCATCTCTCGATCACGTCGTCTTCAACACGAGGCTAGTAACCCGTACGAAGACGAAGCTCGTGGCTTAGCGAAGTCATCCCGAGGAACTCAGCGTGGATACGGATAAAGACGATTCTAGCGAGGATCGTTCCGGTTGATGCCGTTCCCGCTACACGTCATACGAAAGGTATAACGTAGATAAATTTCCTTTTATTGCAAATTTAAATTTATGGTTATGTCTACACTTGTTGTAATATGCATTTGTGTGTTGTGTGTGTTGTAATAAATGTAGATTTATTATTTTTATTGCTTCCGCTGTGTTCATGTTTACGAAACGTGATCGAACACACATACGCCGCGGTGCAGGAAACCCAACACATCAGTCGACTGGTGACCTAGTAGTCGACTGCCTAGTCGGCTACGGAGCATTCTGTGCTCGCGACACTCCCATCAGTCGACTGCCATTCCTCGGCAGTCGACTGCTGTCGACATCAGTCGACTGCCAGTCCATGGTAGTCGACTGCCAAGCCCAAAACCCTAGCCTTACACCAATCGAAACCTAGTCGACTTGGACCAGTCGAACCGGCACCTATGCCAATCGACTGACGTCGGGCAAAACCTCAAACACCAAGTTGTTTGAGCATCCGACCGTGGGGTAAAACCTCAAATATCAAGTTTGAGCCTCCGACACTCAGTCTTAGCCACTTGGCCAAGTCCAACTTATCCCTCATGGAGTTCCCCACCGAAGCTCTCTTCCCTCGGCCTACGTCCCTTGGATGCGCCAAGCGCACGGCTTCGCAACGCCATCCGTCGCGTCTCATACCCTAGAAGTATGCTTCCCTTTGGGCTCACTCCATTCGCTCCCCATCCGGCGGTCCCTCGGATGCACCAAGCACACGGCTTCGCAATGCCATCCTTCACCGACTCAAGGACCCCGAGCCTAGTGAACTTACCAAGTCCTTAAGACTTCTTATATGCACCAAGCGCACGACTTCGCAATGCATTTCTCACCAAGCACCAAGCACATGGCTTCGCAATGCTTTGGATTTCCCATGCCAACCCCATGTTGGACTTTCCCACACCAAGCTCCATGCTTGGATTTTCCATGCCAACACCATGTTGGACTTTCCCATGACAATCCCATGTCATGAGTTTTGTCTATCATCAAAATACCATCTAGGTACTGCTGGGCCGATTGCACCAACAAGTTTTAATCAACTACAACAAAGCCAGATGTGATACATCCATCTCGGTGTCTTCCAAGTACGTATTCAAATTCTACACCAACATGAGGAAGGTACACTAGCTCTTATCCTCTTCCGAGATAATAGGTGGCAAGATAATAGGTCAATTATTGCCGCAATGGAGGTGGACCTAACTCGAGGCAGTCAACTAATTTATGTTATTCCTGATATTATAATGACAATAGGAGACTTTTTCAGGAATATACAACTTTCTATACTCACTCGAGGGTATGATTCCTGGCGAAATGGAGAAGTGAATTTGTTAATTACAAGGGGTATGATTGGGAGACTCTCCAACACCCCCAACGTGGCTTTTGCTTATGAAGTACAAAGAGTCCTAGACTACCTTACTAACCACGAAGTAAATGCACTACCTGGAAGGTGATATTCATCAGAACAATTAAGAGGCATGGATTGGGTCATCCGACCTACAAAAGTCAATATTCCCATGCAACCTTTGTTAGTAATATATAAGATTTGTGATTGGATCACAACTAGTGAGTATCTCTACATGTGTAATTGTGATGTATTGGAATTATCCCTAGTCGATGAATTGATGGATTCAGATGCCATCAATTCTGTTGAGACTAGCATGAGGTATACTCTTTGGTTTATCCAAGCAGCTATTTCTCACTGGCTGGTGACATTGGGATGTCCGAAGTTGATTGTGGATGCTAGTTATGGTAACTAGTTCATTTGAGTGACTAGCCGTAAGACTTCATATGGTTCTCTGCATATATGGATATGTCAATGAAGTTCTTACTGTAGCTTAAGTACGATGTTCCTTCGACTTGCAATATTCAAGTCATCTTGGTCATGAAGACTTATGTTTTGACATCTTAAGCAAGCATCTCCGAGGAGATGTGGACCCGGGATGATTGAGTATAAGTCGAAGTGGTCGACAGTGTTTGAATAGCCTATAGAGGATTCATCGCTCCTTGCGAGAAGATGTATACCCTATGGCCTCTCGTCGGATTGTTACTAAAGTATTTGGCTAAAGCATTACATGTTTAGAGTATGGTACTCTTGTATACATGTGTAGTAACTAGAATCCGGAGGACTAGGAAGTAAATACTTGGGCTAGGTGTGACGTAGTCAGCCTAGTGGGGAATGACACAATAGACCATGTATTGAACCAAGTGGGTATAAGATGAATGAAAGAAATGAGGCACGATTCATTGTAGCTGCTGAAGGTTTTCAGAAAAGGTTCTGCGATCAACCGTTGATTTTTCGGTTAATTGGGGATCATGATGTATTACTAGGTGTCACTCATGATTATTCTATAATTAATGGTTAATTATAGACAACCAATATAAATCAGGAACCTATTTGGTCACACGCACAACAAGCATAATCCAAAGGATTTAGAACAAGTTTGAGAATAGAATTTTCAAATCGAGAGAGACTAGGTTTGGTTGGACCAAACAAAGAGCGAGTATCAAATGGTTTCAGTCGCATTGGAAGCATTGATGGGACATGTCTTTTGAAGACATGATGGATGAACCAAATTGGTTTGGTTTAATATAATGGTGGAAAATAAACCAAAGTGATTTGGTTTGTTTTAAACGAATGAACCAAAGTTGGTTCGATTTGTTTTAACTTAAAATAGACCAATGCGGTTTGGTTTATTTTAACTTAAGTTATTGGAGCGGTTTAACAGGTTTTGGTTATGAACCAATAACCGTTAGGAGAACGTGTTCTCTATAAAAACACAACTTAAGAGTTTTTCGTGGAGAATTAATTGGTTCAAGGGTTTTGGAAACCCTAGCCTCCTTTCCTCCTTCTCCTCCTTCTTGCCGCCTAAGCCAAGGTGGTTGTCGCCCACCTTTGTGCCGCCACTGCCCATTGGAGCTGCTGCCTCTCCTCGCCTCTGACCATCCACCAGTCGTCTGCGTCCCTTGGGCCACCCTCAACTGTCGGCCAACCTTCCTTGGCCGTCGGCAACCAAGGAGTAACCAGACAAGCCTTTGGTCGACCCCTTCTTCCTCCACAACAAGCTGTCCAGTTTTGAACAGGTTGATCTCCTTCGCGTGGAGAGGTCGTTTGGTCGGTGTTTTATGCACCGACAGCTGTCTACTTGCCGAGGATTAGATCTTCGGCAATCCTCATAGGTGGAGGGTTATGTTTTCGTCAAACGGTTGACGAAAACCGCTTCTGACAAGCGAGTTTGTGAAATTCATTTTGGGATCTGAATTTATTTCAGATTGTGATCGTCTCTCGAATCACATCGTCTTCGACTAGAGGCTTGTATCTTTTGTGAAGATGAGGCTCGTGTCTTTGTGAAGCTATCTCGATGATACTCGACGTGGATATGGATAGAGGTGATTCTAGCGAGGGTCGCTACAATTGATGTCATTCCCGCTACACGTGATCCTTCAGGTATACCTAGTATAAGTTTCCTTTTATTGCAAAATTTTAAATAGCGATTATGTCTACACATATTGTATCCTGCATGCATGTGATGTGTTGATTGTAATAAATTAGATTTATTTCTTTTGTTGCTTCCGCTGTGTGCATGTTTACGAAACGTGTTCGAACACACACTCGCCGCGGTGCCGGAGAAACCCAATAGTGGTATCAGAGCCACGCTGTGTTATGACAAAATCGTAAAATTATTTTGCGATAGTCATAATTGTATTTATGGAAAAATTTTACTTTTGGAAATTTTAGAAGTATTTATGGAAATTTTCTACTTTTGGAAAGTTTAGAAGTATTTATGGAATTTTTTTACTTTTCGAAAGTTTAGAAGTATTTACGGAAATTAATACTTTCCATAAATAAAATATGTGATTAGATTTGGAAATTTGTTTCCTAATTTAATCATGATTTGATTTGGGAAAATAAATCACAAATATATTTTATTTTCATAAATATTTATGACAAATAAGGAAATTCAAATTGAAAATTTTCTAATATGATTAGGAAATTATAATTTAGGAAATTTGTTTCCTAAATTAGATTTAACTTTCCTTAATTAACACTTTCCATAAATAAAATATGTGATTAGATTTAGAAATTTATTTCCTAATTTAATCATGATTTGATTTGGGAATCAAATCTAAAACATATTTTATTTTCAAAATAGTTATGACAAATAAGGAAACTATTTGTACATGTCATAATTGAATGTCATGTAATTGCATTAGATGCAAATCATTATGCCATGTATGTCGTGATATGCAGATGTATGTCATGTGTGTCATGCCATGTAGATAATAGTTATTTGCATGCAAAGAGGATGAGACATTAAAGCCCTTACACAATATTAAAGCCTACACCTTCCATTAATATGGTTAGAACAAGAGTTCTGTTTCTTATTTGGGTTGTTGGACTCTCTCCAAGCCCGGCTTGAACCCGAACATTTTCAAACCATGGAATAGTTTAATACTAATATGGTAAGAGTCAGAGGTTAATCATTAGCTTTGGTTGTTGGACTCTCTCCAAGCCGGGCTAATTGGTTGAATGCGCTCTAACCATATTAAAACTATTTCTCGATTAATGGGTTTGCTTTAACCTAGAGCATCGGCTTGTTGGACTCTCTCCAAGGTCGATGTGAAGGGAGGTGAAGTTGGGTGCTATGCATATGATGCATACTTGTTAATGAGTTAACAACCCGATGTATGTGTGAACATTCAATTAGTTGATAGCACATTGTGATAGTTGCATATATGTGATATGCAATTGGTATACTTGATACCTACCATCGTAGCTATGAATGGTTTGTTGGACTCTCTCCAAGGTTGTTCATATCTATGTTGGATATCAACCCATTCGGAGATGGACCTACGATCTCCCGAAGTGATTTTGGAGTTTTTAATTTCGAAAAATGAATGAGATTTATAAATGTATGTTGATACATTTTAAATCATCTTTCTCATATATGCTTGATTTGTATTTCTAGGTTAATTAATTGATCATGATGTCTTTGAATTTGTGCTCTATTTTGAATTCGAATAAATTGACTAGGCCGAACTTCTTGGACTGGCTTAGAAACTTGAGAATTGTTCTCATGGCGTAAAAACTTGCGTAAGTCCTCGAAGAGCCTCTTCCCGCCCGTCCTAGTGATGACACAACTTTGGACCAATTGTTGGCCTATCAGAAACATGTGAGTGATTCTGAACTAGTGAGTTGCATCATGCTAGCCGCAATGGTACCCGAGCTACGGAAGCAGCATGAGCATATGGATGCTCATACCATAGTCTTTCATCTTTATGAGTTGTTTGATGAGCAAGTGAGATTCGAAAGGTTCGAAGTCTCCAAGCTCCTCTTCACCTCTGAGATGCAAGAAGGTTCATCTGTGGTACTGCTCAACATGCTGAAGACTGTGGAGCCTTCTATGAAGCATGAGCAGGGGACAGTGCTATTAGTTGATTCCTCGAAGAAAGGTTCTGAGAGGAAGTCAAAGGAACAGTAGAAGGGGAAGAAGAAAAAGGCTAAAAAGGTAGAACCAACTCAAAATGGCACTTGTCATCATTATGGCAAGGAGGGCCATTGGCGAAGAAACTACATGATTTATCTTGAGTCCATGAAGAAGAATAAGGCATTAGATGCCCCATCTTCTTCAGATATCTTTGTTATTGATTGTCATTCTATTTCCTCAGACACTTTGGGTATTGGATACTGGGTGTGACTCACATATATGTAATGACATACATGAGCTAAGAAATAGAAGAAGACTCGTCAAGAGAGAGTCAAATTTACGTGTTGGGAATGGAGAAAAGGTTGCTGCACTCGCCATCGGAACGTATTTGTTGAAACTCCCTATAGGACTTTGTTGGTGCAGTAGGCACCTAAGTCGAACCTGAGTTTTGATTATAGCAAACGATACAAAGTTAAGCTCATGTTGTTATCTCACGAGCTGAATCGAGTGTGCAGAAAATTGCTATAGCTGGAGCTGAAGGCTAGCGACACCCGGAGGAAGCCACGGTGGTCGGGCGACACTCAAGTGACTTCGGAGGGAGCCGAAGGAATTGAGTGGAAGGCCGGAAGCAAAAGCAATGTGTGAGTGTAAGTAAGGTCGTATCCTCGTTACGGGGAAAGACTTAAGCGTAGATCCGACCCAAGACATCTCATAGGTGGTCTAGGTCGAGATCGGACGGTCGACGACCGTCGAAATAATGTTTTCTTTAAGCTAACATTGCCTTGCAGCCAGCATCAGTCGACTGCCAACCTGAAGGACTCGACTGCCGTCCATCAGTCGGGTGACTACGGCTAGCACTCGACTGATGCTGCCAGCAGTCGACTGGTGATGGCCATCAGTCGACTGCTGGTCAAAGGATCAGCCTCGAGGAGTCAAGGTTTATCACCAAATTTCAAGGGGAGTGGTGCTCAAATATGATTGGCTAGGGTTCCTCTCGAAAAGGGGCTCAAAGGCTATAAAAGGAGGTCCTAACCTAGGGTTTTTACATAATTCTAAGTGCTCAAAAGCTTCCGCAACGCTGCGACTCTCCGACGACTCTACGACAACGAAGTGCTGCCAACAACCCTAGCTTAAGGTCTTTCTTTTTAGTTGTTGGTATAATCCTTGTTATTGTTTTCAATATTGCAACTCTTTTACTCGAGGTTTTTCTATCATTGCATTTTACTTTAATAGAAGAGAGGGTTTGTCTCTCTATCATTTTGCTTCGAAAGCTTTTTTTGTAATCGTCAAACTCCTACCTCCAACGAGGAGGAGTGTTTTAGTGAATTTCCCTCCGTACACGGTCTAGGACCGTTAGGGCCTTGGAGTAGTAGCCGACGGCTACGAACCAAGTAAAAAAATAAACTTGTCTCTTTTTGTTTCATTTACATTTCCGCTGCGTATATTTGTCTTGAAACGAATTCGAAAGAAAAAGGCTTTTCGCTATTCACCCCCCCCTCTAGCGAACCGCATCGATCCAACAATTGGTATCAGAGCCGGGGGTTGCTAAGATTTGGTGAAACCACCAATCTAGCCATTTTTACAGATTTATTTTTTTTGTTTCTTTTAATTCTGTTTTTTTTCTTTTTTTTGGATTTATTTCGCTTTGTTAAGTATTCTCCCGCACTACTAATCCAAGACGCGAGTCTTGGCACTTGTTTTTGTGTTTTTGTCGTTGCTAGTTTCTTCGTCGTCGTCTCCTTGTGTCTTTTGTTCTAATGGCCCATCTCGAGGGTTTTAGCACCGTCCGACCTCCGTTTTACAACGGAGATGACTTCCGTTATTGGAAGGGTCGGATGGAATGCTTCCTAAAAACCCAAATAGAGATGTGGATTGTGATCCAAACCGGGTTCACCCTTCCTACTAATGAAGAAGGTGAATCCTTGGATTACAATCAATGGACCATTGCGACAAAACGACAAGTCGAAGCCGACGCCAAGGCAACACAAATCCTCCAATGCGGCCTATCCAAAGAGGAGCTAAATCGCGTCGGCCCCTTCATAAGCGCAAAAGATCTTTGGACAAAACTAGTGGAGCTACACGAAGGGACCGATGAAGCCAAGGTATGTAAGCGCGACCTCTTGTTCAATAAATTATATAATCTAAAAATGCAGGAACATGAGTCCGCGATGCAACTCCACGCCCGTATCCAAGACATAGTCAACAACCTACACGCAATCGGGCAAAAGGTCAAAACCGTGACCTTATAAGGTATGTTCTAAACTCTTTTCCGAGGACTACCTTGTGGGCATCCATGGTCGATGCTTACAAGGTCTCCAAGGACCTCTCTAAACTTAGATTAGATGAACTCTTTTCCGATTTTGAATTACATGAGCAGTCCAACTCAAAACCCGAGAGGGGTATAGCCTTGTTTGCAGGTTCAAAGAAGAAGAAAATCGCAAGCAAGCCACCACCAACCGAGGAGGAAGACGAGTCCGAAGAAGAAGTTGACCCGGAATTGACTGCCGAGCTAATGAACCTAGCTCGAAGGATAGCCAAGGGATGAAAGCGAACCACAACTCGACCCAACCAAGGTAAGCCTAAAAGTTCTAATATTAGGTGTTATGAGTGTAACAGGTTTGGACATATCAAGTCCGAGTGCCCCAAGCTCAACCACAAAGCACCTAAGCACAAGAAGGCCCTCAACACGACATGGGAAGAAGCGTCATCCGAAGAAGACGAAGACCACGTCTTCATGGCGAAATCAATTGAGTCAGACATGGAGACCGAACCTGAACTTGAGTCAGAACCTGAGGATGACTCGGACTATGAAGCTACCTTCAAGTCAAGCCACGGATACGCATCCGGTTCAAAAGATACCCTTAAAGTAAGTCGAACTTTATTTAATACTTTACAAAATACGGTTAGGTTTTTGTCTAGGAAATTAGTTAAATCCGAGTCCAAGGTCGAGACCCTGGTTGAGGAGGTCAAACTCCTCAAACACAAGGTCTCCCTAACCTCTTCGACTAGTCAAGTTCAAGAGAAGGACTCAACTCGGGTTGAAAAACTCGAAGTTGAGAACTCACTCTTGAAAAGTCAAGTCGAAGATCTTAGGAACACGTTGGAAAGGTTCACTTCGGGATCCAAAGGACTTGACCTCCTACTTGGATCTCAAAGGGTCGTGTACAACAAGGCTGGACTAGGGTTTAACTCAAACATGACTAATAGGTCGTATATGTCGATTGTAAGTCGACATAGGAAACATGTCCAAGCATGGGTCCCTAAGAACCTTTTGATTTCAACTCTAGGATCCAACCCGTACTGGATTCCCAAGGACCAAATCCACTATGTGGATAGACCGAACCGATTCAACGGTCTAGGGGGAGCCAGTACAAAATATGTTTGTGCTTTAACTTAGAAATTGCATGTTTTAACTTAGAAAGTTTGTGCTTTAACTTAGAAATTGCATGCTTTAACTTAGAAAGTTTGTGCTTTAACTTAGAAATTGCATGTTTTAACTTAGAAAGTTTGTGCTTTAAAACTTGTGAACTCACTTAGAACATGAACATAACCAACTAAAATTCTTCGAAAAGATTGAGCCTCGGGGAGCCTCTTTTCAAAAACATAACCAACTAAAATTCTTCGAAAAGATTGAGCCTCGGGGAGCCTCTTTTCAAAAATAACCAGTTAGACTAGGAAATAATCTTAGGTGAGTCAAGTCATCATTTTCTTGAAAATGGCTTTGTCTAAGGAAGTGGTCGATGATCCGATAAAAGAAGGCCCCTGTGCCTCGCCACGACCTGGAAGCCATGATCTTGAAAAGGTAAACTTGACAAGCCTAGGGTTAAATCCAAATCTAACATAAAATTACTTGAACCTAAATGCACTTAATCAACTTAATCGGAAGTCATCTCACAAAAAACACATAAGTATAACATGCTTGATCATATAGACACAGGTGAGATGACCTAGGTTTAACAACTCACAACCAATTTTTTAAAAATCTAACATCCAATCCAACCACCTTGTGTGTAGGATCAATGGATGTTGGACAGTGGTTGCTCCCGACACATGACCGGGGATCAACTCAAATTCACAAAGCTTCGATTCAAACGACAAGGATCGGTAGCCTTTGGGAATAACGGCAAGCTCAAAATCATCGGATCAGGTGATATCGAGCTTAACTCGAATTTTGTTATCAAAAATGTATTACTTGTAGAGAATTTTGAATATAACCTGCTTAGCGTAAGTCAATTATGTGACAATAACTATAAGGTCGTATTTTTAGAAAATGAATGTGTAATTAAAACAAATAAAACAGCTAAAACAATACTCAAAGGAACTAGGACAAATAACATTTATACAATTAACTTAATCAAATCCTCAGCCAAATGTCTTATGACACAGGAAGAGGAATCATGGTTGTGGCACTGACGACTCGGTCACTCGCACCCAAGACTCGTCCACAAGATGAGTCAGAGTGGCTTAGTCAGAGGCTTACCCAACCTCAACAACTTGGTTAATAAAATCTGTAATGCTTGTCAACAAGGAAAACAACCTAGGACACAACACAAGTTAACTAACCAAGAACGAACCTCAAGTGTACTTGAGCTCCTGCATATGGATCTATTCGATTCACATGGAGCCAAGTCACTCAATAGAAGTCAATATTGCTTAGTCATAATTGACGACTACTCCAGGTTTACCTGGGTTAGGTTCATCAAACATAAAAATGATACCCTAGATCAATTAATCAATCTATTCAAATTAATCGAGAATCAAAAAAACCTTAAGGTTAAAAGACTTAGAAGCGATCATGGTGGTGAATTCGAAAATCAAAGGTTCACCGACTTCTGTAACCTAAACGGATACCACCATGAATTCTCTTGCCCTAGGACCCCTCAACAAAATGGCCTAGTGGAGCGGAAAAACCGAACTCTACAAGAAGCCGCTAGGACCATGTTGAACGAATACGACCTACCTGATAGGTTTTGGGCAGAAGCCGTTAGCACGGCTTGCTATGTCCAGAATAGGATCCTTATGGTAAAGAGGCACCTTAAGACCTCGTACGAGATTTATCACAATAAAGTACCCAACATCAAGTACTTTAGGGTATTTGGATGTAAAGTACATATCTTAAACACTAAGAACCACCTAGGGAAATTCGAATCCAAAACCTCCACCGGAATCTTCTTAGGATACTCAACCACGAGTAGGGCCTATAGGGTATATAACCACGATACCCTTAAAGTCGAAGAGACTATTAATGTAGTGTTCGATGAAGTACCCGAACCTACAAAACCCTTAATGACCCCAAGTGTTGAGCCCACTGATACCAAACTCGTCTCCGACCCTGAGATCGAGTCTAATCCACATCAACCAACTTCTCTTGTCGACCAAGTGACAAGTGATCCGAGTCAAACTAGTGTTCAACCAAGTCACCCCATTGATCAAGCATTAGGTGACACAAACCCAACCCAATCTAGGATTCAAACTAACCACCCTATCGATCAAGTGATAGGAGATCCTAATCTAGGAGTTCGAACTAGAGCATCCTATAGGAACCTTAGTCAAATTTCCTTAATTTCAAAGATAGAACCCAAATCAATTGAACAAGCTCTTCTTGATCCCGATTGGATTATTGCAATGCAAGAAGAGCTAGCTCAATTTACTAGGAATGAAGTGTGGGAATTAGTACCACCACCTAAAGACAAAATGATAATTGGAACAAAGTGGGTGTTTCGAAATAAGCTTGATGATAAAGGTGAAGTAGTTAGAAACAAGGCTAGGTTGGTCGCCAAAGGGTTTAGTCAAGTCGAAGGCTTAGATTACGATGAAACCTATGCCCCAGTAGCTAGACTCGAATCCATTCGAATGTTGCTAGCTTATGCCGCACATCGAGGATTTAAGCTGTTTCAAATGGATGTTAAGTCGGCATTCCTAAATGGATACATTAAAGAAGAAGTTTATGTTAGCCAACCCCCCGGATTCGAAAATCTAGATAAACCCGACCATGTTCTAAAACTTAAGAAAGCTCTCTATGGACTTAAACAAGCTCCTCGAGCTTGGTACGAGAGACTTTCAATCCATCTTAAGTCAAAAGGGTTTAACCAAGGCTTAGTTGACCCAACTCTCTTCGTAAAAACCTTAGGTAAAGAAATATTCATAGCTCAAATTTACGTAGACGATATAATTTTTGGAACCTCTAACTCAACCTTACTAAACGAGTTCGTTTCACTCATGGAAAGTGAGTTCGAAATGAACTTGGTATGCGAGTTAAGTTTTTTTTTAGGTCTACAAATTAAACAAACTAAGGATGGTATATACCTATATCAATAAAAATACACTAAAGAGTTAATTAAAAGATTTGGAATGCAAGACGCTAAGATAATAAACACCCCAATGGCGATTAATGTTAACATAGGAGAAGACCTAGAAAGTAAGTCCATTGACTTAAAGTACTATAGGAGCGCGATAGGAAGTCTCCTATACTTAACTGCGAGCCGACCCGACATCCTATTCGCAGTAAGTATGTGCGCCAGGTTTCAAACCTGTGCTAAGGAGTCTCACCTAACCCTAGTTAAGCGTATCCTTAGATATCTTAAGGGTACACTTAACGTTGGTATTTGGTACCCTAGATCTACGGAGTTCGAACTAATCGGCTACTCCGATTCGGACTATGCCGGTAGTAAGCTCGATAGAAAGAGCACGAGTGGTTGTTGTCAACTTCTCGGCTCGAGTCTAGTAAGTTGGTGCAGTAGGAAGCAACACTGTGTCGCTTTATCTACCACCGAAGCTGAATACATCGCGATGGGTGAGTGTGTCACTCAACTTCTTTGGATGAAGCACACTCTCCGCGACTTTAAGTTAGACTTTACGAGTACTAAACTTCACGTAGACAACATTAGTTCAATTAATCTTACTAAGAATCCGATATGTCACTCTAGGACCAAACATATAGAGGTCAAACACCATTTCATTCGAGAACATGTGGCCAACGGAGCAATACAACTCGAATACGTCGAATCGAAGTCTAACTTAGCAGACCTATTTACTAAACCCCTACCCGAAGCCGAATTTAGTCTATTAAGATGAAAATTGGGCATGTGCGTAGTAGAATAGGAACTTGCAAATTATATTTTCTTACTACTATTTCTTAAATTTTCATTTTTATGGAACTAGCATAGGACATACCTTAGATATCATGCACCTATAGATTTAAGGAGCCAATACATCTCACAACACATAGGACTAATGTGTTTCAGTACTTAGCCACGTAGATGGGCGTGAGATGTTAGGACCTTACTCCTGGTTCCAGATGTAGATCTAGTGCATCGCCATGAACCATGGAGTATAATCATACACACTAACCGACTCCGACCAGGACTGGTTGATCTTTCATATCAATCAAGCCAAATATGAGTCGAACATTTTATAGATGAGCTTATTTTCAGTATATTTAAAAAAAAAAATGGGGAACATGCTTGGACTTTAAATTTAACACTTATTTTGTTTTCCACACACCCCTTACTCTTTTCGATATACGGCAAAAGGGGTAGAAAAAGGCCAAAGTTAAAAGGTCAAAGTTAAGGGGTGTCAAATTTTTTTGACAACTTAACTCTTACTTCATATTTAAACCAAAAGTTAAAACTTATTCAAAGGCCAAAGAATTCTTAACTTAAACTTATTTATTTTAAATACTATGGCCAATATTAAGTAATTTCGGTTACTTAATTCTTTTTTAGTAGCAAATGTCAAGGGGGAGAGTTAAAACTCTTTCTCAAGTACTCACCCTCGGTCAAGGGGGAGGATTCCTCAAGGGGGAGCACTTGAAAAAGAGTTTTTATACTCCTGTTCATTCATGCTCTTAACACTCCTGCTCATTCATGCATATCTTTTCTTAATGCACTTAACTTTGTATGTGGGTTTGCCATAAATCAAAAAGGGGGAGATTGTTGGTGCAGTAGGCACCTAAGTCGAACCTGAGTTTTGATTATAGCAAACGATACAAAGTTAAGCTCATGTTGTTATCTCACGAGCTGAATCGAGTGTGCAGAAAATTACTATAGCTGGAGCTGAAGGCTAGCGACACCCGGAGGAAGCCGCGGTGGTCGGGCGACACTCAAGTGACTTCGGAGGGAGCCGAAGGAATTGAGTGGAAGGCCGGAAGCAAAAGCAACACGTAAGTATCGAGGTAAGCTCGTGTGTGCGAGTGTAAGTAAGGTCGTATCCTCGTTACGGGGAAAGACTTAAGCGTAGATCCGACCCAAGACATCTCATAGGTGGTCTTGGTCGAGATCGGACGATCGACGACCGTCGAAATAGTGTTTTCTTTAAGCTAACATTGCCTTGCAGCCAGCATCAGTCGACTGCCAACCTAAAGGACTCGAATGTCGTCCATCAGTCGGGTGACTACGGCTAGCACTCGGATCTTTGCCGAATGATCGGTGGTGATGGCCATCAGTCGACTGTTGGTCAAAGGATCAGCCTCGAGGAGTCAAGGTTTATCACCAAATTTCAAGGGGAATGGTGCTCAAATATGATTGGCTAGGGTTCCTCTCGAAAAGGGGCTCAAAGGCTATAAAAGGAGGTCCTAACCTAGGGTTTTAACACAATTCTAAGTGCTCAAAAGCTTCCGCAACGCTGCGACTCTCCGATGACTCTACGACAACGAAGTGCTGCCAACAACCCTAGCTTAAGGTCTTTCTTTTTAGTTGTTGGTATAATTCTTGTTATTGTTTTCAATATTGCAACTCTTTTACTCGAGGTTTTTCTATCGTTGCATTTTACTTTAATAGAAGAGAGGGTTTGTCTCTCTATCATTTTGCTTCGAAAGCTTTTTTTGTAATCGTCAAACTCCTACCTCCAACGAGGAGGAGTGTTTTAGTGAATTGCCCTCCATACACGGTCTAGGACCGTTAGGGCCTTGGAGTAGTAGCCGAAGGCTACGAACTAAGTAAAAAAATAAACTTGTCTCTTTTTGTTTCATTTACATTTCGGCTGCGTATATTTGTCTTGAAACGAATTCGAAAGAAAAAGGCTTTTCGCTATTCACCTCCCCCTCTAGAGAACCGTATCGATCCAACAGATATAGGCTCCACCTCCTCCGAGCAAGAAGAAGGAAGCACAAGTGAGGAGAAGAGCTCAAGTGTAAGGGGAGCTTCAACCTTAGAATCGGAAGAAAAGGATTGAGTAAGTGAGGTAAAGAAACTACCCTCCCATGATGTCATTTCCATGATTTCTAATTTAACTAAGGATTTATTTAGAATGAAGAAGAAAAATAAATGCATGCTAAGTGAAATTATAACTCTAGAAGAAAAATTGAAAAATACATGTTCAAATGATAATGCTTTCTCTTCTAGTGAAAATGATGCATGCTTAGAAGAGAATAGGATTTTAAGGGAAAAGGTAGAATTCCTCACTAAGGCCATTGAGAAATTCACTATTGGTTGAAATACATTGAATATGATTATAGGGAGCCAAAGATCAGGCTTTAACAAAAAGGGCCTAGGATACAAGGGATCTAAAAATGAGAAAGCTTATCATTGCTTAATTGCTAGAGGACAATCAAAGACAACAATGGCAGCTAGGAAATGGATCCCCAAGGAGTATTTGGTGAACCCTATTGTAAAGAACTTATATTGGTTCCCAAGTCAATCCTTAAAGGTTAAAGAAACCTAGGATAGTCAACCATACTTGATTTTATTTCATATCATATTATTTGGTTTACTTATGAGCATATTTGGTGATGATGTTTGACCTATGATCATGATGGGTGTTTATGGATGATATTTAACCTTGGTGTTGGTGCAATCGGTCCAGGTCACGATTGCCCGGACTCGAGTTTGACTCGAACTATATTTTGATGTTAGACAAAACGTATGACATGGGATTGTCATGGGAAGTCCAACATGGGTTGGCCACGTAAATCCAAGTGTGTAGCCTTGGTGGTGAAAAGTCCAAGCATGGGGCTTGGTGTTGGGAAAATCCAAGCATAGCGCTTTGTGTTAGTAAGTCCAAGTGTGTAGCCTTGGCAATGGGAAGTCTTGAGGACTTGGCAAGGTCACTAGTCTTGTAGGCTCGGCGTCCTTGAGTCGGTGAAGGATGGCATTGTGAAGCCTTGCACTTGGTGAATCCAAGGGACCACCAGACAGGGAGCAAATGGAGTGACGCCCAAGGGAAGCAGACTTTGAGGGCAAGAGATGTGAAGGAGTGCATTGCGAAGTTGTGGTCTTGGTGCATCCGAGGGACGTAGGCCAAGGGAAGAGAACTTCAGTGGGGAACTCCATGACAGAAGAGGTGGACTTGGCCAAGTGGCTAAGACTGAGTGTCGGATGCTCAAACATGGTGTTTGTGGTTTTACCCGACGGTCGAATGCTCAAACAACATGGTGTTTGAGATTTTACCTAACATCAATCGACTAGTATAGGTACCAGTCGACTGCTCCAAGTCGAATGAGTTTGACTAGTGTTCAACTGATCTATTTCTGGCCGAACAGTTGACTACCAAGGGATTGCAGTCGACTACCGACACCATCAGTCGACTACCATCCCTCGGCAGTCGACTAATCAGGGTGAATTCAGGCACAGGAGGTTTTTCCAGTCGAGTGATAATGTTAGCACTCGACTGGTGGGTTCATCAATCGACTGATGGGCATGATTAGTCGATTGATGATGGATCCATTGGAACTTGTCTAGCGTGGATCGAGTCATTGTGAGACAACAGCTATAGGAGCAGTCAACTAATGGTCATGATCAGTTGACTGATTGGCACGAAATCAGCTCGATGCAGGTTATAAATGGAGCTCGAGATGGAGGATTTTGCATGAGTTTTTTGGGAGATTTTGGAGGGGAATTGTTGTTGCATTCTAGACCTTCAAGAGCCAAACCAAAGCAAGCAACAAGCAAAAGTGATCAAAGCCATTTATGTAAAGTTTTCTTTCGTATTGCCTTTATATTTTCTTGTACTTTTGTATTACCTTGTAATTGCTTGTACGAGGTTTCTCCACCTCCAACTTGTTGTCGAGAAGGAGTTTTGTTAGTGTCGTGCGCATAACACGAGCTCGTTGAGCTCACCTCGTGGAGTTGGAACCCTAAGGTTCTGAACCATGTATATCGATTGTGTCTTGTGTGTTGCATTATATTCGTGTTGTATTTCTATTATTTTCGCTACGCATTCTAACAATCATTGTAGACGAAGCACGCAAGAATGATCAATTTCCATCGTACGCGATTTGGGCTATTCACCCCCCTCTAGCCGGCCACCGATACTCCAATAAGTAGTATCAGAGCGAGGAGCTTGTCGTTGACTCATCACCAACACAAGCATGACAAGATGGCTGGCTCCAACATCCATCCACCGAAATTTGAAGGAGAATTCTCATAGTGGAAGAAAAGGATGGAGGTATATTTCGAACCCGATTTCGATATGATGCTAATAATTGAAACGGTTTTGAAGTACCTAGGGGTGAAGACAACAAGCCTTTAGGAAAGTCAAGATGGACTGAAGAGAAATGGCAACAATTCAAGACAAATGTTAAGGTAACAATCATGCTAGTAAATTGATACCTAATGCTATTTTGTCTAGATTAGGAGAATATAGGGATGCGAGGGAATTATGGAATAAGTTTGTGAAATTCCATGAAATTCCCGAACCGACATGAGTAGAGAAGGATGCCGAGGAAGAGTGTTCATCCTCTCAAGCTCAAGACAAGGAAAGTACATCATCATCCCAAGAGCTCGAGGATTCCGAAGTTGAGAGATGCTCAACATCTGAAGTGGAGGTTACATCACCAGAGCTAGAAGAAGAAGCTTCAACCTCCGGGAGGGATGAAGAATCAACTCCAGCGCCTACCACTTCTCTAGGTAACTCAAGCATTGCAATTAAAGATAAAAAAAACACATCATATGCTTTGAGTGTAAGGAAACCGGGCATTACAAGAGCAAATGCCCAAAATTGGCTAAGAAAAAGGTACCGATGCCAAAATTCAACCAAAATTCAAAGAATGCCAGAGTCCTCATCAAGAAGAGCAAAGAGCACATTGTGTGCTTCAAATACAACCAAAGAGGATATTACCGAAGCCAATGCCCTAGGGGGAGGAAGAAAGGGCAAGAGGGAGCTACACAAGTAGGGAGAGCTTCTAAAGCAAGCCCTAAGGTATATCTTAATGCACCTTCTAGCTCTAGGACTAAGAAGCATGCTAGAAATTACTTTAATTCACTTGCTATTATTAATGAAAAGCATGCTAGTAGGAATAAATACTATTGTTTAGGTGCCAAGTATGTAAACTTGCCTAAGGACAAATCTAGGACCAATAACACTAGACCTATTTTACTTAGAGAGTCTATTAGGAAGGTTGAAAACCACCTAGGCATTAATCTCAAAAATCATAGACATATGCCTAGGAAGAGTCATTCCCAAAAGACCAATGAAAAATCAAAATTAGAAAAATTAGAACTAGAAAACCAAGCCTTGAGGTCCGCTTGGACTTTACGCCGCCATGACTATACGCTTGGACTTATGCTGCCAAGACCTTCCCTTGGACTTCCTTTGCCAAGATCACACTTGGACTTTCCTTTACCAAGTCTTCACACTTGGATTTTCCTATCACTTAACACATTCATGGTTAAATCACAAATATTTCTTAACTATAAATGATTATCCAAACATCAAAATACATAAATGCTTGGGTCATTGTTGCACCAACATGTCATATCGACACCTAGCTTTGCCCCCCTACAGAGGACTCGACCTTGTTGTTGCAATCGACCTAGGTCATGATTGACTAGACTCGAGTTTGACTCGAGTAGTATTTTGATGTTGGTGTTTTGATGTTTGACGATGAGTTGACCATTGTTTAACAATGGGGTGACTATATGGTTGACATGGGGTTGACCATATGATGGACAAGTCCAAGTGGGACACTTAGCATGGAAAGTCCAACCATGGGTCTTGGCAATGGAAAAAAGTCCAATTCATGAGTACTTGGCATGGAAAGTCCAAGCATGGGTCTTGGCAAGGGAAAGTCCAAGCATGAGTCTTGGCAATTGGTAAAGTTCAAGTCTTGGGTACTTGGCAAGGGAAAGTCCAAGCATGGGTCTTGGCATTTGAAAAGTCCAACATGGAGTTGGCAAGGAAAGAACAAGGGTGTAGTCTTGGCCATGTAAGTCCAAGTGTATAATCTTGGCGGTGAAAGTCTAAGCCATGTGTATTTGGCATTTGGGAAGTTCAAGGTTTGATATTGACGGCGGAAAGTCCAAGGGTGAAGTCTTGGCAGCACAAGTTCAATGGTTTGACGACGTAAAGTCCAAGTGTGTGTCTTGGCAGCGTAAGCCCAAATGTGCCTTGGCGGTATAGACCACGTTAGCATGACAATATCCGATGAAAGCACCTAAAGGCTAGCGTATGGATGAACAAAGCATAGATGACTTGGAGGGATCCGATAGGCGTGAGGCTGATTGAGGTGGCTAGAAGGCTTAGGTCTAGGCTAAAGGTGGTCTAGCATATATGAGGGGATCATACTTGGGGTTAAACCTCATGTTTGAGGTTTGTCAGTCGATTGGAGTTATAGACCAATCGACTGGTAAGTGTTTTAACACTTGGTAGCCGAGTCGACTCTTGACAGTCGACTGGGATTATGACCAGTCGACTGATGAGAGTCGACTGGCATTCGACTATGTGTGGCATTGGTAGTCGACTGCTAGTATTAGGTAGTCGACTGGCCTAGCAGTCGACTGATGTTGAGTAAACACCACAAACACGAGGTAGGCTCGACTACCTGTGCATGAGTCGACTTCTAGGGTTTAGCAGTTGAATGATGGTCTATCCATTGAAACTTGTCTAGCATGGATCGAGTCATTATGAGACAACAGTTATAGGAGAAGTCGATTGATGGGTACGAGCAGTCGACTGCTACGTGAAAATCAGCCCGAGTTGCAGCTTTAAAGGGAGCTCGAAGGGAAGGTTTTTGGCAGCGATTTTCTTGGGCGATTTGAAGGGGAATAGTTGGTGCTTTTCAATCCTTCAAGGTTAGTCCAAGGCGATAAACAAGCAAGCATTCAAAGCAATCATTTGTAAAGTTTTCTTTACGTTATTTTTTTTATTTACTTTGTATTTTCTTGTTGTATCTTATTTACTTTTGTAATCGCTTGTAAGAGGTTTTCTTCACCTCCGGTGTGCCACCGAGAAGGAGTATTTGATTAGTGGTGGTGTTTGCATCACTAGAGCTCATTTGAGCTCAATCCGTGGAGTAGGAAATCTAAGGTTCCGAACCACGTTATATTCGTGTGTTGTGATTGTTTTTGTGTATTTCTATTTCTATTTTCTATTTGTATTCCACTACATTAACGATAAGTATAGGCAATCAAGCATGAGCGATTTCTGTCAAGCAACTGTAAGCCGCATTCACCCCCTCTAGCACTCATCGAAGATCCTTCAATTGGTATCTGATGGTGCTTGCTTCTTTGGATCACCAAGATCCCCCTTCCTCTCCTTACGAATGGTTGGATCTGACACTGCAAGAGAGACTTGGAGGGGAAAAGATCAACTGTAAGAATCACCTCTGATCTTAGGAACTAAGCTGAATTTGACACACCAAAGAAGAGTGTTAAGGGTTGGCCAGCTTCCCGGTGCGACCACTCCAACAATCAAGTTAGTATGAGTATGAGGAGAAAGCAATGAACTGGAAAAGAAGAGAGATCTCAGAGATACCAAATGGAGAAGAAACAATCATCCCTTGCTTCGTCCTCCTTTGGCCCTTTTATAGATGGATCAACTGCCTTCTCATTGAGATGAATTTACTTTAATGCCCTTTACCCAGCTGTCCCTGCAACCACTTTTCCCGTCTATATTCAAAATGTCTTCCCCAATCGCTCCATGTGCCCTTTACTCCCTTGCCAAAAATTTTAACTCATCAAATATAAACAAATGATAAAATACCTAATTAATCATGTTTTATCTTCCCTAAACTTCCCTTCTCATTCCTAATTATTCTCTCCACTTGATCTTTCATGGCTCGGGAAATATACACATCGCCTGGGAAACACATACACTATCCGGGAGTTTAAACATACTGCCCTAAAATTACACATACTGCTCTGGAATGAAACATACTACCCTAGAACTATTCACGGTTCTGGAAATACACATACTGCCCTAGAACTATTCACCGTCCTAGAAATACACATACTGCCCTGGAATTAACCACACTGCCCTGGAACTATTCATTGTCCTGGAAATACACATACTGCCCTAGAATGAAACATACAACCCTGGAACGATACAAACTACCCTTGAATGAATCATACTTCCCTAGAACCATACACATTGCCTTGGAACTATTCACTATCCTAGAAATACACATACTACCCTAGAATTAACCACATTGCCCTGGAATAAAACATACTACCCTGGAACTATTAATGTTGGTGCAATCGGCCCAGGTTGACTCGAGTTTGACTTGAGCAGTACTTTGATAGTATTTTGATGATAGACAAAACTCATAACATGGGATTGTCATGGGAAAGTCCAACATGGAAGTTGGCATGGAAAATCCAAAGCATTGCGAAGCTGTGCGCTTGGTGCTTGGTGAGAAATGCATTGCGAAGTCGTGCACTTGGTGCATGTGGGAAGTCTTGAGGACTTGGTAAGTTCACTAGGCTCGGGGTCCTTGAGTCGGTGAAGGATGACATTGCGAAGCCGGGCGATTGGTGCATCCGAGGGACCGCCGGACGGGGAACGAATCGAGTGAGGCCCAAGGGAAGCAGACTTCTAGGGCAAGAGACGTGAAGGATGGCATTGTGAAGCCGTACGCTTGGCGCATCCGAGGGACGTAGGCCGAGGGAAGAGAGCTTCGGTGGGAAACTCCATGTGGGATAAGGTGGACTTGGCCATGTGGCTAAGACTGAGTGTCGGAGGCTCAAACTTGATGTTTGAGGGTTTACTCAATGGTCGGATGCTCAAACAACCTTGTGTTTGAGGTTTTGCCCGACATCAGTCGATTAGCATAGGTGCCAGTCGACTGCTTTAGGTCGTATGGGTTCGACCAGTGTTCGACTGAACAGAGTCTGGCTGATCAGTCGACTGCCAAGGGAGGGCAGTCGACTATTGACAACATCAGTCGACTGCTTAAGGGAAGTAGTCGACTGATAACACTGTGCACGGGAACAGAATGGAGTCAAGCTCGCCAACACTGACTGATGAGGACCAGTCGACTGATGGGTGTCATCAGTCGACTGATGTGTGATTCGTTGGAACATAACCAATATGGATCTGGCCATTGTGAGACAACGGTTACAGGGGCAGTCGACTGGGGCCTTTTGGAAGTCGACTGTTGGACGCGAAAATAGCTTGATGCAGGTTATAAAAGGAGCTCAAGTGGGAGGATTTCGCCAAGACTTTAAGAAATCGATTGGAGGGAAATTGCTACTGCATTCCAGTCCTTCAAGAGCCATCCAAAGCAAGCAACAAGATAGGGTTCAAAGCAAAGAGTTGTAAAGTGTTCTTTACTTTTATTTCTTGTGTCTTTGTATTTCTTGTAGTATTATTGTTGTAATATCTTGTACGAGGTTTCTCCACCTCCGACGTGTAGTCGAGAAGGAGTTTAGTTAGTGTCGTGCGCATAACTAGAGCTCGGTGAGCTCGCCCGTGGAGTAGGAACCATTCAGTTCCGAACCATGTATATGCTTGTGTATTGCTTGTGATTGTTATGTGTTGTTAGTATTGTTGTTATCATTGTTATTCCGCTGCGCTAACAACAATCGTAGACAAGCAACACAACAAGAACGAGCAAATTCCACCATCGGATGATTGAGGGCTATTCACCCCCCTCTAGTCGACCACACATATCGACCCTACAAGTGGTATCAAAGCTAAGGAGCTTGTCGAGGACTAACCTCCAACACAAGCACTACAAGATGGCCGGCTACAACATCCATCCACCGAAATTCGATGGAGATTTTCCTTGGTGGAAGAAACGGATGGAGGTATATTTTGAAACCGATTTCGATTTCATGTTAATCATTGAAAATGGTTTTGAAGTGCCTAGGGGCAAAGAAAATAAGCCACTAGAAAAATCAAGGTGGACCCAAGACTAAATTAAGGATTTCAAGACAAATCTCGAGGTAATCAAATTGCTTAGTGATTTGATTCCTAACCATATTTGGTCTAGACTAGGTGATTTTAGAGATGCAAAGGATTGGTGGAATAAGGTGGTTGAATTACACAAGAATCCCCAACCGGCACAAGTAGAGGAGAATGCTGAGGAAGAAGCACCCATCACATTTGAAGATGTTGATGATTTGGTGGAGACCTCTACCTCTAGCATTGAGGGGGAGGATAGGATTTCCATTCCGGAGCAAGATCAAAATGAAGCTTCTACCTCCGGAAGAAGTGAAGAGGCCTCCACCACCTCCCTAGGTAACTCAAGTGTTATTATTTTAAATAAAAATCACATAATATGCTTTGAGTGTAGGGAGAAAGGGCATTACAAGAGCAAATGCCCTAAATTGGCTAAGGAAAAGGCATCGACACCAAAAGTCAACCAAAAGTCAAAGGATGCTGGAGTTCCCTCAATTAAGAGCAAAGAGCAGATTGTGTGCTTCAAATGCAACCAAAGGGGGCACTACCGAAGCCAATGCCCTAGGGGAGGGAAGAAAGGGCGAGAAGGTGTATCTTATGTAGGGGGAGCTTCCCAAGCTAACCCTAAGTATATTTAAATTATGCACCTTCAATTCCTAAAGTTAAAAAGCATGCTAAAAATTATTTTAGTTCTCTTTCTATTATTAATGAAAAGCATGCTAGTAGAAATATGGTTTATTGTATAGGTGCTAAGCATGTTAGTTTCTCTAAGGACAAACCTAGGACTCAAAACACTAGACCTTTTTTACCTAAAGAGTCCATTAGGAGAGTTGAAAACCATCTAGGCATTAACCCTAAGAAGGGTAGACACATGCCTAAGAAGAAGAACATTTCCCAAAAGATAAATGAAAAATTCAAAATTGGGAAAATTAGAGCGAGAGAACCAAGTCATGAGGTCAAGGCTTGAGAGAATGGAGAAAATCCTTAGAATCATAGAAAATTCAATTCTAGGGTCAAATGCTCAAAAGTCAAGACCTAAGGTTCAAAAACGGTCTAAGGGCAAGGAAGGTTTGGGTCACAAACCTAAGCCCAAGAAGAATTATCATAATGTTTCATTTGATTATGGAACTATTTCTAGGTCTAGAAAAACCAAGGCTAATAGGGAAGTTATCCCTAAGTCTAGTCATGGTGTTTGCTTAGTGGCTAAGACCTCAAAGAAATGAAATGTAGCTACTAGGAAGGTCAAAGGAGGAGTCACCTCTAGAGTTGACCTAGGAAAGACCCAAAAGACTATGTCTTTAAAGCCTAAAAGGGTCATTAGGAAGGTATCTAGGGAAGTTATCCCTAGTGAATACCTTGTTAACCCAAGGAGCTCCAATAGGTATTGGGTTCCTAGGAGCATGATCGATTCATGCTAGATGGGTTAGGGTGTGTCAACCCTAAGTGAATGGGTAGTTAACCTAACCATTGTGAGTTGACACATTAAGGTGTGCCAATATGCCTTGAGAAGTTGATAAATGATTAAATTGACACATTTAGGTCTTAGAGGTATTGGTGTGCCATTTTGGGTTTTTGGCACACTAGGAGGAATGATGGCATTAAGGCAAAAATGGACTTAACCTTAGAAATGGCAATTTGGATTTAACACTTAGGTATTCCATACCTTAGTATATTTTTATTTGCCATGATGTATTTGTCTTGCCATGTTATGACATCATTTTCATTTTTATCTATAAAAATGTCATGATCATGTTTAGAATTGTTTTTAGATGTCATGTATGCTTAGTTCTCATTCACATGCCATGACATCATGATTTTGGCATATGCTTTCATTTATATCATATCTATGTCATAATCATCATCATGCATAGAATAAAATGGAATTAAGGACTATGGCATAATTTGAAGGGAATCAAATAATATTGCCTAGAAATATGCATGAGACCATTTAAAAGCAAAAACCCACATCTCACTAAAAACTTGACTTGTATGTGTTTTACACATCTAGATACAAGTGAGATGTTTAGGAAAAATGAATTAAAGGTTTCAAAAACATTTTGAAAAACCTTGGTGAAGTCTATCTTTTGATAGCTATCACCATTGAATGGGATGATACAAAGAGGGCTCATTATTGAAGCTTTTCTTAACTTTTGGAATTTATATCAATCTCCTAATTTAGTGGGTAAAATAATTTTCAAATATTTTTCACCCATAGTGTTTATGATAAGTATTATATGTATGAATTTTCAAGATTTTTAAAACTATGTATATTTACTTATGGATTTCGGAAATTTATTTGCGAAAAATCGCATAATCGATTATCGATCGTACATGTAATGGAAGTCGATGATGGCAAATCGATCGGCCAGTATCGTAGTCGGCGCAGTGATTTCGGGTAAACTTGATGGTTAGGCCCATGTTCAGCTATGTTTTGGTTCTCTAATCACTCCTAACCCTATGACATGCTTGGGAGAGCATAAGAAAGGGTGAAAATCAATTGGACATGGATTAGGAGAAGTGTTTTAGGGAGAGTATCAATTTTAAGGCGGATGAGAGTTCATTGTTGAACTTTGCCTTAATTTTGATTGGTTAAATGTTCCTATTGGCTTAGAGACTCTCCAAAGACATTGTTGGTGCAATGGTCAAGGAGGAGCAAGCCTCTAGGGGAGGTATCCATCATGGTAAGATGGATGTGTATTTCCTCATGGGAGGAAAGTTAGGTTGCCTCTCTTAATTGATATGGGATCACTAGAAAGATTGAGGGCATGCCAAGGGGAAGATTGTAAGATCTCATTGGGATATGAGACATTGAAACCCTTGAGGACCTTTTTGATGTAATGTCAAAAAGGGGGAGAAGTTACCAAGTTACCAATTAGGGTTCGTTGGAATTCTCATTGGGATGTGAGAATTGCCAATATGGGAGAATTGGTAAACTTGATAAGGTAGTTTTGTCAATCATCAAAAAAGGGGAGATTGTTGGTGCAATCGGCCCAGGTTGACTCAAGTTTGACTCGAGCAGTACTTTGATAGTATTTTGATGATAGACAAAACTCATGACATGGGATTGTCATGGGAAAGTCCAACATGGAAGTTGGCATGGAAAATCCAAGCATAGAGCTTGGTGTGGGAAAATCCAAAGCATTGCGAAGATGTGCGCTTGGTGCTTGGTGAGAAATGCATTGCGAAGTCGTGCGCTTGGTGCATGTGGGAAGTCTTGAGGACTTGGTAAGTTCACTAGGCTCGGGGTCCTTGAGTCGGTTAAGGATGACATTGCGAAGCCGTGCGCTTGGTGCATCCGAGGGACCGCCGGGGAGCGAATGGAGTGAGGCCCAAGGGAAGCAGACTTCTAGGGCAAGAGACGTGAAGGATGGTGTTGCGAAGTCGTGCGCTTGGTGCATCCGAGGGACGTAGGCCGAGGGAAGAGAGCTTCGGTGGGGAACTCCATGAGGGATAAGGTGGACTTGACCAAGTGGCTAAGACTGAGTGTCGGAGGCTTAAACTTGATGTTTGAGGGTTTACCCGATGGTCGGATGCTCAAACAACCTTGTGTTTGAGGTTTTGCTCGAGATCAGTCGACTGGAATAGGTGCCAATTGACTGCTCTAGGTCGTATGGGTTCGACCAGTGTTCGACTGAATAGAGTCTGGCTGATCAGTCGACTGCCAAGGGAGGGCAGTCGACTGTTGACAACATCAGTCGACTGCTTAAGAGAAGCAGTCGACTGATAACACTGTGCATGGGCACAGAATGGAGTCGAGCTTGCCAACACTCGATTGATGAGGACCAGTCGACTGATGGGTATAATCAGTCGACTGATGTGTGATCCGTTGGAACTTAACCAATGTGGATCTGGCCGTTGTGAGACAACGGTTACAGGGGCAGTCGACTGGGGCATTTTGGCAATTGACTGCTGGGTGCGAAAACAGCTTGATGCAGGTTATAAAAGGAGCTCAAGTGGGAGGATTTCGCCAAGACTTTAAGGAAGCGATTGGAGGGGAATTGCTGCTGCATTCCAGTCCTTCAAGAGCCATCCAAAGCAAGCAACAAGAAAGGGTTCAAAGCAAAGAGTTGTAAAGCATTCTTTACTTGTATTTCTTGTGTCTTTGTATTTCTTGTAGTATTACTATTGTAATAGCTTGTACGAGGGTTCTCCACCTCCGTCGTGTAGTCGAGAAGGAGTTTAGTTAGTGTCATGTGCATAACTAGAGCTCGGTGAGCTCGCCCATGGAGTAGGAACCATTCGGTTCTGAACCACGTATATGCTTGTGTATTGCTTGTGATTGTTATGTGTTGTTAGTATTGTTATTATCATTGTTATTCCGCTGCGCTAACAACAATCATAGACAAGAAACGCAACGAGAACGAGCAAATTCCACCATCGGACGATTGAGGGCTATTCACCCCCCTCTAGTCGGCCACACATATCGACCCTACAATTAACTGCCCTGGAAATACACATACTTTCCTGGAATGAAACATACAACCCTGGAACAATACATACTGCCCTTGAATGAATCATACTGCCCTGGAACCATACACACTACCCTGGAACTATTCTCTGTCCTAGAAATACACATTCCTCTGGAAAGATACATACTGCCCTAGGATTATTTGCACTGTCCTGGGAATGCACATACTGCTCTGGAAAGATACATACTGCCCTTGGACTATTCACATTGTCCTAGAAATACACATACTTCCTTGGAATTAACCACACTGCCCTGGAATGAAACATATTGCCTTAGAACTGCTTATACTATCCTAGAACTGATGACACTGCCCTGGAAATACTCCTACTCTGGACTGTTCACACATCCCTAGAAATATATACACACTGCCCTGGAACTATTTATACTATCTTGGAATTGATGATACTGCCCTAGAAACACTCACATTGTTCTATAAAACTCGACCCCATCATAAGTTCCCCCTCTTTAGTAAAACTGAAGAGCGAAGTCGAGTGAAATTTTACCAGTGTCTACAACAAAAAAATTTCCCCATCTTAGCTAAGAAAAGACCCCATAACCATCATAAGTCCTCCCTCTTTAGTAAAATTGCAGAGCGAAGTCGATTGAAGTTTTACAAATTCCCATGAATATGCCAACACTTTCATATTAACCCTTCACAACCACATCTATCCTACTGATATATCAAACATGGATCTCTGCATACCTTATGAGGCACTGCACCATAACTAACATATAAAATATTTTATACTTAAAATACTGCATGAGGCCCCTATGCTTTAAATTTTGTAAGAGTCATTTATGGCTTAGAATATTGTACGAAGCATTTATGCCTTAAAATACTATAAGAGGGGTTGAGCCGTGTTAGCATGCTACCTACACATTATATCTGGCGTTATAGTTCCCTGTGGGGAAAAATAGATATCTAGCCCTTAGGCTATTATAGTAGATCCATAAGAATCCCTTACCTATGCCATATAAAGGCGTTATTGAAGGGAAAGTCGTGTTTTTCTTCTTCACTTCGGTCGCTTGTGCATGGCAATCCTGTCTCACATCCTCGGATTAAAAGTTTATTAATTAAAACTAATCCAGACAGAGATGGATTAACCAAGCAACCGATTCATCATCGTGCTATTCGATTTGAGTGGCCGCTTGAACAAACTTGTTGTTCAAGCAACCTAACCCTTTTTCTCAATTAGCCATAGAATAGATGATGAACAAATCGCCGGTTTTTGTATTTATCATCGGGGTCCATGTCAATCAATAACATACAAAATACAAAAGAACAAGAATCAAAATTAAACAAGATTATACCTCTTGTTTTACCTCTTGATCTTCTATTGTATTCCTATCCTATACTTCGTTCAGTTGCATGTTGCTGGAATCTTAAGAATGAAGCCTCCTAGACCACGTATCTTCCCTTCCTTGCTCGCTCCGAACAAGGGAAGAGAACCCTCCCTTCTTCTCCTATCTCGTGTCAAACACAAAACCTCCTCTTCTCCTTGCTTGTGCCGACCACCAAGACTCCAAGAGGTGGTGTCCCCCGACCCTAGGATAAGAAGAGGAGATTGAGGAAGAGAGCCTTCCTCCTTGTGTTGTCATCGGCCCAAGGAGAGGGAGAAGGTGGCGCCGACCCTAGCCCTTGTTGCCGCCGGCCAAAGTGATGCAAAACCCTAGCACACCCTTTCTCCCTTGCCGCCCAAGCCTCTCCAATGCCAACCAATAATAATAATTTAGGTCTAGGCTTCATGAGGTATTTATAAAAGGCTACAATAGGGATCATGAGGAGGAGTTGGATCTTGGACACCCAATGGATCCGAACCACATATAACCCTATCCATTAATGATGATTCATTCCACTAGAGGATCATCATTGATCTACCTCACCAACCCCCATAATTAAATATGGGCTCCACATATTATTTGTACAAAATATCTTCCCATGTTTAAGATATCAAATGTCCATTAATTAATTAAATTACTGACAATTTAATTAATTAATATCTAACTCCATGAGTAGTACCACTCATCCTTATCATCATATTGGACCAAGTCCACCTGTAGGATTTACATGATGAACTTTATGGGCTCCTCAAGGGGACATCATCATCCTAGTATATAGGATATGGTTTCCTCCTATAATCAATGGCACACCGTGTAAATAATATTATTTCCCAACTTACCAAGTCTATCGATTTAACACATAAATCTAGCCCATTGGTAAATCAAAGAAATAAATACTAAGTACATGTGCCCGTTATTATATCGGGATTAAGAGCATGTACACCATAATATCTGAGGTCTGATTCAATTATATAGTCAGTATAAATTGAATCACCTCTAAATCGGTCCTGCTCAATACACACAAAATGTACTAGTGTAATTCTATGGTCAAGATGAACTAATACCAAATTACACTACAACCATGCCAATGGTTTGTCCAAAACCATCTTGGTTGTGACCCTCTACTTATACTCTACAAGGAATTGATAACATGATCTTCTGTGCGACACCATACACCATGTTATCTTCAATGTAGAGTATCAGACAATATGCATAAATATAAAATACAAATAATGATCATGTGATTCTTATTTTAAAATGAAGATGTTCATACAAAGGCTAGGCTTTCAGTATACATCCCAACAGTTATAGTTCCCCGTGAGAGAAAATAGCTATCTAGCCCATAGGCATTTATAGGAGAACCATAAGAATCTCTTATATATGCCATATAAAGGCGTTATAGTTACCTGTGGGGGAAAATAACTATCTAGCCCTTAGGTTGTTATAGTAGGCACGAAGCCTGAATTAATTTCCAACACTTAATAGAAATAGCACCAAACTTGTCACACCTTAGGAATAATACTACTGAAATATACAAAAATACCAATGGCACTTTGTATAAGAATGTAACATAATCCTGAATTATACCCGCCACACCATGCCCCTAAAAAAATTTTATCACCGTTTCGCATAAAAGGATATAAAAAACCCTTCCACCTTCATGTAATACATAACCTTTTATCATAAACCATCAAATAATCTAAAATCCTTTAGAAAAATTAATAACTTTCCCAAAAAATACTTCCATCAACCTCTAAGCTCTGTAATAAGCACCTTAAGCAAGGAAAAATCCCTCCAAAAATATTAAAAAAAAAATCCTTAACACAACCCACACTTAACCCCTATTTACCACTTCTGCCCTTACTAGCTCCCCACCGTTCCCCTGCGATCCTCCTCAAAAACCCTAACCCCCTTCCCTGACACCCTCAATTCTCCAGTAACCCCTTCTCCTTTATGGCCTCATCATCTTCCACCACTCCCTGGTACGAAATCACACCCATCCAACTCTCCTTCAACCATTCCTTTTTCCACCATGACCCCAAACCCCAAAGATTCCACCATCGTCGTCCCTAATCACTCCCAGTGCCCCCTTCTACCTCTGGCTGGAACCAACACCCTATTCACAGGGCAACTGGAAGGAGGCCTCCGTCTCCCCCTCCCAAAATCTCTCTATCATATTCTCTTCTTCTATGTCATTCCGATCAACTAATTAACACCCAACTCCCTTCCCACCCTAGTAGGCACCATTATCGTGTTTCATCACCTCAACATCTCACAAGTACCCCACATATTCCACTGCCTCTACCAACTGAAAATGGCCAACCACGATGTTTTCTATTTCATGGCCCGTCAAGGTTATTAGTTCCTAACTGACATACCCTCCTTCAATAAAGGCTGGAAAGAGCTCTACTTCTTCATTGCTACAGATCCCCCTCTTCCCTTTTCTTCTCGCTAGAAAATTGCCCTTCCGAATCTTCCTGGCCCAAAAACCATTAAAGCCACTATCGACTTCCCCTCTATTGAAGCCAAATTGAAGAACAAGTATTTCAGCATTTCAGAACTCATAAAAGATCCCATTTTATCTTATTATGGGTTATCCCCCATTCCCTCACTGAATGCTCATCCCATTGGTAAGCTTCCCTTTTCTTTTTATATAGTAATTACCTATATAAAAAATACTATCATTTTACTCCTTAACCTGTAAACCAGCAACATATCACATTTTTTTATCATATTTTTCTGGCATCATATATCAAAACCTTTAATCACCAAACCTGCACAACCCCTGTATTAGCACTGTTACATCGTGCTAAAAATTAAACTATTATTATTAGATCCTGCATTCCTACCGAACTTAAAATTTCTAATCACTTTTTATCCCTAGAGAAGACATGATGGGCACAGCCATTACCCGAACCTTAGCCAATAAACAGAAAAAAAGAAAAAGGTCATATACTACATCATCCTCCACCCCTGAACCACTTACCTCAGTAAGTAACCTTTACTCAACCTTTACCATTTACAACTAAAATGATTACAATTCTTAACAGCATTACATATATTTCTTTACCACAGGTCCCTCCCACATTAACACAAGTCCCCATCATTACTTCTGATGAACCAGATCAACCCCCCCCCTCCCCAAACATTCCTTAATATCTCCCTTCCTCCTCAAACAGAACCAATCCCCAACCTCTTTCCCTTCATAATCCTTGCATTTTCTTCTGATCCTACTTCAACTGTTCCTCCATTGAATCCTCTTCCCTCCTCTGATTCACCTACACCCAGTCCTCCTTCTAACACCCATATCAAACCCATTGACCTTTCCTCTTCGTCCTCATCCTCTTCAACAGATGACTACCCCCTAATATCTTTATTCCCCACCAGACAACAAAAACCCCCACTTTCTATCAGCCACCCCACTTTGAACCTACAACGTCCACCCCCTTAGACTTACTGGTACAGATTGTATTAGATTCCTATCCTAGCAATCAACTTTCCACCCTTCCTATTATGCCTATTTCAAATCCTCCTTTAGTTCCTTCTCCTAACTCTCCCTCTGAGAACATCCCCCTATCAGATTCGCCTTTACAACAACCCACTCACCACCCCCTTTCTCCTGATATCCCTTCTTTTATTCAAGAACTAAAAGAGAGCCTTGGAACAGTAAGTTTCTTACTTAATGATTTAATTTCATATGCTAATAGTTTGTAATACATATTCATTTCGAATTTTCAGAGTACCTTGAAACTTCAATCTTATGATCAATGGTATAATGACCACCATAATCAGTTTGGTCAACCCTCCACCTCTTCCACAGAGCCACCACCACTCATGATCAGGCCCCCCATGCCCTCTATATCTCCCCCAATGATGTAATTGAGAGGTGTCCTAAGGCAATCACCTTAGAAGTTATTAATAAAATTCACTATTTGAGTATACATTATCTATGCATTTGATTTGATCTTAAACTCATATACTGAAGTCCACAATACGATGCATAGCATGAGAGAAATTATGATTGGATCACAATTAGTGGGTATCTCATCATGTGTAAATATGCAAGTATTGAAACTATCCCTAGTCGATGAATTGATGAGATTGGACATCATCAATTTTGTGAGACTAGCACATGTTTTGCTCTTTGGTTTATCCAAGCATTCAGTACTCACTGAATGGAAGCATAGGGATGCTGAGAGTGAACATGTGGATGCTAGTTATGGTAACTAGTTCATTGGAGTGACCTTCTATGAGACTTCATATGGTTCTGTATGTCATTGAAGATCTCATTGTAGCTTGAGTGCTAGCTTCCTTAGACTTGAGGTATTCAAGTCACCTTGATCATGGTGCCTTATACTTTGACTTCTTCACAGCCATCTACATAGTAAGTGTAACTCCAAGATGATTGGGTATAAGCCAAAGTGATTGAAGGTGTTTGAATAGCCTACAGAGGATTCACCACTCCTGATAACGGAGATGTATACCTTTGTTGGGTTTCCGGCACCGCGGCGTGTGTGTGTTCGATCATGTTTCGTAAACATGAACACAGCGGAAGCAATAAAAATAATAAATCTACATTTATTACAACACACACAACACACGCATGCATATTACAATAAGTGTAGACATAACCGTAAATTTAAATTTGCAATAAAAGGAAATTTATCTACGTTATACCTTTCGTATGACGTGTAGCGGGAACGGCATCAACCGGAACGATCCTCGCTAGAATCGTCTCTATCCGTATCCACGCCGAGCTCCTCGGGATGACTTCGCTAAGTCACGAGCTTCGTCTTCGTACGGGTTACTAGCCTCGTGTTGAAGACGACGTGATCGAGAGGTGATCACGATCCGAATCCAAATTCGGATCCTAATACGAGTTCTCAAAACTCGCTTCTCCGGAGAGGTATTCGTCAACCAATTGACGAATCCTTCGTCCTCCACCTCAGAGGATTACCGGAGATCGAATCCCCGGTAGTTTAGCCGCAGTCGGAGCTCAAACCGTCGTCCAAACGACGCTCCGACGAGAGGAGAACAAGCTGTCCAGAAAACTGGACAGCTTTGGTGGAGGTGATAGGCGCCGGCCAACCAAGGGAGATAGAGCTCACCTTGATGCCAAACTTGAAGGAGATCACTGGAGCACTAACCGGCAGCAGCTCGACGTCGGCGAGGGGGAAGGTCAGCACCTTCTAGACGCCGGTTGGAGCCTCAAGGTGGGCGGCGGCAAAGAGGAGGAGAGTTGGCTCCGAATTTCTCCAAGGAGAGGTGGGCGGCAACTTAGGGTTGTGGATTCGGGCTTAATTATCCCTTAAGCCCTCTTTTATAGAGAAATAATTCTCTTAATGGTTATTGGATCATAACCATTAGGCCCATTAACCCGCTCCATTAAGATAAGTTAAAATAAACCAAACCATGATGGTTTATTTTAAGTTAAAACGAACCGAACCAACTTTTGGTTCATTCGTTTAAAATAAACCAAACCCTTTGGTTTATTCTTCTCCATTGGATTAGAACCAAACCATTTTGGTCCATCCATTATGTCTTCATAAGACACGACCCATCCACGCTTCCATTGCGATTGAAACGATTTCATGCTCGCTCCATGTTTGGTCCAACCAAACTTAGTTTCTCTCGGTCTGAGAATCCCATTCTCAAGCTCGTTTTAAATCCTTTGGATTACGCTCGTTGTGCGTGTAACCAAATAGGTTCTCGGTTTATGTTGGCCGTCTATAATTAACCATTAATTATAGAACGATCATGAGTGACACCTAGTAGTACATCATGATCCCCAATTAACCGAAAAGATCAACGGTTGATCCAGAACTATTTCTGAAACCCTTCAGCAGCTCGAATGATTCGTGCCCCATTCCCTTCACTCATCTTATACCCACTTGGTTCTGACATGGTCTATAGTGTCACCTCACTAGGTCGACTCACGCCACACCTAGCCCAAGTATCATTTCCTCGTCCCACTGATTCTAGTTAATCGCACATGTATCAAGAGTACTTTACTCTAAACATGTAATGCTTTGGCCAAAGACTTTAGTAACAATCCGACGAGAGGCCATGGGTATACATCTCCTCGCAAGGAGTGGTGAATCTTTATAGGCTATTCAAACACCTTCGATCACTGACTTATACCCAATCATCCGGGTCCACATCTCCTTAGAGATGTTTGCTTAAGATGTCAAAGCATAAGTCTCCATGATCAAGATGACTTGAATACCGCAAGTCAAAGGAACATCGCACTTAAGCCACAGTAAGAACTTCATTGACATATCTATATATGTAGAGAACCATATGAAGTCTTACTACTGGTCACTCCAATGAACTAGTTACCATAACTAGCATCCACGATCAACTCCGACATCACAAGTGATAATCACCGCTTGATACACCAAGGAGTATACTGTGTTAGTCGGCTGTAATTGATGGTGTCCAAATCCCATCGATTCGCCGACTAGGGATAATTAGATACATCACAATTACACATGTAGAGATACTCACTAGTTGTGATCAATCACAAATTCTCTCATCTTTGTGAATCGTATCGTGGACATTGATAAATGAGTTTAAGATCAATCAAATACATAAAACATGTATACTCGAATAGTGAATCTTCATTTATCATATAAATGGTTCATACATAAAGCGATTGCCTTAGGACATCTCTCATATATTACTAACGGACTCCCACTTGGCCTAATGCAATCGCTCGGTATCGATACCATAAGCTCTAACATGACCCTCGAGCTTACTTTGAGGTAATGCTTAGTCGAGGATCCGCTAAGTTCCTTTCGTTGAATTTTCTCGATTTGTATTTCGTTCCTCTTGATGATCTCTCTACGATAAGATGATAGCGGCGAAGCACATGTTTGGATCATTGATGAGACCACATCAAGTTCATAGATGAACTTCTTGATCAAACCGCTTCCTTTCTTTGCTTCCAAGGCTGCGATGTATTAGCCTTAGTGGCGAGAATCGCTATAGTGTCAAGCTTGGAACCTTTCCAACTTATTGCGCCTCCATTCTAGGTGAATACATACCCGGTGAGACATGGAATCATCCTTATGCCGTTCGAGCCGCATCCAGATACCCACGATCACCATGTACCCTTCTCCATATATTAGAACACATCCTTAGTTCTTCTAAGTGCTTAAGGATCGCCTTAACACCCAATGATCCATTCCTCGATCGATCGTATCCGCCGTGACACTCGTGAGCATACGATACATCGGGCCTCGTACATAACATAGCATACATGATAGATCCTATTGCGGATGCATAGGGAATCTTACTCATGCAAATCCTCTCGCCTTCTGTGCGCGGACACATAGACTTCGAAAGGTGTACCCCATGCCTGATGGGCAGATAACCTTTCTTGGATTCCGACATGCTAAACCTCTTTAGCACTCGGTCTATATATGTAGACTGCGAAAGACCAAGCAACCGTTTCAATCTATCTCTATAGATCTTAATCCCAAGGATGTAGGTTGCTTCTCCCAGGTCTTTCATGGAGAATGTCTTGGATAACCAAACCTTAATCGATCAGAAGATCAAACATCGCTTTATAAGTAATATGTCATCGACATACAATACTAGAACACGATCGCAGACTCCCACTAACCTTCTTGTACACACAAGGTTCGTCGATTTTGTGAGAAATCAAACTTTTGATTGTCTCATCAAACGGATATTCCACTCGGATGCTTGCTTCAATCCATAAATGGACCGTTAATTTGCATACCTTGGTTTTATCAACCGATGTGAAACCTCAGTC
The DNA here is from genome assembly GCA_025175895.1 of Wurfbainia villosa. NCBI lineage: Eukaryota > Viridiplantae > Streptophyta > Magnoliopsida > Zingiberales > Zingiberaceae > Wurfbainia > Wurfbainia villosa. Next base: position 53,196,010 of record CM046001.1, on the reverse strand, counting down.
AGATCATATACACGCCCTCGCAAGTGTGTTTCCATTAAGGAAAGCCGCTTTTCACATCCATCCGCCATATCTCATAATCATAATGAGCCGCTATGGCCAGTGAGCATCCGAATGGATTTAAGATAGCTACGTTTAATAGGTTTCGTCATAATCAACACCTTGTTTTTGACGATATCCTTTCGCCACCAATCTAGCCTTATAGGTAATCACATTACCATCCATGTCGGTTTTCTTCTTGAAAACCCACTTGCACCCAATAGGCTTTATCCCTTCAGGTGGGTCAACCAAGTTCCAAACTTGGTTTTCATACATGGAATCCATTTCCGACTTCATGGCACCAAGCCACTTATCCTTTTCTGAACTTGTCAGCACTTCTTCATAACTGGTAGGCTCCTCATCATCAATGAGTAACACGTCGTTCGATTCACTTATGAGAAATCCATATCTCTCAGGAATATTGCTTGTTCTACCAGATCTACGAAGATGTGGTGTTTCAATAGGTCCAGTCGATTGGTCATCACTATGAGTTGTCGGCTGTTGTGCTTCACCAGGTATTTCATCAATGTCTATTTGAGTCTCTCGAGCCTCCTCAAGCTCGACGACACTCCCACTGTTTTCTTGCAAGAGAAACTCTTTCTCTAGAAACACAGCATGCCTTGAAACAAACACCTTTTGTTCCACAGGATGATAGAATTGGTAACCCCTTATTTCCTTAGGGTATCCAACAAATAGACATTTATCAGATTTAGCATCCAATTTGTCTGATACTGTCCGCTTCACATAAGCAGGACAACCCCATATCTTCAAGTAAGATACATGAGGTTTCTTACTATTCCATATCTCATATGGAGTAGTTGAGACTACCTTGGTAGGCATTCTGTTTAACAAGTAAACAGCTGTCTGAAGTGCATAACCCCAAAAGGACTTGGGAAGAGTCGCATGATTCATTATTGACCTGACCATGTCCAACAAGGTCCGGTTATGCCTCTCAGATACACCATTATGCTGTGGTGTATATGGCGGAGTCCATTGAGACAATATGCCATTGTCTCTTAGATAATCAAGAAACTCTTGACTTAAGTATTCACCACCTCGATCTGATCGAAGTATCTTAATACTCTTGTCATGTTGTTTCTCTACTTCATTTCTGAACTCTTTGAACCTTTCAAAGGCTTCAGACTTGTGTTTCATCAAGAACACATACCCAAACCGTGAGTGATCATCGGTGAAGGTAATGAAGTAGCTATAGCCTCCTAATGCTTGAGTTGACATAGGTCCACATACATCAGTATGTATTAGACCTAGTAACTCTCCCACTCGTTCACCTTTTCCAGTAAAAGGTAACTTAGTCATCTTGCCTTTTAAGCATGATTCGTATGTATCGTATGAATCCAATTCAAACGATTCCAGAATTCCACATCGGTGTAATTTGGACATGCGTTTCTTGCTTATATGGCCAAGACGACAATGCCACATATAGGAGTCTATTTGATTATCCTTTCGAGCACGCGTGTTGCTCGCTTCGATATTGAAAATGTCACTGGATACGTCCAACGTATAAATACCATTGCTTAAAGTTCCAGTCCCATAAAGAACTCCATTCAAAGTTATGTAACAACAATTGTTACTAAAAGTCAAATGGTACCCATTTCTATTTAAACAATAAATAGAAATGATGTTCTTTATCAATGAACAAACATAAAAGCAATTGTCCAGTTCTAAGACAAGTCCTACAGGGAGTTTCAACAAATATGTTCCGATGGCGAGTGCAGTAACCTTTGCTTCATTCCCAACATGTAAATTTGACTCTCCCTTGACGAGTCTTCTTCTATTCCTTAGCCCATGTATGTCATTACATATATGTGAGCCACACCCAGTATCCAATACCCATGTGTCTGAGGAAATAGAATGACAATCAATAACGAAGATATATGAAGAAGATAGGGCATCCGATGCCTTATTCTTCTTCACGGACTCAAGATAAATCTTGCACTTTCTTCGCAAATGGCTCTCCTTGCCATAATGATGGCAAGTTTCCTTTTGTGCTAGTTCTACCTTCTTAGCCCTTCTCTTCTTTCCCTTTTGCTGTTCCTTTGACTTCCTCTTAGAACCTTTCTTCGAGGAATCAACTAACAACACCGTCCCATGCTCATGCTTCTTAGAAGACTCCACAGTCTTCAGCATATTGAGCAGTACCACAGATGAACCTTCTAGCATCTCAGAGGTGAAGAGGAGCTTTGAGACTTCGAACCTTTCGAATCTCACTTGCTCATCAACCAACTCACAAAGATGAAGGACTACGATATGAGCATCCATATGCTCATGCTGCTTTCGTAGCTTGGGTTCCATCGCGGCTAGCATGATGCAACTCATTTGTTCAGAATCACTCACATGTTTCTGATAGGCCAACAATTGGTCCAGAGTTGCATCGTCACTAGGACGGGCGGGAAGAGGCGCTTCGAGGACATTTGCAAGCTTTTCAACCTTGAGAACAATTCTCAAGATTCTAAGCCAGTCCAAGAAGCTCGGCCCAGTCAATTTATTCGAATCCAAAATGGAACGCAAATTAAAAGACAACATAATCAATTTTAGAAATACAAAACGAGCATATATGAGAAAGATGATTTTAAAAATGCATCAATATACATTTATAAATCCCATTCATTTTTTCGAATTTCAAAAACCCCAAAATCACTTCGAGATCGTAGGTCCATCTCCGAATGGTCGATACCATCATAGTTATGAACAACCTTGGAGAGAGTCCAACAAGCCATTCATAACTACGATGGTAGGTATCAATTATACCGATTGCATATCACGTATATGCAACTATCACAATGTGCTATCAACTAATTGAATGTTCACACATACATCGGGTTGTTAACACATTAACAAGTATGCATCATATGCATAGCACCCAACTTCACCTCCCTTTACATCGACCTTGAGAGAGTCCAACAGTCGATGCTCCGTGTTAAAGCCAACCCATTAATCGAAATAGTTTTAATATTGTTAGAGCGCATTCGAGAGAGTCCAACAACCAAAGCTAACGATTGACCTCTGACTCTTACCATATTAGTATTAAACTATTCCATGGTTTGAACATGTTCGGGTTCGAGCCGGGCTTGGAGAGAGTCCAACAACCCAAACAAGAAACGAAACTCTGGTTCTAACCATATTAATGGAAGGTGTAGGCTTTAATATTGTTTAAGGGTTTTTATGTCTCATCCTCTTTGCATGCAAATAACTATTATCTACATGGCATGGCATACATGGCATACATCTACATGTCACGACACGCATGGCATAATGTTATGCATCTAATGCAATTACATGGAATACAATTATGTCATGTATATATTTCCTTATATGTCATAACTATTTATGAAAATAAAATATGTTTAAGATTTGATTCTCCAAATCAAATCATAATTAAATTAGGAAACAAATTTCCAAATCTAATCACATATTTTATTCATGGAATTATTTGATTAAGGAAAATCTATTTAGGAAACCAATTTCCTAAATCATTAAAACTACTTATGGAAATAAAATATTTTAAGATTTGATTTCCCAAATCAAATCATGATTAAATTAGGAAACAAATGTCCAGAATCTAATCAAATATTTTATTTATGGAAAATATCAATTTCCATAAATACTTCCAACTTTCCAAAAGTGGAAGATTTCCATAAATACTTCTAGACTTTCCAAAATTGAAAAATTTCCATAAATACTTCTAAATTTCCAAAATTAGAAAATTTCCAGAAATACATTATGACTATCGCAAAACGATTTTTACGATTATGTCGAAACACAACCTGGGCTCTGATACCACTGTTGGGTTTCCGGCACCGCGGCGTGTGTTTGTTCGATCATGTTTCGTAAACATGAACACAATAGAAGCTCACCTTATCACCGAACCTTGAGGAGATCACCGGAGGGTCGCCGGAGGTTCACCGGCTGAAGCTTGGTCGCCGACAATGACTTGGACGGCGGCACAAAGGCTGGACGATGGCACACCTAGGGTTGGCGCCGACTAGTGGAGGAGAGGGACAAAGGCTAGGACGGCGGCACAAAGGCTAGGACGGCGGCACAAAGGCTCTGATACCACTGTTGGGTTTTCGGCACCGCGGCGTGTGTGTTCGATCATGTTTCGTAAACATGAACACAGCGGAAGCAATAAAAATAATAAATCTACATTTATTACAACACACACAACACACGCATGCATATTACAATAAGTGTAGACATAACCGTAAATTTAAATTTGCAATAAAAGGAAATTTATCTACGTTATACCTTTCGTATGACGTGTAGCGGGAACGGCATCAACCGGAACGATCCTCGCTAGAATCGTCTCTATCCGTATCCACGCCGAGTTCCTCGGGATGACTTCGCTAAGCCACGAGCTTCGCCTTCGTACGGGTTACTAGCCTCGTGTTGAAGACGACGTGATCGAGAGATGATCACGATCCGAATCCAAATTCGGATCCTAATACGAGTTCTCAAAACTCGCTTCTCCGGAGAGGTATTCGTCAACCAATTGACGAATCCTTTGTCCTCCACCTCAGAGGATTACCGGAGATCGAATCCCCAGTAGTTTAGCCACTGTCGGAGCTCAAACCGTCGTCCAAACGACGCTCCGACGAGAGGAGAACAAGCTGTCCAGAAAACTGGACAGCTTTGGTGGAGGTGATAGGCGCCGGCCAACCAAGGGAGATAGAGCTCACCTTGATGCCAAACTTGAAGGAGATCACCGGAGCACTAACCGGCAGAAGCTCGACGTCGGCGAGGGGGAAGGTCAGCACCTTCTAGACGCCGGTTGGAGCCTCAAGGTGGGCGGCGGCAAGGAGGAGGAGAGTTGGCTCCGAATTTCTCCAAGGAGAGGTGGGCGGCAACTTAGGGTTGTGGATTCGGGCTTAATTATCCCTTAAGCCCTCTTTTATAGAGAAATAATTCTCTTAATGGTTATTGGATCATAACCATTAGGCCCGTTAACCCGCTCCATTAAGATAAGTTAAAATAAACCAAACCATGATGGTTTATTTTAAGTTAAAACGAACCGAACCAACTTTTGGTTCATTCGTTTAAAATAAACCAAACCCTTTGGTTTATTCTTCTCCATTGGATTAGAACCAAACCATTTTGGTCCATCCATTATGTCTTCATAAGACACGACCCATCCACGCTTCCATTGCGACTGAAACGATTTCATGCTCGCTCCATGTTTGGTCCAACCAAACTTAGTTTCTCTCGGTCTGAGAATCCCATTCTCAAGCTCGTTTTAAATCCTTTGGATTACGCTCGTTGTGCGTGTAACCAAATAGGTTCTCGGTTTATGTTGGCCGTCTATAATTAACCATTAATTATAGAACGATCATGAGTGACACCTAGTAGTACATCATGATCCCCAATTAACCGAAAAGATCAACGGTTGATCCAGAACTATTTCTGAAACCCTTCAGCAGCTCGAATGATTCGTGCCCCATTCCCTTCACTCATCTTATACCCACTTAGTTCAGGACATGGTCTATAGTGTCAGTCCCCACTAGGTCGACTACGCCACACCTAGCCCAAGTATCATTTCTCGCCCCACGGATTCTAGTTCTTGCACATGTATCAAGAGTACTTTACTCTAAACATGTAATGCTTTGGCCAAAGACTTTAGTAACAATCCGACGAGAGGCCATGGGTATACATCTCCTCGCAAGGAGTGGTGAATCCTTTATAGGCTATTCAAACACCTTCGATCACTTCGACTTATACCCAATCATCTCGGGTCCACATCTCCTTAGAGATGTTTGCTTAAGATGTCAAAGCATAAGTCTCCATGATCAAGATGACTTGAATACCGCAAGTCAAAGGAACATCGCACTTAAGCTACAGTAAGAACTTCATTGACATATCTATATATGCAGAGAACCATATGAAGTCTTACGGCTGGTCACTCCAATGAACTAGTTACCATAACTAGCATCCACGATCAACTCCGGACATCACAATGTCTCCAGCCAGTGAGAATCAGCTGCTTGGATACACCAAGGAGTATACCTCGTGCTAGTCTCGACAGAATTGATGGTGTCCAAATACATCAATTCATCGACTAGGGATAATTCCGATACATCACAATTACACATTTAGAGATACTCACTAGTTGTGATCCAATCACAAATTCTCTCATGCTGTGAATCGCATCGTGGACATTCAGTAAATGAGTTTAAGATCCAATCAAATACATGAAACATGTATACTCAAATAGTGAATCTTCATTTATCATATAAATAGTTCATACATAAGGCGATTGCCTTAGGACATCTCTCATATATTACTAACAACCTTAGGCCTCTTGTCAAGATTGTTACTCAGAAGTCTTTGGCTAGAGCAAGCATGTTAAGAAGATGGCTTTCTTGGGAACATGTAGGAGTAACTTGAATCCACAGAATAAGGAAAATAACTTGGGCTAGGTGTAACGTAGTTAGCCTAGTGGGGATAAACACAGAGACCATGTCCTAAGCCAAGTGGGTATAGGATGAGTGAAAGGAACAATACACAAACAACTGGAGCTGCTGAAGGGTTCAGAAAATGTTCTGAAATTGATTTAGACTTTCCGATCAATTGGGGGTCATGATGTACTGCTAGATGCCACTCATGATTTATTCATAATTAAGGGGTTAATTATGACTGGCCAACATAACTAGGAACCTATTGGGTCACACACACTACGGGTGATCTCGAGACGTAAAACAAGTCTGAGAATGAGATTCTCATTGAGAGAGGATATGTCTGGTTGGACCAAACCAAGGCGGCGTGAAATGGAGGCTTTGGAACTTCCATGGATTTGTTGGACTTAGCACGACCATATCGCACTTAAACGAGGTTAAATGGACCATACAAAGCCTTACATGGTCGTGCCTAACTTGTTGCGGGTCATGCCTGGCTCTGGCCATAAATTGGCAAAGTCTGGGTTGTGCCCAGAGAGACACATGATCAGACCATGTGAATCCACACGACCAAGCCATGTGAATCTACATGGTCGTGTCACGTCTCTATCGATTTTTGAGATTTTCTCTTATGGAAATTTCCTGGATTGTTCTTACCTTAATTATGGGATAATTATTATAAGATATGTTTCATTTAAGCCTCATAAGATGACCTAATCAAGAGATCTATAAAAGGATCCCTTGATAATCTTTGCAAAAGGTTTTTTGTTTTATGTTTTCCCTTGGTAGCCGTCTTTGCTCTCTCCTCGCTCCTCTTCCTTTGTCTCCGCCGGTTAGCTAGCACCAATTGAAGCCAAAGGTTTGCTGTTCTAGAAGTTGTCTCAAGTGATCTCGGTGTGGATATTGATAGAGGCAAGGCCCATTGGTCTTTCTTGTGGTTTCAACGGATTCAAAAGAATCTTGAAGGTATAATTTCTCCTTCTACTTGTGTGTTTTCATGCGATTATGCCTAAGTAAGTTTTCCTGACCCCTAGGGGATGTCTGAGATGTAATAAAAATTATTTTATTCACTTTATTCTGATGTGCATGATCTTGGAATCTCCAACAAGTGGTATCAGAGCCACCTTGTTCGTTTGACATAGATTGCATGTTGTAGGATTATTTAAAGCATGTTTGATGTTTTAATAAACCCGTGTCATGTTTATCTATATGATAGATTAGAGTATGCTTGTTTTACATATAGGATATATTTGTAACCTAAAAAGGAAATACCGAGGATACGCCTGGAAACACCAAAGGTGTTGACCGCATCGTTAGAGCCTAAGGATAGACTCACGTTCACATCGGGAAATTTGTTTCCTAATGTGACCTTGGTTTTTCCATATTTTGGTTTATTTCCCTTTTAGATGAGACCCATAATAATCTAAAATTCCTCATGCAAATATTAGGGCTAACACCTTCCATTAATATGGTTGAACCAGAGTTCTTTTTCATATTTGGGTTGTTGGACATTCTCCAAACCTAGCATGACATCGAGCATGTTCAATTCATATGAGATTCGATGTTTATTTAAATGGTAAGGACCAGAGGTCAATTTCAAGTTTGAGTTGTTAGACTCTCTCCAAGTTTAGCTTGTAAATTGGATATGTTCAAATCATTTAAATTTGATCTCACAATTAATGGATCGGCCATAACTGAAAGCATTGATTTGTTGGACTCTCTCCAAGGTCAATGTGGACAGAGGTGCAATTTGGTGATATGCATTGGATGTATATATGTTAATGAGTTAACGACCTAATGTATATGTGAATATTCAATTAGTTGATAGCATTAAGTGATAGTTATATATTTGATATATAATGGGTATTATTGATACCTAACATTATGACTATGAATGACTTGTTGGACTCTCTCCAAGGTTGTTCTTAGTCATAATGGATATCAACCCACTAAGAGATCACCTATCATCTCTCGAATTCAAAGTGAGGGCTATTGAATTTGATAAAATAGTGAGATTTTCCTATTAATGTAAATTGGTTATATTACTATAAATTCATCTCTCTTATACACCTCTTTTTGTATGTCTATGTACTAATTAGAATAGCATGTCAACTTCTATTAATTTACGTTCGATTTTGGACAATAACAAATTGACTGGGACAAACTTCTTGGACTGGCTTTGTAACCTGAGAATTATTCTTAAGGATAAAAAGCTAGTTTATGTCCTTGAAGAGGTTCTTCCCAAACCTCTTGCAGACAATGCATCTGGTGACCAAAAGTTGGCTTACCAGAAACATATTGCTGACTCTGAGATGGCGAGTTTCATTATTCTAGTGTCGATGTCTCCTGAGTTACAAAAGCAACATAAGCATATGGATGCTAATACAATTGTCTTTCATCTTCTAGAATTGTTTGATGAGTAGGTGAGATCTGAAAGGTTCGAGATCACCCAACTTCTCTTTTGCTCGAAGATGCAGGAGGTTTCATCTGCAGTGCCATTTTGCGCTATAAATGAATAGCTATATCTAGCGATTGGGATCATTAGGGTTTTTCATGGACCATGAATTAAGTATTGACTTAATTCTTCACAATCTGACTGGTAGCTATTCACAATTTGTGATGAACTATCAAATGAATAAGATTGAGTCCACGATTTCTGAATTGATCGATATGCTCAAAACAGTGGAGTCATCTGTTGCAAAAAAATAGAAGGGGGTGATGCTGGTTTACTCCTCAAAGAAATGTTATAAGAGGAAGTCAAAAACCAAAGCTAAAGGGAAGAAGAAGGAAAAGAAGGAAGAAATAACTCCCAAGGGCACCTGTCATCATTATTGTAAGGATAGGCATTAGAAGAGAAACTACAAGCAGTATCTGGAGTCACTGAAGCAGAAAAAGGCATCTGATGCCCAATCTACTTCAGATATATTTATTATTGAATGTCATACTGTTTCTTCTAACACTTGGGTATTGAATACCAGCTGTGGCTCACATATATGTAATGACATACAGGAGCTTAGGAACAGAAGAAAACTAGTTAAGGGAGAAGCAGATCTAAGGGTTGGCAATGGAGCAAAAAGTTGCTGCGGTAGCCAAGGGTACTTATATGTTGTGACTTCCTACAGAACTTGTCTTAGAGTTGGATGATTGTTTTTATATTCCTTCATTAATAAAGAACATTGTTTCTATTTCATGTTTGAATAAGAAAGGTTATCATTTGACATTTAGTAATAATTGTTGTTACATTATGTTGAATGGTGTTCTTTATGCTACTGGGATATTAAATAATGGGATCTACACGTTAGATACATTCAATGAGATATTCAATATAGAATCAAATAGCAAAAGTGCTAAATTAGATAATCAATTAACCTCGCAATTATGACATTGTCATCTTGGCCATATAAGTAATGAACTCATGTACAAACTGTAGAGGCTTGGCATTTTGGAGTCTTATGAATCAAATTCATTAGACACGTGTTTCATGGTTAAAAGGAAAGATGACTAAACTACCTTTCAAAGGAAAGGGTGAACAAGCAGTTGAGGTATTGGGCCTTATACATACCGATGTATGCGGACCAATGTCAACTCAAGCCATAGGAGGTTATAGCTACTTCGTTACCTTTATTGATGATTATTCACGATATGGGTTTTGGTAACTATTAAGATACAAGTCTGAAGTCTTTAAAAGGTTTAAATATTTTAGAAAGGAAGTAGAGAAACAACTTGGTAAAAGTATTAAAGTACTTCGATCTGATCAAGGTGGTGAATACTTAAGCCAAGAGTTTCAAGATTATCTAAGGGACAATGGCATCTTGTCCCAAAGGACTTCATCTTACACGCAACAACATAATGGTGTGGCTGAAAGGCGAAACCAATCCTTGTTGGACATGGTTAGGTCATTGATGTAGCATGGAAGTCTTCTAAAAACCTTTTGGAGTTGCGCACTCGAGACCGTTGTTTACTTGTTAAATAGAGTCTCGACTAAGGCAATCTCTACTACTCCATATGAGATGTGGAAAAGTAGAAAACCTCATTTTTCTTATTTGAAGATATGAGGTTGTCCTGCTTATGTAAAGAGGATAGTATCAGACAAGCTGGAGGCTAAGTCTGATAAGTGTCTATTTATTCGTTACCCTAAGGAAACGAGGGGTTACTAATTCTATCATCCCTTGGAACAAAAGGTGTTTGTTTCAAGGCATGATGTATTCCTAGAGAAGGAGTTTCTCTTACAGAAAAACAGTGGGAGTGAGATTGAACTAAGTGTAGTTCAAGAGGCTCCGGTAGACACAGAAGAGATGCCTAGTCAAAAACCACAGTTGATTACTCATTCGGATGAGGTAATAGTTGAACCTAATAATACACCACCTCCTCGTAGATCTAGTAGGACACGTAGGATTCCTGAGAGATATGGATTTCTCATAAGGGAATCTAATGATGTATTGCTCATAGATGATGAGGAACCTACTAGTTACGAAGAGACACTGAATAGTTCAGATAAGGATAGATGGCTAATAGCCATGAAATCGGAAATGGATTTCATGTATGAAAATCAGGTTTAGAACTTGGTAGACCCACCTGAAGGCATAATGCCTATAGGTTGCAAGTGGGTTTTCAAGGAGAAAACTGACATGAATAGTAATATTATTACCTTGATATTATTACCTATAAAGCTAGATTAGTGGAAAAAGGTTATCGTCAAAGACAAGGTGTTGACTATGATGAAACTTTTTCACCAGTAGCTATGCTTAAATCCATTCAGATACTCCTAGCCATGGCAGCTCATTTTGATAATAAGATATGGTAGATGGATGTGAAAACAATTTTTCTTAATGGAAACCTATCTGAGGATGTATATATGATACAACCTGAGAGTTTCACATCCATTGACAAGAACAAAGTATGCAAGTTTCAATGTTCCATTTATAGATTGAAGCAAGCATCCAGGAGTTGGAATATCCATTTTGATGAGGCAATCAAACAGTTTGATTTCTCACAAAATCCTGAAGAGCCTTGTGTATATAAGAAGGTTAGTGGGAGTACGGTCATGTTGTTAATATTATATGTCGATGACATATTAGTTATAGGAAATGATATTCCTGTTTTGCAAACAGTCAAGGTCTGGTTGTCCAAAATATTCTCCATGAAAGATATGGGAGAAGCAACCTATATTTTGGGGATTAAGATCTATAGAGATAGATCAAATCAGTTGCTTGGTCTTTTGCAGTTTACATACATAGACAAAGTGCTAAAATGATTTAGCATGGAAGAATCCAAGAAAGGTTTTATTCCCATGAGGCATGGGATTCACCTTTTGAAGTCTATGTGCCCGCGCACTGAAGACATGAGGATTTGCATGAGTCAGATCCCATATGCATCAGCTATAGGATCGATCATGTACGCTATGTTATGTACGAGGCCCGATGTATCGTACGCTTTGAGCGTTAAGAGTAGATACTAGTCAGATCCTAGTATGGACCATTGGGTGGTTGTCAAGACAATCCTTAGGTACTTGAGAAGGACTAAAGATTTGTTCTTGGTATATGGAGGAGGTGATATGGTAGTAAGCAGGTATACTGATGTCATCTTTCAAACAGATAAGGATGATTCCAAATCTCATTCTGGATACATATTCATCTTGAATGGAGGTGTGGTGAGTTGGAAGAGTTCCAAGCAAGATACCGTTGCTGATTCTACTACAGAGGCAGAGTACATTGCAGCTTCTGAAGCAGCAAAGGAGGCGGTCTGGATCAAGAAGTTCATTATTGAACTTGGAGTAGTTCCGAGCATTGTTGAAGCATTGCTGATTTACTACGACAACAATGGCGCCATTGCATAGGAGAAGGAACCGCGGTCTCATCAACGATCCAAACACGTATTACACCGTTACCATCAGATCAAAGAGATCATTGGTAGAAGAGACATACAAATAGAGAAAGTTTCCACTGATAGAAATCTAACAGATCCCTTGACAAAACCTCTTCCCCAAGAAAAGTTCGAGAGGCATATAGAGGCCTATGGTATTAGATACCGAGGTGATTGCCTGTAAGCCAAGTGGGAGTTTGATGTAATTGAGAGGTGTCCTAAGGCAATCGCCTTAGAAGTTATTAATAAAATTTACTATTTGAGTATACATTATCTATGTATTTTATTGGATCTTAAACTCATATATTGAATTCCACAATACTATGCATAGCATGAGAGAAATTGTGATTGGATCACAATTAGTGGGTATCTTATCATGTGTAAATATGCAAGTATTGAAATTATCCTTAATCGATGAATTGATGAGATTGGACAACATCAATTCTATGAGACTAGCACATGTTATGCTCCTTGGTTTATCCAAGCATTCCGTACTTACTGAATGGAAGCATAGGGATGCTGAGAGTGAACATGTGGATACTAGTTATGGTAACTAGTTCATTGGAGTGACCTGCTATGAGACTTCATATGGTTCTATATGTCATTGAAGATCTCACTGCAGCTTGAGTGCGAGCTTCCTTAGACTTGAGGTATTCAAGTCACCTTGATCATGACACCTTGTGCTTTGACTTCTTCGTAGCCATCTACATAGTAGGTGTAACTCCGAGATGATTGGGTACAAGCCAAAGTGATCGAAGGTGTTTGAATAGCCTATAGAGAATTAACCACTCCAGATAAAGGAGATGTATACCCTAGGACTCTTGTCAGGATTGTTACTCAGAAATCTCTAGCCAGAGCAAGCATGTTAAGAAGATAGTCTTCTTGGGAACATGTAGGAGTAACTTGAATCCACAAGACAAGGAAAACAACTTGGGCTAGGTGTGACGTAGTTAGCCTAGTTGGGACGAACACAGAGACCATGTCCTGAACCAAGTGGGTATAGGATGAGTGAAAGGAACAAGGCACGAACAAATGGAGCTGCTGAAGGGTTTTAAAAAATATTCTGAAGTCGATTTAGACTTTTCGATCAATTGGGGGTCATGATGTACTAATTGGTGTCACTCATAATCTATTCATAATTAAGGGGTTAATTATGAATGACCATCATAACCGGGAAACTAATAGGTCACACGCACTACGGGTGATCTCAAGATGTAAAACAAGTCTGAGAATGAGATTCTCATTGAGAGAGGATATATCTGGTTAGACCAGATCAAGGGGGTGCAAAACAAAGGCTATGGAACCTTGTATGGATTTTTTAGACTTTGCACAACCATATCGCACTTAAACAAAGTCAAACGAACTATACAAAGCCTCACAAGGTCGTGTATAACTTGGTGCGGGTCGTGCCTGCCTCTGGCCACAAATTGGCAAAGTCTAGGTTGTGCTTAGAGAGACACACGGCCAGGCCATGTGAATCCACACGACCATGTGAATCCACACCGCCAGGCCATTTGAATCCACACGGTCGTGTCGCATCTCCTCCGATTTTGGAGATTTTCTCTTATAGAAATATCCTAGGTTGTTCTTACCTTAATTATGAAATAATTATTGTAAGATATGTTCCGTTTAAGCCTTATAGTATGACCTAATCAAGAGATCTATAAAAGGATCCCTTGATAATCTTTGAAAAAAAAAATTCATTTTAGGTTTTCCCTTGGTAGTCGTCTTTGCTCTCTCCTCTCTCCTCTTCCTTTGTCTCCGTCGGTTGGTTAGCACTAATTGGAGACAAAGGCTTGCTGCTCTAGGAGTTGTCTGAGGTGATCCCGGCAAGGATACTGATAGAGGTGAGGCCCATTGGTCTTGCTTATGGTTTCGACGGATTCAAAAGAATCTCGAAGATATAATTTTGATGTGAGCAAAACATATAGGGTTTTACGAGTAGTTTTCGCTCAGATCTCATTACATTTTATCTTAGTTTCATGCATATGTCACTTTGTTTTGCATGCATTTCCTATTTTCTAGTTCGGAGGTCTGCTCTTTGTACTTTTGTGTGCAGGATAGCATTTTGGGGGGAAAAGGCGCACTTTCAGAGAAAAAGAAGGGTATTTTACAGCTAGATGCAGAAGGGGACACGGCCAAGGCATGTGGCTACACACGGTCGTGTCCAAGGTGCGAAATCAGCCACCCTAGGGCCACACACAGTCATGTGGCGACCCAGCAGATTGACGCGGCTAGGGTTTTTTCAAATTTCGCAGTGATCTGATGTGATGTCTATATAAGGATAGCTCCGCCCAAACCCTAGGGGGGCACGACGACTGGGACGACACACTAAAGCCCTAAAAAGTTTCGGGAACTCACAACGGGGAGAAAGAATGTCGTTGGAGATCCAAGTTCTGCACTTCCATGTCGGAGAGAAGGCCACATCGGCATTGTAACTTCCTGTTCTTACATTTTATATATGATTTATTTGAACATGAACATGCCTTATGATTCTCCTCTCCTATCTATGGAGTAGTTTCTTCGATTCTAGGATTAGGGAGTAGCTTGTGTGCGTATGACATGTTGCTTCAAATTGAATTCTGTTTTTGAGTTTGAATTTGCAATTGGGATTTGTTTATACCAATATCTATGTGTATATGGTTTTCTATCTATTGCGCTTAGGCGATACAAGGGGTGTCATCCCTCGTATCTAAGATTTAGGGGATTTATATGAAAAACATAGGGGTTAACCTGATCTCCTATAACCGTGGGTAGAAGGATGCGATAGAACTGGAAACGGTTCGTCTCAAGGATTGATTTGACATCCTCGTACCACCTATCCCATCCTTGTAAGGCAGAGATAGTTCTCGATAGATGTGGTGGCTCATCGGGAGAGTGTATGATATCCCTTCCACAAGACCATAGTTAGATGTTTAGACAACGCCCAATTGATAGCATGTCTTGCGATACACAAGTGAAACCGAAGTCCTAGAATCCCTTTAAAAGATCTCACGACAAGCTCCTTTCTTTCTCCGTGTGACACCATACTAGAGATTAGTCCACCGACAACCCTCACAATCGCAACCTTTAGATTTGACTTCCGAGCAATAACACCCACTAAACAAATTGGTAACTCGAATCTCAGTCCTTGTGGGATCGATAATCTTTTATTACTTGACGACATCCGTGCACTTGCGGGCGTTGAGCGCGAGCACGTACTTCGAGTCCTCGATGGTCTTCGTCGCAAGATTTGAGGTCGCATTCACGTGCATCAAGTTTTTGGCACTGTTGCCGGGGACTGATTGATTCGATATCGAATCAAGAAGTGGATAATTGTATTGGATCTAGGATTAGATTTATTTACTCACTTTATTTTCTCTTTAGTTTGCTTTATTTAATTTAGTTCTTTATTTTCCATATCTAGATTTAGTTTTTATTTTTATTTTAGGAGTAGTTTTCTATTTCCTTATTGCCTCTTTGATTTTGTTAGTTAGATTTGTTTATTTCTTGTTCCTAAGCATTAGGTAAATACTCCTAACTTTTCTTCTCAACTATAACTTTGGTTCCACCCTCCAAGTTATCTATTGTATATGATTTATTAATCCTCTTTCATCAAAGGACGTTGAAATGTTAACATAGCCCGCTCGACCCTTGAAAGATTACATAGTGCCTAGATGAAAAGCCTGGAACTCCTGCATAGTTATTCCTCGAATTCAGGCCATGAGCTGGGAAATAAACCATGCATTATTTGCTCTTATCCAAGAAAAGCAGTTTGGAGGGGCTCAGATTGAGGAACCCTATTTACACCTTGAAGAATTTCTGGTATACTACGACACAGTGCAATATGAAGGAGTCCTAGCAGATGCCATTAAGTTGATCATGTTCCCATTTTCACTGAAAGGGGGGCTAAGCAATGGATACGCGCGCTACCAGAAGGGAGTATAATGACATGGGAACAAATGGAAGACACTTTCCTAAGTAAATTCTAATAAAATAGCCTACCTTAGGGATAAAATTCTTTCATTTGAGCAAGGGAAAGAAGAGACTCTGACCGAGGCATGGAAGAGACTACAGGGACTGGTTATTCACTTCCCACACCATGGATTATAGGATTGGTTACTCCATGTTTTTTATTCCGGGATAACTAACTCGTCGAAAGAACTCTTGGACACAGCCGCAGGGGACATGTTGACGAAAAAGAGAACAGACGATGCACATCGCATTATAGAGATAGTGGTGGGGACTCTCGAAATATGGGCGAACAGCGAGCAACATTTTCGTGAGGCTTTCCTGATCAAGGGGATAGACAGCATTGAAGTAGCATGCCAAGTACAGGGGGAGGACAAGGAGAAAGAGTACTGGATGGAAGAAGATTCTCTATCCTCAAGATCAGAGGAAAAGGAAGAATCGGGCCGGGTGGTAGAAGAGAAACACACAGGGCTTGAGATGAAGCCGCTCTCCCTAGTCTATAGTATGAATTTTGAGGACCAACTGCAACCCATCCGGTGATTATAAATGCCAACTTGAGTGAGGAAGAGACAAGGAAGTTGCTCGGGGTGCTCAGAACATATAAAAAAGTGTTGGGCTATACCATCGATGACATAAAAGGGATAAGCTCATATCTGTCCATGCATAGGATAATACTTGAGGGCAGGTGTAAGTCAACCATGGAGCACCAAAGGTGACTTAACCCTCATTTGCAGGAGGTAGTGAAAAAGGAAGTGCTTAAACTCTTGGATGCTAGAATAATTTATCCGATTTCAGATAGTGAGTGGGTAAGTCCAGTACATGTAGTTCCAAACAAAGGTGGCACTACAGTAGTCAAAAATGGGGAGAATGAGCTGATCCCTGTTCGAATGGTAACGGGGTGGAGAATGTGCATAGATTATCGTAAATTAAACAAAGCAACAAGAAAGGACCATTTTCCACTTTCGTTTATCAACCAGATGCTAGAACGCCTCACTAAACATTCCTATTTTTGCTATCTTGACGGGTATTCAGGGTTTTTCCAAATCCTAATCCACCCTAATGACCAAGAGAAGACCATTTTCACCTGCCCGTACGGAACCTTCGCATACAGAAGAATGCCCTTTGGCCTATGTAATGCCCCAACCACTTTCCAGCATTGCATGACAGCTATCTTTTCGAATATGATCGAACAAATTATGAAGGTATTCATGGATGATTTTTTAGTCTACGGAACAAGTTTTGATGCATGTCTAAAGAATTTAGAAAGGGTTCTGCAGAGGTGTGAGGAGAATAGCTTGATTCTGAATTGGAAAAAATGTCACTTCATGGTAACTGAAGGGATAGTTCTAGGACATAAGATATCAGGGAAGGGTATCAAAGTGGACAAGGCGAAGGTCGAAGTAATTGAAAAACTGCCGCCACCCAGGGATGTAAAGGGGGTACAGAGCTTTCTTGGGCATGTGAGTTTTTATCGAAGGTTCATAAAGAATTTTTCTCAGATAACTAGACCTCTGACAAATCTACTAGCTAAGGACACAGAGTTTATTTTCAACCGACAATGTTTAGTATCTCTGCCCTTTGGGATTGTACTAGAACTAGATGAATGTTGTTATGTGCCTTCTTTGACTAAGAACATAATTTCAGTTTCTTGTTTAGACAAGAAAGACTTTTCATTTATAATAAAGAAAAAAATGTTGTTCAGTTTATTTAAATGATATGTTCTATTGTAGTGCACCTTTAATGAATAGACTCTACATTCTAGACTTAGAGAGCTCCATCTATAACATAAGTACCAAAAGATTCAAGTCAAATGAGTTGAACCAAACCTATCTCAAGCATTGTCGCTTAGGTCACATAAATGAGAGTCTCTTATCCCAGCTCCATAAGGATGGGTTGCTGAACTCTTTTGATTTTGAATCATATGAGACATTCGAGTCTTGCCTTCTAGGCAAGATGACCAAGACTCCCTTTAGTGGATACAGCGAGAGAGCAACAAACTTGTTAGGACTTATACATAGTGATGTATGTGGCCCTTTCAATGTTGCTACTAAAGGTGGTTACAAGTACTTCATTACATTTACTGATAACTTTAGTAGATACGGTTATGTGTATCTGATGACACATAAGTTGGAATCCTTTGAAAAGTTCAAAGAATTCAAGAATGAAGTACAAAACTAGCTTGGCAAGTGTATTAAGATACTTCGATTAGATCGAGGTGGTGAATACCTTAGCCATGAGTTCCGTGACTATCTAGCTGAGTATTGGATTCTATCCCAGCTCACTCCTCCTGGAACACCACAGTGGAATGGTGTATCCAAAAGGAGGAATCATACCCTATTAGATATGGTACGATCTATGATAAGTCACACAGATCTTCCTATATCCTTTTGGGGATATGCTCTAGACACAACAGCCTTCACCCTTAACCGTGTTCCATCTAAGGCTGTGATAAAGACACCATAAACGATATGGACAGGAAAAAAATCCCAAGATGTCTTTCATGAGGATTTAGGGTTGTGAGGCTTACGTTCGACGTCAAGTCTCAGACAAACTGGGACCCAAATCTAATAAGTGTTATTTTGTTAGATATCCCAAGGAAACGAAGGGATATTACTTCTACATTCCCAGTTAGCACAAAGTGTTTGTAGCAAAGACTGGGGTATTTCTAGAAAGGGATTTTGTTTCCAGAAAAACTAGTGGGAGTACGTTCAATCTTGAAGAAATTCAAGATAAGGACCATAACACTGAGGCCTTGATGGAGGTTAAATAGGAACTACAAAGTGTTGTGGGTGATGATATTGTTGCACAAAGAGTTGTGGAACAACAACCTGTTCAGGTAGACCTACCTCTTCGCAGGTCTGATAGGGTATGTCATCAGCCTGAGAGATACTCATTTCTCTTGTCTAACCATGATGATGTTATGCTCATTGAGAATGAGCCTACCTCCTATCAGGAAGCTGTGAAGAGCCCAGATTCTGAGAAATGACTTGAGTCCATGAGATCTGAGATGGAATCCATGTACACCAACCAAGTATGGACTTTGGTTGATCCACCTGAAGGCATCAAACCCATTGGGTGTAAGTGGGTCTTTAAAAGAAAGACTGACATGGATGGACTTACGCATACCTATAAGGGTCGATTGGTGGCTAAAGGTTTCAAGCAAATTCATAGTATTGACTATGATGAAACCTTTTCTCCAGTGGCGATGTTTAAGTCCATTCGGATCATGCTTGCTATTGCAGCATACCACAATTATGAGATCTGGCATATGGATGTCAAAACTGCATTTCTGAATGGAAACTTGCTCAAGGATGTGTACATGACACAACCTGAGAGTTTTGTAGATCCACAACATACTGGCAAAGTATGCAAGCTGCAAAGGTCCATTTATGGGCTAAAGCAAGCTTCTCGGAGCTAGAATCTTCGATTTGATGATGCGGTCAAACAGTTTGGTTTCATCAAGAATGAAGATGAACCCTATGCCTATAAGAGGGTTAATGGGAACACAGTTGTCTTCCTTGTATTGTATGTGGATGACATACTACTCATTGGGAATGACATCCCTTCGCTAGAGTCTATGAAGACTTGGCTGGGGAAGTGTTTCTCAATGAAGGGCTTATGTGAAGCAGCTTGTATTCTAGGCATCAAGATCTATAGAGATAGATCTAAGAGATTGCTTGGCCTAAGTTAGAGTACATATATTGACACGGTATTACTACGGTTTGTCATGCAGAATTCCAAGAAGGGACTTCTGCCAATGTCACATGGTGTGAGTCTTTCGAAGACTCAAAGTCCCTCTTCTAGAGAGGAGAGAGACCGCATGGATAAGATCCCTTATACATCTGCTATAAGATCTATCATGAATGTCATGCTATGTACTCGTCCTGATGTCTCATATGCTTTGAGCATGACGAGTAGATACCAGTCAAATCCAGGTGAGCGTCACTGGATAGAAGTCAAGAATATTCTTAAGTACTTGAGAAGGACTAAAGAATATTTCTTGATATTTGGAGGCAATGAGGAGCTAGCTATAAAGGGTTATAGCGATGCTAGCTTCCAAACTGACCAGGATGATTATAGATCATAGTCAGGGTTTGTGTTTTCCTTGAATGGTGGTGTTGTGAGCTGGAAGAGTTCGAAGCAGGACATAGTTGCTGATTCTACAACAGAGGCCGAGTATATTGCTGCATCAGAGGCAGCAAAGGAGGCAGTTTGGATCCGTAAGTTCATTACTGAACTTGGGGTGGTTCGTAGCATAGCAGATCCTATAGAGCTCTATTGTGACAATAATGGAGCGATTTCACAGGCTAAGGAACCTCGCTCACACCAGCGGACCAAACACATACTACGACGCTTCCATCTCATTCGAGAGATTATCGATAGAGGAGATGTGAAGATTTGCAGAGTACCCACAGAGGCTAACATCGCATATCCCTTGGCCAAGGCTTTGGCATAGAAAAAGCATGATGGTCACACTAGGTCATTGGGTATTAGATACTACAGTGATTGACGCTAGTGCTAGTGGGAGATTGTTAGTGAAAGCCCTAGAATCAATCATTTGATGATTGTTGTATGGACTTATTGTATCATATTCCTATTTATAAAGGCATTTATTTATGGTTATTATACTTACTTGTATTGGTGTCAAATAACTAAGTATAATAACGTCCTTGAGTAGAAGGTTCTTATCTATATCAATCGATTGGTTGAATCGATAATGAGATGATATAGAGAACACTACTCTTAATCATTCCTAGTCAAGTATTAACATTCAGGGACAATGTTAATGTGAAGAGACTAGCATGTAGGTCAACTCAATGACTTGATCTCATAAGTCATGGATATGAGATATCAAGTTGACACATGGGTATGCATTGGAGAATATATACTGAATGACCCACCATGAGAAAGCATCATGGATCGTTATATGAGTGTCATATACTTTCTCATGTGACTATTAGTATGACTATTAGTCCTTGGATCTGAAGTCACCATGGTTCCCTACATAAGGAGTTGCATACTTTGACTTCGTCAAACGTCACCCGTAAATGGGTGGACTATAAAGGCGATTACTGGGTATGTAACAAATTATGTGGAGGGATGTGAGTGATGTAGATGAGATCTATCCCTCCTATATGACGGGAGTGACATCGTTATTCTTGATAGAGTGAGGCCACTAAGTGCATGGTCATGCCCAAATGAGTCAATATGAGATATTGCGCTCATTTGATTAGAGTGAGTCTACTTGGAGTTCAAGATATAGATTGTACCAAGGATGACACGGTCTATGCCTCAATTGGTCAATCTAGATGTCAAGGATAGAGGGACATTGTCACATATTGTGAGAGTCACAATTAGTAGTCACAAAGGTGATGTTGGATCTCAACATTCTTGTAACTTGGGTAGCAATGATGTGTTGCTAGATACCGCTCATTGCTTATGTTTCTAAATCGGTTTAGGGATATTGCCAACATTACAAGAACCTATAGGGTCACACACAAAGGGCAATTAGATGGAGATTAGGTTCATATGATAGACCATGAGGATTAGGTTCATGGGATGAACCAAATTGTATTAAAAGTAATCCAAATTAGACTAATTGAGTTAGACTCAATTTGATTCAAGTATTGAATGAGTCTAATTTATATTTGATTCATTGAGTCAATTTAAAATAATGAATAGAGATTCATTAAATCAAATTGACTTGAATCAAAAGGTTGGATTTGATCAACCATGGGAGATAAGAGGTCAAGTTTGACTTGACTTGAGAGGGAAGATGAAAGGTCAAGTTTGACTTGACCAAATGTCATGTCATGGTGACTTGGCATGGGGCCGGCCAATGATGATGTTCCACATCATCATGGACACATCATGGGGTGACACCTCATGAGGGAGACCAAGAGTCATGACTCTTGGAATTACATGCATGAATGTAACTCCCTTATAGTGGTCGGCCACTATTGAATGGGCAATGGAGTGTGAAGTTAAGTGTGGTAACTTCATCTTCTTCCTCCTCTCTTCTCAAGATCTCTCCCCCTCTCCTTTGTCGTGAGCTTCTAAGGGTGCTAGCACACTCTAGGTTGCTTTTCTCCACCTATTGCTCGTGTAGATACCAATAGAGGAGTGTACACTTGACACTCTCGAGTTCCGGCAAGCCATTTGGATGAGCGGGATAAGCGAAGAGCGTCGCATCAAGGGTAAAACTCTTAACATGTAGATCTAGAGTAGATCTAAGGTTTTTAAACAAGTACATGTATTTTTGTTTACCTTCTCACGGATCCATGGCCGACTTCTGAGATTTCCACAATGCAAAAAGCGGTTTTTGCGGCTCGAAAAGTCCAATAGTCGTGCCTCCATCCTAGAGTTTGGGCGTAGCCTCCTTTATATAGACATCATCCTGGATCTCCCTAAAACCTGAAAAAATAACTGAATCGCATCATTATCGTACAACACCATACGGTCGTGTGTTTCCACATGGCCAGGCCGTGTGTGGCACCACGGTGGCCAATTTCGACCCTTAGACACGGTCGTGTGTAGCCACACGCCCTGGCCATGTCCCCTTCTATGTTCAGCTGTCAAATGTCCTTCTTTTGCTTCGAAAGTGCGTCGTTTTCCCCATGAAATGCTATCATGTACACAAAAGTACAAAGAGCAGATCTCCAAACCATAAAATAGGAAATGCATGAAAAACAAAGTAAAATATGCATGAAACAAACATAAAATGTAATGAGATGTGAGCGAAAAACTACTCCTAAAACCCTATATGTTTTGCTCACATCAATTCCCCTAGACTTAAGTCTTTGCTTGTCCTCAAGAAAACCTCAGTGCCATGAAATTTTAAAAGGTATTGTTCCATACTTAGCATGTTAACTAGATTTATCAAGTGATATTTGCAATCAAAGCAAAATAGAGATGTTCTAGAAATTCACTAAGTTAGCTCCTCATGCTCGTGCCAAGCGAATCTTCTTAGGGGATACTCGTTCCATGGTAAGTTAAGTCGTCATCCTATAGATTTCCTAAGGTCTCCAGCTCTTAGGCACTCCCAAAGCAAGAGTCATTCCGTAGATCTAGCACAAAGTCTCAAAGGCGTGCTCGGTATTAAGAGAAATTGGTAGGTGTTTCCCCAGTAACCTAACTCGATCTCAAAGGGGCACTTAACCATTTCCACCCACGACAACTATTTTTTTTTAACCCTTGGGATTTTGATTTTTTCGAATGGGCTTCCACAATTCGAGCATCTCCAGTAACTTAAAATGCTAAACTTAGGGTCACCTATGGATTCCAAAGTATTAAACTACTGAGATGAATCATAACTAGGTACGTTCTAGACTCTACCTTTCAGAATGTTCGTCATGTGTAGGTGTATATATAAAAGCTAACCAGTGTAAGACTATAACATTCATTAGAGTAAATAAAATAAAATACCATGAGGTAAATGAAGTTAAGCTACCCATGGAAACAACTCATGAAAAAAACTCTAAAAATACTACTGATGTAGCTTAAAGATAGCAAAAATTAAGTACTGATGAAACTAAAAACTCTATGTATGAACAAATGAATGGTAACTAATAAAAAATACAAATGACAAGAAAGAAACTACTGCTATAAATAAAATAAATCAAAACTTAGGGTCTCCCCCAGACTTATATGAGACTGTACCGCTAATATAGTGGCTGAGGTGGGAAGTCCGGCAGTCTCAGCATGTCAGGCTCCTAGGTAAACCTAGTGCTAAGGCGCTGATGTCACATGTATATGTGGTCGATCTGAGAGCTGGTGGATGCAGAGGCTACTCTGTGCTCCTCCTCCCTAGCCCACTATGCTTGTTGGGCATGCATGTGCTGCCGCATCTCCTGCGGTGGGCAGTCTCCTCCTAGAAGTATATACGGGTCTCGGCGTAGAACTCCTCAGCCTGCTGGAAGCGCTCCCGTAAGCCCTAAAACTCTGCCTATGTGTAAGAGCTCTGCTCCTCCCATCACTACCTATGTGTCTGCTGCTCAGCATATATGACATCGAAATGCGATCGGAACTTCGAAAAATCATAGGCCTTGCATCCTGCTCAAAAGTAGAAAAAGGTGGTGGTGCAGGTGCAGGCTCATGTCAATCTGAACTAGGTGGGCTCCTATACATGCGTGGACTGGAGGGAGAGTGATCCAAAGGGGAAGAGATGGGTGCTGAAGTGGATGGTCCCTCATATGGCAGGGACTCCACTATCAGGTCTAAGTGCCAGTTGCCACATGTGATGATGGTGGTATGATCGAGATTAGGGAGCCTAAGGGATGATAGGTTTTTCCTTACAAAACACAAGGAGTATCCCACTCTCACTATCATCTTCATAGCCATACACACTCCTAAGTCGATCCTAGGGCTCCCCTCTATGCTATCTAGCACGGTGTAGTCGTACCCCATCCTATGGCAAATATGGGTAAGTAGGCCCCCACAATGATCTCTCCCCTCGCTTCTTTGCCCATTTTCACTAGGTGTCTAATGAAATGGAACCCTACATCAATGCTACTCCTTTCTTGTAGCATGTCCCACAAGCAAAGCAGCTCACTAGCTCGCACTACACCATCACTCTCCCCACGACCAAAAATACTACTTGCCATGATTCGATGTAGGCACCAGAAAATGGGGTTTTATAGGTGTGATGCTTTGGCCCTAGAAGGGCCGTACGCGTGCTCTCCTATCAATTCAGTCCAAAATATCCGAGAGTTAAACCCAATAAGGGTTCTTCTCTCTCCCCCACTAGGCAAGCCAAACATGTGTTCCATTGGTGTAATGTCCATTCATGTTCAGTGTTAAATAACCTAAAGGTAATCCTACCCTCTTGGCTCTCTCTACCTGTTAAAATCTCAGCTTCTAAAGAACTTAAAAACTCTAAAACTATCCTAGGGTAAGTTGGGTGTCTTATCCTCATTATCTCTCCCCACCCCATTTTTGCAAATAGGGCTTGAATATCACCAAACAAACCTAGGGTCTCTAAAAGATCCTCATCAAGATACTTAGTAGCAGTGATTCTTCTAGTAGAAAGCATATCAAATCTCTCCCTATGCTCATTATTTCAAAAACGAAGGGTTGGAAGAGTGTTACCTTCCTCCGGAGCTTGAGGTGCGTCCATTCTCCTTGTTCTTCACTCCAAATCACCAGATCAAGATGTCACTTGCATGGTCCTTCTCAGCCTTACTTCTTTTTGACTTCTTTGAAGGTTGGAAAGGCTTGTAGGTGGAGGGGAAGAGAGATTCACATGGCTAGGGCAAGAGGAATCAAAGCACACGACGTATTTGGGGTGAAAATGTACGGCTTGGCCTCTTAAAACTCACACACCATGGTCGTGTGAAAACACACGGCCAGGCCATGTCCGCCACTGAGGGTCGGGACATGACCGTGTGAAAACACATGGCCAGGTCATGTGTCCCCCATTTCCTTCTCACAATGCACAACGATCTGAATTCTCCTTACTCGCTCAGTCATGTGGGTTCAAAGTGATTTTTCTTTTACCTAGCAAGTTCTTTCTAGTCCTAATTCATATTAAAAATGCTAAATGAATGGAATCTAAAGTTCAAATTAAACAAATAAATGCAATACAATGAAAAGAACAACTAAAAACTAAACTTGGGTTGCCTCCCAAGAAGCGCTTTGTTTAAGGTCTTTTAGCTCGACCCTACTCCATGGTCTTAACTTGGCTCTGGAGGTTCTGTGAACCTCCATTCATCCATCTCGGAGTTGACATCCGGTGGGTTTGGCTCCACCCTATTGAAAGTGTAACCGTCTAGGAAGGGAGCTCTACACTCTGACAGATTGAAGATGATGATCTCCTTGTCTACCTCTAAGGAGATCTTGTGCGCCTTTAAGTCTATAAATGCTCCCGCAGTCGCCAGAAAGGGTCTTCCCAAAATGATGGGAATCTGAGGATTTGGTCCTGTGTCAAGTATAACAAAATTCGTGTGTATCACGAAATTCTCAATGACCACAGACACATGTGTTAGCATGCTGAGGAGTTCCTTGACTGAGTCGTCCCCCATATGAATACCAAGGTTCGCTGGTTGGATCCCATTCAGTCCCATCTTCAAATAGTATGCATAGGGCATCACACTTACTGATGACTCTAAGTCGCACAACACTTCATCGAAGCTTTCCCCATGTCGATGGGTTCCTTGACTGAGTCGTCCCCCATATGAATACCAAGGTTCACTGGTTGGATCTCATTTAGTCTCATCTTCAAATAGTATGCATAGGGCATCACACTTATTGATGACCCTAAGTTGCACAGCGCTTCATCAAAGCTTTCCCCATAAATCGAGCAGGGGATAACAAATTCACCAGGGTCCTCAAGTTGGGGTGGTATTTTATCCTCAATCTCGGCTTGGTCAGGTAGGGTGGAAATCATGGTTGCACGCCCCTTGGTGGATTTGTTCTTCTGTTCTACTCTTTCGCCATATATTCCCTCCTCCTTGACTTGACTCAGCTCGAGTAATAATGGAGAACTATCCATAGGTTGCGACATGGTTTGGGCTATCTGGGCCACTTGTGTTTCCAACATCCGCATGTGACTTGCAAGACTATCAACAGTAGCCTTTAAATCCCTAACTGACTCTTCTGTTTTCTTATGTTGGCGTCGAAACTCTTCATTGGCCTTTGTTTGGGTAGCAATGAAGTCTTCCATCATCAATTCTAGCCTAGACTTTTGTGGTTGTTGTTGCCCATATCCTTTGAATGGTTAGAAGTTCCCCGAGTTATTCCGATAGGAAAAGTTCAGGTGGTTCTTCCATCCGGGATTGTAAGTACTGGAGTATGGGTTATTGGGCCTTTGATTATAGTCCTCAATCGCATCGACATGCTCAATTTACTCTTCTGAGCCACCTTGCCCTCCATAATAGTCCTCCCGATATGCTGTTGCTCCTTCTTTAAAGTCATTGACCACACATGAAGAAATAGGATTGAAAGAGTCGAACAATCAGCTAAGCGCGTCTAACCTCGCTTCCATGTGGTCGACGGAGTTGACAACATATCGCCCTATGGAAGGAGTTGGGTGACTACGTTCAGAAGCCCATTGATGGTGGTTCTAGGCCACCTCTTCTATTAGCTCCTCTGCTTCCTTGATAGTTTTGTTCATAAGTGCTCCTCCTGTGGCAGAATTGAGGGACATCTTTTTGGTGTACGTGATCCCATTATAGAAGATGTGGATCACAAGCCACCTTTCTAGTCCATGGTGGGGGCATTGGTAGAGTAGCCCCTTGTAGCGATCCCAAGCTTCAAAAAGAGACTCCCCTTCCTTCTGACATAAGCTCGTTATTAGATGATGCATGTGAGCAGTCTTGCTAGGTGGGAAGTATTTATTCAAGAACTACTGCTCACATTGCTCCCAGGTAGTAATGCTTCCCGAAGGCAGGGAGTGAAGCCATGCCTTAGCCTTATCCTGCAATGAGAACGGGAATAGGCTCAAGCGGATCGCGTCTGCAGGGACTCCATTAATCTTCATTGTTGAGCAGATTTCCAAAAATGTCTCTAGGTGTCGGTTTGTGTCTTCAGTTTTAGCTCCTCTAAATTGACTCTGTTAGACCATGTGTATGAGTGTCGGTTTCAGCTCAAAGTTGTTTACTGAAATGGATAGTCCAGTTATACTCGACCTAAAGCCTCTAACACTAGGGGTTGCGTAATACCGCAAAGGTCGGCTATCTATATTTACCTCGAATGTGGCTTGGTTCTCCATCCTCTTATGTTTAGCTCTCCGACGATGATAGGTTCGTTCAATTTCTAGATCGATCGGAATCAGGCCTTCCGATCCTAAACGTCTATGCATACAAGGAACTGAGCCACAAAATTAGAAGTATTACTTAATACTTAATTAAAATAGAAAAT
Organism: Wurfbainia villosa; assembly: GCA_025175895.1. Taxonomy (NCBI): domain Eukaryota; kingdom Viridiplantae; phylum Streptophyta; class Magnoliopsida; order Zingiberales; family Zingiberaceae; genus Wurfbainia; species Wurfbainia villosa. Next base: position 53,167,898 of record CM046001.1, on the reverse strand, counting down.
TGCCTAAACTAATACTAAATCAAATGCAAAAAATTTAACTAAAGGTTAATGCAACGTAATTAATGAAATAAATCTAAACTTACTCTAGATATTAAAAATCTAAAACTAAAGTAAATAAAAATAAACGAAAGAAATAAAAGTAAAGCAAGTAAATAAATCTACCTTAAGTTTGATCCAATTATCCACTTCTTGATTTAATATCGAATCAATAAGTCCCCGACAACAGCGCCAAAAACTTGATGCACGCGAACACGACCTCAAATCTCACGACGGAGATTGTCGAGAACTCAAAGTGCGTGCTCATGCTCAACGCCGGCAAGTGCACAATGTTGGGATGTATACTGAAAAGTCTATCTTTTGTATGAACATCTTTATTTTTGAAATAAGAATCACATGATCATTGTTTGCATATTTATGGTTATGCATATTATCTGATACATTACATTGTAGATAACATGGTGTGTAGTGTCACATGGGAGATCATGTTATCAGTTCCTTGTAGAGTATAAGTAGAGGCTCACAACCGAGATGGTTTTGGACAAACCATTGGCATGGTTGTAGTGTAATTCGGTATTGGTTTGTCTTGACCATAGAATTACACTAGTACACTTTGTGTGTATTGAGAAGGACCGACTTAGAGGTGATTCAATTTATTGCTGACTACATAATTGAATCAGACCTCGAATATTATGGTGTACATGCTCTTAATCCTGATATAATAACGGGAACATGTACTTAGTATTTATTTCTTTGATTTATCAATGGGAGAGATTTATAGATTAAATTGATAGGCTCGGTAAGTTGGGAAATGATATTATTTACATGGTGTGTCGTTGATTATAGGAGAAAACTGTGTCCTATATATTAGGATGATGATGTCCCCTTGAGGAGCTCATAAGGATCATCATGTAAACCCTGTAGGTGGACTTGGTCCATCATGATGATAAGGTTGAGTGGTACTACTCATGGAGTTAGATGTTGATTAATTAATTGTCAGTAAATTAATTAATTGACGGACATTCAAGATCTTAAACACGGGGAGATATTTGTACAATTAATATATGGAGCTCATATTTATTTATGGGGGTTGGTGAGGTAGATCAATGATAATCCTCTAGTGGAATGGATTATCATTAATGGATCGAACTTTATGTGGGCTAGATCCATTGGGTGGCCAAGATCCAACTCCTCTTCATGGTCCCTATTGTAGCCTATTAAAACTCTCATGAAGCCTAGATCCGACAGTGGAAAATGAAAGCATAGATCCGACGGTGGAGATTGAAAGGAGGCTTAAGCCTAACTCTATAAAAGGAGGGCTAGGTCTTGGGCAGCGAGAGCAATTGAGAAAGAATTAGGGTTTTTCTCTTTGGCTTGGGCTGCTAGGGTTTGGAGAGGCTTTGGGCGGCAACTAGGGCAAGGCTTTGCTCTTCTTTCTTTGGTTGGCCAGTGCCCATCTTCATCTTCTTTCTCTTCTTGGCCGGCGCCCATCTCCTTTCTTTCTCAAGCTTTGGCCAGCGGCAACTAGGGCAAGGCTTTGCTCCTCTTTGTTTGGTTGGCCGACACCCATCTTCCATCTCCCTCTCCTTGGTGGCCGGCGGCAACAACAAAGAGGAGAAAGAGGTTTGATCTTTCTCCAAAGGGATTGTATCCGAAACTAGATAGGAGAAGAAGGGAGCTTATTATCTTCCTTTGTTCGGAGCGAATAAGGAAAGGAAGATACGAGATCTAGGAGACTTCATCTCTTGGAGGATCATTGCACGCACAACGTCCAAGAGGAGGATAGGACATACAATAGAAGACCAAGAGGTAAACAAGAGGTATAATTCTTGTTTTGGTTTCCTTTTGTTTCTTTGTATTATGTATGTAATTGCATGTGGCTAATTTACTTGGACCCCGAAGATAAACACAAAAACCGGCAATCCGTACATCATCTATTCCGTAGCTAGTCGACGAAAAGAGTTAGGTTGCTTGAACAACTAGTTTGTTTAAGAGATCACTATAATCGAATAGCACAATGATGGATCAATTGCTTGGGTAATCCATCATCGTCTTGGATATTTTTTTTTTAATCCAGGGACGTAGATGGGATCGCCATGCACAAGCGACCAAGTTGAAGTGGGAAGCGAAGCTTCTCCCTTCACACGGATGTTGTCAAGTAATAAAAAAATTATCGATCCCACATGGACTAAGATTCGAGTACCGATTTAGTAAGTGGAGGTTATTGTTCAGAATTCAGATATAAGGGTTGTGATTGCGAGGGTTGATGGTGGTCCCAACTCAATACGGTGTCACACAGAAGAAGAAAGAAACTAATTGTGAGTCTTTGGAAGGATTCTAAGATTTCGATTTCGTTTGTGTGTCGCAGAACACATTGTCAATTGGGTTTTGTCTAGGTTTCTAGCTACAATTTTGTGGAAAGGACATCAAACACTCCCCCGATGAGCCTTCGCACCTATCGGAAGCTACCTCTACCATTACTAGGTCAACCCCTGGATTTAGGAAGGGATAGTCAGTACGAGGATGCCGAATCGATCCCTGCGACAAGTCGAAAATGGGGCGTGTTTCCTACTCTATCGCATCCTTCTACCCACGGTTATGGGAGATGAGGCCAACCCCTAGGCTCCTCCTTATTTCTCCTAAATCTTAGATACGAAGGTTGTCACCTCTCATATCGGCTAGCACAGTAGATACAAAACCAAAACAATAGTTATAGCTCTAAACCAAATGCCAATTGCAAATATAAATTCAAGAATGAAAAGATATTTGAACCAACATGTTCTAACTCAACACAAACTACTCCCTAGTCCTAGAATCGAAGAGTCTACTCCATAAATAAGAGAGGAGAAACACAAAACATGATCATGTTCGTATAAACAATGGAAATTATTAAAGGACATAAATTACAATGCGATGTGACTCTTCTCTCCGATGTTAAAGTGCAGAATTTGGATCTCTGGCAGCTTTCTTCCTCCCCGTTGCGAGTTCCCGAAGCTTTTTAGGGCGTCAGAGTGTTGTCCCGGTTGTCGTGCCTCCCCCCTAGGGTTTGGGCGTAGCCTCATTTATATAGACATCAGCCTGGATCTCCCTTAAATCTATAAAATAACCGAATCGTGTCGTTATCGTGAAGCATCACATGGTCGTGTTTTTCCACATTGCCAAGCCATGTGTAGCACCGTGGTGACCAATTTCGACCCTTGGACATGGTCGTGTGTAGCCACACAACTTGGCTGTGTCCCCTTATGTGTTCAGCTGCAAAATGTCCTTCTTTTGCTCTGAAAGTGCATCGTTTTCCCCATGAAATATTATCCTGCACACAAAAGTACAAAGAGCATATCTCTAAACTAGAAAATAAGAAATGCATGTAAAATAAAGTAAAATATGCATGAAACAAACATAAAATGTAATAAGATGTGAGCGAAAACTACTCCTAAAACCTTATATGTTTTGCTCACATCATCTATTCATCTGTTCTTAGAAGTTTTTGAATATTTTTCTATCCCCTTAAATCAACTAAGTCCAACTCTTTCCATTTCATACTAGGCTTTTATCTTATCACATCCTTCTTATCAATTACCCCTTCGGCCTTTCTCTTCCACTGGTTTTTCCAAGCAAAATCATCATAAACATGCATTTTCTACTTCCAAGCTCGGTCGGACTTTCAATTCCTTATCGGCATCGCTTCCTCACACAAAGGATAGAAGGAGCATTAATTATTTGTGCACTCTCCCTCTCCCTTTCCTTTTTCCTCAATATGGTTAACTACTCTTCCTCCTCGCCCTTCCTTAGGTTCTTACCGAGATAATGAAGAGTATCAGATGATGACTTTATTATTATCAGAAGAACAATTCAACTTGAGCTAGCTATTAACCAGACCAGCACTGTCACTAATCAGGACCAATTATCCTCTGCAGTCGACTGGCACGCTCGGTAACATCCTCCTCTGACTATATCTTTGCATACTTGTTATGACACATGTAAGTTTTACTTGCCTTTTTCTTTCAGAATCATTTTTACTGCAGGCTGCTAACCATACTCAACCCCTTCTTGCATAAATCCTAATCAACTCCATCATCATCACCAACACTTTCCATCCAACCTCTACCCACTTGTCAAACTCCACAAACCCCTCTCTCTTCCTCCTCAATACCTGACTTACCAGATTCTCTATTATCCAACATTAACGAGGTTAGCATTCAATTTCCTTTACCTACTTTTCTTGATACTGACATCTATTTCTATAGGGTATCACAAGTATAAGTCATTTAAACAATCAATGGGCTCAATACACTAACATTCTCAAAAAAAGAACTACAAGAGTGTCAAATCAGAGAATTAGCATTACAACAGGCTTATCAAAGACTTGAAAGAGAAATGCAAGCTTCTCATATAAAAGCACAAGCCGACCGAGAAGAACTATCAACCCTTCATTTTCAGACTACCTTCTTACAGAATACCCTAGATATTCTAAAAGCCCAACCACTTCAAGAAGGAACTAGTGCTTCTCATGAAAACTTCTGGACATCAGTTGCTATCAACGACATGTTCTTAGACATAGGTTTTTCCTTCCTTCAATGGGGTTTCCAAGATTGTATCAATCAATTCAAGGCAGTCGGCTATCCACCTCTCGGGCACTCTACCAACTTTTTAGACATTGGCAATATGATTGACCTCACTCCTCTTGATTTACTATATTTTTCTTTCCCTTCAAATGTTGAAAAAATGTAACTTGTATTTAACATAATATTTGCAATACAATACATGACTTGCCTACACTATACTATTCTTAAAAGAACAAAAACATAGATTTTACAATGTTTTATCCACTAAAATAAGGGCACAAGTGATACACATTCCAGGGCCTTGCTAAAAGCCTTCCTTGAGCATCCTTCAAGTAATAAGCTCACATTCCCGCTCGGCACTCCACCTGGAAGGGTCCTTCCCATTTGGGCCCTAGCTTACCCTTACATCCCTCAAGCAGCACCTTCCTTAGCACTAAATCTCCTACCTGAAAAAATGAGACACTACCTTTTTATTATAAGATTTAATTACTTGTGACATATACCTTTCGGCATTGTATAAAGCAGCATCCCTCTTCTCCTAAATCAAGTCTAGCTTTATATGCCGAGCCACACTATTGTTGCTCAGGATATAGGTCATCACTTGAGAAGACTCCACTCCCACTTCCACAGGTAGCACTACTTCTGAGCCATATACCATACTAAAGGGAGTTGCCCCCGTAGCCCTCCTAAGAGTGGTTCAGAAAGACCATAATATACTAGGTAACTCTTCCACCCAACTACCCCCTACATGATCCAACTTAGTCTTTAATCCATGCACTAATTCTCTATTGGTTATCTCAGTTTGTCCATTACCTTGGGGATAAGCCACTAATGTAAATACTTTCTCAATCTTAAAGTCTTGACACAATTTTGCTAACTTTATACCCTGAAACTATCGACCATTATCATATATCAGCATCTTAGGAATACCAAAATGACATAATATTTTTCCATAAGAATTTCAATACCATCTTCTCAGTAATACGAGCCAAGGGTTCAACCTCTACCCACTTGGAAAAATAGTCAATGGCTACTAGCAAGAACTTCTTTTGACCTGTCCCAACTAGAAATGGTCCTACTATATCCATACCCCATTAATCAAAAGGACAAGCTGATATTACTGCCTTCATATACTCGACTGGTTGATGCTGCCAATTATGATGCCTTTGATAACTTTCACATTATTGTACAAACTATATAGAATCTTTCATCAAAGTAAGCCAAAAATATCTAGCTAACAACATCTTCTGAGCCAATGCCCGACCCCCTATATGACTCCCACAAGCTCCTTCATGAATCTCTTTTAAAGCATAGCTTGCTTTTGCTTTTCCTAAACAGTGCAATAAAGGTCTGGCATAAGTTTTTTTATATAGAATTCCCTTTATCATACAAAAATGAACCACCTAATGTTTAAATTGTCGAGCCCTTACAGAATCACTCGGCATCTTCTTATCTTGAAAGAATGAGACTAACTCCTTTCTCCAATCATCCTCTATTAACTCTCCTGATCTTTCTCCTTGGGGCAGTAATTCAATTTATGCAATCACTTCACGAGTACTCCAATTCCCCAAAGAACTAGCTAACTGAGCCAATTCATCAGCTTTTTTATTTTCTATTCTAGTGATTTTTTTATCAATACTTCTGAGAAATCTCCCTTAGCCTTCTCCACCAACTCACAATAACTTCTACACTTATTATCCTTAACTTCAAATCCTTCCCTAGTATGTTGCACTACTAATTGAGAATCCATATGTATTGTTACCTTCTTGCTCCTATATTTTTAGCAGCCTGCAAAGCTATAAGTAGAGCTTCATATTCAACTTCATTATTAGATGCCCTAAAATGCAATCTAACTGCCAATTTAACCTCTTCTCCTTGCGGTGAAATCAGAATTACCCCCACTCCATAACATTCCTTTTTAGAAGACCCATCTTCATATATCATCCACGACTCAGAATCCTCTTTATGTATAGTCTCTACTAAAAATCAACTAATGCCTGAGCTTTAATAGAGGTGAGAGGCTGATAAGTAATATCATATTCACTAAGTTTAGTAGCCCATTTAATAAGCTTTCCCGTAGCTTCTGGATGAGTAAGTATTCTGCCCAGAGGAGTATCAATGAGTACCACCAAGGGATTGTTAGGGCAATCAACCCATGTATGATAAGGTTTTGATGTGTGTGGCAAAGGGTTTAAGTTAGGTTGCTATGTGATTTGATATGTGCGTTTAAGTCGTGCAGGACTTAGTAATTCACACATGTGTTGGCTTGACTAAAGCATTGGTGGGTTCACCATATCATGGCTTAGGTCTTTGAGTCGGTGAAGGATGGCATTGAGGAAGTCATGCGCTTGGTGCATCTGAGGGACCGCCAGATGAGGAGCATTGGAGTGAAGTCAAAGGAAGCAGACTTCAGGGCGAGACACGAAGGATGACATTGCGAAGCCGTGCAATTGGTGCATCTGAGGGACGTGGCTGGATGAAGAGAGCTTCGAGGCAAGGGACTCTAAGGGAGATGAGAGTGAGCAATTGTAACCCAGGACGGGGTAGCTCATAAGTGAACTTGGCTGAATGGCTAAGTCAAGTGTCGGATGCTCAAACTTATGTTTGAGGTTTTACCCGACGTATGATTAAGTTGGATGCTCAAACATGGGTTTGAGGTTTCTACCTGACGAATGGAAGTGTCAGATGCTCAAACAAGTAGTTTGAGGTTTACCCGACCATCGGATGCTCAAACAAATGGTTTGTTTGAGGTTTTACCCACACCAGTCGACTAATATAGATATCAGTCGGCTGTTCTGGGTAGATGGCACTCAATTGGTGCTCGATCGGTGTTCGACTGAAGCTCTTCTAGACTAACAGAAGACTGCTAGGGTTTGGCAGTCGACTGCCAAGGACGGTAATCGACTAATCGAGGTGAATTCGGGCATAGAAAGTTTTGGAGTCGACTGATTGCTTCGGTCACTCTACTGATGGCTCTATCAATCGACTGATGGGGATGATGAGTCGACTGATGTGGGAGTCGTTGGCTAGATGCCAACGTGGAGGCAATAGTTACAGCAGCAATGATCGATTGCCGTGATCACCAATCACACGCCTCAACGGGAAGAATGACATCTTCCCTATAAGAAGAGGCCTTGGGTGCTCTTGGGAGGCTAATGCTTCTACTCTAAACTTCTCCCAAGTGCCCAAAATGTTTCCTTTCCTCTTCCTTGTGTTTATTTCAATTATATTATAAAAGGGAGTGATTTTGTAAGAATGGTTTACCTCCACCTTGAAGGAGAGATTAGTGATTGGTTAAGGAGTGATTCACCTGGAACGAATCGTCCATGGATTAGCGGCAAGGGTCATGAACCACATTACATCTCCGGGGTTAGCATTTGTGTTTGTTTCTCTTTGTATTTGTCTTAATCTCTTGTTTAGCTTTGTATTTCTGTTGTGCTAATAGTAATTGTAGACGATTAAGCGAACAACTTCCATCTTCATCGAATTGGGATATTCACCCCCCTCTAGCCGACCACCCATCCTCAAACAGGGATGCGATAGAAAATAGGGTCATAGCCTCCGAGCAGTTAAAACCAATCCCCAAGTTAACTTTTCCAAATTAGCATAACAGACTTCAAACCCCTTCAACAGATAACCGATATAATAAATTGGATGTTGCTGATCCTTATCCTGTCGGACTAACACTGAGCTCACAGCAACTTCAGAAAGAACTAAATATATCCATAACATTTTTCCAGGTTGAGGCTTAGCTAAGAAAGGTGGCTCAATTAAGTATTCTTTCAAAGATTGAAAAACTTTATCACAATGTTCATCCCATTGAAATCAAGTGGTTCTCTTTAAAATCTTAAAGAAAGGAAGACTTTTATCTGTCGACCGGGATATAAATCGAGATAAAGTAGTAATTCTGCCCAATAACCATTGTACTTCCCTCAAATGTTTTGGAGGTTGCATCTATTGAATAGCATCAATTTTAATAGGATTAGCTTTTATACCCTGCTCAGTAACAACATATCCCAAGAAACGACCCTGGGTTACTCCAAATACACACTTTTTTGGATTTAACTTCATTCAATATTTGCACAAAGTGCCAAAAATTTTCTCTAAATCAAATATTAACTACTCGGGATACAAAGTTTTAACTAAGATTACATCCACATACACCTCTACATTCCTCCCCAACTGCTTCTCAAAAATTGTATCCATTAATCTCTGATAAGTAGCCCCAGAATTTTTTAACCCGAACGACATAACCACATAACAGAAAGTCTCTTCTACAGTAATAAAACTAACTTTATTCTGGTCTTCCAAAGCTAATGGTATCTGATGGTACCCTTGATAAGCATCCATCATTGAGAAAAATTGATTCTCTACAATGGAATCTACCAACTGATCAATGAGAGACAGAGGATAACAATCTTTGGGACAAGCCTTATTAAGATCTCTGAAATCCACACACATCCTCCATTTTCCCAAAAGTTTAGGTACCAACACTATATTAGATAGCCAGGTCAGATACTGTATTTCTCTGATATGTCCTGCTTTTAACAACTTACATACTTCCTCCTTAATAATAGCATCCTTCCCAACTCCAAAGTGTCAACATTTCTATTTTACAGGAGATACAATAGGCAAAATATACAGTTTATGCTCCATGACAGTAGGATCAATTCCTGATAAGTAATGTGGTGACCATGCAAAAATATCAATATTTTTAATAAGGCATTGTATTAAATCAGCTTTAAGTTGTAGAGGAAGGTCCCGAGCTATAAATGTAACATGCTCAGTACATTTATCATCTAATACAATTTATTATTTATCAAATTCTGCTATTTCTTCAACACCCCCTTCTAAATAACACATACTGTATCTTCATACTAATTAAACTTCTGAAAAGATTTATTAACATCTTTCCCCTTCTGACCCGTTCAGATGGAATCCACATAACATCTTCGAGAGAGTTGTTGATCACCCCTAACCTCTCCTACTTCTTTTTTAACAAGGAACTTAATTTTCTGATGATAAGGGAAAGCCACAGCCTGTAAACTGCCCAGAATAGGTTTGCTTAGGATAGCATTATAAGAAGAAGGCATGTCAACTATTGTGAAATTAATAAGTGTTGTTCTTCTCCTCGGCTTCTCCCCTAAAGATAGAGGTAATTTGATTTAACCCATTGGCTACATCTCATGACCAAAAATCCCAAATAAAGAGGTGCCAACTGGATGTAAATGTTAGGGCAATCAACCCATGTGATATGGTTTTGATGTGTGTGGCAAAGGGTTTAAGTTAGGTTTGTATTGGATTTGATATGTGCATTGAAGTCATGCAGAACTTAGTAATTCGTACATGGAGCATTGGCAAGTTTCACCTCTCATGACTCAATCTTTGAGTCGGTGAAAGATGCATTGCAGAAGCCGTGCGCTTGGTGCATCTGAGGGACCGTCGGACGAGGAGCATTGGAGTGAAGCCGGAGGAAGTAGACTTTAGGGCGAGACATGAAGGATGGCGCTGCGAAGTCGTGTGCTTGGTGCATCCAAGGGATGTGGCCAGACGAAGACAACTTCAAAGGCGAGGGACTCCAAGGGAATGAGAGTGAGCGATTATAACCCGGGATGGGATAGCGCTTAGTTGAAACTTGGACAATTGACTAAGTGTCGGATGGGATTTCCCAACATTAGTCAACTGCCATATCATGGCAATCGACTGTGACTCGACTGGTGTTCGAGTCAAGTTTGTGTCACAACAGTTGACTGCCAAGGGTTGGCGATGAACTCTGAACCATCGCGATGGCATTGATGCGTGATCGACCGGTTGTAAGGGTTTCGGGCATAGAATATTGATCAATTGAGTGCTCGCTTCCGGAACTTGACTATTGGCTCCATCAATCGACTGATGGGACGATCAGTCGACTGATGTGGGAGCCGTTGGATGAAATCCAATGTGGAAGAAGTCGTTATTGGGCAACGACTACAGGTGTCGTCGATTGATTGGGGCATCAGTCGACTGTCAGGCGCCCAACGGGAAGAAAGGCTTCTTCTCTATAAAAAGAAGCCTTGGGTTATCTTGGGAGGCTAATGGTTCATTTCTAAACATCTCCCAAGTGCCCAAAACAATTTTCCTCCACTTCCTTGTGTTTATTTTCATCTTATTGTAAGAGGAGAGAATTTTTGTAAGGAAAGGTTACCTCCACCTAGCTTTGTGCAAAGGAGAGATTAGTGGAAGGTTTAAGGCGTGATTCACCTTGGACGAATCGGGTCGTGGATTAGCAGCAAGGCCGTGAACCACGTTACATCTTGGTGTTAGCATTTGATTTCCTTTACTTATTGCTTTGTCTTTATTGTTTATATTTCCGCTTGCGCTAACTAATTTGTAGACGAGCAATCAACAAGTAAATTCCACCGTACAATGATAAAGAGCTATTCACCCCCCTCTAGATGGCCACCGACATTCCAACAAGTGGTATCAGAGCCAAGTCGCTTGTCACCGGACTAACCACCGCAACAAGCACAATTAAAAGATGGCCGACTCCAATATTCATCCGCAGAAGTTTGAAGGAGAATTCGCTTGGTGGAAAAAGCGAATGGAGATATTCTTTGAGACCAATTTTGATATAATGCTCACTATGAAAAATAGTTTCGAAGTTCCTAGGGATGAAGAGGGGGAGCCAATAGAAAAATCAAGGTGGACAAAAAAGCAAAGGGAGGAGCACCTTGCAAACTCAAAAGTCAAACACCACCTCTTCAATGTGCTCCCCCAACAAGAGATCAACCGGATTGGAGAGTGTGCAAGTGCCAAGGAGATGTGGGAAAGATTGGTAGAACTTCATGAAGGCACTTCCGAGGCAAAGCTTGCAAGAAGAGACCTTCTCCGCTCCCAACTCAACAACATCAAACTCGATAAAGGGGAGAAGGTATTATCACTACACTCTAGATTCAAAGAAATAATTAATGGATTGTCTAGTGTAGGTGAAAAGCTCTCCAACCGGGATATGGTCATGAAGGCTATAGATGCCTTTCCCCGGTCCTCAAAATGGAGCTCCATGGTGGACTCCTTCTACATCTCCAGGAATCTAGAGCTGAGCACTCTAGAGGAATTCTTCTCCACCATGGAGTTACATGAAACAAGGCTTGAAGGAGTAATTGAAGAACCAAGCATCAAGTCATCAAGGGGAGTTGCATTAATGGCCAACAAGGGGAAGAAGAAGAAGGAGACTCCCTCCTCATCCGATGAAGCCTCCTCCTCCTCCTCCATGGATAGCACGGAAGAAGCATACATGGTAAGGAAGGTAAGACGTGCTTTAAAAAGTTTTAAATTTAGCAAATCAAATGATAGGAGGAGAAGGATGAGGAAAAAAATCATATGCTACAATTACCAAGGAGAGGAACACATAAGGGATGATTATCCCCTCTTGAACAAGAGCAAAGAAGAAAGGAGGAGGAAAGAAGAGAAGAAGAAAGGGAGCAAGAAAAGGGAAGAAGAGAAGAAAACCAAGGAGAAAGGGAAGGCAAAGGCACACAAGGCCACATGAGATGATCCTTCATCCTCATCATCCGAAGAAGAAGCCTTCACAAATCTTGCTCTAATGGGGATAGATGATTTAGACTCCACCTCCTCCGAGGAAGAAGAAAGAAGCACTAGTGAGGAAGAGAGCTCAAGTGAAGGGGGAGCGTCCTCATCTTCATCCTCATCATCGGAAGGGGATTTGGTAAGTGAGGTAACAAATCTCCCTCCCAAGAAAATTGTGCCTATGATTTCTAGCTTAACTAAGGAATTATTTAGGGCTAAAAAGGAAAACAAAAGCATGAAAAATAAAATTAAGGCCCTAGAAGAAAAGCTAGAAAAATCATGTTTAAATATTAATGATAATGTTTCTTCTAGTATCAATGATGCATGCTCACATGATAATTACATGCCTTTTAATGTTAGTGATGCATGTATGGAGGAAAATAGGGTTTTAAGGGAAAAGGTAGACCATTTAACTAAAGCCCTAGAGAAATTCACCATAGGCTCCAATACTTTGAACATGATAATTGGGAGCCAAAGGGCAAGCTTCAATAGGAAAGGCCTAGGTTACAAGAGGAATAAAAATGAAAAGGCTTATCAATGCCTAATTACTAGGGGTCAAGCCAAAAATAAGACAATAGCTAGAAAATGGATCCCTAAAGAATTTTTAGTGAACCTCATAGGAAAGAACTTGTATTGGGTTCTTAAATCTATCCTTAAGGGTTAGGAAAACCCTATGTTAGTCAACCATAAGGATTTTACTTATATCATATTGAATGGTTGACTTAGGATGGTGTGGGTTATAAATTTTTAACATAGGGTTGGGTGATGATAATGCATAACCCATAAATTAAATGGCTGAATCATGATTCATGTTTAATTTTATAATTTATAATCATGATATGCAATGATTGATGATTTATGATCATGATTGATAATTCTTAATGCATGTTCATGATTGGGTTTTTAGGATGATACTTAACCATGGGTAGAAATGCATGAAATTTTTGCTTAAGTGTAAATACCTTTAGGAACTTCTCACACTCACTATAAGTCTAACCCTGATTGAAGACTTAGCAATGGGTGAGATGATAGGATGATACAAATGGTCCACTAATGCTTATGACATTTAGATGGGTCATTAAAAGTATCAATAGAGCAATAATAGACCAATCATGGAGAAAGCATATGTTTAATTCATAGATATATTACCCAAATATCATGGTTGGATATTTCAAATGATTTTAAAACCATTTTATGCTTTTCAAATAGTGAGTTCATGTTTTTAAAAGTTTTAAGGCAAAACTAGGTCTTAAAGTGGATACAAACTTTAGACATTTTTGCAACTTTTGAGTTTTTGCCAAACTTTCAAAAATAAAATGAATTTTCATGGAAAATTATTTTTCACTGATAGAGGAACTCATAAGAAATATGTACTCAAAATTTCATGATTTTTCGAAGTTCCTAGAATTTTTAATGTATTTTTTAATATGAACTTTGAAAATTAGAAAACTTGAAATTTGTGTGTCAGTCGACTGATCGTCTGATTCAGTCGACTGATGTACTATGCATGAGCATAGTAACCTGCTTTTATCATGTTTTGAGTGGTTTTTGGTATATTCTTCCATTAGAGTTGATGTCATGCGTGCATAACATTTGGAAAATGTTTTTGATGGTGTCAAAGGGGGAGAATTGATAAGTTTAAGGTTAATCATGCTAAAGGGGAAAATTTAGCATGTATTAAGGGGGAGTTGCATGTTTAAGGGGGAGTTTTGATACTCATATTATTTACATGCTTTCTTGCCTTATGTTTTTATTGTTATTGTGTTTACCTAACTTAAACGGATTGCCACACATCAAAAAGGGAGAGATTGTTAGGGCAATCAACCCATGTGATATGGTTTTTATGTGTGTGGCAAAGAGTTTAAGTTAGGTTTGTATTGGATTTGATATGTGTGTTGAAGTCATGCAGGACTTAGTAATTCGCACATTGAGCATTGGCAAGTTTCACCTCTCATGACTCGGTCTTTGAGTCGGTGAAAGATGCATTGCGGAAGCCATGCGCTTGGTGCATCCAAGGGGCCGCCGGATGAGGAGCATTGGAGTGAAGCCAGAGGAAGTAGACTTTAGGGCGAAATGTGAAGGATGGCACTGTGAAGCCGTGCACTTGGCGCATCCGAGGGACGTGGCCGGACGAAGACAACTTCAAAGGCGAGGGACTCCAAGGGAATGAGAGTGAGCGATTGTAACCCGGGATGGGGTAGCGCTTAGGTGAAACTTGGCCAATTGGCTAAGCGTCAGATGGGATTTCCCGACATCAGTCGACTGCCATATCATGGCAGTCGACTGCTCCAAGTCGACTATGACTCGACTGGTGTTCGAGTCAAGTTTGTGTCACAGCAGTCGACTGCCAAGGGTTGGAAGTCGACTGCCGAAACCATTAGTCGACTGCTGATGGCAGTAGTCGATTGGTCGCAAGGGTTTCAGGCATAGAATATTGATCAGTCAAGTGCTCGCTTCCAGCACTCTACTGTTGGCTCCATCAGTCGACTGATGGGACAATCAGTCGACTGATATGTGAGTCATTTGATGAAATCCAACGTGGAAGAAGCCGTTATTAGGCAACGACTACAGGAGTAGTCGACTGATCGGGACATCGATCGACTGCCAGAAGCCCAATGGGAAGAAAGGCTTCTTCTCTATAAAAAGAAGCCTTGGGTTATCTTGGGAGGCTAATGGTTTATTACTAAACATCTCCCAAGTGCCCAAAACGATTTTCCTCCTCTTCCTTGTGTTTATTTTCATCTTATTATAAGAGGAGAGAATTCTTGTAAGGAAAGGTTACCTCCACCTAGCTTTGTGAAAAGGAGAGATTAGTGGAAGGTTTAAGGCGTGATTTACCTTGGACGAATCGGGTCATGGATTAGCGGCGAGGTCGTGAACCACGTTACATCTTGGTGTTAGCATTTGATTTCCTTTACTTATTGCTTTGTCTTTATTGTTTATATTTTTGCTTGTGCTAACTAATTTATAGGCGAGCAATCAACGAGTAAATTCCACCGTACGACGATAAAGGGCTATTCACCCCCTCTAGCCGACCACCGACTTTCCAACAGTAAATCAGTACAATTAACTCCCATTTTCTCTAAAGCTAACCAATAGAGAATATCCACTGAACTACCCGGGTCTACAAAAACCCTTCCTACATCAAAATTAGCAATAAGGGCCTGAATGACTAAGGCATCCGTATGAGGGGTAATTACTCCCTTTAAGTCACTAGAATCAAAACCCAACATAGGTCCTCTTGCTCTAGGAAGAGATGTAACAGCTACACATTCTTCTCTACTGTGTCTCTTCCAAGCCCTATTAGAATCTCCATTAGTGGAACCTCTAGAAATCATATAAATAGACTCTCTTCTCATAGGAGGTTAGCCTACATGCATTATTCTATCAAGAATTACTTCTCTTGCCTGCTTAGGTTGTACAGGTCGATTAACAGGAAGCCTTAATTGATTTCCTTTGCCATAATTTCTAGCCCAAGGCCTTGGCTGATAAGGAGATGGATTCATCATCATATTTCTAACTCGGGGATTAGATCCCATAATTCTCTATAGCTTGGCATCTAATTGCTGACAGTCTTGAGTGTTATGCCCATAATCTTGATGATAAGAGCAAAAAGTAGCAGATGGCAATCTTCTAAGACCTCTAGCAACTTCAAAAGGCCTTCTTAATAACTATTGTTGCTAAAAGATATGCATAGTCGTCTCCTTAGAAATCCTTAACTGAGGAGCGTATATAGGTCTCTCCCGCATGGGTCTTACCCATTCAGATCGTCTTTCTAGAATTTCTACCATTCTATAATCCGGAGAATCTTGTCGAGACTTCTGAGCATCCTCGAGATTAATAAACTTCTCCGCTTGGGATAATAAATCATCAAAATTTATAGGGGGGCTTTTAGCCAAAGATGTAAAGAAATCCCCTTCTCTGAGCCCTTGAGTGAAGGCTCCTACCATCATGCCAGATCCCATAGCGGGAATTTCCTGCGCTGACTATGTAAATCTCTGCACATACTATCGTAGACTTTCTTGCTCTCTCTGCTTAAGATAAAAAAGACTCAATGGTAGAGGCAAATATTTTTTAGAGCTAGAAAAATGCCTTAAAAATAATGTTGAGAAATCTTTAAATGAAGCAATACTTTGTGACTTCAAATCATTAAACCATTGTTGTGTTGGTCCTACTAATATGGTAAGAAACACTCAACATTTAACACCATCGGTATAATGATACAATAAAGCAAAATTTTCAAATCTACTCAGATGATCCTTAGGATCAGAGAAATCAGTATATTCAGGCATTTAAGGAATTCAGAAGTGCTGAGGCAACTCTTCATTCAGAACATCTTCTATAAAGGGATTTTACTCCTCTACTTTTAAAATAGTACTTACAAAGTGAACATCCCCCTCAGGTTGGGTACTCTCAAGAGGAGCTACGCACTTCTTTTTCTTCCCCTTTGCTAGCTTGCAGACACAAGAGGAATCATTCTTCGGGCAGGAGACTCTGAATACCTCATCCTCAGAGTTATCATTGTTGGTGCAATCGGCCCATATCACGATTGACCAAACTCGAGTTTAACTCGAGTAGTATTTTGATGATAGACAAAACATATGACATGTGATTGTCATGGGCAGACCAAGTGTGTAGCCTTGACCATGTAAGTCCAAGTGTGTAGCCTTGGCGATGAAAGTCCAAGAATGGGGCTTAGCATTGGAAGTCCAACATGGAGTTGGCAAGCGAAGACCAAATGTGTAGCCTTGGCTATGTAAGTTCAAGTGTGTAGCCTTAGCGGTGAAAGTCCAAGTTATGGGGACTTGGCATTTGGGAAGCCCAAGGGGTGGTTTGGCGGTGTAAGGCCAAGCGGTAGTCTTGGGAGCGTAAGTTCATATATACCTTGGCGGTATAGACACCGAGAGCATGACAATAGCCGAAGGAAGCACCTAGAGGTTAGCGTACGGATGAACAAGTCATGGATGACTTGGAGGGATTCGTGCATGGATGAACAAGTCATGGATAACTTAGAGGGATTTGATAGGCGCAAAGCTAGTAGAGGTGGCTAGAAGGCTTAGGTCTAGGATAAGGGTGTGTCGGATGCTCAAACATATTGTTTGAGGTTTTACCCGACGGTCGGATGCTCAAACAACTTGTGTTTGAGGTTTTACCTGACAATAGTCGATTGGTGATATGTCCCACTCGACTGGTGGTAGTCGACTGGCGTTCGACTGCGTTGTGATGTTTGGCAGCCGAATGCTAGCCTTGGGCATTCGACTGATGGAAATTGACTACCATGAAGGAGCAATCAACTGCCAGTGTTGGTCGCAAGCACAGAACGCTAGTAGTCGACTGATCAATCGACTATGAGGCTGGCAGTCGACTGTCAGTGTATCCGTTGGCTGGATGCCAATGTGGATTAAGTCATTGTCTCACAACGGCTATAGGAGCAGTCGACTGGGGACTTATGGCAGTCAACTGCAAAGCACGAAATCAGCCCGAGACAAGCATAAAAGGAGGAGCTTGGGGAGAATTTCCACAACGATTTTTTGAGAGATTTTGGAGGGGAATTGCTACTGAATTCCAGACCTTCAAGAGAAAATCAAAGCAAGCAACAAGCAAAGTATTCAAAGCCACTGTTGTAAAGTTTTCTTTACGTATTTCATTCTTGTCTTTGTATTTGCTTGTACTTCTTGTATTATGTTTGTAATTGCTTGTACGAGGTTTCTTCACCTCCGACATGTTGTCGAGAAGGAGTTTAGTTAGTGGTGTGTTCATCACTAGAGCTCGTTGAGCTCGCCTCATGGAGTAGGAACCCTAAGGTTTCAAACCACATATATCGTGTGTCTATTGTGTGTGTTTGTGTATTCATCTTTGTATTCACATTTGTATATTGTATTTCCACTGTGCTAGCGAATATTGTAGATGAACGAACGAATTCCAATGAACAACGCACACGGGCTATTCAACCCCCCCCCCTCTAGCTGTGCCACGATCCTCCAACAAGTGGTATCAGAGCGAGGAGGTTGTCATCGGACTCATCACCGCGACAACGATTAAAATGGACGGCATCAACATCCATCCATCGAAGTTTGAGAGAGAATTCTCATGGTGGAGAAGAAGGATGGAGGTATACCTCAAAATAGATTTCGATACTATGCTAATCATTGAAAATGGTTTTGAAGTGCCTAGGGGTGAAGACAATAAGTCGTTAGTAAAATCAAGATGGACCGAGGAGAAATGGAAACAATTCAAAACCAATGTTAAGGTAACAAAATCATTAATAAAATTGATACCTTACGATATTTTGCGTATACTAGGTGAATATGGGAACGCTAAGGACTTATGGAACAAGTTAGTCAAGTTCCATGAAGAGCCCGCACCAGTCCATGGTGAGGAAGAAGAGGATTGCTCATCCTCTCATGCTCAAGAAGAAGTAAGTTCATCCTCACAAGCCCATGAGGATTCAAAAGTTGAGAAGGAATCGACATTCGAGGAAGATGTGGAAGAAATAGAAGAAGCATCTACTTCCGGGAGAAGTGAAGAAACCTCCCATATCGCCTCTACTGACCTAGGTAACTCAAGCATGTTAATTAAAAATAAAAATCACATTATATGCTTTAAGTGTAGGGAAGTCGGGAATTACAAGAGAAAATGTTCAAAATTGGCTAAAGTGAAAGCAATGGCACCAAAAGTCAAGGACAAGTCAAAGGATGTCGGAGTCCTCGCTAGGAAAAGGAAAGAGCACATTGTGTGCTTCAAGTGTAATCAACAGGGACACTACCGAAGCCAATGCCCTAGGGGAAAGAAGAAATACAAGGAGCTACACAAGTAGGGGGAGCTTCCAAAGCAAACCCTAAGGTATATCTTAATGCATCTTCTAGTTCTAGGGTTAAAAAGCATGTTTTTAGTACTCTTGCAATTGTTAATGAAAAGCATGCTAGTAGAAATAATAGATTTTATTGTTTATGTGCTAAGTATGTTAATTTATCTAAGGGCAAACCTAGGAACAACAACTCTATACCTATTTTTCCTAGGGAGAGTATTAGGAGGATAGAAGAAAATTTAGACATTAACCCTAAGAAGGGTAGGCACATGCCTAAGAAAAAGAGTCCTTGCCAAAAGATTAATGAAAAATCAAAATTGGGAAAATTAAAATTAGAAAATTGAGCCTTGAGGTCAAGGCTTGAAAAATTGAAAAAGACCCTAGCAAAAATGACAAATTCATTTAAGGGGTCTAATGATCAAAATCTAAGACCTAGAAGACAAGAACCGTTCAAGGGCAAGAAAGGTTTGGGTCACAAACCTAAGTCCTACCATGATGTTCCATTCAATTATGGAACAATATCTAGGTCTAGGAAAACCAAGGTTAATAGAGAAGTTATCCCTAAGATTAACCATGGTGTGTGTCTAGTGGGCAAGGGTTCTACAAAATCTAAGGAAGCCACTAAGAAGGTTACAAGGGGAGTTACCCCTAGAGTTAACCTAGGTAAGACCCAAATGACTAAGGCTTCAAAGCCAAAAAGGGTCATTAGGAATGTATCTAGGAAAGTTATCCCTAGTGAATATCTTGTTAACCCAAGGAGCTCCAATAGATATTGGGTTCTTAAGAGCGTGATTGATTCACGCCAGATGGGTTAGGGTGTGTCAACCCTAAGTGGATAGGTAGTTAACCTAACCATGGTAGAGTTGATACTTTAGGATGTGCCAATGTGCTTTTAGAAGTTGAAAATTTATTAAATTGACACAATTAAGTCTTAGAAGTCATGGTGTGCCATTTTGGGTTTTTGGCACACTAAAGGGATAGTTAGTATTAAGGCAAAATGGATTTAAATCTTAGAAATGGCAATTTGGGCTTCACACTTAGGTATTCTTTACCTTAGTATTTTATACTTGTCATGATTTATTTTCCTTGTCATGTCATGACATCATATTTATTTTTATCATATAAAATGTCATGATAATATTTAGGGTTAGCTAAATGTCATGTTATGCTTAAGTTTATATAACATGTCATGATATCATGATTATTGGCACATGATTTTATTCTTGTTATCATTTATGCCATAATCATTATTCATGCATTAAATAAAATTGAGTTAAGGACTATGGCATGATTTGAAGTCTCATGTATAAGGGAATCAAATAGAGTTGCTTAGCATATGCATGAGACCCTAAATAATCAAAACCCACATCTCACTAGAACACTTGACTTGTATGTGTTTCATACACTTAGATACAAGTGAGATGTTAGGAATGAAATTAAGGTTTTAAAAACATTTCAAAATCATTTTGAAAAACCTTGGTGAAGTTTATCTTTTGATAGCAATCACCATTGAATGAGGTGATAAGAAGCAGGGTTAAACATTGAAAATTTAAATGGTTTTGAACCTTGTGTCAATCTCATTAGTTTATGGGTATTTTATTTTTCCAATATTTTTCACCCATAATATTTGTTATAAGTAATTTACATATGAATTTTCAAGATTTTTCAAAATACATATTTTTACTTATGAATTTTCAAAATTTAGATTCTGAACCTGATTTCTTCACTATGCAGAAATCAGTCGATTGCCATGGATGACAGTCGACTGGTGTCAACGGCAGTCGATTGGTGACTGTAAGAGTCGACTGCCAGAGCTAATTTCGGGTAAATAAGATTTATTAGGCCCATGTTCAGCTACGTTTAGGTTCCCTAACTGCTCATAACCCTAGGATATGCTTTGGAGAGCATTAGAAAGGGAGAAAATCCATTGGATATGGATTAGGAGAATTGTTTAGGGTGTGTATCGAATTTAAGGGAGGTGAAAGTTCAATGTTGAATCTTTTCCCTTAATTTCAATTGTTTAGTGTTCCTATTCGCTTAGGGACTCTCCAAGGACATTGTTAGTACAATGGTCAAGGGGGAGCAAGCCTTTAGGAGGAGGTTATCCATCTTGGGATGATGGATGTATTTTTGGACCAAGGGGGAGATTGTAAGATCTCATTGGGATATGAAACATTGACACCCTTGGGGAGGACCTTTTTGATGTATGTCAAAAAGGGGGAGAATGTACCAATTGGGGTTAGTTGGAATTATTAAAGGTGAGAATTGTCAATTAGGGATAATTGATAGACTTGAGTTGGGGCACCTAACTCAAAGGTGTTTGGGGTTTTGTCAAATATCAAAAAGGGGGAGATTGTTGGTTCAATCAGCCCAAGTCATGATTGATCAGACTCGAGTTTGACTCGAGCAGTATTTTGATGTTAGATAAAATATATGGCATGTGATTGTCATGGGAAGACCAAGTGTGTAGCATTGGTCACGTAAGTCCAAGTGTGTAGCCTTAGCAGTGAAAGTCCAAGCATGGGGCTTGGCATTGGAAGTCCAACATGGTGTTGGCAAGGGAAGACCAAGTGTGTAGCCTTGGCCATGTAAGTCCAAGTGTGTAGCTTTGGCGGTGAAAGTCCAAGTTATGGGGACTTGGCATTTGGGAAGTCCAAGGGGTGGTTTGGCAATGTAAGGCCAAGCGGTAGTCTTGGGAGCATAAGTTCATATGTACCTTGGCGGTATAGACACTGAGAGCATGACAATAGCCGAAGGAAGCACCTGGAGGCTAGCATATGGATGAACAAGTCATGGATGACTTGGAGGGATCCACGCATGGATGAACAAGTCATGGATGATTTGGAGGGATCTGATAGGCACGAAGCTAGTAGAGGTGGCTAGAAGGCTTAGGTCTAAGCTAAGGGTGTGTCGGATGCTCAAAAATGTTGTTTGAGGTTTTACCCGACGGTTGAATGCTCAAATAACTTGTGTTTGAGGTTTTACCCAACAACAGTTGACTGGTGATATATCCTAGTCAACTGGTGGTAGCCGACTGGCGTTCGACTATGTTGTGATGCTTGGCAATCGATTGTCAGCCTTGGGCAGTCGATTGATGGTAGTCGACTGCCGTGAAAGAGCAGTCAACTGCCAGTGTTGGTCACAAGCACAGAATGCTCAGTAGCCGACTGATCAGTCGGCTACGAGGATGACAATCGACTGATGGAAATTAGCAATCGACTGTCAGTGTATCCGTTAGCTAGATGCTAACGTGGATTAGGTCATTGTCTCACAACGGCTACAGGAGCAGTGGCTACAGGAGCAGTTGATTAGGGACTTATGGTAGTCGATTGTCAGGCGTGTAATCAGCCCGAGATAAGCATAAAAGGAGGAGCTTGGGGAGGATTTCTACAATGATTTTTGGGGAGATTTTGGAGGAGAATTGATGCTGCATTCCAGACCTTTAAGAGCAAACTAAAGCAAGCAACAAGCAAAGTGTTCAAAACCATTGTTGTAAAGTTTCCTTTACGTATTTCATTCTTATCTTTGTATTTTCTTATACTTCTTATATTACATTTATAATTGCTTGTACGAGGTTTCTCCACCTCCAATGTGTTGTCGAGAAGGAGTTTAGTTAGTGGTGTGTTCATCACTAGAGCTGGAGTTTAGTTAGTGGTGTGTTCATCACTAGAGCTCATTGAGCTCGCCCCATGGTGTAGGAATCCTAAGGTTTCGAACCACGTATATCGCGTGTCTATTGTGTGTGTTTGAGTATTCGTCTTTGTATTAGCATTTGTATATTATATTTCTACTACGCTAACGAATATTGTAGACGAACGAACGAATTCCAACGAACAATGCACACTAGTCATATGGTCAAATCCATTGTCAAATAACAAAACACTACTCGAGTCCAACTCAAGTTTGGTCAACATTGACCTGGGGCTTGTTGAACCAAAAATCTCCCCCTTTTTGATGTTTGACAACACATATAAGTTAGGTTATCGCATAAGCCCAACTCCCTGTGCCAAGTATCTATATTTGGACTTCTTATGCCAAAGCATAATGAAGGTTTATCTAACTTAAACCATTCATTTCTCCTCCTTTGGCATACATCAAAAAGAGTACCAAGGGTATCCATGTCTCATATCCCAATGAGATCCTTCACTCTCCCCCTTGTTCCAATGTCATCTAAGATGCCTTCACTCTTCATAATAATAAGTCTCATATTACTAAATGAGAGGCAATACTAACTTCTCCAATTTTCCCCCTTTGGTGAGCACAAAGAAGGTTTTCTAACACAAACCCTTCATTTCTCCCCCTTTGAGAAAAAAAAAACTCATCCATCATCCCTTGATGGATAACCTCCCCCTAAAGGCTTACTCCCCCTTGACCATTACACCAACAATGTCCTTGGAGAGTTCTTAATCCTATAGGAAACTTAAACTATTGAAAATAAGGGTAAAAGTTCAAACTTGAACTTTAACCTCCCTTAAAGTTAGATACTCCACCCTAAACACCTCTCCTAATCATTTTCAATGATATTTCACCCTTCCCATGCTTTCCAAAGCATTTCCTAGAGTTAGAAGATGTTAAGGTACCATAACATAGCTGATACGTGGCTAAACAACCCTTGAGTTGCACTGGCCTTACTTAGACTGCCCTGGAATCGCTTATACTATACTGGACTTACTTAGGCTGCCTTGGAATCTCTTATACTGCACTAGAACTGTACTGACCTTACTTAGACTATCCTGGAATTGCTTATACTGCCCTGGAGCTGCACTGGCCTGACTTAGACCACCCTGGAATCGCTTATACTGCACTAGACTTACTTAGCCTGCCCTGGAATCGCTTATACTGCCCTGGAATTGTACTGACCTTACTTAGACTGCCCTGGAATTTCTTATACTGCCCTGGAGCTACACTTGCCTTATTTAGACTGCCCTGGAATTGCTTATACTACTCTGGAGCTATAATGGCACTACTTAAACTACCCTGGAATTGCTTACACTGCTCTGGGAATACTTAGTGCCCTGTAACCCCACATACTGTCCTGTAACTACACTAGAACTCCTTATACTACCCTGGAACAACATATAGCGTTTTAAACCCCAAACAGCCCTAGAAATGCACTGGAACTCCTTATACTATCCTGGAACTGCGCTGGAACTCCTTATACCACCCTAGAACTGCTTATACTATCTTGAAAATCCCGACCCCATCATAAGTTTTCCATCTTTAGTAAAACTGAAGAGCGAAGTTGAATGAAGTTTTACAAGTGTCCACAACAAAAAATTTCCTCCATCCCAATTGAAAAAAGACCCCCTATTCATCATAAATTCCCCCTCTTTAGTAAAACTGAAGAGCGAAGTCGAATGAAGTTTTACAAGTCTCCACAATAAAAAATTTCCTCCATCCCAACTGAAAAAAGACCCCCTATCCATCATAAGTTCCCCCTCTTTAGCAAAATTGAAGAGAGAAGTCGAATGAAGTTTTGCAAGTTCCCATGAATATACAAACATTACCATATATAATCCTTCTCCCACCATATCCACCATACTGATATACCCCATAAACATCCCTACATATCATACGAAGCACCGCACCATGACCCACCATGTGTAATATTTCACCTTCAAGATATTGCATGTGTATATTTCTTAAAACACTACAGGAGGCGTTCATGCTATAGGGATGTATACTGAAAAGTCTATCTTTTGTATGAACATCTTAATTTTGGAATAAGAATCACATGATCATTGTTTGCATATTTTTATGGTTATGCAATATTGTCTAATACTTTACATTGTAGATAACATGGTGTATGGTGTCACACAGGAGATCATGTTATCGGCCCCTTGAAAAGTATAAGTAAAGGCTCACAACCGAGATGGCTTTGGACAAACCATCGGAATGGTTGTAGTGTGGTTTGGTATTGGTTTGTCTTAACCATAGAATCACACTAGTGCACTTTGTGTGTATTGAGCAGAACCGACTTAGAGGTGATTCGATTTATTGCTGACTACATAATTGAATCGGACCTCAGATATTATTTAGTACATGCTTTTAATCCCGATATAATAACGGGCACATATACTTAGTACTCATCTCTTTGATTTACCAATGGGAGAGATTTATAGATTAAATCGATAGACTCGGTAAGTTGGGAGATGATATTATTTATTTGGTGTGTCGTTGATTATAGGAGGAAACCGTGTCCTATATATTAGGATGATGATGTCCCCATGAGGAGCTCATAAGGTTCATCATGTAAACCCTGCAGGTGGACTTGGTCCGGCATGATGAAAAGGTTGAGTGGTACTACTCAAGGAGTTATATGTTGATTAATTAATGGTCAGTAAATTAATTAATCGACGGACATTCGAGATCTTAAACACGGGGAGAAAATGTACAAATAATATATGGAGCCCATATTATCATATGGGGGTTGGTGAGGTAGATCAATGATGAACCTTTAGTGGATTGGATCATCATTAGTGGATCGGACTTTATGTGGGCTTGATCCATGGGTGGCCAAGACCCAACTCCTCCTCATGGTCCCTAATGTAGCCTATTAACACATCATGATGCTTAGATCCAATGGATAAAAATAAAAGTCTAAGATCCATTGGTAGAGATTAAATCTCTAAGATCCGACGGTTGAGATAAAATCTCTAGATCCGATGGTTGAGATTAAATCCCTAGAACCAATGGAGGAGATTAATTCATGACCTATCCCTAACTCTATAAAAGGGTGTCAAGGGGTTAGCGTTAACAACAATTGAAGGAGAGCAAGGCTTGGGCGGCAAGAGAAGGGAATCCGAGTTGAGATAGGATTAGGATTAGGGTTAGGGTTTGGAGGCTAGGGCGGCACCAAATAAGGCAAGGTTTCCTTTCTTCTTCCTTGTCTTGTGGCCAACGTCCAACAGGTTTCCAAGCCCTTCCCAGCCCTTGGCCGGTGCCAAAAAGCTCCCTTCTTCCTCTCCTTAGGTGGTGGAAACAAGATATAGGGCTTCCCTTGGTGTCTTGGTTGTTTTCCACCATCTTCTCCTTCATCTAGTTGGCCGGCGGCAAGGAAAGTTTTGGTTCCTTGTTGGTTGTTTCTAGTGAGGAGAAAAAGCTTGTTTCTACTCTTCCTCTTGCTTTGGAAGAGCAAGGAAGGAATATTTTTGATCTAGGGGCTTCGACTTTTGGTAGATCGTCGCCCACACGACGTTCAAAAGGAGGAAGGTCATACATTAGAAGATCGAGAGGTATACCTATTCTACTTTCTTCTTTTGTTTGTTGCTTGTTTTTTTTTTCAATTATAAGCATGTTATAAATCTGTAAATGGCTAAATAATACTTGGATCCTGAGTATAAATATGAAAACCGATGATCCGGACATCGTCTATTCCGCGGCTACTCGTAGAATAGAGGATGGTCGCTTGAACAACTAGTTTGTTCAAGTGACCTCTCTAAACGAATAGCACGACGATGGCTTGGTTGTTTTGGCAATCCCTTTTGTCTAGGATTAAATTTTTTAATCCGGGGACATAGAAGGGATCGCCATGAAGGAAGCTACCGAGGTGAAGTGGGAAGCGAAGTTTCCCCTCACGGACTCGATAAGCCAAAACCATTAAATTGGTGTGAGAGCTTCCGGGGCAAAAGCAAAAACCCCTTCAATTGGTATCAGAGCCAAGGTTTCCGGTTTTGTGTGTTTAGGATTCGGTTAATTTTTATGCACTTTTTCATATATTATATGTGCCAGATAATAGTAGGATTTGCGTAGGTTAACTCTTTGGTTGCAGGCATAAGATCCGACTATTATGGCCATGTGTGTATGTGATTGTATATGTGTAAATATTTATTTTGTTGAATCCTCGGGGTTGACGAGGCTAGTATTTAGTTTTTGTAAATTAAATACAGCATTGTTTAGCCACTCTTTATTTTATTTTACTTTCGATCTAGATTTCATGTATACTCCCTCGTGGAGTATAGGATTGATGGATGTAAATTAAAATAGGTTTTAGTCTCGGCTCGGATCTCCGGATGGCTCGTACATGGCGTAGGATGAGCGGACGAGATGGCGATGCGACGGGAGACATATTGAAGACAAAAGCCATAATAGTTGGAAAATAATTTTATTTTTCATATTTATTGCTTTTTGTTTGATATGCATGTCGTAGGATAGGAAAATTCCTCAATTTCAAATTACTAAGTGGGAGAGGGATATTTTTATAAATTCCCACGGCCTCCATTACGATTTGACAAGTGATGCAAACAAACTTGCGTGTCGGCTCTGAGTGCCTTCCTCTATATTGGATGGGTTTGTTTGCGGATCACTAGGTCTAATATGGTTATAGGAAATTATTAAGGAGCGTGTGTACTTGCCCATCGTAAGGCACATAACCCGAGATAATTACCTTGGTATCGAGTAATGGTGAACACTTAGATACAAATATAAGTATCCTCCCCATCGGAGTCACTGCTTTTATTTGTAGGGCCAAAGAGGAACCAACTATTAATTTTACTTGTCAAAAAGTTAGGTTGACAAGATAGTAAAATTAATGGGTAAAACCTCCTCTTACAAATGTAGAATTCATATACGTCCACACTATCGTGGCATACGATATTCTCGGTATTTTGAGGTGTTGGTTGATTTTAAAATTTTATTATTTGAGGAATCAATAAATTTTGAAATCTAATGTTTTGATTTATGTGATTCTTAGGTTTTCTTTCAAAATGACTTTCAACCCACTTGTTGTGATAATGAAAGAGAACAAACTTACTGGACCCAACTATGTAGATTGGAAGAGGAATCTAGACATTGTCTTGACTGCTGAGGAATACAAATATGTACTCCTCGAAGAGTGCCCTCCCAAGCCTGCAGATAATTCTAGGTAAAAGGAGAGAGAGAGAGCTATAAGAAGTGGATCAAGGCCGATGAGATGGCGCGGTGTTACATTTTGGCATCTATATCAAATGTACTGCAACATCAGCATCAAGCCATGTCCAT
The DNA here is from genome assembly GCA_025175895.1 of Wurfbainia villosa. NCBI lineage: Eukaryota > Viridiplantae > Streptophyta > Magnoliopsida > Zingiberales > Zingiberaceae > Wurfbainia > Wurfbainia villosa. The sequence goes on along the minus strand of CM046001.1, from coordinate 53,139,986 downwards.
TTCTTATGATATGATGCTCAATCTCAAGGAGCTTTTCGGACACCAGAATCGGGCTACGAGGCAAGAGGCCATGAGAAACATGATGATGACCACCATGGTCGAGGGAACACCCATGAGGGATCATGTTCTCAAGATGATGGTTCATTTGAATGAGCTGGAGGTCCTAGGAGCTGAGATCGATGGGGAAACCCAGGTTGATATCATACTCTAGTCTCTACCTAGGAGTTTTGAGCAGTTTCGCCTCAACTACAACATGAACAAGAGGTTGTATTCGTTGGCGGAACTTCCGGTAACTCCAGCGCAGAGGGACTATTTCGTCAGAGTGCTCAGGCGCATGCCGTGGTGACCCAGAAGGTTTCTACTTCTAAGCCGAAAGGCAAGAAGAAGAAGAAACAAACCCGGGCGAAGACGATGGGAGGTACTCAGGGAGGAGTGAAGAAGTCGAAAGGCAAGTGCTTCACTTGTAAGCACACTAGACACTGGAAGAAGGACTGCCCCAACCACAAGAACAAAGGTATATCTTTTGGTCTAGTAGTTGAAACATGTTTAGCGGTGTTATCTACCGGCACCTGGTGTGTAGATACGGGAGCCACTGATCATGTCTGCAATACTTTACAGGGGTTCCAGGAAACCAGACGACTGGTTGAGTGGGAGATTACCGTGTACTTGGGCGATGCCACGAAGGTGGCGGCTGTTGCAGTGGGAGATGTTCATTTATCTTTTGAGAAAAATAAACTTTTGGTTGTTAAGAATTGCCTTTATGTACCCTTATTTAGAAAGAATTTAATTTCAGTTTCTAAATTGTTTATGGATGGATATTCTATTTTTTTTAATGACAGAGTTGTTATAAGAAGAGATAGGGACATTATCTGTTCGGGTGCATTGATAGGAAATATGTACACACTTGAACCAAAACCTCCCACAATGCAAATTGAAGTTAATAACTCATCTTCTAATTCCAATAAGAGAAAAGAACCTTCGAGGATGAACCAAACATATCTTTGGCATCTTAGGCTTGGTCACATTAACCTAAGCAGAATTCAAAGGTTGATAGCTAATGGACCTTTGGGTTCATTAGTGGTGGAGGATCTCCCAACCTATGAATCTTGCTTGGAGGTTAAGATGACCAAGAGGCCTTTTAAGGCCAAGGGGTATAGAGCCAAAGATGTGTTAGAATTGGTTCATTCTTATTTGTGTGGTCCTATGTCTATCCAGGCGAGAGGTGGTTTTGAGTATTTCATCTCTTTTATAGACGATTACTCAAGATATGGATACATTTACCTGATGCGCCGCAAGTCTGAATGCTTTGACAAGTTCAAAGGATTCAAGGCTGATGTGGAGAAACGTCAAGGTAAAAGTATCAAGACACTATGATCTGATCGTGGTGGTGAGTACCTCTTGGGAGAGTTTAGGAACTACTTATCCAATTGACTACACCTGGCACACCCCAGCAGAACGGTGTAGCAGAGCGAAGGAATAGGACTCTTATGGAGATGGTCAGATCGATGATGAGTTATTCTGACTTGCCAGATTCGTTCTGGGGATATGCTCTAGACACGGCGGTGTACATTCTGAACTTGGTTCCATCTAAATCAGTGCCTTCTACTCCCACAGAGTTGTGGACTGGGCGAAAGCCTAGTCTAAGACATATTCGGATATGGGGGAGTCTAGCACATGTGCTGAAGGCAGATGCTGGTAAGTTGGAACCTCGTACAGAAGTACGCATATTCATTGGCTATCCCAGGGGAATGAAGGGTGGATTGTTTTATAGTCCTAGAGATCATAGGGTGATCGTTAGCACGAACGCCAGATTTCTAGAGGAAGACTATGTGATGAGTCACAAGCCCAAGAGTAAAATTATTCTGGAGGATTTAAAAGGGGAAGTCACTTCTTTAGTACCACCGGTACAAGAGGATATACCACATGTCACTGCACCGCGTGTCACAGAGGATACACAGGTGATACCTCGTCGTAGTGGGAGGGTTGTGAGACAGCCTGACAGATTCATGTTCTTGGGAGAATCTTCTGATTTGATCCCTGGCGAACATGAACCTGATCCCTAGACATATGACGAGGCAATCCAAGATAAAGTTGCAGTATCTTGGCAAAGTGCAATGAATACTGAGATTGAATCTATGGATTTAAATCAGGTCTGGGAGCTAGTAGAACCACCCGATGGTGTAAAAACCATTGGATGCAAGTGGATCTACAAGAGAAAGAGAGGAATAGATGGGAAGGTTGAGACCTTCAAAGCGAGGCTTGTTGCGAAGGGGTATACTCAGAAAGAGGGTATCGATTATGAGGAGACCTTTTCGCCGATAGTCATGCTTAAATCTATCCGGATTCTCTTATGCATAGCAGCTCATATGGATTATGAGGTGTGGCAGATGGATGTCAAGACAGCTTTCCTTAATGGAAGTCTTGAGGAAAACATCTACATGAAGCAACCAGAGGGATTCATTGCTAAGGGCAAGGAGCATCTTTTATGTAAGCTTAATCAGTCCATTTATGGATTGAAGCAAGCTTCGAGGTCTTGGAACATCCTCTTTGATGAGGTAATTCAGTCTTATAGATTTATTCAAAGTCCGGATTAGTCTTATGTATACAAGAGATGTGACGGAAACGTAGTGGTATTTCTTGTACTATACGTAGATGACATTTTGTTGATTGGCAACAATATCAAGGTGTTATCGGATGTAAGGGTATGGTTGTCCAAACAGTTTGATATGAAGGACTTGGGAGAGGTGGGACACATCCTTGGGATCAAAGTTATAAGGGATCGCAGGAAAAGGATGTTGTGCTTATCTCAAGCTTCATACATAGACACGATTATGGAGCGTTTTAGCATTCAGAACTCCAAGAAGGGTTTTCTATCCTTCAGGCATGGAGTTCCTTTATCTAAGGAGATGTGTCCTAGATCATCTGAGGAGATAGAGGAGATGAAGGCAGTTCCTTATGCTTCGGCAGTAGGAAGCCTCATGTATGCGATGCTCTGTACGAGACCAGATATCTGTTTTTCCATGGGCATGGTCAGCAGATATCAGAGTAATCTAGGACAGGGACATTGGACTACGGTAAAGCATATATTGAAATACCTGAGAAGGACTAGGGATTATATGCTGGTTTACCGGGCAGACCAATTACTCCCTGTGGGTTACATGGATTTCGACTTCCAATCTGATAGGGATAACAGTAAGTCTACCTCAGGTTTTGTGTTTACTTTGGGAGGTGGAGCCATTGTATGTAGTAGTGTCAAGAGGAAGTGCGTGGCGGACTCCACCATGGAAGCTGAGTATGTGGAAGCCTCTAGGCGGCCAAAGAAGCTATATGGCTCAGGAACTTTCTGATGGACTTTGATGTGATTCCTGGTTTTCCCAAAACTATCACAATTTATTGTGATAATAGTGGTGCAGTTGCAAACTCGAAGGAACCACGAGCCCATAAGGCTAGTAAACACATAGAGCGCAAGTACCACCTGATACGAGAAATCATAAAGAGAGGAGAAGTTGCTGTGGCCAAGATTACATCAGAGGATAACCTGGCAGATCCTTTCACTAAGGCCCTTCCGGTGAGAGATTTTAATAGGCATGTGGAGGGAATGGGGATCAGATGTACGGCAGTTTGAAGACATCATAGTCTTTTAGCATAAGTGGGAGATTGTAGGGATGTATACTGAAAAGTCTATCTTTTGTATGTACATCTTTATTTTAGAATAAGAATCACATGATCATTGTTTGCATATTTTTATGGTTATGCAATATTGTCTAATACTTTACATTGTAGATAACATGGTGTGTGGTGTCACACAGGAGATCATGTTATCGACCCCTTGAAAAGTATAAGTAAAGGCTCACAACCGAGATGGCTTTGGACAAACCATCGGAATGGTTGTAGTGTGGTTTGGTATTGGTTTGTCTTAACCATAGAATCACACTAGTGCACTTTGTGTGTATTGAGCAGGACCGACTTAGAGGTGATTCGATTTATTGCTGACTACATAATCGAATCGGACCTCAGATATTATTTAGTACATGCTCTTAATCCCGATATAATAACGGGCACATATACTTAGTACTTATCTCTTTGATTTACCAATGAGCGAGATTTATAGATTAAATCGATAGACTCGGTAAGTTGGGAGATGATATTATTTATATGGTGTGCCATTGATTATAGGAGGAAACTATGTCCTATATATTAGGATGATGATGTCCCCTTGAGGAGCTCATAAGGTTCATCATGTAAACCCTGCAGGTGGACTTGGTCCGGCATGATGAAAAGGTTGAGTGGTACTACTCAAGGAGTTAGATGTTGATTAATTAATGGTCAGTAAATTAATTAATCGATGGACATTTGAGATCTTAAACACGGAGAGAAAATGTACAAATAATATATGGAGCACATATTATCATATGGGGATTGGTGAGGTAGATCAATGATGAACCTTTAGTGGATTGGATCATCATTAGTGGATCGGACTTTATGTGGGCTTGATCCATGGGTGGCCAAGACCCAACTCCTCCACATGGTCCGTAATGTAGCCTATTAACACCTCATGATTCTTAGATCCAATGGATAGAAACAAAAGTCTAAGATCCATTGGTAGAGATTAAATCTCTAAGATCCGACGGTTGAGATAAAATCTCTAGATGCGACGGTTGAGATTAAATCCTTAGAACCAATGGAGGAGATTAATTCATGACATATCCCTAACTCTATAAAAGGGTGTCAAGGGGTTGGCATGAATAACAATTGAAGGAGAGCAAGGCTTTGGTGGCAAGAGAAGGGAATCCTAGTTGAGATAGGATTAGGATTAGGTTTTGGAGGCTAGGGCGGCACCAAATAAGGCAAGGTTTCCTTTCTTCTTCCTTGTCTTGTGGCCAACGTCCAGCAGGTTTCCAGGCCCTTCCCAGCCCTTGGCCGACACCCAAAAGCTCCCTTCTCCCTCTCCTTAGGTGGTGGAAACAAGATATAGGGCTTCCCTTGGTGTCTTGGTTGTTTTCCACCATCTTCTCCTTCATCTAGTTGGCCGGTGGCAAGGAAAGTTTTGGTTCCTTGTTGGTTGTTTCTAGTGAGGAGAAAAAGCTTGTTTCTACTCTTCCTCTTGCTTTGGAAGAGCAAGGAAGGAAGATTTGTGATCTAGGGGCTTCGACTTTTGGTAGATCGTCACCCACACGACGTCCAAAAGGAGGAAGGTCATACATTAGAAGATCGAGAGGTATACCTATTCTACTTTCTTCTTTTGTTTGTTTCTTGTTTTTTTTAAATTATAAGCATGTTATAAATCTGTAAATGGCTAAATAATACTTGGATCCCGAGCATAAACATGAAAATCGGTGATCCGGACATCGTCTATTCCGCGGCTACTCGTAGAATAGAGGATAGTCGCTTGAACAACTAGTTTATTCAAGTGACCTCTCTAAACGAATAGCATGACGATGGCTTGGTTGTTTTGGCAATCCCTTTTGTCTAGGATTAAATTTTTTAATCCGGGGACATAGAAGGGATCGCCATGAAGGAAGCTACCGAGGTGAAGTGGGAAGCGAAGTTTCCCCTCACGGACTCGATAAGCCAAAACCATTAAATTGGTGTGAGAGCTTCCGGGGCAAAAGCAAAAACCCCTTCACATGCCTTAGAATACTGTAAAAGGTGTTTATGTCTTAGAATACTGTAAGAGACATTTATGTCTTAAAATACTATAAAAGACATTTATGCCTTAGAATACTGTAAGAAGCATTTATATCTTAAAATACTATAAGAGGTCGTGTTAGCATATTACCTGCCCATTATATCTGGCGTTATAGCTCCCTGTGGGGGTATAAAACTATCTAGCTCTTAGGCCATTATAGTAGAACCACAAAAACCTTTTACATATGTCATATAGAGGCGTTATAGTTCTCCATGGAGAAAGTAGCTTATTTAGCCTTTAAGCTTTTATAGGTGAGCCGTTAGAACCTTTTACATATGCCCTATAGAGGCGTTATAGTTCTCCATGGGAGAAAGTAGCTATTTAGCCTTTAAGCTGTTATAGTAGGCACGAAGCCTGAATTAGTTTCCCATACTTTAAAATAAATAACACCAAAATCATCATACCTTAGAAATAATACTATTGAGACAAGAAGGTGTTGGGCTTCCGGCATCGCGGCGAGTGTGTGTTCGAACATGTTTCGTAAACATGTGCACAACAGAAGAATTAAAAACCAATAAATCTAATTTATTACAACACACAAATAACAGGCATGTAAAGTACAATATGTGTAGACATAATCGCAGTTTCAAATTTTGCAATAAAAGGAAATTACGCTAGTTATACCTGACGTATCACGTGCAGCAGGAATGGCATCAACCGGAGAAACTCTTGCTAGAATTGCCTCTATCCATATCCACGCTGACTACTGTCGGGAGAGCTTCGCCAAGCTACGAGCCACGTCTTCATAGGAGTCACTAGCCTCGTGTCGAAGACGATGTGATCGAGAGAAGATCACAATCCGAATCAAAATTCGGATTCGAAAATGAGTCCCCAAAACTCGCTTCTCCACAGAGGTATTCGTCAACTGATTGATGCATCCTTGGTCCTCCACCTATGATGATTACCAGAGATCCAATCCCAGGAAATAAAGTCACTGTCGGAGCTCCAAACGCCATCCAAATGATGCTCCGACAAGAAGGAAACAAGCTGTCCAAAAACTAGATAGTTTGGTGGAGGACTTGGCGCCGGCTAAAAGAGATGGCCGGTTAATCCTTGGTCGCTGGAACCAAGGTGGGTCACCGGAGGGTCGCTGGAGGAGTGGCTGACAGAAGTTGGATGGCGGCACAAAAGGGTTGGGCAGCGTGGACACCTTGGGCGGCAGCAAAGAGAAGAGAGGGAGAGGAGAGGAAGAGTATTTCCAAAATAAATTTAGGGCTCTCCAAAACTCTAACTGCGTTTTTATAGAGCGCATGTTATTTAACCATCAAGAAACTTTCTCCTTAGAGTTATTGGTTCATAACCAAAACCCGTTAACCCGCTCCAATAACTTAAGTTAAAATAAACCGAACCGAGTTGGTCTATTTTAAGTTAAAACGAACCGAACCAACTTTGGTTCATTCGTTTAAAACAAACCAAACCCCTTTGGTTTATTCTCCACCATTGGATTAGAACCAAACCAATTTAGTTCATCCATCATGTCTTCATAAGACTCGGCCCATCCATGCTTTCATTGCGACTGAAATAATTTCAAGCTCGTTACTTGTTTGGTCCAACCAAACCTAGTTTCTCTCGATCTGAGAATCTCATTCTCAAGCTCAATTTAAATCCTTCAGATTGTGCTCGTTGTGCGTGTGACCAAATAGGTTCTCAGTTTATATTGGTCGTCTCTAATTAACCATTAATTATAGAACGATCATGAGTGTCACCTAGTAGTACATCATGATCCTCAATTAACTAAAAAATCAACGGTTGATTCAGAACCATTTCTGAAACCCTTCAGCTGCTACAATGAAACGTGCCTCGTTCCCTTCACACATCTTATACCCACTTGGTTCAGGACATGGTCTATAGTATCAGTCCCCACTAGGTCGACTACGTCACACCTAGCCCAAGCATCATTTCCTCGTCCTACAGATTCTAGTTACTGCACATATATCCTAGAATACCTTACTCTAAACATGTAATGCTTTGGCCAAAGACTTTAGTAACAATCCGACGAGAGGCCAAGGGTATACATCTTCTCGCAAGGAGTGGTGAATCCTTTATAAGCTATTCAAACACCTTCGGACATTTCGACTTATACCCAATCATCCCGAGTCCACATCTCCTTCGAGATGCTTGCTTAAGATGTCAAAGCATAAGTCTCCATAACCAAGATGACTTGAATACCGCAAGTCAAAGGAACATCGCACTTAAGCTGTTGTAAGAACTTCATTAACATATCCATATATGCAGAGAACCATATGAAGTCTTACAACTGGTCACTCCAATGAACTAGTTACCATAACTAGCATCCATGATTAACTTTGAATATCACAATGTATCCAACCAGTAAGAATCAGCTGCTTGGATACACCAAAGAGTATACCACGTGCTAGTTTTGACAGAATTGATGGTGTCCAAATCCATCAATTCATCGACTAGGGATAATTCCAATACATCACAATTACACATGTAGATATACTCACTAGTTGTGATCCAATCATAAATTCTCTCAGCCTGTGAATCGTATTGTGGACATTCAGTAAATGTGTTTAAGATCTAATCAAATACATGAAAACATGTATACTCAAATAGTGAATTTTCATTTATCATATAAATGGTTTAAACAAAAGGCGATTGTCTTAGGACACCTCTCATATATAACTAACAAACTCCCACTTGGCCTAATGCCAATTGCTACGGTATCCAATATCATAAGCTCTAACATAATCCTTAAACTTACTTTGAGGTAAGGCCTTAGTTAAAGGATCCACTAAGTTCTTTTCAGTGGAAATCTTCTCGATTTGAATTTCGTTCCTACTGATAATCTCTCTGATCAGATGATAGCGGTGAAGCACATGTTTGGATCATTAATGAGACCACATCAAGTTCAGGGATGATCTTCTTGATCCAAACCGCTTCATTTGCTGCTTCCGAAGCTGCAATGTATTCTGCCTTAGTGGTAGAATCCGCTATAGTGTCTTGCTTGGAACCTTTCCAACTTATTGCACCTACATTCAAGGTGAACAAGTACCCAGACTGAGACTTGGAATCATCCTTATCTATATGGAAGCTGGCATCCGTATACCCGCGTATCACCATGTCCCCTTCTCCATATATTAGGAACACATCCTTAGTTATTCTCAAGTGCTTAAGGATTGTCTTAATAGCTTCCCAATGATCCATTCCTAGATCAGACTGGTATTTGCTCGTGACACTCAGAGCATACGATACATCGGGCCTCGTACATAACATAGCATACATAATAGATCCTATTATAGATGCATAGGGAATCTTATTCATGCAAATCCTCTCGTCTTCTGTGCGCGGACACATAGACTTCGAAAGGTGTATCCCATGCCTGATGGGTAGGAAACCTTTCTTGGATTTCGACATGCTAAACCTCTTTAGTACTCGATCTATATATATAGACTACGAAAGACCAAGCAACCGATTCAATCTATCCCTATAGATCTTAATCCCGAGGATGTAACTTGCTTCTCCTAGATCTTTCATGGAGAATGTCTTGGACAACCAAATTTTAACTGATTGTAAAACAGAAACATCGTTTCCTATAAGTAATATGTCATTGACATACAATATTAGAAATACGACTGCACTCCCACTAACCTTCTTGTACACACAAGGTTAGTCTAGATTTTGTGAGAAATCAAACCGTTTTGATTGTCTCATTAAAACGGATATTTTAGCTCTTGGATGCTTGCTTCAGTCCGTATATAGACCATCACAGTTTGCATACTTTAGTTTTATCAACCGATGTGAAACCCTCAGGCTGTATCATATACACGTCCTCGAGTAGGTTTCCATTAAGGAAAGCTATTTTCACATCTATCTGTTATATTTCATAATCCTAATGAGCCACTATGGCCAGGAGCATCTGAATGGATTTAAGCATAGCAACAGGTAAATAGGTCTCGTCATAATCAACACCTTACTTTTGACAATACCCTTTCGCCACCAATCTAGCCTTATAGGTAATCACATTACCATCCATATCAGTTGTCTTCATGAAAACCCACTTGCACCCTATAGGCTTTATGCCTTTAGGTGTGTCAACCAAGTTCTAAACTTGATTTTCATACATGGAATCCATTTATGACTTCATGGCGTTAAGCCACTTATCCCTTTCTGAACTTTTCAGAACTTCTTCATAACTGGTAGGCTCCTCATCATCAATGAGTAACACGTCATTCGATTCACTTATGAGAAATCCATATCTCTCGGGAATGTTGCGTGTTCTACCAGATCTACGAATATGTGGTGTCATAATAGGTCAAGTCGATGGCTCATCACTATGAGTTATCGGTTGTGGTGCTTCACTAAGTATCTCATCAATGTCTATTGGAGTCTCTCGAGCCTCCTCAAGCTCAACGACACTCCCACTGTTTTCTTGCAAGAGAAACTCTTTCTCTAGATGTTGGGATGTATACTGAAAAGTCTATCTTTTGTATGAACATCTTTAGTTTTGAAATAAGAATCACATGATCATTGTTTGTATACTTATGGCTATGCATATTGTCTAATGCATTACATTGTAGATAACATGGTGTGTAGTGTCACACGGGAGATCATGTTATCAGTTCCTTGTAAAGTATAAGTAAAGGCTCACAACTGAGATGGTTATGGACAAACCATTGGAATGGTTGTAGTGTGATTTGGTATTGGTTTGTCTTGAACATAGAATTACACTAGTACACTTTGTGTGTATTTAGCAGGACCCACATAGAGATGATTCGATTTATTGCTGACTACATAATCAAATCGGACCTCAGATATTATATTGTACATGCTCTTAATCCCGATATAATAACGGGCACATATACTTAGTATTCATTTCTTTGATTTACCAATGGGCGAGATTTATAGAGTAAATTGATAGCCTCGGTAAGTTGGGAAATGATATTATTTATATGGTGTGTCGTTGATTATAGGAGGAAACTGTGTCCTATATATTAGGATGATGATGTCCCCTTAAGAAGCTCATAAGGTTCATTATGTAAACCCTGCAGGTGGACTTGGTCCGGCATGATGATAAGATTGAGCGGTACTACTGATGGAGTTAAAAGTTGATTAATTAATTGTCAGTAAATTAATTAATCAATGGACATTCGAGATCTTAAACACGGGGAGATATATGTACAAATAATATATGGAGCCCATATTAACTTATGGGGGTTGGTGAGGTAGATCAATGATAATCTTCTAGTGGAATGGATTATCATGAATGGATCGGACTTTATGTTGGTTTGATCCATTGGGTGGCCAAGATCCAACTCCTCCTCATGGTCCTTATTGTAGCCTATTAAAACCTCATGGAGCCTAGATCCGATGGTGGAAGATGAAACTCTGGATCCGACGGTGGAGATTAAATCTCTAGATCCGACGGTTGAGATTAAATCTCTAGATCCGACGATTAAGATTAAATCCCTAGATCCGACGGTGGGGATTAAAACAAGGCTTAAGCCTAAATCTATAAAAGGAGGCCAAGGCTTAGGCATGGGATATACTTGAGAGATTAGGGTTTTTGTTTCTTTGGGCTTGGGCGGCAAGAAAGAAAAGGGAGGCTAGGGTTTTAGAGAAGGGCTTGGGCGGCCACTCTTTTGGAAATTTTTCCTTCTTCCTAGGGTTGTGGTCGGCGCCCATCCTCTCTTCTTCTCTCCTTGGTCGGCATCCAATCTCCTTGATCTCATCCTTGGCCGGCGGCAAAGACTAAGGTCTCTTCCCTTGGAGCTTTTGGCCGGCGTCCATAACCTTCATCTCCTTTTATTGGCCGGCGGCTACAGCTAGGTCTCTTGACTTGGTGTCCGGTCCTAGATAGGGAAGAGTTTTGTTTTATTCTTCCTTTTGTTCAGATCAAGCAAAGAAAGGAAGATTGGTGATCTAGGAGGCTTTGAATTTTGGAAGATTGTCGCCCACACGACGTCCAAAAGGAGGAAGGACATACAATAGAAGATCGAGAGGTATAATGCTTGTTTATATTCTTTTGTATTATGTCTATAATTGTTTTTCAATTATATGCATGTTGTATGTTTTGTTATGTGGCTAATTTACTTGGACCCCAAATACAAATGCAAAAACTGGCGATCCGTACATCGTCTATTCCACAGCTAATCGTAGAATAGAGGTTGGTTGCTTGAACAACAAGTTTGTTCAAGTGACTACTCTAATTGAATAGCACGACGATGAAATGGTAGCTTGGGTAATCCCTGCTTGTCAAGGATAAATTTTTTTATCCGGGGACGTAGAAGGGTTCGCCATGAACAAGCGACCGAGTTCAAGTGGGAAGCGAAGTTTCCTACCTTCAAGTGGTATCAGAGCCACGATTTTCGATTTTGTGTGTTTAGGATTCGGTTATTTTATGCATTTATCATATATTATATGTGCCGGATAATAGTAGGATGTGCGTAGGTTAACTTTTTGGTTGCAGACATAGAATCCAACTATTATGGTCATATGTGTGTATGTGATTGTATGTGTGTAATTGTATATTATTTGAATCCTCAGGGTCGACGGGGCTAGTATTTAATTTTATAATTAAGTACGACATTGTTTAGCCACTCATTTTATTTTAGTTTAATTTTGATCTAGATTTCATGTACACTCCTTCTTGGAGTATAGGATCGATGGATGTAAATTAAAATAGTTTTTCTCGGCTCAGATCTCCGGATGGCTTGTACATGGCGTAGGGAGGAGCGGACGAGATGGCGATACGACGGGAGGCATATTGGAGACAAAAGCCATAATAGTTGGAAAATATTGCTTTTTCATATTTATTGCTTATTATTTGATATGCATGTCGTATGCTAGAAAATTCCTCAATTTTAAATTACTAAGTGGGAGAGGGATATTTTTATAAATTCCCACGGCCTCCATTACAATTTGACATGTGATGCAAACAAACTTGCGCGTCGACTCTGAGTGTCTTCCTCCCCATCGGATGAGTTTGTTTGTGGATCAAAAGGTCGAATATGGTTATAGGAAATTATTAAAGAGCGTGTGTACTTCCCCATCGGAAGGCACATAACCCGAGATAATTGCCTTGGTACCGAGTAATGGTGAACACTTAGATGCAAATAAGAGTATCCTCCCCATCGGAGTCACTGCTTTTATTTTGGGGCTGAAGAGGAACCAACTATTAATTTTATTTGTCAAAAAGTTAGGTTGACAAGATAATAAAATTAATGGTTGAAACCTCCTCTTACAAATGTAGAATTCGTATACGTTCACACTATCATGGCATACGATATTCTCGGTGTTTTGAGGTGTTGGTTGATTTTAAAATTTTATTATTTGAGGAATCAATAATTTTTTAAATCTAATGTTTTTATCTATGTCATTCTTAGGTTTTTCAGAATAACTTTCAACCCGCTTGCTGTGATACTGAAAGAAAATAAACTTACTGGACCCAATTATGTTGATTGGAAGAGGAATCTTGACATTGTCTTGATTGCTGAGGAATATAAATATGTACTTTTTGAAGAGTGCCCTCCTAAGCCTACGGATGATTCTGGGGAAAAGGAGAAGGAGAGTTATAAGAAGTGGATTAAGGTCGATGAGATGGCGCGATGTTACATTTTGGCATCTATGTCAAATGTACTGCAACATCAACATCAAGTCATGCCCACTGCTTATGACATGATGCTCAATCTCAAAGAACTTTTCGGACACCAGAATTGGGCTGCTAGGTAGGAAGCCATGAGGAACTTGATGACGACCGCCATGATCGAGGGAACACCCGTGAGGGATCATGTTCTCAAGATGATGGCTCATTTGAATGAGCTGGAAGTCCTCGGAGCTGAGATCGATGGGGAAACCCAGGTCGTTATCATTCTCTAGTCTCTACCTAGGAGTTTTGAGCAGTTTTGCCTAAACTACAACATGAACAAAAGGTTATATTCATTGGCGGAGCTTCTGATAGAACTCCAGGCGACAGAGGGGCTTTTTCGTCAGAATGCTTAGGCACAGGCCATGGTTGCCCAAAAGGTTTCTACTTCTAAGCCAAAAGGCAAGAAGAAGAAGAAACAAGCTGGGGCAAAGGTGGCGGGAGGAACTCAGGGAGGAGTGAAGAAGCCGAAAGGCAAGTGCTTCACTTGTAAGCAGACTAGACACTAGAAGAAGGACTGCCCCAACTGGAAGCAGAACAAAGGTATATCTTTTGGTCTAGTCATTGAAACATGTTTAGCGGTGTTATCTACTAGCACCTGGTGTGTAGATACGGGAGCCACTGATCATATCTGCAATACTTTGCTGGGGTTCTACGAAACCAGACCACTGGCTGAGGGGGAGATTACCGTATACTTGGGCGATGCCACGAAGGTGGCGGCTATTGCAGTGGGAGATGTTTATTTATCTTTTGAGAGGAATAAAGTTTTGGTTCTTAGAAATTGCCTTTATGTACCTTTATTTAGAAAGAATTTGATTTCGATTTCTAAATTTTTTATGAATGGATATTCTATTTCTTTTAATGACAGAGTTGTTATAAAAAGGAATAGGGAGATTATCTGTTCTGGTGCATTGATAAGAAATTTGTATACAATTGAACCAAAATCTCCCACGATGCAAATAGAAGTGAATAATTCATCTTCTAATTCCAATAAGAGAAAAGAACCATCGAAGATGAACCAAACATATCTTTGGCATCTAAGGCTAGGTCATATTAACCTAAGCAGGATTCAAAGGTTGATAGTTGATGGACCTCTGGGTTCATTAGTGGTGAAAGATTTCCCAACCTGCAAATCTTGCTTGGTATGTCTATCCAGGAAAGAGGTGGCTTTGAATATTTTGTCTCTTTTATAGATGATTATTCAAGATATGGATACATTTACTTGATGCACTGCAAGTCTGAATACTTTGAAAAGTTCAAAGAATTCAAGGCTGATGTAGAGAAACATCAAGGTAAAAGTATCAAAACACTACGATCTGATCGTGGTGGTGAGTGTTGGGTTTCCGGCACCGCGGCGTGTGTGTGTTCGATCATGTTTCGTAAACATGAACACAGCGGAAGCAATAAAAATAATAAATACTCCTATTTATTACAACACACACAACACACGCATGCATATTACAACAAGTGTAGACATAACCGTAAATTTAAATTTGCAATAAAAGGAAATTTATCTACGTTATACCTTTCGTATGACGTGTAGCGGGAACGGCATCAACCGGAACGATCCTTGCTAGAATCGTCTCTATCCGTATCCACGCCGAGTTCCTCGGGATGACTTCGCTAAGCCACGAGCTTCGTCTTCGTACGGGTTACTAGCCTCGTGTTGAAGACGACGTGATCGAGAGATGATCACGATCCGAATCCAAATTCGGATCCTAAGACAGTCCTCAAAACTTCGCTTCTCCGGAGAGGTATTCGTCAACCGATTGAGAGAATCCTTCATCCTCCACCTCAGAGGATTACGGAGATCGAATCCCCGTTAGCGTGCTCGGGCTCTAACCGTCGTCCAAACGACGCTCCGACGAGAGGAGAAGAAACTGTCCAGAAAACTGGACAGCTTGGTGGAGGAGTAGGCGCCGGCCAAAACAAGGAACCCAAGTGCTCACCTTTTCACCGAGGCCTAGGAAGATCACCGGAGGGTCGCCGGAGGGTTCACCGGCTGAAGCTTGGGCCTTGACAAGGAGATGGACGGCAAAGACACAAGGCGGCGGCAATGAAGTTGGCAACAAGAGGAAGGGGTTTGTTGGATTAGGGTTTAAGCCCTATTTTATATAGAACTAATTCTCTTAATGGTTAATGGATCATATCCATAAAGCCCGTTAATCCGCTCCATTAAGATAAGTTAAAATAAACCAAACCATGATAGTTTATTTTAGGTTAAAACGAACCGAACCAACTTTTGATTCATTCGTTTAAAATAAACCAAACCCTTTGGTTTATTCTCCTCCATTGGATTAGAACCAAACCATTTTGGTTCATCCATTATGTCTTCATAAGACACGGCCCATCCACACTTCCATTGCGACTGAAACGATTTCATGCTCGCTTCTTGTTTGGTCCAACCAAACCTAGTTTCTCTCGGTCTGAGAATCTCATTCTCAAGCTCGTTTTAAATCCTTCGGATTACGCTCGTTGTGCGTGTGACCAAATAGGTTCTCGGTTTATGTTGGCCGTCTATAATTAACCATTAATTATAGAATGATCATGAGTGGCACCTAGTAGTACATCATGATCCCCAATTAACCAAAAGATTAACTTGATCCGTAACTATTTCAAACCCTTCAGACTCGAATGAATCGTGCCCCATTCCCTTCACTCATCTTATACCCACTTGGTTCAGACATGGTCTATTGTGTGCCCCCACTAGGTCGACTACGCCACACCTAGCCCAAGTATCATTTCCTCGCCCCACGGATTCTAGTTACTCCACATGTATCGAAGAGTACCTTACTCTAAACATGTAATGCTTTGGCCAAAGACTTTAGTAACAATCCGACGAGAGGCCATGGGTATACATCTCCTCGCAAGGAGTGGTGAATCCTTTATAGGCTATTCAAACACCTTCGATCATTTCGACTTATACCCAATCATCCCGGGTCCACATCTCCTTAGAGATGTTTGCTTAAGATGTCAAAGCATAAGTCTCCATGATCAAGATGACTTGAATACCGCAAGTTAAAGGAACATCGCACTTAAGCCACAGTAAGAACTTCATTGACATATCTATATATGCAGAGAACCATATGAAGTCTTACGGCTGGTCACTCCAATGAACTAGTTACCATAACTAGCATCCACGATTAACTCCGGACATCACTATGTCTCCACCGTTGAGAATCACCGCTTGGATACACCAAGGTGCTAGTCTCCGTGAATTGATGGTGTCCAAATCCATCAATTCATCGACTAGGGATAATTCCGATACATCACAATTACACATGTAGAGATACTCACTAGTTGTGATCCAATCACAAATTCTCTCATGCTGTGAATCGTATCGTGGACATTCTGTAAATGAGTTTAAGATCCAATCAAATACATAAAACATGTATACTCAAATAGTGAATCTTCATTTATCATATAAATGGTTCATACATAAGGCGATTGCCTTAGGACATCTCTCATATATTACTAACAGTGAGTACCTCTTGGGAGAATTTAGGAATTACTTATCAGAGACTGAGATTCAATCCCAATTGTCTGCACCTAGCACACCCCAGCAGAATGGTGTAGCAGAGAGAAGGAATAGGACTCTTATGGAGATGGTTAGATCGATGATAAGTTATTCTGAGTTGCCAGATTCGTTCTGGGGATATGCTCTAGATATGACAGTGTATATTCTGAACTTGGTTCCATCTAAATCAGTGTCTTCTACTCCTACTGACTGTGGTGCAAAGCCTAGTCCGAGACATATTCGATTTGGGAGTCCAAAGACATGTGGCCAAGGCGAATCGTAAGTTGGAACCTCGCATGTATGTGCATGTTCGTTGGCTATCCTAGAGGAACGAAAGGTGGTTTGTTTTATAGTCCTAGAGATCAGAGGGTGATCGTTAGCATGAACGCCAGATTTCTAGAGGAAGACTTTGTGATGAACCACAAGCCCATGAATAAGATTATTCTGGAGGAATTGAAAGGGAAAGTCACTACTTCAGTACCACCAGTACAAGAGGGTATACCATAAGTCACTGTACCGCGTGTCACAGAGGATACACAGGTGATACCTCATCGTAGTGGGAGGGTTGTTAGACAACCTGATAGATTCATGTTCTTGGGAGAATCTTCTGATTTGATCCCTTGCGAACATGAACCTAATCCCTGGACATTTGACGAGGTGATCTAAGATAAAGATGCGATATCTTGGCAAAGTGCAATGAATGCTGAGATTGAATCTACGGATTCAAATCAGGTCTGGGAGCTAGTAGAACTTCCCAATGGTGTAAAAGCCATTGGATGCAAGTGGATCTACAAAAGAAAGAGAGGAATAGATGGGAAGGTTGAGACCTTCAAAGCGAGGCTTGTTGCGAAGGGGAATACTCAGAAAGAGGGTATCGAATATGAGGAGACCTTTTCGCCGGTAGCCATGATTAAGTCTATCTGGATTCTCTTATGTATTTCTACTCATATGGATTATGAGGTATGACAGATGGATGTCAAGACAGCTTTCCTTAATGAAAGTCTTGAGGAAAACATCTATATGAAGCAACCAGAGGGATTCATTGCAAAGGGTAAAGAGCATCTTGTGTGCAAGCTTAATCGATCCATTTATGGATTGAAGCAAGCTTCGAGGTCTTGGAACATCCACTTTGATGAGGTAATCCAGTCTTATGGATTTATTCAAAGTCCGGATGAGTCTTGTGTATACAAGAGATGTGACAGAAACATAGTGGTATTTCTTATATTATACGTAGATGACATTTTGTTAATTGGCAACAATGTCAAGGTGTTATCGAACGTAAGGGTATGGTTGTCCAAACAGTTTGATATGAAGGACTTGGGAGAAGTGGGACACATCCTTGGGATCAAGGTTATAAGGGTTCGCAAGAAAAGGATGTTGTGTTTATCTCAAGCTTCATACATAGACACTATTATGGATTATTTTAGCATGCAAAACTCCAAGAAAGGCTTTTTACCTTTCAGGCATGGAGTTCCTTTATCTAAGGAGATGTGTCCTAGAACATCTAAGGAGATAGAGGAGATGAAGGCAGTTCCTTATGCTTCGGCAGTAGGAGGCCTCATGTATGCGATGCTATGTATGAGACCGAATATCTGCTTTACTGTGGGCATGGTTAGCAGATATCAGAGTAATCCAGGACAGGGACATTAGACTGCGGTAAAACATATATTGAAGTACCTGAGAACGACTAGAGATTATATGCTAGTTTACCAGGCAGACCAATTACTCCTTGTGGGTTACACAGATTTTGACTTTCAATCAGATAGGGATAACAGTAAGTCTACCTCAGGTTTTGTGTTTACTTTGGGAGGTGGAGCCATTGTAAAGAGGAGTGTCAAGCAGAAAATGTGTGGCGAACTCTACCATGAAAGCTAAGTATGTGGCAGCCTCTGAGGTGGCCAAAGAAGTTGTATGGCTCAGGAACTTCTTGATGGACTTGGATGTGATTCCTGGTTTACCTAGAACTATCACAATTTATTGTGATAACAGTGATGCAGTTGCAAACTCGAAGGAACCACGAACTCATAAGGCAAGTAAACACATAGAGCGCTGATGTGGGTGAATCATGCTATGTTTTCACTACTTTATATATGTGCATTTTATCTCATTTCATATCCTAGACATGTATTTTATCATGATTAGCATATTTTGGAGGAAGAGACTGCTGTCAGGGTGTTTTTGTGTTAACAGGGCGAAGAAGAAGGGCGTATCAAAACAACACAGGCGTGCTCGGAAACAACACGCCTGAGTTCAAAGAGCAACACGCCCGTGCCGGTGATTCCAGCAGCCAACACGCCCTATGCAGCCACGACACGCCTGAGTTCAAAGAGCAACACGCCCGTGCCGGTGATTCCAGCAGCCAACACGCCCTATGCAGCCGCGACACGCTGATTCAAACCGTAACACGCCTTGGGAAACCGCGACGCCGGTGCCCTCATGTGGCATGGGCGTGTTGGCCTGATTTCAGCCTTCCTTTTCTGCGAGCAATCAGGATCTTCGTGGGAATCTATTGCCTTAAATTGAAGAGGAGGCAAGGCTATAAAAGAGAAGATATTCTAACCCTAAAGGGGGACGGCGGATGGTCAAAAAGGAGGAGAGAAGACGGCAAAGGGATCGACAACAGAGGAAAGGAGTCGGCAGAGGAACGCAGATGGCATCCAGTATTGTATTTTCTTTCTCTAGCAACTCTTGTCAGACTATGGAGTAGTGTCCTGTAATCTTAGGATGGGGGAGTAGCCCTTTGACGATTCTGATGATGATATAATCTATACTACTTAAATTATTGTTTGTGTTGATTTGGTTTTTTGGATTCTTATTGACAAACCTAAGGAGCTAAGGGGAAGTACCTAACAGTGAACCCAAGTTCCCGAAACCCCGAACCAACTAGGGATAAACTCCTGTCAAGTAGCGGTAGCGTATCTACGAGGGCTTGCGGGGGTCTCGTGACAGGTCCCCTTAGCTGATTATGGTCCCGTGTGCAAACCTACCGTGAAAAAAGGAAATTTGACTCTAGAGGAACTCTTATGGACTTAATGGATCTATCAAATCCAGTTTCTACCTAGTGACAGAGGTAAGAATAGGGAGGTTTGCGGGGGTCTCGTGACAGGTCCCCTTAGCTGATTATGATCCCCTATGCTCGAACACCGTGATGGTAAATTGAATTTGATAGATGGTCGTAGACCTCGAAAGGGGCCGTTGATTTACCTTAGGATAGGTTCCATCAAAACAAACTCTAATAGGGGTAGGAAAGAATCAAATCACCTTATAAATCATCGACGTGGTGAAACCCATATCCTGAGATTCTCCTCAACTATCGACTTTTAGCTCGTTCTTCTCATTCGTTGTTATTGACTCGGTTTCTTAGCTTAAACCATACATTGATTTACTAGATAACTTGGTATCACGATCATTCGGTAATTGTTCCAATCCCTGTGGGATCGATATTTTTATTACTTGACGACAACCGTGCACTTGCGGAAAATAACACATCAAGTTTTTGGCGCCGTTGCCGGGGATTGGCACTCAATATTGAATTGAGCATGATTTAGTTAATCTAGATTTCTGTTCTGAATTCTTGTTCTGAATATTGATTGTTCCTATTTTTCTTTTGTATCTATTCTGAATTCTTGTTTTGGGAGCCTCTCTTGTTGTTGCATGCACAGACTTAATAGGGAAATTCTCGATATTGATCCTGAGATAGAGAGAACTTTCCTTGCTAGAAGACGATTTCAGCAACCTCAGGAAAACAATCTGACCTCTGACATGGCTGACCAGAACGAAAATAAACCTTTAAGGGATTATGCAGCACCTAGTACAAGGGGATTGAGATCGAGTATTAGAAGACCACCTATTGAAGCAAACAATTTCAATTAAAACCGGGCGCTACTATCTATGGTCCAACAAAGATCAATTCGAGGAGCACCATCAAGATCCAAATCTGCACTTGGAAGTATTTTTGGAATTTTATGAGACTTTAAACTGAATGGAGCCTCAGATGCTATTAGATTGCGCTTGTTTCCTTTCTCATTATGGGACAAAGCGAGAGCTTGGCTACACTCTCTTCAGTGATTGTATAACTACAGGATCATTGGAGCAAAGATTTTTAGACAAGTATTTTCCACCCAAAGAAACTGCAAGTCTTCGCCATCAAATCACTAATTTTGCAAAAGGATGGAGAAACATTATTTGAAGCCCGGGATGATTTAAGGGATTACTACAACAATGCCCTCATCATGGGTCGGAGAAGTGGCTCATTGTGCATACTTTCTACAATGGAATCTCGTATGCTACTAAGGTTTCTCTTGATTCTCACGCAGAGGAGCTCTTATGAACAAAACATTGGATGAAGCTTTTGAGATCATCGAGAATGTGGCAATGAATTCTCACCAATGGGCTACAGAACGAGGATATCAAACTAAAATGCCAGGTAAGTTTGAGGTAAGTACCATTGATCTACTCAGTGCAAAAGTCGATGCATTAACTCAAAAGCTCGAACATTTTAATGTATCAGCCGTAAACTCATCTAATGTCACTTGCGAGATCTGTGGTGTAACAGACACGAGCGATGAATCCAAATCCTACACGCACCATCATCGGAAGTCGATTGAGCAAGTTGATGCGTTGAATAATTTTAATCGAAGCCTAATGGTGGCAAACCTTACTCAAACACGTACAATCCCTGTTGGAGAAATCATCCCAACTTTTCGTATAGAGCCCATCAAAATTCTTCTGGACAGAACAACTTTGGAGCACCTTCGGGATTTCAGCCAGGACCCAAGTCGAGCTTAGAAAAGATGATGGAAAATTTTATCACATGTCAGGGGAAGATAAATGATGAATTTCGGCAGCATGTTGTAGAATCAAATAGGCAACATCAAAATAATACCGAGGCAATCAAGCAGTTGGGAAGCAAGGTTGATAATTTGACTAATCACACAAGAATGCTGGAAAATCAAATTTCCCAAATTGCCAGCTCAGCATCAAGGACGCCCGGCAGATTTCCTGGAAATTCAGAAGTAAACCCAGCCGAGCATTGTAATTCTATAAGTCTGAGAAGTGGAAGGATTTTAGAAGGAGACAGAGCTAAACAAGCGTACCTCGACACGAGCGTCGGAGTTGGAAGATGACAGCAGCACGCCTGTGTTGAACCGACACACCCTGACCCAGGGCGTGTTGAGCAACACGCCGGAGGCCCACGAGCGCGTGTCAGCCGACACACCCGTGTCGGGTCATTCCAGCAGACAACACGCCCAGGCTGTGCCAAACAACACAGGCGTGTCGAATAGGGAACCAAGAACATATAAGCCCCCTATCCCGTTCCCTCAAAGGCTGATTAAGGAAAAATTGGATGAACAATTTGGTAAGTTCCTTGAGGTAATTAGGAAGCTATATATCAATATACCTTTTATAGAAGCTCTTCAACAAATGCCTACATACTCTAAGTTCTTGAAGGACATCTTAACCAATAAAAGAAAAGTCGAGGAGCATGTAACAGTGGCTCTTACTGAGGAGTGCAGTGCCTTAATTAAGAACATGGTACCTCCCAAACTAAATGATCCAGGTAGCTTTTCTATACCTTGCATAATTAATGACTCAAATTTTGATAAGGCTTTTTGCGATTTGGGTGCCAGTGTCAATCTGATACCTCTTTCCATATGCAAGAAATTGGATTTGGGAGAAATGAAACTAACTACTATGGCCTTGCAGTTAGCCGATCGTTCCATTAGATATCCTTTGGGAATCTTAGAAGATGTACCCAGTCGGTGGGAAATTTTATTATTCTGCCGATTTTGTAGTGCTTGACATGGATGAAGACCCATGCATTCCACTCATTTTGGGGAGACCTTTCTTT
Source organism: Wurfbainia villosa (assembly GCA_025175895.1). Lineage (NCBI taxonomy): Eukaryota > Viridiplantae > Streptophyta > Magnoliopsida > Zingiberales > Zingiberaceae > Wurfbainia > Wurfbainia villosa. The sequence goes on along the minus strand of CM046001.1, from coordinate 53,117,323 downwards.
AGCTCTGAGGCAATGATAGATGTCAAGAACCACAAACTCTCACTTGCATTTGGAAACGACAAAATTGAATTCGACCTTTCAAAAGCTGTTAAACAGCCTTCTATTTTTGATGTTTGTTGTAGGATTGATAGTTTCCAGTCAATAGCACTAGAAGGAGCATCAGAACAAACTTATCTTAATAAGCTCGAAGGGGATTTTGAGGATAAAGAGCTGGAGATTTCCGATCACAACCTAACACCACAGAGCTGGTTGAGGAGGAAGAGGGGCAGAGCACACTCCTCGAGCCATATCCCCAAAACTAGGGGATAACTGAGGGGTCAAGCTAACGACCTTAAACAAGCGCTTCTTGGGAGGCAACCCAAGCTATTTTCATTTTTTAGTAATTTTATTTTATTTTATTTGATTTTGAGTTTTACATTTTTTTCAGGTTTACAGGACACGACATGATAAACGTGCGCTGCGTGCAAATTGACACGACCCTCCTATGCTTCGACGAACAGCGTGTTGTTGGTACCGAAGACAACATAGGCGGGCGTCTTGACTAGCACGCCCATGTCGCACTTCTCAACACTAGGCACGCTGGGCGGGATGCGACGCCTACGAGGACGGAACACGCCCATGTCGCACCTAAAGCGGGTCGTATTTGCGTAAGAACAAGCCCGAGCCTATCATGCGCGGATAACCCTCTAAAACCAGCCCGAGCACGCCTAATCTTCCACTCGCGATACAAGGTTACCACCGCCGGTCTCCCTCTCAAGCAGGCGAGGAGCAAACCTGCTGTCTCTCAAATTCCAACGCCATGAGCAAGCGAGTGAAGACAAGAGGAGGAGCTTCTTCCTCTACGGCAAAGGACAAGGGGAAAAGAAAAGCTCAGGATTTGGGTAACGAACCTCCTCCGACCTCTAGCCATCCTTATGGAATTGTTTTTAGGGATGATATTATGAAGACTAAATTCAGTAAGCTTGAAAAGAGGAAGTTAGTATCTACGAGAACTATAGACTTCTACACGTTGACCACCTTAGGGTTAAGAGATGACATAACTTGGTTAACAAATAGGATAGGTGATGAGTTTATCACACACCATCACCTTACTTACCCTAGTATCACTCTTGAATTCCTGAGCTCCCTGTCCTCTGAAATACTGCTAGGAAAAGATTGTTAGGAATGAAAAATAAAATTTAGATTAATGAACCATGAATTTACCCTTTCTCTAAGTGATTTTAATATGATATTTGATTTTCCTAGCGGAGGGGAGAGGCAAATTCATAGATATTTTATTGATCATCAATTTTGGAGATTAATTTCTGATGACCCTCGCCCTTACGATGCATCTAGATCCAAATCATTTAACATCCCTAATCCTACTTTCCGTTATCTCCTTAGATTCATGGCTAATACAATCTCAGGGAGATATGATAGTGCAGGGGTGGCTAGGCAGAGTGAGTTACAATTTCTATGGGCCATGCTAAATGAAGTTAAGATTGATTCAGGAGCCCATATGGTTAGGCATTTAGTTAAGGTTAGTAATAGCCCATCCGGAGTCATAGTCATAGGGGGTATTATCACTAGGATTGCTGTAGCCTTAGGATGTGATTTGGATGACCTTGAATATTGTCTGCTAGCCCTAGATTGGATTTGGATGCTTGTATAAATATGAAGATGATTGAGGCATGTGACGAGGATATCGTTTGGTGTTAAGAAATAGAATTAAAATCCCTCTTAGAACCACGAGCGGATGGTATGCGTAATTCATCCAATTGGCTTTTTAGAGATGTTCAGGAACCCTTTCCTACCACCACTGCCCATGCTCCATCACCCCCTGCTAGGGAGCCATCTCACTTAGCCCCCGAGCCATCACATTCGACTCCTGAACCCCCACGGTTTCCCTCGACAATGTTTGCGAGGTACTCTTCTTTGATTTTTGAGATTCCGATCATCATTGAAGCATTTAGGGTCGAGCATACCTCGCACATTGGTGTGTGGGATCGGTATGCCCAAGCTCTGAGGAGCACCATCGCATGGTGACACATTTGGATAGGCGGTGATTTTTACAGAGAGGTGATGAATTTTTCAACTTTCGAGTCACCCGGAGGGAAGATAATGATAGATTTAGACAAGAGTCGGGAGTTTTACGGGAAGCGGCGGCGTAGGTGGGCGAGAGGAGGATGCTAGTAGCGAGAGGATGACCATTGACCACCTTCAACTATTTTGTGAGTTTTGATGCACATCCTTTACTGCTTATGCCGTTTCTACTTAGATCTTTTTGGTTATTGCTATTTTATTTTATTTGCATCTTTTCATATCTCATAACATAAGGTAATTTTTTATATATCATCCAAACAGTAATACAACTGAATATTGGTCGGATCATGAAATTCCTTTTTGCCTATTTGATAAGAACCCTATTTCACTTCGAACACGGTCTATAGGTCTGAGGTATCCAATGAAAAGATTTAAATCCCCCATATCAGACGAGTACTCGATTTTCCATTGGAGACTTACTTGCAACTTGGTTACTGGAGAAACACTTTCACTAGAAAAAAAAAAAAAGGGGCGTATGGTAATTGTTTTCAAGAACACCTTTGAGACCAAGTAGTTACTGGGGAAACACCTAAAAGGTGCCCCTTTGAGACTAACTAGTTACTGGGGAAATGCTCTCTATAATTCCTTACCTTCTCTCTTCTTGGAAAGTGCTCCTTTGAGACCTTTTGATGATAGGTAAGAATGATCCATGCATTAAGGCAGGTAAGTGCCTCTATGCCGGAAATAAGAATATTCTACGATAGAAGGGATGTCAAGTCCAGATTGGTGTCCAATGACTTTAGTCCACCATTTCACGTGCACTATATAGGGATCTTTCGAACTTGGCAACTAGGAATGATTTGAAAAGATTAAGATCAGACTGTATACCCCTAGATGATGCTTAGTATTTCCACAAATAAGTTGTCTTTCGAGTTGTCTTTGCTTGAGGACAAGCAAAAGTTTAAGACTAGGGGATTTTGATGTGGGTGAATCATGCTATGTTTTCACTACTTTATATATGTGCATTTTATCTCATTTCATATCCTAGACATGTATTTTATCATGATTAGCATATTTTGGAGGAAGAGACTGCTGTCAGGGTGTTTTTGTGTTAACAGGGCGAAGAAGAAGGGCGTATCAAAACAACACAGCGCGGAATCGACACGCCTGTGTCATGAGAGCCAACGCGACAACACGCTGAGTTCAAAGAGCAACACGCCTGCGGTGATTCCAGACCAACACGCCCTATGCGGCCCACGACACGCTGAGTTCAAAGAGCAACACGCGCGGGTGATTCCACCAACACGCCTATGCACCGCATTCAAACCGTAACACGCCTTGTGGAAACTCGCGACACGCTGCCCTCATATGGCATGGGCGTGTTGGCTGATTTCACCTTCCTTTTCGCGAGCAATCGGGATCTTCGGGGAATCTATTGCCTTAAATTGAGGAGGCAAGGCTATAAAAGAAGATATTCTAACCCTAGAGGGGGGCGGATGGTAAGGAGGAGAGAAGGACGGCAAAGGATGGAAGAGAGGAAGCAAGAAAGAAGGAGAGAGGATGGCATCCGATTGTATTTTCTTTCTCTAGCAACTCTTGTCGGACTATGGAGTAGTGTCTGTAATCTTAGGATGGGGAGTAGCCCTTTGACGATTTATGATGATGATATAATCTATACTACTTAAATTATTGTTTGTGTTGATTTGGTTTTAGTGGATTCTTATTGACAAACCTAAGGAGCTAAGGGAAGTACCTAAAGTGAACCCAAGTTCCCGAAAAACCAACTAGGGATAAACTCCCCAAGTAGCGGTGTATCTACGAGGGCTTGGGGTCTCGTGTGAGTCCCCTTAGGTGATTATGGTCCTGTGCAAACCTACCGTGAAAAGGAAATTTGACTCTAGAGGAACTCTTATGGACTTAATGGATCTATCAAATCCAGTTTTACCTAGTGACAGAGGTAAGAATAGGGAGGTTTCATGGGTCTCGTGACAGTCCCCTTAGTGATTATGATCCCCTATGCTCGAATACCGTGATGTAAATTGAATTTGATAGGTACAATTGGCGTAGACCTCGAAGGGGCCGTTGATTTACCTTAGGATAGGTTCCATCAAAACAAACTCTAATAGGGGTAGGAAAGAATCAAATCACCTTATAAATCATCGACGTGGTGAAACCCATATCCTGAGATTCTCCTCAACTATCGACTTTTAGCTCGTTCTTCTCATTCGTTGTTATTGACTGCTCAGTTTCTTAGCTTAAACCATACATTGATTTACTAGATAACTTGGTATCACGATCATTCGGTAATTGTTCCAATCCCTGTGGGATCGATATTTTTATTACTTGACGACAACCGTGCACTTGCGGAAAATAACACATCAAGCGCAAGTACCACCTGATACGAGAAATCATAAAGCGAGGAGAAGTTGATGTGGCCAAGATTGCATCAGAGGATAACCTGGCAGATCCTTTCACTAAGGCCCTTTCAGCGAGAGCTTTTGATAGGCATGTGGAGGGAATGAGAATCAGATGTATGGCAGTATGAGGACAGCATAGTCTTTTAGTATAAGTGGGAGATTGTTGCGATGTATACTGAAAAGTCTATCTTTTGTATGAACATCTTTAGTTTTGAAATAAGAATCACATGATCATTGTTTGCATATTTATGGCTATGCATATTGTCTAATGCATTACATTGTAGATAACATGGTGTGTAGTGTCACATGGGAGATCATGTTATCAGTTCTTTATAAAGTATAAGTAAAGGCTCACAACCGAGATGGTTATGGACAAACCATTAGAATGGTTGTAGAGTGATTTGATATTGGTTTGTCTTGACCATAGAATTACACTAGTACACTTTGTGTGGTTTGAGCAGGACCGACATAGAGGTGATTCAATTTATTGCTTACTACATAATCGAATCGGACCTCAGATATTATATTGTACATGCTCTTAACCCCGATATAATAACGGGCACATATACTTAGTATTCATTTCTTTGATTTACTAATGGGTGAGATTTATAGAGTAAATCGATAGGCTCGGTAAGTTGGGAAATGATATTATTTATATGGTGTGTCGTTGATTATAGGAGGAAACTATGTCCTATATATTAGGATGATGATGTCCCCTTAAGGAGCTCATAAGGTTCATCATGTAAACCCTGCAGGTGGACTTGGTCTGGCATGATGATAAGGTTGAGTGGTACTACTCATGGAGTTAGAAGTTGATTAATTAATTATCAGTAAATTAATTAATCGACGAACATTCGAGATCTTAAACACGGGGAGATATATGTACAAATAATATATGGAGCCCATATTAACTTATGGGGGTTGGTGAGGTAGCTCAATGATAATCCTCTAGTGGAATGGATTATCATTAATGGATCGGACTTTATGTGGGCTTGATCCATTGGGTGGCCAAGATCCAACTCCTCCTCATGGTCCCTATTATAGCCTATTAAAACGTCATGGAGCCTAGATCCGATGGTGGAAGATGAAACTCTAGATCCAACGGTGGAGATTAAATCTCTAGATCCGACGGTTGAGATTAAATCTCTAGATCCGATGGTTGAGATTAAATCCCTAGATCCGATGGTAGAGATTAAAACAAGGCTTAAGCCTAACTCTATAAAAGGAGGCCAAGGCTTGGGTGTGGGATATACTTGAGAGATTAGGGTTTTTGTTTCTTTGGGCTTGGGCGGCAAGAAACAAAAGGGAGGCTAGGGTTTTGGAGAAGGGTTTGGGTGGCCACTCTTTTGGAAATTTTTCCTTCTTCCTAGGGTTGTGGCCGGCGCCCATCCTCTCTTCTTCTCTCCTTGGCCGGCGTCCAATCTCCTTGATCTCATCCTTGGCCAGCGGCAAAGACTAAGGTCTCTTCCCTTGGAGCTTTTGGTCGGCGTCCATAACCTTCATCTCCTTTCCTTGGCCAGCGGCTACATCTAGGTCTCTTGACTTGGTGGCCGGTCCTAGATAGGGAAGAGTTTTGTTTTATTCTTCCTTTTGTTCGGAGCAAGCAAAGAAAGGAAGATTGGTGGTCTAGGAGGCTTCGACTTTTGGAAAATCGTCGCCCACACGACGTCCAAAAGGAGGAAGGACATACAATAGAAGATCGAGAGGTATAATGCTTGTTTATATTCTTTTGTATTATGTCTATAATTGTTTTTCAATTATATGCATGTTGTATGTTTTGTTATGTGGCTAATTTACTTGGACCCCGAATACAAATGCAAAAACCGGCGATCCGTACATCGTCTATTCCGCGGCTAATCGTAGAATAGAGGTTAGTTGCTTGAACAACAAGTTTGTTCAAGTGACTACTCTAATCGAATAGTACGATGATGAAATTATAGCTTGGGTAATCCCTCCTTGTCAAGGTTAAATTTTTTTATCCGAGGACGTAGAAGGGTTCGCCATGAACAAGCGACTGAGTTCAAGTGGGAAGCGAAGTTTCCTACCTTCACTAGAAACATAGCATGCCTTGAAACAAACACCTTTTGTTCCACAGGATGATAGAATTTGTAACCCCTTGTTTCTTTAGGGTATCCAATAAATAGACATTTATCAGACTTAACATCCAATTTGTCTGATACAGTCTGCTTCACATAAGCAGGACAACCCCATATCTTCAAGTAAGATAAATGAGGTTTCTTACTATTCCATGTCTCATATGAAGTAGTTGAGACTACCTTGGTTGGCATTCTGTTTAGCAAGTAAGCAGTTGTCTGAAGTGCATAGCCCCAAAAGGACTTGGAAAGATTCGCATGATTCATCATCGACCTGACCATGTCCAATAAGGTCTGGTTATGCCTCTCAGATACACCATTATGCTGCGGTTTATATGGCGGAGTCCATTGAGACAATATACCATTGTCCCTTAGATAATCTAGAAACTCTTGACTCAAGTATTCACCACCTCGATCCAATTGAAGTATTTTAATACTCTTGTCATGTTGTTTCTCTACTTCATTTCTAAATTCTTTGAACCTTTCAAAGGCTTCAGACTTGTGTTTCATCAAGAACACATTCCCAAACCGTGAGTGATCATCGGTGAAGGCAATGAAGTAGCTATAGCCTCCAAGAGCTTGAGTAGACATAGGTCCACATACATCAGTATGTATTAGTCCAAGCAACTCTCCCACCAGTTCACCTTTTCTCGTAAAAGGTAACTTAGTCATCTTGCCTTTTAAGCATGATTCGCTTGTATCGAATGAATCAGATTTAAATGATTCTAGAATTTCACATCAGTGTAATTCGAACATGCGTTTCTTGCTCACATGGCCAAGACGACAATGTCACATGTAAGAGTGTAACAGATTATCTTTTTGAGCACGCTTGTTGCTCGCTTCGATATTGAAAATGTCACTGGATACATCTAACGTATAAATATCATTGCTTAAAGTTCCAGTCCCATAAAAAACATCATTCAAAGTTATGTAACAACAATTGTTACTAAAAGTTAAATGGTACCCATTTCTATTCAAACAAGAAATAGAAATGATGTTCTTTATCAACGAAGGAACATAAAAGCAATTGTCCAGTTCTAAGACAAGTCCTGTACGGAGTTTCAACAAATACGTTCCGATGGCGAGTGCAGCAACCTTTGCTCCATTCCCAACACATAAATTTGACTCTCCCTTGACGAGTCTTTTTCTATTTCTTAGCCCATGTATGTCATTACATATATATGAGACACACCTAGTATTCAATAACCAAATGTATGAGGAAATAGAATGACAATCAATAATGAAGATATCTGAAGAAAATGGGGCATCTGATGCCTTATTCTTCTTCACGAGCTTAAGATAAATCTTGCAGTTTCTTCGCCAATGGCCCTCCTTGCCACAATGATGGCAAGTGCCCTTTTGTGTTGGTTCTGCCTTCTTAGCCTTTTTCTTCTTCCCCTCATGTTGTTCCTTTGACTTCCTCTTAGAACCTTTCTTTAAGGAATCAACTAACAACACTGTCCCCTGCTCATGCTTCACAGAAGGCTCCACAATCTTCAACATGTTGAGCAGTACCACAGATGAACCTTCTTGCATCTTAGAGGTGAAGAGGATCTTGGAGACTTCGAACCTTTCAGATCTCACTTGCTCATCAAACAACTCATAGAGATGAAAGACTACAGTAGTAGCATCTATATGCTCATGCTGCTTGTGCAGCTCGGGTACCATCGCGGCTAGCATGATGCAACTCACTAGTTCAGAATCACTCACATGTTTCTGATAATCCAACAATTGATCTAGAGTTGCGTTATCACAAGGATGGGCAGGAAGAGGCTCTTTGAGGACATACGCAGGTTTTTCCGCCTTGAGAACAATTCTCAATTTTCTAAGCCAGTTCAAGAAGTTCGACCTAGTCAATTTATTCGATTTCAAAATAGAGCGCAAATTCAAAGACAACATGATAATTCAATATACCTAGAAATACAAATCGATCATATATGAGAAAGATGATTTAAAATGCATCAACATACATTTATAAATCCCATTCATTTTTCGAATTTTAAAACCTCAAAATTACTTCGGGAGATCGTAGGTCCATCTCCGAATGGGCTGATATCCAACATAGATATGAACAACCTTGGAGAGAGTCCAACAAGTCATTCATAACTACAATAGTATGTATCAAGTATACTGATTGCATATCACATATATGCAACTATCACAATGTGTTATCAACTAATTGAATGTTTATACATACATCGGGTTGTTAACTCATTAACAAGTATGCATCATATGCATAGCACCCAACTTCACCTCCCTTCACATCGACCTTGGAGAGAGTCCAACAAGTCGATGCTCCAGGTTAAAGCCAACCCATTAATCAAAAAATAGTTTTAATATGGTTAGAGCGCATTCAACCAATTAGCCCGGCTTGGAGAGAGTCCAACAACCAAAGCTAACGATTGACCTCAGACTCTTACCATATTAGTATTAAACTATTCCATGGTTTCAATATGTTCGGGTTCGAGCCACTCTTGGAGAGAGTCCAACAACCCAAACAAGAAACAGAACTCTGGTTCCAACCATATTAATGGAAGGTGTAGGCTTTAATATTGTGTAAGGGTTTTAATGTCTCATCCTCTTTGTATGCAAATAACTATTATCTACATGGCATTGCATACATGGCATATATCTACATGTCATGACACGCATGGCATAATGATATGCATCTAATGCAATTACATGGCATACAATTATGGCATGTACAAAATTTTCTTATATGTCATAACTATTTATGGAAATAAAATATGTTTGAGATTTTATTCCCCAAATCAAATCATGATTAAATTAGGAAACAAATTTTCAAATCTAATCACATATTTTATTTATGTAAAGTCTTAATTAAGGAAAGTCAAATATAATTTAGGAAATAATTTTCCTAAGTTGTCAAAACTATTTATAGAAATAAAATATGTTTTAGATTTGATTCTCCAAATCAAATCATTATTAAATTAGGAAAAAAATTTCCAAATCTAATCAAATATTTTATTTATGGAAAGTGTTAATTTCTATAAATACTTCTAAACTTTCCAAAAGTAGAATATTTCCATAAATACTTCTGAACTTTCCAAAAGTAGAAAATTTCCATAAATACAATTATGACTATCGCAAAATAATTTTACGATTATGTCGAAACACAACCTGGGCTCAGATACCACTGTTGGGCTTCCGGCACCACTGCGAGTGTGTCTTCGAACATGTTTCGTAAACATGTGCACAACGGAAGAATTAAAAAGCAATAAATCTAATTTATTACAATACACACACCACAAGCATGTAAAGTACAACATGTGTAGACATAATCACAATTTCAAATTTTGTAATAAAAGGAAATTATGCTAGTTATACCTGACGTATCATGTGCAGGGGGAATGACATCAACCGGAGCAACTCTCGCTAGAATTGCCTCTATCTGTATCCACACTGAGTACCATCGGGATAGCTTTGCCAAACTATGAGCCACATCTTCATAAGAGTCACTAGCTTAGTGTCAAAGACGATGTGCTCGAGAGAAGATCACAATCCGAATCGAAATTCGGATTCAAAAATGAGTCCCCAAAACTCGCTTCTCCGGAGAGGTATTCGTCAACCGATTGACGCATCCTTGGTCCTCCACCTATGAGGATTACCGGAGATCCTATCCCTGGCAATAAAGTCGCTGTCGGAGCTCCAAATGTCGTCCAAATGACGCTCCGACAAGAAGGAAAATAGCTGTCCAAAAACTAGACAGCTTGGTGGGGGACTTGGCGCCGGCCAAAGGAGATGGTCGGCTAATCCTTGGTCACTGGAACCAAGGTGGGTCACCGTAGGAGTGGCCGGCAGCATTTGGATGTTGGCAGCTAGGGTGGATGGAGGCACAAAAGGGCTGGGCGGCATGGACTCCTTGGGCAGCGGCAAAGAGAAGAGAGGGAGAGGAGAGGAAGAGTATTTCCAAAATAAAATTAGGGCTCTCCAAACCTCTAATCGCGTTTTTATAGAGCGCGTGTTTCTTGACCATCAAGAAACCTTCTCCTTAGAGTTATTGGTTCATAACCAAAACCCGTTAACCTGCTCCAATAACTTAAGTTAAAATAAACCGAACCGAGTTGGTCTATTTTAAGTTAAAACGAACCGAACCAACTTTGGTTCATTCGTTTAAAACAAACCAAATCCCTTTGGTTTATTCTCCACCATTGGATTAGAACCGAACCAATTTGGTTCATCCATCATGTCTTCATAAGACTCGGCCCATCCATGCTTCCATTGCGACTGAAACAATTTCATGCTCGCTCCTTGTTTGGTTCAACCAAATCTAGTTTCTCTCGATCTGAGAATCTCATTCTCAAGCTCGTTTTAAATCCTTTAGATTACGCTCGTTGTGTGTGTGACCAAATAGGTTCACGGTTTATGTTGGTCGTCTATAATTAACCATTAATTATACAATGATCATGAGTGGCACCTAGTAGTACATCATGATCCCCAATTAACCGAAAAATCAACGTTGATCCAGAACCATTTCTGAAACCCATCAGCAGCTACAATGAATCGTACCCCGTTCCCTTCACGCATCTTATACACACTTGGTTCAGGACATGGTCTATAGTGTCAGTCCCCACTAGGTTGACTACGTCACACCTAGCCCAAGCATCATTTTCTCGTCCTACGGATTCTAGTTACTGCACATATATCCTAGATTACCTTACTCTAAACATGTAATGCTTTGGCCAAAGACATTAGTAACAATCCGACAAGAGGCCAAGGGTATACATCTCCTCGCAAGGAGCGGTGAATCCTTTATAGGCTATTCAAATACCTTCGGGCATTTCGACTTATACCCAACCATCTCGGATCCATATCTCCTTGGAGATGCTTGCTTAAGATGTCAAAGCATAAGTCTCCATGACCAAGATGACTTGAATACCGCAAGTCAAAGGAACATTGCACTTAAGCTACAGTAAGAACTTCATTGACATATCCATATATGCAAAGAACCATATGAAGTCTTACAGCTGGTCACTCCAATGAACTAGTTATCATAACTAGCATCCATGATTAACTCCGGACATCACAATGTCTCCAGCCAGTGAGAATCAGCTGCTTGGATACACCAAAGAGTATACCTCGTGCTAGTCTTGACCGAATTGATGGTGTCCAAATCCATCAATTCATCGGCTAGGGATAATTCTAATACATCACAATTACACATGTAGAGATACTCACTAGTTGTGATCCAATCACAAATTCTCTCATACTGTGAATCGTATTGTGGACATTCAATAAATGAGTTTAAGATCTAATCAAATACATGAAAACATGTATACTCAAATAGTGAATCTTCATTTATCATATAAATGGTTTAAACATAAGGCAATTGCCTTAGGACACCTCTCATATATAACTAACAGAAGGAACTCTTCCCAAGCATAACAACTACTCACATCAATGCCATCAACAATTGCCAAAAAAGAATATGAATATAAATACAAAGATACCAATGAGTTTTTTGTATAACACATGCCACAACCCTAGATTATAGTCACATCATGCTCCCTTACTAAAAATCATCAGATAACCTGAAATTTTCTAGAAAAATTAACAATCCGTCAAAATCACTCCCATAAACTTCCTAATACCATATTAAACATCAAAAACAAGAAAACATTCTTCCAAAATTGCTCATTAAAATACTTTAAAGCACCGCATGCTTTAATTAACACATACCCCTCTTACTTCCGTTAACTCCCCATCGCTCCCCTACAGTCCTTCTCCAAAACCCTAACCCCTGAAGGGTTTTGCCTCGGAAGCTCTCATACCAATTTAATGGTTTTAGCTTATCGAGTCCATGAGGGGAAACTTCGCTTCCCACTTCACCTCGGTAGCTTGTTCATGGCGATCCCTTCGATGTCCCCGGATTAAAAAAAAATAATCCTAGAAAAAAAGGATTGCCCAAACCACCAAGTCATCATCGTACTATTCGTTTAGAGAGGTCACTTGAACAAACTAGTTGTTCAAGCGACCATCCTCTATTCTACGAGTAGCCGCGGAATAGACGATGTCCGGATCGCCAGTTTTTGTGTTTATGCTAGAGATCCAAGTATTATTTAGCCATATACAGATTTATATCATGCTCATAAATGATAAACAAATACAAACATGTAACATATAAAAATTAGAGAATCGATATACCTCTCGATCTTCTAATGTATGTCCTTCCTCCTTTCGGGCGTCGTGTGGGCGACGCTCTACCAAAAGTCAAAGCTCCTAGATCGCAAATCTTCCTTCCTTGCTCTTCCAAAGCAAGAGGAAGAATAAAAACAAAGCTCTTCTCCTTCCTATGGCCAACCAACAAGAAACAAGGAGAATGCTTGCCGCCGGCCAACAAGGAGAAGGAGATAATGGTGGAAACCGGCCAAGACACCATGGGAAAGCCCTATATCTTGTTTCCACCACCTAAGGAGAAGGAGAAGGGGTCTTTGGATGCCGCCCAAGGGCTGGGATAGGGCTGTGGGTGCCGGCCACCAAAGGATGAAGAAGAAAGAAACCTTCCTTATTTGGTGTCACCCAAGCCTCCTAAACCCTAAGCCTCCAAACCCTAATCCTAGCTCTCCTTATGGCCAGCCATGGAAGTGGGGAAGAAGATTAGGATGAGCTCAAGCCAAGGTAGAGGGAAGATGGAGGAACCGGCCACACCTTAGGAAGAAGAAGAAAAACTCCTCCCAATGTTGCCACCCACCCATGATTCCAAAAACCCGAGCCACCAAACCCAATCCTAAACCAACTAGGATTCCTTGCCTCCAAAGGAAGAAAATCTTATTCCCCTTAAGACATTCTTTCAGATGAAAGGGAGAATGTTGGACACCGGCAAAAACCAAGGAGAGTAGAGGGGAGAAAGGTGCCGACCACCATAAGGAAGAAGAAGAAGAAGAAACATCTTTCCTTAATTGTGGCCACCCAAAACCCTAAATCTCCAAAGCCCTTGCCGCCCAACCTAAGCCCCCTTTCCTCTTCCATATCTTGCTGTCCACTTATTAATCTCTATTTATAGAGTTGGGCTCAAGCCATGATTTAATCTCCTCCATTGTTTCTAGAGATTTAATCTCAACCGTCGGATCTAGAGATTTAATCTCAACCGTCGGATCTTAGAGATTTAATCTCTACCTATGGATCTTAGAGTTTTGTTTCTATCTATTGGATCTAAGCTTCATGAGGTGTTAATAGGATACATTAGGGACCATGAGGAGGAGTTGGGTCTTGGCCACCTATGGATCAAGCCCACATAAAGTCCGATCCACTAATGATGATCCAATCCACTAAAGGTTCATAATTGATCTACCTCAGCAACCCCCATAAGATAATATGGGCTCCATATATTATTTGTACATTTTCTCCCCGTGTTTAAGATCTCGAATGTCCGTCGATTAATTAATTTACTAACCATTAATTAATCAACATCTAACTCCTTGAGTAGTACCACTCAACCTTTTCATCATGTCGGACCAAGTCCACCTGCAGGGTTTACATGATGAACCTTATGAGCTCCTCAAGGGGACATCATCATCCTAATATATAGGACATGGTTTCCTCCTATAATAAACGACACACCATATAAATAATATCATCTCCCAACTTACCGAGCCTATCGATTTAATCTATAAATCTCGCCCATTGGTAAATCAAAGAGATGAGCACTAAGTATATGTGCCCGTTATTATATCGGGATTAAGAGCATGTACTAAATAATATCTGAGGTCCGATTCGATTATGTAGTCAGCAATAAATCGAATCACCTCTAAGTCGGTCCTGTTCAATACACACAAAGTGCACTAGTGTGATTCTATGGTCAAGACAAACCAACACCAAATCACACTACAACCATTCCGATGGTTTGTCCAAAGCCATCTCGGTTTTGAGCCTTTACTTATACTTTTCAAGGGGCCAATAACATGATCTCTTGTGTGACACCACACACCATGTTATCTACAATGTAAAGTATTAGACAATATTGCATAACAATAAAAATATGCAAACAATGATCATGTGATTCTTATTTCAAAAATAAAGATGTTTATACAAAAGATAGACTTTTCAGTATACATCCCTATAATCTCCCACTTATACTAAAAGACTATATTGTCCTCATACTGCCATACATCTGATTCCCCTTCCCTCCACATGCCTATCAATGCTCTCGCTAGAAGGGCATTAGTGAAAGGGTCTACCAGGTCATACTCTGATGCAATCTAGGCGACAGCAACTTCTACCTCCTTTACGATTTCTCGTATCAGGTGGTACTTGCGCTCTATGTGTTTACTTGCCTTATGGGCTCATGTTTCCTTCGAGTTTGCAACTGCAACATTATTATCACAATAAATTGTGATAGTACTGGGCAAATCAGGAATCACATCCAAGTCCATCAGGAAGTTCCTGAGCCATACAACTTCTTTGGCCGCCTGAGAGGCTACCACATACTCAGCTTCCATGGTAGAGTCTGCCACGCATTTCTGCTGGACACTCCTCCATACAATGGCTCCACCTCCAAAAGTAAACACAAAACCTGAGGTAGACTTACTGTTATCCCTATCTGATTGGAAGTCGCAATCCATGTAACCCACAGGGAGTAATTGGTCTGCCTGGTAAACTAGCATATAATCCCTAGTCCTTCTCAGGCACTTCAATATATGCTTTATCGCAGTCTAATATCCCTGTCCTAGATTACTCTGATATCTGCTCACCATGCCCAAGGTAAAGCAGATATCTGGTCTCGTACATAGCATCGCATACATGAGGCTTCCTACTGCCGAAGCATATAGAACCGTCTTCATCTCCTCTATCTCCTCAGATGATCTAGGACACATCTCCTTAGATAAAGGAACTCCATGCCTAAAAGGTAGAAAACCCTTCTTAGAGTTTTGCATGCTAAGATGATCCATAATCTTGTCTATGTATGAAGCTTGGGATAAGCACAACATCCTTTTCCTACGATCCCTTATAACCTTTATCCCAAGGATGTGTCCCACCTCTCCCAAGTCCTTCATATCAAACTGTTTGGACAACCATACCCTTACGTCCGACAACACCTTGATATTGCTGTCAATCACCAAAATGTCATCTACGTATAGTACAAGAAATTCCACTACATTTCCATCACATCTCTTGTATACACAAGACTCATCCGGATTTTGAATAAATCCATAAGACTGATTTACCTCATCAAATCGGATGTTCCAAGACCTTGAAGCTTGCTTCAATCCATAAATGGACCGATTAAGCTTGCATACAAGATGCTCTTTGCCCTTAGCAATGAATCCCTCTTGTTGCTTCATATAGATGTTTTCCTCAAGACTTCCATTAAGGAAAGTTGTCTTGACATCCATCTGCCACACCTCATAATCTATATGAGCTGCTATGCATAAGAGCTCCCAGACCTGACTTGAATCCATATATTCAATCTCAGTATTCATTGCACTTTGCCAAGATGTTGCATCTATATCTTGGATTGCCTCGTCATATGTCCAGGGATCAGGTTCATGTTCGCCAGGAATCAAATCAGAACATTCTCCCAAGAACATGAATCTATTAGGCTGTCTCACAACCCTCCCACTACGACGAAGTATCACCTGTGTATCCTCTGTGATACGCGGTGACTTGTGGTATATCCTCTTGTACCGGCGGTACTGAAGAAGTGAATTCCCCTTTTAATTCCTCCAGAACAATTTTACTCTAGGGCTTGTGGTTCATCACATAGTCTTCCTCTAGAAATCTGGCGTTCGTGCTAATGATCACCCTCTGATCTTTAGGACTATAAAATAAACCACCCTTCATTCCTCTAGGATAGCCAACGAACATGCGTATCCAGTACGAGGTTCCAACTTACCAGCATCTGCCTTCAGCACATGTGTTGGACTCCCCCATTTCCAAATATGTCTTAGACTAGGCTTTCGCCCAGTCCACAATTCTGTGGGAGTAGAAGGCACTGATTTAGATGGAACCAAGTTTAGAATGTACACCACCGTATCTAGAGCATATTCCCAGAACGAATCTGGTCAAGTCATAATAACTCATCATCTATCTAATCATCTCCATAAGAGTCATATTCCTTCGCTCTGCTACACAATTCTGCTAGGGTGTGTCAGGTGCAGTCAATTGGTATTGAATCTCAGCCTCTGATAAGTAATTCCTAAACTCTCGCAAGAGGTACTCACCACTACGAACAAATCGTAGTGTCATCCATATCTTGAATGATCATCTATGAAAAAAACAATATATTCAAGACTACCTCTTGCTTGGATAGTCATAGGACCACACAAATCAGAATGAACCATTCCTAACACATCTTTGGCTCTATACCCCTTGGCCTTAAAAGACCTCTTTGTCATCTTACCCTCCAAGCAAGATTCGCAGGTTGGGAGATCATTCACCACTAATGAACCCAAAGGTCCATCAGCTATCAACCTTTGAATTCTGCTTAGGTTAATATAACCAAGCCTGAGATGCCAAAGATATGTTTGGTTCATCTTCGAAGGTTCTTTTCTCTTATTGGAATTAGAAGATGAGTTATTAACTTCAATTTGCATCGTGGGAGGATTTGGTTCAAGTGTGTACAAATTTCCTATCAATGCACCCTAACAGATAATGTCCCTATTCCTTCTTATAACAACTCTGTCATTAAAAGAAATAGGATATCCATCCATAAACAATTTAGAAACTGAAATTAAATTCTTTCTAAACAAGGGTACATAAAGGCAATTCTTAAGAATCAAAAGTTTATTTTTCTCAAAAGATAAATGAACGTCTTCCACTGCAATAGCCGCCACATTCATGGCATTGCCCAAGTAAATGGTAATATCCCCTTTAGCTAGTCGTCGGGTTTCCTGGAACCCCTGCAAAGTGTTGCATAAATGATTAGTGGCTCTCGTATCTACACACCAGGTGCCGGTAGATAACACCGCTAATCATGTTTCAATGACTAGTCCAAAGGATATATCTTTGTTCTGCTTTGGATTGGGACAGTCCTTCTTCCAGTGTCCATCCTGCTTACGAGTGAAGTACTTGCCTTTCGGCTTCTTCACTCCTCCCTGAGAACCTCCCACCAGCTTTGCTCTACCTTGTTTCTTCTTCTTCTTGCCTTTTGGCTTAGAAGTAGAAACCTTCTGAGCAACCATGGCCTAAGAACACTCTTCGAAGAGTGCATACTTGTACTCCTTAGCAGATAAGACAATATCTAGATTTTTTCCAATCAATATTATTTGGGTACAGTAAGTTTATTTCCTTTAGTATCATAGTAAGTGGACTGAAAGTCATTTTTGAAAATCCTAAGAATCACATAGATCATTACTGTAGATTTCAAAAAATTATTGATTCCTCAAACAATAAAATTTTAAAATCAACCAACACCTCAAAACACCGGGAATATCGTATGCCACGATAGTGTGGACGTATACGAATTCTACATTTGTAAGAGGAGGTTTTACCCATTAATTTTACTATCTTATCAACCTAACTTTTTGACAAGTAAAATTAATAGTTGGTTTCTCTTCGGCCCTACAAATAAAAGCAGTGACTCCGATGGGGAGGATACTTATATTTGTATCTAAGTGTTCACCATTACTTGGTACCAATGTAATTAAATCGGGTTATGTGCCTTACGATGGGGAAGTACACATGCTCCTTAATAATTGCCTAAAACCATATCTGACCCTGTGATCTACAAACAAACTAATCTGATGGGGAGGAAGGCACTCAGAGCCGACGCGCAAGTTTGCTTGCATCACATGTCAAATCGTAATAGAGGCCGTGGGAATATAAAATTTGAAAATGACGAATTTTCAAGGCTACGACATGCATATCAAACAATAAGCAATAAATATGAAAAATAAATTATTTTCCAACTATTATGGCTTTTGTCTTCAATATGACTCCCGTTGCATCGCCATCTCGTCCGCTCCTCCTACGCCATGTACGAGCCATCCAGAGATTCGGGCCGAGACTAAAACCTATTTTAATTTACATCCATCGATCCTATACTCCACGAGAGAGTGTACATGAAATCTAGATTGAAAGTAAAATAAAATAAAGAGTGGCTAAACAATGTCATATTTAATTTACAAAAATTAAATACTAGCCTCGTCAACCCCGAGGATTCAACAAAATAAATATTTACACGCATACAATCACATACACACATATGGCCATAATAGTCGGATCTTATGCCTGCAACCAAAGAGTTAAAATACGCATATCCTACTATTATCCGACACATATAATATATGAAAAAGTACATAAAAAATTATCCAAATCCTAAACACACAAAATGGGAAATCTTGGCTCTGATACCAATTGTAGGGTTTTTTTCCCCGGATGCTCTCATACCAATTTAATGGTTTTAGCTTATCGAGTCCGTGAGGGGAAACTTCGCTTCCCACTTCACCTCGGCAGCTTGTCCATGGCGATCCCTTTGATGTCCCTAGATTAAAAAAAAATTAATCCTAGACAAAAGGGATTGCCCAAACCACCAAGTCATCGTTGTGCTATTCGTTTAGAGAGGTCACTTGAACAAACTAGTTGTTCAAGCGACCATCCTCTATTCTACGAGTAGCCGCGGAATAGACGATGTCCGGATCGCTGATTTTTGTGTTTATGCTCGGGATTCAAGTATTATTTAACCATATACAGATTTATATCATGCTCATAAATGAAAAAAAAATACAAACATGTAACATATAAAAATTAGAGAATCGATATACCTCTCGATCTTCTAATGTATGTCCTTCTTCCTTTCGGACATCATGTGGGCGATGCTCTACCAAAAGTCGAAGCTCCTAGATCCCAAATCTTCCTTCCTTGCTCTTCCAAAGCAAGAGGAAGAATAAAAACAAAGCTCTTCTCCTTCCTATGGCCAACCAACAAGCAACAAGGAGAATGCTTGCTGCCGGCCAACAAGGAGAAGGAGATAATGGTGGAAACCGGACAAGACACCAAGGGAAAGCCCTATATCTTGTTTCCACCACCTAAGGAGAAGGAGAAGGGGACTTTGGATGCCGTCCAAGGGCTGGGATAGGGCTGTGGCCACCGGCCACCAAAGGATGAAGAAGAAAGAAACCTTCCTTATTTGGTGCCACCCAAGCCTCCTAAAGCCTAAGCCTCCAAACCCTAATCCTAGCTCTCCTTATGGCCAGCCATGGAAGTGGGGAAGAAGATTAGGATGAGCTCAAGACAAGGTAGAGGGAAGATGGAGGAACCGGCCACACCTTAGGAAGAAGAAGAAAAACTCCTCCCAATGTTGCCGCCCACCCATGACTCCCAAAACCCTAGCCACCAAACCCAATCCTAAACCAACTAGGATTCCTAGCCTCCAAAGGAAGCAAACCCTAATCCCCTTAAGACATGCTCTCAGTTGAATGGGAGAATGTTGGACACCAGCCAAAACCAAGGAGAGTAGAGGGGAGAAAGGTGTCGGCCACCATAAGGAAGAAGAAGAAGAAGAAACATCTTTCCTTAATTGTGGCCACCCAAAACCCTAAATCTCCAAAGCCCTTGCCGCCCAACCTAAGCCCCCTTTCCTCTTCCATATCTTGCCACCCACTTATTAATCTCTATTTATAGAGTTGGGCTCAATCCATGATTTAATCTCCTCCATTGGTTCTAGAGATTTAATCTCAACCGTCAGATCTAGAGATTTAATCTCAACCGTCGGATCTTAGAAATTTAATCTCTACCTATGGATCTTAGAGTTTTGTTTCTATCCATTGGATCTAAGCTTCATGAGGTGTTAATAGGCTACATTAGGGACCATGAGGAGGAGTTGGGTCTTGTCCACCCATGGATCAAGCCCACATAAAGTCTGATCCACTAATGATGATCCAATCCACTAAAGGTTCATCATTGATCTACCTCACCAACCCTTATATGATAATATGGGCTTCATATATTATTTGTACATTTTCTCCCCATGTTTAAGATCTCGAATGTCCGTCGATTAATTAATTTACTGACCATTAATTAATCAACATCTAACTCCTTGTGTAGTACCACTCAACCTTTTCATCATGCCGCACCAAGTCCACCTGCAGGGTTTACATGATCAACCTTATGAGCTCCTCAAGGGGACATCATCATCCTAATATATAGGACACGGTTTCCTCCTATAATCAATGGCACACCATATAAATAATATCATCTCCCAACTTACCGAGCCTATCGATTTAATCTATAAATCTTGCCCATTGGTAAATCAAAGAGATGAGCACTAAGTATATGTGCCCATTATTATATCGGGATTAAGAGCATGTACTAAATAATATCTTAGGTCCGATTCGATTATGTAGTCAGCAATAAATCGAATCACCTCTAAGTCGGTCCTTCTCAATACACACAAAGTGCACTAGTGTGATTCTATGGTCAAGACAAACCAACACTAAATCACACTACAACCATTCCGATGGTTTGTCCAAAGTCATCTCGGTTGTGAGCCTTTACTTATACTTTTCAAGGGGCCGATAACAGGATCTCCTGTGTGACACCACACACCATGTTATCTACAATGTAAAGTATTAGATAATATTGCATAACCATAAAAATATGCAAACAATGATCATGTGATTCTTATTTCAAAAATAAAGATGTTTATACAAAAGATAGACTTTTCAGTATACATCCCTACAATCTCCCACTTATAATAAAAGACTATGTTGTCCTCATACTTCCATACATCTGATTCCCCTTCCCTTCACATGCCTATCAAAGCTCTCGCTAGAAGGGCATTAGTGAAAGGCTCTACCAGGTCATACTCTGATGCAATCTAGGCGATAGCAACTTCTACCTCCTTTACGATTTCTCGTATCATGTGGTACTTACGCTCTATGTGTTTACTTGCCTTATGAGCTTGTGTTTCCTTCGAATTTGCAACTGCACCATTATTATCACAATAAATTGTTATAATACTGGGCAAACCAAGAATCACATCCAATTCCATCAGGAAGTTCCTGAGCCATACAACTTCTTTGGCCGCCTGAGAGGCTGGCACATACTCAGCTTCCATGGTAGAGTCCGCCACCCATTTCTGCTGGACACTACTCCATACAATGGCTCCACCTCCCAAAGTAAACACAAAACCTGAGGTAGACTTACTTCTATCCCTATCTGATTGGAAGTCGCAATCCATGTAACCCATAGGGAGTAATTGGTCTTCCTGGTAAACTAGCATATAATCCCTAGACCTTCTCAGGCACTTCAATATATGCTTTATCGCAGTCCAATATCCCTGTCCTAGATTACTCTGATATCTGCTGACCATGCCCACGGCAAAGCAGATATCTGGTCTCGTACATAGCATCGCATACATGAGTCTTCCTACTGCCGAAGCATATGGAACTGTCTTCATCTCCTCTATCTCCTCAGATGATCTAGGACACATCTCCTTAGATAAAGGAACTCCATGCCTGAAAGGTAGAAAACCCTTCTTGGAGTTTTGCATGCTAAGACGATCCATAATCTTGTCTATGTATGAAGCTTGGGATAAGCACAACATCCTTTTCCTGCGATCCCTTATAACCTTGATCCCAAGGATGTGTCCCACCTCTCCCAAGTCCTTCATATCAAACTGTTTGGACAACCATAACCTTACGTCCGACAACACCTTTATATTGCTGCCAATCACCAAAATGTCATCTACGTATAGTACAAGAAATACCACTACGTTTCCGTCACATCTCTTGTATACACAAAACTCATCCGAATTTTGAATAAATCCATAAGAATGATTTACCTCATCAAATCGGATGTTCCAAGACCTTGAAGCTTTATTCAATCCATAAATGGACCGATTAAGCTTACATACAAGATGCTCTTTTCCCTTAGCAATGAATCCCTCTGGTTGCTTCATATAGATGTTTTCCTTAAGACTTCCATTAAGGAAAGCTGTCTTGACATCCATCTGTCACACCTCATAATCCATATGAGCTGCTATGCATAAGAGCTCCCAGACCTGACTTGAATCCATAGATTCAATCTCAGTATTCATTGCACTTTGCCAAGATGCTGCATCTATATCTTGGATTGCCTCGTCATATGTCCAGGGATCAGGTTCATGTTCGCCAGGAATCAAATCAGAAGATTCTCCCAAGAACATGAATCTATTAGGCTGTCTCACAACCCTCCCACTACGATGAGGTATCACCTATGTATCCTCTGTGACACGCGGTTCAGTGACTTGTGGTATATCCTCTTGTACCGGTGGTACTGAAGAAGTGACTTCCCCTTTTAATTCCTCAAGAACAATTTTACTCTTGGGCTTGTGGTTCATCACATAGTCTTCCTCTAGAAATCTGGCATTTGTGCTAACGATCACCATATGATCTCTAGGACTATAAAATAAACCACCCTTCGTTCCTCTAGGATAGCCAACGAACATGCGTACTCCATTTGAGGTTCCAACTTACAAACGCCTTCACATGTCTTTGGACTCCCCATTTCGAATATGTCTTAGACTAGGCTTTCATCCACACGCGGAGTAGAAGGCACTGATTTAGATGGAACCAAGTTCAGAATGTACACGGCCGTATCTAGAGAATATCCCCAGAACGAATCTGGTCAAGTCATAATAACTCATCATCTATCTAACCATCTCCATAAGAGTCCTATTCCTTTGCTCTGCTACACCATTCTGCTGGGGTGTGCCAGGTGCAGTCAATTGGGATTGAATCCCAGCCTCTGATAAGTAATTCCTAAACTCTCCCAAGAGGTACTCACCACTACGAACAAATTGTAGTGTCATATCTTGAATGATCGCCTATGAAAAAGACAAAATATTCAAGACTACCTCTTTCTTAGATAGTCATAGGACCACACAAATCAGAATGAACCATTCCTAACACATCTTTGGCTCTATACCCCTTGGCCTTAAAAGGCCTCTTTGTCATCTTACCCTCCAAGCAAGATTCGCAGGTTGGGAGATCATCCACCACTAATGAACCCAAAGGTCCATCAGCTATCAACCTTTGAATTCTACTTAGGTTAATATGACAAAGCCTGAGATGCCAAAGATATGTTTGGTTCATCTTCGAAGGTTCTTTTCTCTTATTGGAATTAGAAGATGAGTTATTAACTTCAATTTGCATCGTGGGAGGTTTTGGTTCAAGTGTGTACAAATTTCCTATCAATGCACCCGAACAGATAATGTCCCTGTTCCTTCTTATAACAACTCTATCATTAAAAGAAATAGGATATCCATCCATAAACAATTTAGAAATTGAAATTAAATTCTTTCTAAACAAGGGTACATAAAGGCAATTCTTAAGAACCAAAAATTTATTTTTCTCAAAAGATAAATGAACGCCTCCCACTGCAATAGTCGCCACCTTCATGGCATTGCCCAAGTAAATGGTAATATCCCCTTTAGCTAGTCGTCGGGTTTCCTGGAACCCCTGCAAAGTGTTGCAGACATGATTAGTGGCTCTCGTATCTACACACCAGGTGCCGGTAGATAACACCGCTAATCATTTTTCAACGACTAGTCCAAAGGATATATCTTTGTTCTGCTTTGGATTGGGACAGTCCTTCTTCCAGTGTCCATCCTACTTGTGAGTGAAGTACTTGCCTTTCGGCTTCTTCACTCCTCCCTGAGATCCTCCCACCAGCTTTGCTCTACCTTGTTTCTTCTTCTTCTTGCCTTTCGGCTTAGAAGTAGAAACCTTCTGAGCAACCATGGCCTAAGAACACTCTTCGAAGAGTACATACTTGTACTCCTTAGCAGATAAGACAATATCTAGATTTTTTCCAATCAACATTATTTGGGTACAGTAAGTTTATTTCCTTTAGTATCATAGTAAGTGGACTGAAATTCATTTTTTGAAAATCCTAAGAATCACATAGATCATTACTGTAGATTTCAAAAAATTATTGATTCCTCAAACAATAAAATTTTAAAATCAACCAACACCTCAAAACACCGAGAATATCGTATGCCACGATAGTGTGGACGTATACGAATTCTATATTTGTAAGAGGAGGTTTTACCCATTAATTTTACTATCTTTTCAACCTAACTTTTTGACAAGTAAAATTAATAGTTGGTTTCTCTTCGGCCCTACAAATAAAAGCAGTGACTCCGATGGAGAGGATACTTATATTTGTATCTAAGTGTTCACCATTACTTGGTACCAAGGTAATTATCTCGGGTTATGTGCCTTACGATGGGCAAGTACACACGCTCCTTAATAATTGCCTAAAACCATATCTGACCCTGTGATCTACAAACAAACTCATCTGATGGGGAGGAAGGCACTCAGAGCCGATGCGCAAGTTTGCTTGCATCACATGTCAAATCGTAATGGAGGGCGTGGGAATTTATAAAATTTGAAAATGAGGAATTTTATAGGCTACGACATTCAAATCAAACAATAAGAAATAAATATGAAAAATAAATTATTTTCCAACTATTATGGCTTTTGTCTTCAATATGACTCCCGTCGCATCGCCATTTCGTCCGCTCCTCCTACGTCATGTACGAGCTATCCGGAGATCCGAGCCGAGACTAAAACCTATTTTAATGTACATCCATCGATCCTATACTCCACGAGGGAGTGTACATGAAATCTGGATCGAAAGTAAAATAAAATAAAGAGTGGCTAAACAATGTCGTATTTAATTTACAAAAACTAAATACTAGCCTCGTCAACCCCGAGGATTCAACAAAATAAATATTTACACACATACAATCACATACACACATATGGCCATAATAGTCGGATCTTATGCCTGCAACCAAAGATTTAAACTACGCATATCCTACTATTATCCGACACATATAATATATGAAAAAGTGCATAAAAAATTAATCGAATCCTAAACACACAAAACCGGAAACCTTGGCTCTGATACCAATTGTAGGGTTTTTTGCCCCGGAAGCTCTCATACCAATTTAATGGTTTTAGCTTATCGAGTCCGTGAGGGGAAACTTCGCTTCCCACTTCACCTCGGTAGCTTGTCCATGGCGATCCCTTCAATGTCCCCGGATTAAAAAAAATAATCCTAGACAAAAGGGATTGCCCAAACCACCAAGTCATCATCGTGCTATTCGTTTAGAGAGGTCACTTGAACAAACTAGTTGTTCAAGCGATCATCCTCTATTCTACGAGTAGCCGTGGAATAGACGATGTCCGGATCGCCGATTTTTGTATTTATGCTCGGGATCCAAGTATTATTTAGCCATATACAGATTTATATCATGCTCATAAATGAAAAACAAATACAAACATGTAACATATAAAAATTAGAGAATCGATATACCTCTCGATCTTCTAATGTATGTCCTTCTTCCTTTCGGACATCGTGTGGGCGATGCTCTACCAAAAGTCGAAGCTCCTAGATCCCAAATCTTCCTTCCTTGCTCTTCCAAAGCAAGAGGAAGAATAAAAACAAAGCGAGAAGGAGAAGGGGTCTTTGGATGCCGCCCAAGGGCTGGGATAGGGCTGTGGGCGCCGGCCACCAAAGGATGAAGAAGAAAGAAACCTTTCTTATTTGGTGCCACCCAAGCCTCCTAAATCCTAAGCCTCCAAACCCTAATCCTAGCTCTCCTTATGGCCAGCCATGGAAGTGGGGAAGAAGATTAGGATGAGCTCAAGACAAGGTAGAGGGAAGATGGAGGAACCGGCCACACCTTAGGAAGAAGAAGAAAAACTCCTCCCAATGTTGCCGCCCACCCATGACTCCCAAAACCCTAGCCACCAAACCCAATCCTAAACCAACTAGTATTCCTAGCCTCCAAAGGAAGCAAACCCTAATCCCCTTAAGCCATGCTCTCAGATGAAAGGGAGAATGTTGGATGCCGACCAAAACCAAGGAGAGTAGAGGGGAGAAAGGTGCCGGCCACCATAAGGAAGAAGAAGAAGAAGAAGCATCTTTCTTTAAATGTGGCCACCCAAAACCCTAAATCTCCAAATCCCTTGCCGCCCAACCTAAGCCCCCTTTCCTCTTCCATATCTTGCCGCCCACTTATTAATCTCTATTTATAGAGTTGGGATCAAGCCATGATTTAATCTCCTCCATTGGTTCTAGAGATTTAATCTCAACCGTCGGATCTAGAGATTTAATCTCAACCGTCGGATCTTAGAGATTTAATCTCTACCTATGGATCTTAGAGTTTTGCTTCTATCCATTGGATCTAAGCTTCATGAGGTGTTAATAGGATACATTAGGAACCATGAAGAGGATTTGGGTCTTGGCCACCCATGGATCAAGCCCACATAAAGTCCGATCCACTAATGATGATTCAATCCACTAAAGGTTCATCATTGATCTACATCACCAACCCCCATATGATAATATGGGCTCCATATATTATTTGTACATTTTCTCCCCGTGTTTAAGATCTCGAATGTCCGTCGATTAATTAATTTACTGACCATTAATTAATCAACATCTAACTCCTTGAGTAGTACCACTCAATCTTTTCATCATGCCGGACCAAGTCCACCTGCAGGGTTTACATTATGAACCTCATGAGCTCCTCAAGGGGACATCATCATCCTAATATATAGGACACGGTTTCCTCCTATAATAAACGGCACACCATATAAATAATATCATCTCCCAACTTACCGAGCCTATCGATTTAATCTATAAATCTCGCCCATTGGTAAATCAAAGAGATGAGCACTAAGTATATGTGCCCGTTATTATATCGGGATTAAGAGCATGTACTAAATAATATCTGAGGTCCGATTCGATTATGTAGTCAGCAATAAATCGAATCACCTCTAAGTTGGTCCTGCTCAATACACACAAAGTGCACTAGTGTGATTCTATGGTCAAGACAAACCAACACCAAATCACACTACAACCATTCCGATGGTTTGTCCAAAGTCATCTCGGTTGTGAGCCTTTACTTATACTTTTCAAGGGATCGATAACATGATCTCCTGTGTGACACCACACACCATGTTAATTACAATGTAAAGTATTAGACAATATTGCATAACAATAAAAATATGCAAACAATGATCATGTGATTCTTATTTCAAAAATAAAGATGTTTATACAAAAGATAGACTTTTCAGTATACATCCCTACAACCCCTTCACCCGAAACTCTCATTTCTCCGACAACTCCTTTTCCGCCATGGCCTCCTCATCCTCCATCTCTCCCTGGTACAAAACTACACCTAGCCAACTCACCCTCAACCATTCTTTCTTCCGCCGCGACCCCAAATACCTCCCTGAAAATTCCACCATCGTCATCCCCAATCGATCCCAACGCCCTCATCTACCTCCGGTCGGAACCAGTACTCTATTCACGGGGCAATTAGAAGGAGGTCTCCGTCTCCCCCTGCCAAAATCCTTCTACGACATTCTCTTTTTCTATGGTATACCGCTCAACCAACTAACCCCCAACTCCCTCCGCATTCTAGTCGGCACCATTATCATTTTTCATCACCTCAACATTCCCCAGATATCCCATATATTCCACTACCTCTATCAGCTGAAGATAGCCAACCATGGCGTCTTCTACTTCATGGCCCACCAAGGTTTCTAGTTCCTTACCGACATACTCCCTTCTAATAAAGGCTGGAAAGAGCTCTATTTCTTTATCACTGCATATCCTCCTCTTCCCTTCTCTTCTCATTGGAAAACTACCATTGTACTTCGTTCAGTTACGTACTATAAGTATCTTATCTCTTAGGATAACGGCTAGTTTTGTACTTCATGTATGTGATGTTTTGAACTTTTCAAGTTGACTTGAGATTATGTTTAAGTATATAAACTATATATGTTTTTTGAAAAGAGCATTATCCTATCAATAAACTTCTCTTTATTTTTCTACAGTAACTGTCTTTATAGAAAATACTGTCATTCTATTCGTTAGCCTGTAAACTAGCAACTTATCATGTTTTCTTATCATACCTTTTTAACACCATGTATTAAAACCCCCCACTTAAAACCTGCACAAAAGCATTGTCATTCCGTGCCAAAAATTGAACTGCCACTATCAAACTTTACATTCTTTAATGATAATTCACAACCACCTTTTATCTTTGCAAAAGACATGATGGGCACATCCATTGTGAAAACCTTAGCCCTCAAGCAGAAGAAAAGAAAAAGGTCAAATACTACATCCTCCCCCACCCCTGAACCACTTACCTCAGTAAGCAACCTCCATTCAATCTCTATTTATAACCAATATATTCACAATTCCTATCAGCATGACATATTTCTTTGGTACAGGCTCCTCCCACATTAACACAAGTCCCTATTATCACTTCAGATGACCCAGATAACCCCCCCCCCCCCCAACACACATTCATTAATAATACCCTTCCTCCTCAAACAGACCCAATCCCTAATCTTTTCCCCTTTATCTTCCTTGCACTTTCCTCTGATCCTATTTCCATTGTCCCCCCCTTAAATTCTCTTCTATCCTCTAACTCACCTACACCTCCCCCTCTCGATACCGTCGATCGTGTCCTCCTCGCCCTCTTCGTCTTCAACAGATGATCGTCCTCTGATCTCCTTATTTTCCCACAAACCACGAAAACCCTTATCTTCCATCAGCCACCCTCCTCCTGAACCTACAACCTCCGCCCCTCTAGACTTACTTGTTCAAACCGTATCAGACTCTTATCCCCAACAACCACTTTCCACCCTCCCCATTATACCAACCTCAACCCCTCTTTCTTCCATTCCTTCCCTTAGCATTCCTCCAGATAACATCCCCCCCATAGCAGATTCACATCTCCAACAGCCTCTTCATTTCCCCCTCCAAGAGCTGACATTACAACTTTTATTCAAGAGCTGAAAGAAAGTCTCCAAATAGTAAGTTCCTCACTTAATGTCCCAATTTTATATGTTTAATAGCTTTTTTTACATATCCCTTTGCCATTTTCAGAGTACCCGGAGACTTCAAACTTTCGAGCAATGGTATACTGACTATCAAAACCAGCCCAACCAACCTTCCAGCTCTGATTCAAATCCCCCTCCACACGTGACTACACCCCCAAGCATTCCAGATAATACTACAAAAGCCATACACCACCTAGGTATACAAACTAATCCTCCTTCCTCCCTCGACCGAGCATCCAGGGAGAACGAACTTCAACAACAAGTAAACTGGCTGCAACTCTAGGTTGCATCCTTTTCTACTGACCGATACCAACTATCTGCAAATGAAAAAGACCTAAACCTAAAGGCAACTAATATCAAGCGACTACAAACGCAACTCCAGATATCAGAGCAAACCATATCACGCCAACAAGATGAGCTCTTCTTGTGGAAACAGAAGGAGAGCAACTGGCACCTTCATTCCGGTGAGCTGTTTCAACCCATAGAAGACATCATAGACACTCACCAGAGCCTAAAAGCAATTGTCTATGGTAGCCTGGATAATTTAACTTCAAATTTGACACTCTAAAGCAACACTTCAATGTATTAGCTACCACCGCCCACGACCACCTTAGCAGAGCCAACCAAATTCACCAAGAGATATCTAATTTAAAGGAAACAAAAGGTGAGCGATGTGCAAAAGAACATACCAGACTTCTGAAATGATTCTCCAAGCAATTAAGCAAATATTTCCAAAGAGGCTTCGAAGGTGCTCTTCATCAAGCCAACAGAAAGAAATATTTCATCCCTGGCGCCCCTTACCATGAGATTGACCTAGAAGAAACATACAACAGCATTCCCCCGGAAGCCCTAATGACTGATTCTAACACTGATTCAGAACAATAGACTTTTCTTCTTGTAATATTTCTAAAAGATTACATTTCGTCTTTCAAACCAACTCTGTATATATTATAAATATCTTTGCCAATGAATGTCTACATTTTGAAACATACTCATATCTACATGTAAAACCTGTAAAATTCTATGTTGTTCAAAGTGGTTATGTAGAGTTTGAATGCCCATAAAAGGTTCGGACAAAAATAAAATAAAATAAAATATGGTTCGCTATAGCTAGGATTTGAACCATTAACCTTTAAATTGGGAGATAGCCTTGATACCACTAGGCCATAGGATAATTCTTGGCTAGAATAGATAAGGAATATACAAAGAAGATAAATGAGAAGATGATGAAGGGAGGAAACTTCGCTTCCCACTTCAACTTGGTCGATTGTGCATGCCGATCCCATCTACGTCCCTGGATTAAAAAAATTAATCCTTGACGAAAAGGGATTACCCAAGCAATCGATCCATCGTCGTGCTATTCGAATAGAGTGGTCACTTGAATAAACTTGTTGTTCAAGTAACCTACTTCTTTTCTTCGATTAGCCACGGAATAGATGATGTACGGATCGTCTATTTTTGTGTTTGTTTTTAGGGTCCAAGTAAATTAGCCACATACCATACATACAATTATATACATAATACAAAAGAACACTAATCAAAGTAAACAAGCTTATATCTCTTGTTATACCTCTTGATCTTCTATTGTATGTCCTTCCTTCTTTTGGACGTCGTGTGGGCGACGATCTTCCAAAAGTCGAAGTCTCCTAGATCATGTTCTTCCCTTCCTTGCTCACTCTGAACAAAGAGAAGAATAAAACAAAACTCTTCTTCCTATCTAGAACCGGCCACCAAGTCAAGGGACTTGATGTTGCCGCCGGCCAAGGAGAAGAATAGGATCGTCGGCCAACCTTGAAGAAAGGTTGTCACTGGCCAAAGGAGAGAGAGAGAGAGAGAGAGAGAGAGAGGGAGGAGTTTCTGGCCAATCTAGAGAGAGAGAGAGGGTGGAGTTTATGTCGGCCAAGAATAGCCAAACCCTAGAATCCCTTGCCGCCGCCCAATAGGAAGAAGCAAGCCCTAGGGTTGCCGCCCACCTCTCCTCTCAAGCCAACTCCAAAACCCTAACCCTTATTTGGATCATCCCTCTCCTTTCCGCCCAAGCCCTTATTTATAGAGTTAGGCTTAAGCCTCCTTTTAATCTCCACGGTTGGATCTAGAGATTTAATCTCAACCGTCGGATCTAGATATTTAATCTCCACCGTCGGATCTAGAGATTTAACCTCAACCGTCAAATCTAGAGTTCCATTTTTCACCATCGGATCTAGGCTTCATGAGGGTTTTAATAGGCTACAATAGGGACCATGAGGAGGAGTTGGATCTTGGCCACCCAATGGATCAAGCTCACATAAAGTTGGATCCATTAATGATAATCCATTCCACTAGAAGATTATCATTGATATACCTCACCAACCCCCATAAATAAATATGGGCTCCATATATTAATTGTACAAATATCTTCCCGTGTTTACAATCTTGAATGTCCATCAATTAATTAATTTACTGACAATTAATTAATCAACATCTAACTTCATGAGTAGTATCACTCAACCTTATCATCATGTCGGACCAAGTCCACCTGCAGGGTTTACATGATGATCCTTATGAGCTCCTCAAGGGGACATCATCATCCTAATATATAGGACACGGTTTCCTCATATAATCAATGGTACACCATGTAAATAATATTATTTCCCAACTTACCGAGCCTATCGATTTACTTTATAAATCTCGCCCATTGGTAAATCAAAGAAATAAATACTAAGTATATATGCCCGTTATTATATCAGGATTAAGAGCATGTACACCATAATATACGAGGTCCGATTCAATTATGTAGTCAGCAATAAATCGAATCACCTCTAAGTCGGTCCTGCTCAATACACATAAAGTGTACTAGTGTAATTTTATGGTCAAGACAAACCAATACCAAATCACACTACAACCATACCAATGGTTTGTCCAAAACCATCTCGGTTGTGAGCCTTTACTTATACTTTACACTTTGTTATCTACAATGTAATGTATTAGATAATATACATAACCATAAATATACAAACAATGATCATGTGATTCTTATTTTAAAAATAAATATGTTCATATAAAAGATAGACTTTTCAGTATACATCCTAAATATCTCCCACTTATAATAAAAGACTATGTTGTCCTCATACTGTCATACATCTGATTCTCATTCCCTCCACGTGCCTATCAAAAGCTCTCGCTGGAAGGGCATTAGTGAAAGGATCTGCCAGGTTATCCTCTGACGCAATCTTGGCCACAATAACTTCTCCTCGCTTTACGATTTCTCGTATCAGGTGGTACTTGCACTCTATGTGTTTACTTGCCTTATTGGTTCGTGGTTCCTTCGAGTTTGCAACTGCACCACTATTATCACAATAAATTGTGATAGTTCTGGGCAAACCAGGAATCACATCCAAGTCCATCAAGAAGTTCCTGAGTCATACAGCTTCCTTGGCTGCCTCAGAGGCTGCCACATACTTAGCTTCCATGGTAGAGTCCGCCACGCATTTCTGCTTGACACTCCTCCATACTATGGCTCCACCTCCCAAAGTAAACACAAAACCTGAGGTTGACTTACTATTATCCCTATCTGATTGGAAGTCGAAATATGTGTAATCCATAGGGGGTAATTGATCTGCCTGGTATACCAGCATATAATCCCTTTTCCTTCTCAAGTACTTCAATATATGCTTTACCGTAGTCCAATGTCCCTGTCCTGGATTACTCTGATATCTGCTAACCATGCCGATGGCAAAGCAAATATCCGGTCTTGTACATAGCATAGCATGCATGAGGCTTCTTACTGTCGAAGCATAAGGAACCGCCTTCATCTCCTTTATCTCCTTAGATGTTCTAAGACACATCTCCTTAGATAAAGGGACTCCATGCCTAAAAGGTAGAAAACCTTTCTTGGAGTTCTGCATGCTAAAATGAGTCAAAATAGTGTCTATGTATGAAGCTTGAGATAAGCACAACATCCTTTTCCTGCGATCCCTTATAACCTTGATCCCAAGATGTGTCCTACTTCTCCCAAGTCCTTCATATCAAACTATTTGGACAACTATACCCTTACATCTGATAACACCTTGACATTGTTGCCAATTAACAAAATGTAATCTACGTATAGTACAAGAAATACCACTATGTTTTCGTCACATCTCTTGTATACACAAGACTCATCCGGACTTTGAATAAATCCATAAGACTGGATTACCTCATCAAAGTGGATGTTCCAAGATCTTGAAGTTTGCTTCAATCCATAAATGGACCGATTAAGCTTGCACATAAGATGCTCTTTGCCCTTTGCAATGAATCCTTCTGGTTGTTTCATATAGATGTTTTCCTCAAAACTTCCATAAAGGAAAGCTGTCTTGACATCCATCTGTCATATCTCATAATCCATATGAGCAGTAATACATAAGAGAATATGGATAGACTTAAGCATGGCTACCGACAAAAAAGTTTCCTCATAATCGATGCCCTCTTTCTGAGTATACCCTTTCGCAACAAGCCTTGCTTTGAAGGTCTCAGCCTTCCCATCTATTCCTCTCTTTCTTTTGTAGATCCACTTGCATCCAATGGTTTTTACACCATTGTGTGGTTTTACTAGCTCCCAGACCTGATTTGAATCTATAGACTCTATCTTAGAATTCATCGCACTTTGCCAAGATACCGCATCTTTATCTTGGATTGCCTCGTCATATGTCCAGAGATCAGGTTCATGTTCGCCAGGGACCAAATCAGAAGATTCTCCCAAGAACATAAATTTATCAGACTGTCTAACAACCCTCCCACTACGATGAGGTATCACCTGTGTATCCTCTGTGACATGCGGTGCAGTCACTTGTAGTATATCCTCTTATACTGGTGGTACTGAAGTAGTGACTTCCCCTCTCAATTCCTCCAGAATAATCTTACTCATGGGCTTGTGGTTCATCACATAGTCTTCCTCTAGAAATCTGGCGTTCGTGCTAACGATCACCCTCTGATCTCTAGGACTATAAAACAAACCACCTTTCGTTCCTTTAGGATAGCCAACGAACATGCGCACTTCTGTATGAGGTTCTAACTTATCAGCATCTGCCTTCAGCACATGTGTTGGACTCCCCCAAATCCGAATATGTCTCAGACTAGGCTTTTGCCCAGTCCACAATTCTGTGGGAGTAGAAGACACTGATTTAGATGGTACCAAGTTCAGAATATACACTGTCGTATCCAGAGCATACCCCCAGAACAAATCTGGCAACTCAGAATAACTCATCATCGATCTAACCATCTCAATAAGAGTCCTATTCATTCGCTCCGCTACACCATTCTGCTAGGGTGTGCCAGGTGCAGACAATTGGAATTGAATCTCAGCCTCTGATAAGTAATTCCTAAACTCTCTCAAGAGGTACTCACCACCACCATCAAATCGTAGTGTCTTGATACTTTTACCTTGACATTTCTCCACATCAGCCTTGAATTCTTTGAACCTATCAAAGTATTCAAACTTGTGGTGCATCAAGTAAATATATCTTTATCTTGAATAATTGTCTATGAAAGAGACAAAATATTCAAACCCACCTCTTGCCTGGATAGACATAAGACCACACAAATCAGAATTAACCAATTCCAACACATCTTTGGCTCTATACCCCTTGGCCTTAAAAGGCCTCTTGGTCATTTTACCTTCCAAGCAAGATTCGCAGGTTAGGAAATCTTCCACCACTAATGAACCCAGAGGTCCATCAGCTATCAACCTTTGAATTCTACTTAAGTTAATATGACCTAACCTTAGATGCCAAAGATATGTTTGGTTCATTTTCGAAGGTTCTTTTCTCTTATTAGAATTAGAAGATAAGTTATTTACTTCTATTTGCATTGTGGGAGCTTTTGGTTCAAGTGTATATAAATTGCCTACCAACGCACTAGAATAGATAATCTCCCTATTCCTTTTTATAACAACTCTATCATTAAAAGAAATAGAATATCCATCCAAAAACAATTTAGAAACCGAAATTAAATTCTTTCTAAATAAAGGTATATAAAGGCAATTTCTCAGAACCAAAGTTTTATTTCTATCAAAAGATAAATAAACATCTCCCACTGCAATAGCTGCCACCTTCGTAGCATCGCCCAAGTAAACGGTAATCTCCCCCTCAATCAGTCATTTGGTTTTCTAGAACCCCTATAAAGTATTGTAAACATGATCAGTGGCTCCCGTATCTACACACCAGGTGTCGGTAGATAACACCGCTAAACATGTTTCAACGACTAGACCAAAAAATATACCTTTGTTCTGCTTCCAGTTGGGTCAGTCCTTCTTCCAATGTTCAATCTACTTGCAAGTGAAGCACTTGCCTTTCGGCTTCTTCACTCCTCCCTGAGATCCTCCCGCCATCTTTGCCCCACCTTATTTCTTCTTCTTCTTGCCTTTCGGCTTAGAAGTAGAAACCTTTTGGGTAACAATGGCTTGGGCCTGAGCACTCTGATGAAAAAGCCCCTCTGCCGCCTGGAGTTCTGTCAGAAGCTCCACCAACGAATACAACCTTTTATTCATGTTGTAGTTCAGGCGAAACTGCTTAAAACTCCTAGGGTAAATAATGGAGAATGTTATCGACCTAGGTTTCCCCATCGATCTTAGCTCCAAGGACTTCCAGCTCATTCAAATGAGCCATCATCTTGAGAACATGATCCCTCACGGGTGTTCCCTCGATCATGGTGGTCGTCATCAAGTTCCTCATGGCTTCCTGCCTAGCAGCCCGATTCTGGTGTCCGAAAAGCTCCTTGAGATTGAGCATCATGTCATAAGCAGTGGGCATAGCTTGATGCGGATGTTGCAATATATTTGACATAGAAGCCAAAATGTAACACCGCACCATCTCATCATTCTTTATCCACTTCTTATAACTCTCTTTCTCCTTTTCCTCAGAATCATCCACAGGCTTAGGAGGACACTCTTCGAAGAGTACATATTTGTACTCCTCATCAGTTAAGACAATATCAAGATTCCTCTTCCAATCAACATAATTGGGTCCAGTAAGTTTATTCTTTTTAGTATCACAGCAAGCGGGTTGAAAGTCATTTTTGAAAAACCTAAGAATTGTTGGATCGATTTGAAATGCTAGAGGGGGGGTGAATAGCGTTAAAACTTTCTTTTTGTTCGTTCGTTTAAAAACCGAGTAGATAATTGATTTGCAGCGGAAAAGATAAGCAATAAAAAGGGAAGATAAATATTTTACTTGGTTCGTAGCCTTCGGCTACTACTCCAAGGCCCTAGTGGTCCTTGACCATGCACGGAGGGCAAAACACTAAACGAACTCCTCCTCGTTGGAGGTAGGAGTTAATCGATACAAGAAGGAACAAAAACTTGAGGTAGAGGGACACTCCCCCTCTCCTCGTATACGATAAAAGCTCCGAAACAAGTAAATAAATAACTGATATAAAGCTAATACCGACGTATAAAAAATAAAGAAAATTAAACCTAGATGTCAGAAAAGAAAGACTTCGTTGTCGGAGAGTTGTAGCTTTGCGGAGGCTTTTGGAAGCTTGGAATTGATGAAGAAACCCTACGATTGGCCCTCCTTTTATAGCCTTTGAGCCCCTTTTCGAGAGGAACCCTAGCCAATCACAATTGAGCACCAATCTCCTTGAAATGGGGTGATAAGCCTTGACTCGATCATTGACCATCATCGATGGCCATCATCCCGATCGATGGCGCATCGGGCCGAGGCCGACCTCCGGCGATCGATTGACGGCAATGAGTCCTCCAAGTCGGTACGATCGATGCTTGCTGCAAGTCAAAGTTAGCTCAAAGAAAACATTATTTCAATGGCCTTTGACCATCCGATCTCGACCTAGACCATCGATGGGATGTCTTTGGTCGGATATACGCTTAAGACCATCCCCATAAGGAGTATACGACCTCACTTATGCTCGCACACACGAGCTTACCTCGATACTTACCATGTCGCTTTTGCTTCCGGCCTTCCACTCGATTCCTTCGTCTCCCTCCGAAGTCACTCGAGTGTCGCCTGACCACCGCGGCTTCCTCCGGGTGTCGCTAGCCTTTAGCTCTA
Organism: Wurfbainia villosa; assembly: GCA_025175895.1. NCBI lineage: Eukaryota > Viridiplantae > Streptophyta > Magnoliopsida > Zingiberales > Zingiberaceae > Wurfbainia > Wurfbainia villosa. The sequence continues at coordinate 53,079,959 of CM046001.1, read as the reverse complement.
GCTATAGCAATCTTCTGCACACTCGATTCAGCTCGTGAGATAACGACATGAGCTTAACTTTTTATCGTTTGCTATAATCAAAACTCAGGTTCGACTTAGGTGCCTACTGCACCAACAATCTCCCCCTTTTTGATTTATGGCAAACCCACATACAAAGTTAAGTAAATAGCAAGCATGAAGAATAATGTGCATTAGAAACAAACAAAAAATAAAGAAGATTAAGTTGGAGTAGTAAGGATTTTCTTCAAGTACTCCCCTTTGAGGAAACCTCCCCCTTGACCGAGGGTGAGTCTTGAAGAAAGACCTTAATCCTCCCCTTGAGGGTTGCTTAAGGTTGGCCTTAATAAAATGTTTAAGTTAAGAGTTCTTCTTAACTTGGCCCTTTCTCCCCCTTAAGTAAAACATTAAGGGCATAATGTTTAAAAATAAGTAAAACGTTGATGGCACAAATAAGTTTAAGTTAAGAATTCTCTTAACTTGGCCTTTAATAAGTTTTCAAAACTTAAAGTTAACTTTTGGTTTAAATATAAAGTAAGAGTTAAGTTATCAAAAAAAATTTTGACCCCTTAACTTTGGCCTTTTTCTCCCCCTTTTGCCATATATCGAAAAGAGTGAGGGTGTGTGTGGAAAACAAAAATAAGTGTTAAATTTAAAGTCCAAGCATGTTCCACATTATTTTGAAAATAATATACTGAAAATAAGTTCATCTATAAAATGTTCGACTCATATTTGGCTTGATTGATATAAAAGATCAACCAGTCCTGGTCAGAGTCGGTTAGTATGATTATACTCCGTGGTTCATGGCGATGCACTAGCTCTACATCTGGAACCAGGAGTAAGGTCCTAACATCTCACGCCCATCTACGTGGCTAAGTACACAAACACATTAGTCCTATGTGTTGTGAGATGTATTGGCTCCTTAAATCTATGGGTGCATGATATCTAAGGTATGTCCTATGCTAGTTCCATAAAAATGAAATTTAAGAAATAGTAGTAAGAAAATATAATTTGCAAGTTCCTACTCTACTACGCACATGCCCAATTTTCGTCTTAATAGACTAAATTCGGCTTCGGGTAGGGGTTTAGTAAATAGGTCTGCTAAGTTAGACTTTGATTCGACATATTCGAGTTGTATGGCTCCGTTGGCCACATGTTCTCGAATGAAATGGTGTTTGACCTCTATATGTTTGGTCCTAGAGTGACATATCGGATTCTTAGTAAGATTAATTGAACTAATGTTATCTACGTGAAGTTTCGTATTTGTAAAGTCTAACTTAAAGTCACGGAGAGTGTGCTTCACCCAAAGAAGTTGAGCGACACACTCACCCATCGCGATGTATTCGACTTCGGTGGTAGATAAGGCAACACAGTGTTGCTTCCTACTGCACCAACTCACTAGACTCGAGCCGAGAAGTTGACAACAACCACTCATGCTCTTTCTATCGAGCTTACTACCGGCATAGTCTGAATCGGAGTAGCCGGTTAGTTCGAACTCGGTAGATCTAGGATACCAAATACCGACATTAAGTGTACCCTTTAGATATCTAAGGATACGCTTAACTAGAGTTAGGTGAGACTCCTTGGCACAGGTTTGAAACCTTGCGCACATACTCACTGCAAATAAGATATCAGGTCGGCTTGTAGTTAAGTAAAGGAGACTCCCTATTATGCTCCTATAGTATTTTAAATCAATTGGGTTTCCAATTACATCTTCTTCTATATTAATATTAGTTGCCATTGGGGTATTAATAATTTTAGCGTCTTGCATTCCAAAGCGTTTAATTAATTCCCTAGTATATTTGCGTTGATGTAGGTATATTCCATCTTTAGTTTGTTTAATTTGTAATCCTAAGAAGAAACTTAATTCGCCTACTAAATTCATTTCAAATTCACTTTCCATAAGTGAAATAAACTCATTTAGTAGGATTGAGTTGGTGGTTCCGAAAATAATATCATCTACGTAGATTTGGGCTATGAATATGTCTTTACCTAAGGTTTTTACGAAAAGGGTTGGGTCAACTACACCTTGGTTAAAGCCTTTGGACTTAAGATAAATCGAAAGTCTCTCGTACCAAGCTCGCAGAGCTTGTTTAAGTCCATAAAGAGCTTTCTTTAATCTAAGTACATGATCGGGTTTGTCTAAACTTTCGAAACCGGGGGATTGACTAACATAAACTTCTTCTTTAATGTATCCATTTAAGAATGCAGATTTCACATCCATTTGAAACAATTTAAATCCTCGATGTGCTGCATATGCTAATAGCATTCGAATGGACTCAAATCTAGCTACTGGGGCATAAGTTTCGTCGTAATCTAAACCTTCGACTTGACACTAGTCTAGCTTTATTTCTAACTACTTCACCTTTATCATTAATTTTATTTCTAAACACCCACCTTGTTCCAATGATTGTTTTATCTTTAGGTGGTGGTACTAATTCCCATACTTCGTTCCTAGTGAATTGAGCCAACTCTTCTTGCATTGCAATAATCCAATCGGGATCAAGAAGAGCTTGGTCAATAGTTTTGGTTTCAATTTTAGAAATCAAAGATATTTGACTAAGATTTCTGTATGAGGCTCTAGTTCGAACTCCTAGACTTGGATCACCTATCACTTGGTCGATAGGATGATTCGTTTGAGTCCTAGTTGGATTTGGATTTGAGTCTACAACTTGATCCGTAGGATGGCTTGTTTGAGTTCTAGTTTGGTTGGAGTCATCTATCACTTGATCAATAGAGTGACTTGGTTGACTTAGGTTAGGATTAACACTAGACCTGATCTCCGGATCAGAGTTAGGTCTAGTATGAATCGGCTCGCTAATTGGGGTTGCCGGGGGTTTTGTAGGTTCGTGTCCTTCATCGAATACTACATTGATAGTTTCCTCGACTCTAAGGGTGTCATGGTTATATACTCTATAAGCTCTACTTGTAGTCGAGTATCTTAAAAAGATTCCAGTCGTGGTTTTGGATGTAAATTTCCCTAGGTAATCTTTAGTGTTTAGGATATGTACCTTACACCCAAAAACCCTAAAGTACTTGATGTTAGGTATTTTATCGTGATAAATCTCGTATGAGGTCTTAAGGTGCCTCTTTACCATAAGGATCCTATTCTGGACATAGCATGTCATACTCACGGCTTCCGCCCAAAACCTATCAGGTAGGTTATACTCGTTAAGCATTGTCCTAGCGGCTTCTTGTAGGGTTCTATTTTTGCGTTCTACTAGGCCATTTTGTTGTGGAGTTCTAGGGCAAGAGAACTCATGGTGGTATCCATTTAGGTTACAGAATTCTGTAAACCTATGGTTTTCGAATTCACCACCATGATCAGTCCTAAGTCTTTTGATTTTAATGCTTTGTTGATTTTCTATTAACTTAAATAGGTTGATTAATTGATCTAGGGTATCACTTTTGTGTTTGATGAACCTAACTCAAGTAAATCTAGAGTAGTCATCAATAATGACTAAACAGAATTTACTTCCGTTAAGTGACTTAGCTCCGTGTGAATCAAATAGATCCATGTGTAGGAGCTCAAGCACACTTTTGGTTCGTTCTTGACTAGTTAGTTGATGTTGTGTTCTAGATTGTTTACCTTGTTGACAAGCATTACATATTTTATTATCCAAGTTGTTGAGGTTAGGCAAACCTCTGACTAAATCACTCTGACTCATCTTGTGGATGAGTCTTGGGTGTAAGTGACCGAGTCGTCGGTGCCACAACATGATTCCTCTTGCCGTGTCATAAGACATTTAGTTAAGGAGTTAATTAAGTTGATAGTGTAAATGTTGTTATTTCTAGTCCCTTTAAGAATTGTTTTAGAGGTTTTGTTTGTATTAATTACGCATTCATTTTCTAGAAATATGACCTTATAGTTATTATCACACAATTGGCTTACACTGAGAAGATTATATTGAAAATTTTCTACTAATAAAACATTTTGAATGACAAAATTTGAGTTAAGCTCAATATCACCTGATCCGATGATTTTGAGCTTGTCGTTATTTCCGAAGGCTACCGATCCTTGTCGTTTGAATCGAAGCTTCGAAAACTTGAGTTGATCCCCGATCATGTGTCGGGAGCAACCACTGTCCAACATCCATTGATCCTACATGCAAGGTAGTTGGATCGGATATTGGATTTATTAAAAATTGGTTGAAAATTATTAACCTAAATCATCTCACCCATGTCTACATGATCAAACATGTTAATCCTATATGTTATTGTGAGATGACTTCCAATTTTAGTTGAATTAAATTTAATGACTTAAACACTTGTCAACCTTGTGTTAGATTCGGATTTGACCTTAGGCTCATCAAGTCACCTTTTCAAGATCATGACTTCCAGGTCGTGGCGAGGCACAGAAGCCTTCTTTGATCGGAAAAATGACCACTTCCTTAGACAAAGCCATTTTCAAGAAAATAGAGACTTGACTCACCTAAGACCACTTCCTGGTCTAACTAGTCTAGGATACAGCGAGGTAGCTTCAGCTAGTTCCGCTCGGTCAAGTGCACCGAACTAGATATGCCTTATCTAGCCCGAATACACAAGACTCCGCTTTCCTAGCGTACTATCATCTCGCCGCATCCTGGTACTATGTTATCAAGTATTGACGAGTTATAGTCCTATCTAACCATTCTAAAAAGAAAAACCAAACTAAATACAAACCCAAGCATGCAATTTCTAAGTTAAAACACAAACAAATTTCGTACTAGCTCCCCATAGACCGTTGAATCGATTTGGTCTCTCCACATAGTGGATTTGGTCCTTGGGAACCCAGTACTAGTTTGATCCTAAGTTTGAAATCAAGGTGGTCTTAGGGACCCATGCTTGGACACATTTTTTATGTCGACTTACAATTGACATATACGACTTATTGGTCGTGTTTGAGCTAAACCCTAGCCCAGCCTTGTTGTACACGGCCCATTGCGATCCAAGTAGGAGGTCAAGTCCTTTGGATCCCAAAGTAAACCTTTCCAACGTATTCCTAAGATCTTCAACTTTACTTTTCAAGAGTGAGTTCTCAACTTCGAGTTTTTCAACCCGAGTTGAGTCCTTCTCTTGAACTCGACTAGTCGAAGAGGTTAGGGAGACCTCGTGTTTGAGGAGTTTAACTTCCTCAACCAGGGTCTCAACCTTGGACTCGGACTTAGCTAACTTTTTATTTAAAAACATAATTGCACTATAAAGTGTAGTAATAAGAGACCGACTTACCTTGAGTGTATCTTTTGAACCGGATGTGTATCCGTGGCTCGTCTTGAATAGTGCTTCGCAGTCCGACTCGTCTTTGATTTCTGATTCAGGTTCCGGTTTCGACTCCGTCTCCGATTCCACCGGTTTAGCCATGAGGACTCGATCGTTATCTTCTTCCTCAGAAGCTTCTTCCCAAGTAGCGTTAAGTGCCTTTTTGTGTTTTGGTGCCTTGCTCTTGAGTTTTGGGCATTCAGACTTAATGTGTCCAAACCTGTTGCATTCATAACATCTTATGTTTGAACTTTTAGGCTTACCTTCATTGGGTCGAGTGACGGCTCATTTTCGGCCCTTGACTATCCTCCGAACTAGGTTGACTAGTTCGGCCTCCATTTCCGAGTCGACCTCCGAATCGGACTCATCCTCTTCTTCCTTCGGGGGTGGCTTGCTGGCGGTTTTCTTCTTTGAACCTGCAAATAGTGCTATACCTTTCTCGGGTTCCGAGTTAGACTGCTCATGAAGTTAGAAATCAGAAAAAAGTTCATCTAATCTAAGTTTGGAGAGATCCTTGGAGACCTTGTAGGCATCGACCATGGATGCCCACAAGGTAGTCCTCGGAAAGGAGTTTAGGACATACCTTATAAGGTCGCGGTTTTCGACCTTTTGCCCGATTGCGTGTAGATTGTTGATGATGTCCTGGATGCGGGCGTGGAGTTGTGTCACCGACTCGTGTTCCTGCATTTTTAGGTTATATAGTTTATTAAATAGAAGATCACGCTTACATACCTTGGCTTCATCGGTCCCTTCGTGTAGCTCCACTAGTTTTGTCCAAAGGTCCTTTGCGCTTATGAAGGGGCCAACGCGATTTAGCTCTTCCTTGGATAAGCCGCATTGAAGGATTTGAGTTGCCTTAGCGTCGGCTTCGACTTGTCATTTTGTTGCAATGGTCCATTGGTCATAATCCAAGGATTCACCCACTTCGTTAGTCGGAAGTGTGAATCCCGTTTGGATTATAATCCATATCTCGATTTGGGTTTTGAGAAAGCATTCCATCCGACCCTTCCAATAACGGAAGTCATCTCCGTTGTAAAACGGAGGTCGGACGGTGCTAAAACCCTCGAGATGGGCCATTAGAACAAAAGACACAAGGAGACGAAGATGAAAAACCTAGCAACGACAAAAACACACAAGAAAGTACCAAGACTCGCGTCTTGGATTAGTAGTGCGGGAGAAAAATTAACAAAACGAAATAAATCTGAAATAAACAGAATTAAAAAGAAAAAAAAATCTGTAAAATGGCTAGATTGGTGGTTTCACCAAATCTTAGCAACCCCCGGCTCTGATACCAATTGTTGGATCGATTTGAAACGCTAGAGGGGGGTGAATAGCATTAAAACTTTCTTTTTGTTCGTTCGTTTAAAAACCGAGTAGATAATTGATTTGCAGCGGAAAAGATAAGCAATAAAAAGGGAAGACAAATATTTTACTTGGTTCGTAGCCTTCGGCTACTACTCCAAGGCCCTAGTGGTCCTTGACCACGTACGGAGGGCAAAACACTAAACGAACTCCTCCTCGTTGGAGGTAGGAGTTAATCGATACAAGAAGGAACAAAAACTTGAGGTAGAGGGACACTCCCCCTCTCCTCGTATACGATAAAAGCTCCGAAACAAGTAAATAAATAACTGATATAAAGCTAATACCGACGTACAAAAAATAAAGAAAATTAAACCTAGACGTCGAAAAAGAAAGACTTCGTTGTCGGAGAGTTGTAGCTTTGCGGAGGCTTTTGGAAGCTTGGAATTGATGAAGAAACCCTAGGATTGGCCCTCCTTTTATAGCCTTTGAGCCCCTTTTTGAGAGGAACCCTAGCCAATCACAATTGAGCACCAATCTCCTTGAAATGGGGTGATAAGCCTTGACTCCTCGAAGCTGACCATTGACCATCAGTCGACTGATGGCCATCATTAGTCAACTGATGGCAAGATCGCCGAGTCCCGACCTCCAATGATCGATTGATCGACGATCGAGTCCTCCGTCGGGCAATGATCGATGCTTGCTGCAAGTCAAAGTTAGCTCAAAGAAAACATTATTTCGACAGCCTTCGACCGTCCGATCTTGACCTAGACCATCGATGGGATGTCTTTGGTCGGATATACGCTTAAGACCATCCCCGTAAGGAGGATACGACCTCACTTACGCTCGCACACACGAGCTTACCTCGATACTTACCATGTCGCTTTTGCTCCGGCCTTCCACTCGATTCCTTCGGCTCCCTCCGAAGTCACTCGAGTGTCGCCCGACCACCACGGCTTCCTCTGGGTGTTGCTAGCCTTCATCTCTAGCTATAGCAATCTTCTGCACACTCGATTCAGCTCGTGAGATAACGACATGAGCTTAACTTTGTATCGTTTGCTATAATCAAAACTCAGGTTCGACTTAGGTGCCTACTGCACCAACAAGAATCACATAGATCAAAACATTATATTTCAAAAAATTATTGATTCCCCAAACAATAAAATTTTAAAATCAACCAACACCGAGAATATCGTATGCCACGATCGTGTGGACGTATACGAATTCTACATTTGTAAGAGGAGGTTTTACTCATTAATTTTACTATCTTGTCAACCTAACCTTTTGACAAATAAAATTAATAGTTGGTTTCTCTTTGGCCGTACAAATAAAAGCAGTGACTCCGATGGAGAGGATACTCCTATTTGCATCTAAGTGTTCACCATTACTTGGTACCAAGGCAATTATCTCGGGTTATGTGCCTTTGGATGGGGAAGTACACACACTCCTTAATAATTTCCTATAACCATATTCGACCCTGTGATCTGCAAAACAAACTCATCCGATGTGGAGGAAAGCACTCAGAGCCGACGCGCAAGTTTGTTTGCATCACATGTCAAATCGTAATGGAGGCCGTGGGAATTTATAAAAATATCCCTCTCCCACTTAGTAATTTAAAATTGAGGAATTTTCCTAGCACATGACATGCATATCAAACAAGAAGCAATAAATATGAAAAAATAATTTTCCAACTATTATGGCTTTTGTTCTCCAATATGCCTCCCGTCGCATCACCATCTCATCCGCTCCTCCATACGCCATGTACAAGCCATCCGGAGATCCGAGTCGAGAATAATTATTTTAATTTACATCTATCGATCCTATACTCCATGAAGGAGTGTACATGAAATCTAGATCGAAATTAAACTAAAATAAAAAGATTGGCTAAACAATACCGTACTTAATTACAAAAATTAAATACTAGCCTCGTCAACCCCGAGGATTCAAATAATATTACACACATGGAATCAAATACACACACATATGGCCATAATAGTTGGATCTCATGCCTGCAACCAAAAAGTTAGCCTACGCACATCCTACTATCATTTGGCACATACAATATATGATAAGTGCATAAAATTAACTGAATCCTAAACACACAAAATCGAAAATCGTGGCTCTGATACCACTTGAAGGGAGGAAAATTCGCTTCCCACTTCAACTTGGTCGCTTGTGCATGGCGATCCCATCTACGTCCCCGGATTAAAAAAATTAATCCATGATGAAGAGGGATTACCCAAGCAACCGATCCATCATCGTGTTATTCGAATAGAGTGGTCACTTGAACAAACTTGTTGTTCAAGTAACCTACTTCTTTTCTTCGATTAGCCGCGAAATAGACGATGTACGGATCGCCGATTTTTGTGTTTGTTTTCGGGGTCCAAGTAAATTAGCCACATACCATACATATAATTATATACATAATACAAAAGAACACTAATCAAAGTAAACAAGCTTATACCTCTTGATCTTCTATTGTATGTCCTTCCTCCTTTTGGACATCGTGTAGGTGATGATCTTCCAAAAATCGAAGCCTCCTAGATCACATTCTTCTCTTCCTTGCTCGCTCCGAACAAAGGGAAGAATAAAACAAAACTCTTTTTTCTATCTAGAACCGGCCACCAAGTCAAGGGACTTGATGTTGTCGCTGGCCAAGGAGAAGAATAGGATCGCCGGCCAACCATGAAGAAAGGTTGTCGTCGGCCAAAGAAGAGAGAGAGAGAGAGAGAGAGAGAGAGAGAGAGAGAGAGAGAGGGATGAGTTGCCGACCAATCTAGAGAGAGAGAGGGTGGAGTTGCTGCCGGCCAAGAATAGCCAAACCCTAGAATCCCTTGCCGCCGCCCAATAGGAAGAAGCAAGCCCTAGGGTTGTCGGCCACCTCTCCTCTCAAGCCAACTCCAAAACCCTAACCCTTATTTGGATCATCCCTCTCCTTGCCACCCAAGCCCTTATTTATAGAGTTAGGCTTAAGCCTCCTTTTAATCTCCACTGTCGGATCTAGAGATTTAATCTCAACCGTCGGATCTAGAGATTTAATCTCCACCGTCGGATCTAGAGATTTAACCTCAACCGTCGGATCTAGAGTTCCATTTTCCACCATCGAATCTAGGCTTCATGAGGGTTTTAATAGGCTACAATAGGGACCATGAGGAGGAGTTGGATCTTGGCCACCCAATGGATCAAGCTCAAATAAAGTCCGATCTATTAATGATAATTCATTCCACTAAAGGATTATCATTGATCTACCTCACCAACCCCCATAAATAAATATGGGCTCCATATATTAATTGTAAAAATATCTCCCCGTGTTTAAGATCTTGAATGTTCGTCGATTAATTAATTTATTGACAATTAATTAATCAACATCTAACTCCATGAGTAGTACCACTCAACCTTATCATCATGCCGGACCAAGTCCACCTGTAGGGTTTACATGATGAACCTTATGAGCTCCTCAAGGGGACATCATCATCCTAATATATAGGACACAATTTCCTCATATAATCAATGGCACACCATGTAAATAATATTATTTCCCAACTTACTGAGCCTATCAATTTACTCTATAAATCTCGCCTATTGGTAAATCAAAGAAATAAATACTAAGAACATGTGTCCTTTATTATATCGGGATTAAGAGCATGTACACCATAATATCCGAGGTCCGATTCAGTTATGTAGTAAGCAATAAATCAAATCATCTCTAAGTCGGTCCTGCTCAATACACATAAAGTGTACTAGTGTAATTCTATGGTCAAGACAAACCAATACTAAATCACACTACAACCATACCAATGGTTTGTCGAAAACCATCTCGGTTGTGAGCCTTTTCTTATACTTTACAAGGAACTGATAACATGATCTCTCGTGTGACACTACACACTATGTTATCTACAATGTAATGTATTAGACAATATACATAACCATAAATATGAAAACAATGATCATTGTTGGTGATCGTTTGGAAGCTAGAGGGGGGGTGAATAGCGCTTTTCGTTTCTACAAGAGTAATTAGCGGAAGCAAACACAAATAATATATGTAAAAACAAAAAGCAATGCTAACAAGGCCTTTACGTGGTTCGGAGATAACGCTCCTACTCCACGGCGATCCTTAAGGTGGATCAACCCAAGCAATTCCACTAAGAAGCTTTCTCTTTACAAAGACCTCCTCTTCTTACAAAAGATGACAATGAAGATTTGAGAGGAGGAGGGAGATTAATACACTTAGAAAGCTTGGAAAACTTGTGGGAGCTTAGAAGAATGATCAGAATATATGCATTAATCTCTTCTTGCTCCCCTTGGGCTCTTTTTATAGGAAAGAGCCTCTTATTCTAACGGCTTGGAAAACTTGTGGGAGCTTAGAAAAATTTGGGTCTATCAGTCGACTGATGACTTACATCAGTCGACTGCCGCCTATTCTAACGGCTTCTGAATAGACGGATTCATGGGATTTGCCATCATCATCGCCAACGGGAAGACTATCAGTTGACTGCCAACGGTGGCGCCGATCGATATCGCCAGAGTCGGATCGCCACGGCACGGGCTATTTCGCTTGTGGCGCGATTTCCCATAATGGTAGTCGATCATGTATGCGGCAGTGCCGAAGTCGACTCTCACCGCTGACCGATAACTCAATGATCGCTAACAGCCTTCCAACCTCTAATGCTGCATTTTAAGGGCCAGTTCGACCGACACCATGTTCCAGTCGACTGGCACACCCCAAGTATGACTAATTCATACTTGAAAACATAACCTAAGCCTAGACTTAACCTTCTAGCTTCTCCATCAGCCTTGCGCCTCCAGGATTTCTTTGAGTCCATGACTCCATCCATGCGCTTGCCTTCAAAAGCTTCCTTCGGTTTCGTCATGCTTTGGTTTTCTTCTTTGCCAAAGTACGCTTGGACTTTACGCCGCCAAGACTACATGCTTGGACTTATGCCGCCAAGACTTTCCTTTGGTCTTTCTTTTCCAAGGACTGCTTGGACTTTACGCCGCCAAGACTACATGCTTGGACTTACGCTGCCAAGACCTTTCCTTTGATTTCTCTTTGCCAAGATCACACTTGGACTTGTCTTTTACCAAGTCTAGGATTTTCCTGTCACTTAAACATGTTTACAATTAGATCACAAAATATTGCCTAACTTAGATGATTATCCAAACATCAAAATATATAAATGCTTGGGGCATTGTTCATGTAATTGAAATTCACAAAAAAGTTCATCTAACTTGACTAATGAAAGATCCCTAGAGACCTTATAGGCATCTACCATTGAGGCCCATAAGGTGGTCCTAGGGAAAGCTTGTAATACATACCTTACAAGGTCTCGGTTGTCGACCTTTTCACCTATAACGTGTAGTCCGTTGACCACTTCCTTGAAACGCCCGTGCATTTAGCTCACGGTCTCATTTGTCTTCATAGTGAAGCTTTGGAGTTGGCCAATCAAAAGATCCCTCTTGGCCCTTCTTGTCTCTTTGGATCCTTCGTTGAGTTCGATGAGCTTCTCCCAAAGCTCTTTTGCAGAGTTGAAGGGCCCGACCTTAGAGAGTTGCTCCTTGGATAGACCATATTGAAGTGTGGTCGTTGCTTTTGCATTTGCTTGTGCTTTCTTGGCCATCTCTCTTGTCCAATCTTTTGTCGGTAGTGGTGCTCTGAATTCGTCGACCGGATTTTCGAATCCATCTACAATACTAAACCAATTTTCTATGTCATTCATGAGATAGTATTCCATCCTACCTTTCCAATAGTCGAAGTCATTGCCGTCGAAAAACGGAGGCCTCGCCGTGCTATATCCCTCTTGAAATGCCATGCTCCGGTTGATGGTTAGATCTTCCGATGCGATCTGGGCTTGGTATGAAAGATTGTCATCTTTCCTAATCTCTAAGGATTTCAAAAGGGGTAGTATAGATCAAACTCTTTTTATAAAGTCAACATCTAAGGACATCTTTGTAGCCCAAGTGTATGTTGACGACATTATCTTTGGGTCAACAAATGATGAACTTCTTCAAGACTTCATTCAAAATATGGAAAAAGAGTTTGAGATGAGTCTAGTTGGAGAATTAAATTTCTTCCTAGGATTGCAAGTTAAACAAACAAGTGAAGGAATTTACATTTATCAAACCAAATATTCTAAGGAAATGATTAAGAAATTTGGTTTGGAAAATGCTAAGGTAGTGTCAACTCCAATGGCAACCAATACTAAAATAGATAGTGATAGTGAAGGAAAACAAATAGATCTTACCCTTTATAGGAGCATGATTGGTAGCCTCTTGTATTTAACCGCTAGTAGACCCGATATATTATTTGCGGTTGGTATGTGTGCTAGGTATCAATCATGTGCTAAGGAATCTCATTTAGTTGCCGTTAAGAGAATTTTAAGATATGTTAAAGGCACACTAAATGTAGGTCTATGGTACCCTAGGACTAGGTCCTTTGATTTGATTGGGTACACCGATTCCGATTATGCCAGTTGCAAATTGGATCGGAAGAGTACTAGTGGTGGATGCCAATTCCTTGGGTCCTCCCTAGTGAGTTGGAGTAGTAGGAAGCAACCTTGTGTTGCTTTATCCACCACCGAGGCCGAATATGTGGCTATGGGTGGTTGTGTAGCTCAACTATTATGGATGAAACATACCTTATAAGATTATGAGCTATCTTACTCCAACATGAAAGTATTTTGTGATAATGTGAGCACCATTAACTTGACCAAAAATCTGGTGTATCACTCTAGGACCAAGCACATTGAAGTGAAACATCACTTCATTAGAGACCATGTGGCTAAGGGGGACATTGAGCTTAATTACATTGAATCTAAGTCCAACCTAGCCGACATCTTTACCAAGCCTCTCCCCAAAATAGAATTTTCATCACTTAGGAGAGAACTTGGAATGTGCTTTGTAGAATAGAAGTGTAGGCTTGCATGATCCTATAGAAATACTAGGATTTATACCTTTAACCATCTCACAAAATACTTAGGAAACCATGATTTTTGTATTGAGCCATCTAGAAATCATGTGAGATGTTAGGAAGATGCACTTGGTTCATCATGCTTGTTATGATGCATTATCATGAGCCAAAGTGTCATCTAGAGACATTAATTCTTCATTGGACCAATCATTGGGAAGGCCTATGTACAATTAATGTGCATATAGCTCTAAGAATATGATTGGAAATGTCAAATAAAATAAAATTTAAACTATGTCTATCAAACCTTGAGAAACAATTTCCTATTGATAAGCCAAAGTGATACAAAGTTTTGCAAAAATATCATAACTTTTGCAAAATCTCAAGATTGTGTCAATATCAAAATCTAGAGGTGATATAATTTTAAAATAATTTTTCCTTGATAGGAAATGATCTAACAATATTACCCACAAAATTTAGTGATTTTTTGATCTTTATTGAATTAATTATGAATTTTTAATACGATGATATCGGGCTTACCGGTTGCCATTTATGGCGATCAGCCATTATATGCGAATGATCGCCATATGCAACGCTTCGTATCACGAGGCGGTTCGATCGATTTATATCGATTATCGCCATTTATAGCGATCAGCGCGTCTGATGTAATCGTTCGAGGCATTGCCGAGTTCGATCCCCATCGATTCATTGCCGACTAACAGCGATCGGCCCGATGTCGCGGTTTTTAGAGCTTTCCACTGGTTCGACTCGCCAAATCTTCCCGATTTTCTCTCCTCTTCCTCTTCCAACGAACCTCCACCGCACCTTTTAGCCGTTCTCCCTCGTTTTTCCAATGACTTCACCGACCGATGCTCCCATTTGGAGTGCTCTCCGACTCGAGGACCTCCTCTTGTCACCCCGTTCATGCCCTAGTTTCCACTCACTCGGCTAGGGTTCCGTGGACACTCGCCTTTGATTTTTTACCATGCCGCCTAGGTAAATTCTCATCCCTGATCAATGTTTGTTTGTTCCTATAATTTTGTTTCACTAACCGGTGCTTCTTTTTGTTGTCTTTGTCCATGCATCATCCTTAACCTACATTGTGCATACTTATTTTGTTGTCTTTTCACACATTTAGACTTAAGCATTTTGCTACTAAGCGTACCCGGGCACCTTCGACCAATGAGGGCCCGTCAAACCCTCGACCCTCTGTCGATCCTCGATTTCCAAACTCCGCACTTGAAAGTGCCTTCAATAAAAACAAATTCCAACTTATTCCACCTAGATCAATGGATCCCAATTTTCTTAAAGACTACTGTTTTGACATTGTTAAAATCATCCAACATTACAAACTTGAGTCTTTAGTTTTTTGTGAACATCATGTAAATATCACTCTTCTTTCTGAATTTTTCAACAACCTGCGATCGGTTGGAGATGGGCTGAGATACCGGACTCGCGTTGCTCAGCGCGATCTGGATTTCAGTCCCCAGATCTGGACCGATTTTCTCGGATGTCTCTCTTCCGAGAATGATTTCATTTTATATCCATCTTGGAGTGAACCTCTTCCACCTCCCTTTGAGGAGATTTCTTTAGATTCTCTTCATACTACTTTCTATCACTCTCCTCGACCTTTGAACACCAATCTATTTCAATCACAAGAACTTTCTACCTCTGACAATGTCCTTTATAAGGTCATTGCTCATTGTCTTCTTCCTATAGTTACTCGTGGTTTGGCCTTGGTTCGACCTCCACACTTCCTTCTCATGCATATCTTTCGTCAATACTTAGACATCAATATTGGTCTCAATACCTTCCATTGCATCACTCATTTCATAAGGCCAAACAATGGGAAGGTTCATATACCTTTTGGAAATGTCCTTACTCAATGGCTCAGCTCCGTAGGCATTGATGTCAACATAGGAGTCATTAAAGTCATGAATAGAAAATATGATCAGATGACTCGTCGGAGCTTCTCCTTGGCGGGCCTGAAGGTTGACAGAGGGTCCATTTTCTAGGACCCGGCACGACGGCTAGCAGGTGGCACTCCGGCACCAGAGGATGCCGCTGCGGAAGGAGTTGCTGAGGGTGTTGCTGAGGGTGCCGATACGGGGGAGACTGATGCAGGCGATACTGTTCTGCCAGACACAACCTTCATTGCCCGCTTCGATGCTTTTGCGGAGCGGGTAGACACACATTTTGAGGAGATGCGCTTAGGCCAACAGGAGCTTCGCCAGGAGCATCAGGAGCTTCGCCGGGATCATCAGGAGCTCCTCTCCCTCGTGAGAGGGATGCATTGGCAGCAGCAGGACATCTTGGCGATTCTCTGCCCTGCTGCACCTGGACACCCACCTCACGATGGTTCGTCATTTGCACCGATGGATGCTGAGGACGACAATTGTTAGATCGCTTGTTTTTTGTTTGTTATTTTCTTTTTGGTCGTATGAACGGCATAAACTCCTACTTGTGTAATGACTTTTGATTAATAAAATGAAATTGTGTCTTTGTTTTAATTCATTTCTATTAGTGCCTACAACTTGTTATTTGTCAGGTTTAGAAGTTGAGCATATAGTACGAAGTTATGAATATTGATACGATACAATTACACTTTTTGCGTCATAATTTTGTTATTTTGAATATCGTATCAATTCATTAATCTGATGAGCATGTTTTTCGTCTAATATTTTTCATATGTTATATTAGTCGAATAAAATGTGTATGATGAGTTTCGTGAGTTTTGGACATCCACGGAATTTTCTACGCATTTTTAAACCTTGACTGAAAAATTCGAATTTCAGATTTATGCGATATCACGATCAGTTATTGGTAGTCATTGCCAAGGCCGAGCTTGATGATGCCTATTCGGTCGAATGAACCGGTGACACTATTTTGGAATAGAAAACAGTTTTTCATCGGTTAAAATGTTCAATTTTGGATATTATATGATTTCCACAGTATATACATGATAACTTGTATGGAAAGGCGGATTTTCTTGATGCACTGGTTTAGGGGGAGCTACATCCCTTATTTCTATAATTGTTGGTGCAAGGCTAGGACATATTTGCCTATTCTATTGCTTATGCTTCACATGTTATTTCCACATCATGAAACATGTCTTGGATTTAGGGGGAGCTTCATATCAATTTTATACCTTTGTTCAAGATGTGTCAATTATAATTCTTTCCTGCACTCATTAGATAAACTCTTCTCTTTTTGTTGTATGTCAAAGGGGGAGAAGGGATGTTTAAGTTAGAATTCATATTGAAATATGTTTATATGTATGTGTTAAAGACCTAACTTAAATGATTGCCAAACATCAAAAAGGGGGAGATTGTTGGTGCAACAATCATGTGATTCTTATTTCAAAAATAAAGATGTTCATACAAAAGATAGACTTTTCAGTAAACATCCAAACAGATGAGAGGGTGAAGAGTTATTTCATCTCCCCATGAGAAGATGAAGAGTTTTTTTTCTCTCATCTCCCTAGCTATTAACGTGGAGATTAAAGGGAGAAAGAAACCCAAACCACTTCATCTTCCTTTTTCTTCCTTCTTCCTCACCCTTGGTCAAGACCCTCTTTCTCCTTCCTCCCTCTCCATCCCAAGCTTTAGGACCCCTTGTGTTGGTGTTCTTGAGGGGGTTTTCAAAGGGATTTTCTCACAAGGATTTGGTACATGCAAGGATCACTCTTAGGGCTAAGAAACGTGTAGAAGATCTTCATAACCCTAGCGGTATATTTAGTGAATCTAGAAAAAAGAGTAAGTATTTCTCACCTGTAGTATAAGTAGCTCTTCGATTGTTTTATCTAGCTTCTTTTCCAATATTTTGTTAGATTATATGTTTTGATCAGATTATATGTGTGTGTTTAGGTTTATAGGAAAGGTATATTTCGTTTTAGGCAAGGCATAAGATCACAAAGATGTTATTTCTCCCCTATAGTATAAGTAACTCTTCGATTTGTACATCTAGCTTCTATTATCAAGTTTTAATCAGATTTATATGTTTCTTTTCAGATTTATGGGTATTTTAGGTATATTTCTTTGGAAGCAAGACATAAGATCGCAAGGATGCTTACCCTACGAGTTTTGGGGACAAAAAGCATGATTAGATGTCTTGAAAGGCTTCCTATATGGTTTTTGGAGTATGATCATGTTAAATGTTTGTTAAATGACAAAAATCAATAGGTCATATATAAAGAAAGTATTTTACTTTAAAGTGGCATGTACCGGGCCCTTAGATCACCCACGGGCCCTAGATCGCCCTTAGTAAATTACCCTAATAAGTTCGGTGGCTAGCTACCCCGAATTCTATAAGGGTTGCACGCAAATTGGTACTATGTCAGGCTTCCCAAACAAGGATGATTAGTATTTTAAAGTATATATGTACATATGGTTTCTAAAGTTAACCAAAGCACAAGGTTTACAAGCTTAAGTATATCTCATGCGCATGTTTCTACAAGCGAAGCATATTTCAAAATCATGTATTGCAAGTTGTGTATTTCAAGTCAATGCATTATGTTATGTACAAATATTTCTATATGTTTAATGTAGAAAGTTCATGCATTTCAAGTTGAATCATTGTGATAGGTACAAGTGTTTCTAAATGTTAAATGCAGAATTTTCTTAATGGCAAGTATGAGCATGTGCAAGTATTCTAACATCATGTTTTCTTAATGCGATGTTTTGTGAGAATAGGAGGTACTTACTAAGCTTCATCTCTTATAGTTTGCATTCCTTATACTGCAGATAAGGGTAAAGTAAGGCTTGAGTAAGAGGGGACAGCATATGAAATGCTTGGTGTGTGTGGCGGCGGAACAGTGGATTACGATCCTGAACTTGCTAGTATTATGTTATGTTAAGACCCTCGAACTTGTTAGTGTGCTAGTGTTCATGTTTTGTGTTTGATTATGTTGTGTCTAAGAATATCGAACTTACTAGTATTATGCTATGCTAAGACCCTTGAACTTGCTAGTGTGCTAGTGTTTATGTTATGTGCTAATGTTCATGTTAGGTGCTAGTGTTGATGTTAGTATTGTTGTTTATGTTAATCTTTATGTCAAAGATGCATATCATTACTATCGCCATGCATGAGGTTGAGTTACTTAAGAATGTTTTATGTTAGAACTCTAGCGAAGGTGCATGCTTAGATATGTTAAGAACTTGCGTAATATCTCTATGTCAGCATGCCAATGTAGTTGATCTATTTCTTTAGCTTTCGATGTTTCAAGTTAAGAGTTTGAATTATGATAATTGGTTAGAAACCATGTTTAGATCTTGTTATTGATTGTTGGCACTCTTCTGTTTTAAATCAGGTATTAGTTAATTCATAAATAGTGTAAGTGAGTTCATGGAATAATTAAGACATGGTTGGTTTATAATTAAAGTATGATGGTAACACCTCCCATACTAGAGTTAAGAGAGGGGGTGTTACAGTATGGTATCAGAGCAAGTTTCTCCCTTTCGCCACACGCACATCGAGCATCAAGGTTGCCACTTCCAAGTAAGAAAGTACATATATGTTTTACCTTCTTCTATGCTTTTTTGTTAAACATGCTTACATATGTAGGTGATGATGATAGAAAGTAAGTAATAGTAGTAGCCTTATATTGGTCTTACTTTATGAAGAAAAAAATGGCTAGGAGACAGACCAATGGAAATCAGGGGACAAATGAAGCAATACCACCACCTGACTTAATGCAAATAGTCACTCAGCTTCATCATCAAGTTGCAGAGCAGCAACAGGTTATTAATACCTTAATAATGAACCAACAAGATAATCTTATTACTCCACTAGCTGCTCAGAATGTCATACCGACTGTACCCCTTGCCCCACCAGTTCCCCCAATAGCCCTAGCGATGGGGGTGAGGCAAGAGGCGTACTTAATTCAATGGCAAAGGTTGAAGCTAGAGAGTTTTGTTGATACAAGTGAACCATGGGATACTCAGGCCTGGTTCAAGACGTTAGAAAGTATTGTAGAACTATTGGATTGGCCTTAAAATGAGAAAGTCAAATGTGCATCCTTCTGCTTGACGGGAGATGCAAGAATGTGGTGGGAATGAGTAAAGACAAAAAGAGTGATTAATCAAATGACATGGGCTAACTTTGAAATGGAGTACTTTGAGGAGTTTTTCCATATGCGAGTCACGAATAAGCACTACGATGAGTTCACGGAATTCTGACAATAGGACTTGTCAGTTAATGAAGCCGTGGACAAATTCAATAGACTAGCTTGCTTATGTCCAGAGCTAGTCGGCACTGAGTGAGAAAGGGTTAGACTTATGCTCAAAATGATGAGACCTAAGATAGCTCTGAATGTGACCAGTGGAATTAATAGACCGCAGACTGCAGAAGAGTTAATTAGTAGTGCTTTAATCACAGAGCATTACTTGAACAACATCAAGCAATAGAAACAGGCCTCGACTGAAAACAGAAGTCATGGAAGTTCGGGAGGTCAGAAATTGCAGAGCAATCATTCTAACTAGAAGGGAAATAAAAATGGCAAGAGAAAACAATGGAATAACCCAAAGGGAGGTTCAGCAAGTAAGCAGCCTAAGTATCCTACATGTGCAAAATGTGGGAAGATGCATCCAAGAGTTTGCCACCAAGGCACGAGTGGTTGTTATACATGTGTCGTAGAGGGACACTTGGCCAGAAATTGCCCTACCAAGACCAATCCACCTCCACCACAGTCAAATCAGTATGGGGGTAAATCTGATCAGCTACACGAAATGCAAGCAGCACTGGAGGGTCCTCACATTGGTCAAGGAAGATTGGAGGCCCCACCAGTTACACTGAGTGTTCGGATCTTTTCTCTAACTAAAGAAGAGGTAGCAAATGCTTTTACTGTTGTCACGGGTTAGATACTTATCTTTAATCAGTATGCTACTGTGCTATTTGATACTGGGGCAACCCATTCATTTATTTCTATGATATTTGCTAAGAAGATAAATATACTTCCGGATGTCCTGGTTCTTAAGTTTGTAACAACATTGCCTTCTAGAGAGGTAATGACATCTACGCATTGGTTATGTGCTGCTCCAGTAAAAATTTCAGAAAGAGAACTTTATAGTGATCTGATAATGCTAGACATGCATGATTACGATGTCATCTTGGGAATGGACTTTCTGAGCAAGTACAGTGCTTCCTTTGAGTGACGTAAGCGAAGAGTCATGTTCCAACCTAAGGCAGAGTCTAAGTTTGAATTTCTAGGAGAACCAAATAAAAGAACTAAGAAGTTCTTATCTACCATAAAAGCTCAAAAGATGTTAGTCAGTGGATGCGCTGGGTATCTAGCACATGTGGTGGATACAAAGCAAGAAGGAGGCCAAAAGCTCGAAAAAGTTCGAGTTGTATGTGACTACCCAGAAGTATTCCCTGATGAGTTGCCAGGGTTGGCTCCTAAAAGAGAAATCGAATTTGAGATTGAACTTATTCCTGGTACCAAACCAATCTCAAAAGTACCCTATTGTATGGCCCTGACAGAATTGAAAGATCTTCAGGAAAAATTACAGGAGCTACTCAACAAGGGATTCATTCACCCCAGTTACTCACCATGGGGAGCTCCAGTATTGTTCGTGAAGAAGAAAGATGGATCTATGAGAATGTGCATAGATTATCGAGCACTGAATAAGGTGGAAATCAAAAACAGATATCCCTTGCCAAGGATAGATGATCTGTTTGATCATTTGAGGGGAGCCATAGTTTTCTCCAAGATTGACTTGCGGTCGATTATCATCGAGTAAAAGTTAAAGAGGATGATGTACTGAAAATGGCTTTCCGAATGAGGTATGGACACTATGAGTTCGTGGTCATGCATTTCAGAGTGACAAATGCTTCAACAAAATTTATAGACTTAATGAATTGGGTATTTAAGGAATTCCTTGACAAGTTTGTGATTGTCTTCATTGATGATATCCTTATTTACTCGAGAACTTAGGAAGAACATGTTGAACACTTCAATACGGTGTTACAGACCCTTCAGCAGAGACAATTGTATGCAAAGTTCTCCAAGTGTGAATTTTGGCTCGATCGAGTATCCTTCCTAGGTCACATTATTTCAAAAGATGGGGTTATGGTAGATCCGACAAATATAGAAGTTTTTAGTAATTGCAGTCGACTAAAGAATGTCAGTGAAATTAGAAGTTTCCTTGGATTAGCAGGGTACTACAGAAAATTTGTAGAAGACTTCTCGAGGATAGCTTCACCACTGACGGTTCTTACCAGAAAGAACAAAAAGTTTGAATAGACCAAGGAGTGTGAGAAAAGTTTCCTTGAACTAAAGAGGAGATTAATAAGTTCTCCAATTCTTACTCTTCAAGAAAGTAATGAAATCTTTGATATGTATAGTGATGCATCCAAAATGGGACTCGGAGATGTGCTTATGTAGAATGGTAAAGTCATTTCCTATGCATCTAGACAACTCAAGGATTATGAAAAGAATTATCTCACTCTTGACCTTGAGTTGGCAGCAATGGTCTTCGCTCTCAAAATTTGGAGAAATTATTTGTATGGAGTCCAGTGCAAGATTTATACAGATCACTAGAGTCTGAAATATTTCTTTACTCAGAAGGATTTAAACATGAGACAGCATAGATGGCTTGAGATGGTTAAAGATTATGACTGTGAAATCTTCTACCATCCTGGAAAGGAAAACAAAGTAGCAGACGCACTGAGTAGGAAATCATGTGTCACCTTAATGTCCTTAACTTCATTATCCCAACCATTGGAGAAAGAGATGTTGAACTTTAGGGTTGATATCATTTCTGGACAACTTTCTACCTTGACAATAGCGCCAACACTATTTGATGATATACTAGCAAAGCAAGATGAAGATCCAAGCATCCAAAGGATCAAGCAGGAGATCCAATAAGGAAAGGATGAAGGATTTTGTGTCTCTAACAGTGAGGTACTATATCTTGGTGAACGCTTATGTATTCCCAATGATCCAAAATTAAGAAAGAGAATTTTAGAAGAAGCTCATGGGACCACATATTCAATGCATCCTGGATCTACCAAGATGTATCAAGATTTGAAAGAAAATTTCTAGTGGTTCGGTATAAAAAGGGATGTGGCTAAATATGTCGACACCTGTCTAACGTGTCGAAGAGTCAAAGCAGAACATTAGAGACCTGGAGGAGTTCTGCAACTTATTCAAATCCCAGAATGGAAGTGGGAAGATATAGCTATGGATTTCATAGTAGGACTACCCAAAACAACTAATGGTTATGATACTATTTGGGTGATTGTTGATAGATTGACAAAATCTGCTCATTTTCTGGCAATCAAAATATCATACTCAATGAAACAACTAGCTCAGTTGTATGTTAAGGAGGTGATCAGATTGCATGGAGTTCCTAAGACCATCATTTCTGATAGGGATAGCCGATTTACTTCACACTTTTGGGAATGTGTTCAGAAGGCCCTTGGCACTAAACTACGATTTAGCACAGCATTCCATCCTCAAACAGATGGGCAAACCAAACGAGTAAATCAAATTCTAGAAGATATGCTACAAGCTTGTGCCTTAGATTTTAAAGGAAGTTGGTGCAAATACCTATGTCTGGTAGAGTTTGCTTACAATAACAGCTACCAAGCTACAATTGGAATGGCACCCTATGAAGCTTTATATGGAAGAAAGTTTAGGTCTCTTATTTGTTGGTAGGAAGGTGGGGAGAAGAAAGAAATGTGGCTTAAGACAAACTTTATAGATGACACCACCAAAGCTATAAAGGGCATCCGCCAAAGAATAGAGACTGCTCAGAGTTGACGGAAAAGTTATGCCGATGTACGACGTATGCCACTTGAATTCGAAGTTGGGGATTCTATATTTCTTAAAGTAGCTCCTATGAAAGGGGTGATGAGATTTGGGAAGAAAGGCAAGTTGAGTCCACGTTATGTAGGACCTTACCGCATCACAAAAAGAATTGGCAAAGTAGCTTATGAGTTAGAGATACCTCAAGAAATGTCAGCGATTCACAACATATTTCATGTCTCAATGTTGAAAAAGTACATTCCTGATGTAGACCATGTAATTGAGCTACAGACAGTACAAGTTCAAGAAGATTTGAGTTATGAAAGTCAACCTATTCAGATAATAGATCGAGAAGTCAAGCAACTGAGAAACAAAGAAGTACCCTTAGTGAAAGTCATATGGCAAAATCAAAAGTTTGAAGAAGCAACTTGGGAACACGAGGATGACATGAAACAAAAGTATCCAGAGTTGTTCTAAGTTTCGAGGAGGAAACTTTTATAAGGTATGAAGGATTGTAACACCCGTAAAATTCTAAGCTATTCAAAATGGTTATGTAGAGTTTGAATGCCCGTAAAAGGTTCAAAATAAAATAAAATAAAATAAAATATGGTTCGCTATAACTAGGATTTGAACCATTAACCTTTAAGGGAGATAGCCTTGATACACTAGGCCATAGGATAATTCTTGGCTAGAATAGATAAGGAATATACAAAGAAGATAAATGAGAAGATGAGAGGGTGAAGAGTTATTTCATCTCCCCATGAGAAGATGAAGAGTTTTTTCTCTCTCATCTCCCTAGCTATTAACGTGGAGATTAAAGGGAGAAAGAAAACCAAACCACTTCATCTTCCTTTTTCTTTCTTCTTCCTCACCTTTGGCTGAGACCCTCTTTCTCCTTCCTCCCTCTCCATCCCAAGCTTTAGGACCCCTTGTGTTGGTGCTCTTGAAAGGGTTTTCAAGGGGATTGTCTCACAAGGGTTTGGTATATGCAAGGATCACTCTTAGGGCTAAGAAACGTGTAGAAGATCTTCATAACCCTAGCGGTATATTTAGTGAATCTAGAAAAAAGAGGTAAGTATTTCTCACCTGCAGTATAAGTAGCTCGTCGATTGTTTTATCTAGCCTCTTTTCCTATGTTTTGTTAGATTATATGTTTTGATCAGATTATGTGTGTGTATTCAGGTTTATAGGAAAGGTATATATCATTTTAGGCAAGACACAAGATCACAAAGATGTTATTTCTCCCCTATAGTATAAGTAACTCTTCGATTTGTACATCTAGCTTCTATTATCATGTTTTGTTCAGATTTATATGTTTCTGTTCGGATTTATGGGTATTTTAGGTATATTTCTTTGGAAGCAAGACATAAGATCGCAAGGATGCTTCCCCTACAAGTTTTGGGGACAAAGAGCATAATTAAATGTCTTGAAAGGCTTTCTATATGGTTTTTGGAGTATGATCAAAGGGTTGCACGCAAATTGGTACTATGTCGGGCTGCCCAAACAAGGATGATTAGTATTTTAAAGTATATATGTACATATGGTTTCTAAAGTTAACCAAAGCACAAGGTTTACAAGCTTAAGTATATCTCATGTGCATGTTTCTACAAGCGAAGCATATTTCAAAATCATGTATTGCAAGTTGTGTATTTCAAGTTCATGCATTATGTTATGTAAAAATGTTTCTATATGTTTAATGCAGAAAGTTCATGTGTTTCAAGTTGAATCATTGTGATAGGTACAAGTGTTTCTAAATGTTAAATGCAAAATTTTCTTAATTGCAAGTATGAGCATGTGCAAGTATTCTAACATCATGTTTTCTTAATGCAATGTTTTGTGAGAATAGGAGATACTTACTAAGCTTCATTGTTTATAGTTTGCATTCCTTATACTGCAGATAAGTGAAAAGTAAGGCTTGAGTAATAGGGGGCAGCGGATGAAGTGTTTGGTGTGTCTGGCGAAGGAACAGTGGATTACAATCCTGAACTTGCTAGTATTATGTTATGTTAAAACCCTGGAACTTATTAGTGTGCTAGTGTTCATGTTCTGTGTTTGATTATGTTGTGTCTAAGAATGTCAAACTTACTAGTATTATCTTGCAGGGGATCGATCGGTCGGCTAGAGGGGGTGAATAGCCCTCTTTCGTTAGATAACGGAATTTGCTCGTCTATAAACAAGATTAGCACAAGTGGAAAAACAAAACAAGATAAGCAAATAGAAATGATAATAATACAAACGCTAACACAATATGTAACGTGGTTCACGGCTACGCCGCTAATCCACGGTCCGATTCATCCACGGTGAATCACTCCGCAAGCTTCCACTAGATCTCTCCTTTACATAAAGCTAGGTGGAGGTAACCTCTTTTACACAAGGATCACTCTTCTACAATAGAATGAAGATTAGAACAAGTAGAAGAGTGGAAAACCATTTAGGGCACTTTGGGAGTAGTTAGGAATTTTAAGCATTAGCCCCCCAAAGACCCATACCCTTCCTCTTTATAGAGGAAGAGGGTTTCTTCCCGTTGACACAGGAGCAGTCGACTGATGTCCCTATCAGTCGACTGGTCCTGTAGTCGTTGCCCAATAACGGCTGCTTTCCACGTTGGATTTCATCCAACGGCATTGCCATCAGTCGACTGATATTGCCATCAGTCGACTGATGCTCGATAAGTCAAGTGCTCCGCGAGCTCGACTCCATTCTATGCCCGTGCACAGTGCTATCAGTCGATCATCATCCCGGCAGATCGTCGATGTCGACATGATCATTGCTAGTCCATAGCGATCATCGCTTAGGCTAAAAGCCCATCCGTCGGATACCAGTCGAACCCATTCGACTCAGAGCAGTCGATTATCATTCCATGGCAGTCGACTGATGTCGGGAAATCTCATCCGACACTTAGCCACATGGCCAAGTTTCACCTAGGAGCTCTACCCCTTCCTGGGTTACATTCGCTCACTCTCATCCCTCAGAGTCCCTCGCCTTTGAAGTTATCTTCGTCTGGCCATGTCCCTCGGATGTGCCAAGCGCACGGCTTTGCAGCGCCATCCTTCGCGTCTCGCCCTGAAGTCTACTTCCTCTGGCTTCACTCCATGCACCTCGTCCGGCGGTCCCTCGGATGCTCCAAGCGCACAGCTTCCGCAAAGCCATCCTTCACCGACTCAAGGACCGAGTCATGAGAGGTGAAACTCGCCAAGGCTCCATGTGCGAATTACTAAGCCCTACAAGACTCCAATGCACATATCAAATCATAATAACAATCTAACTTAAACCCTTTGCCACACATAATCTCCCCCTTTTTGATGTGTGGCAATCCGTTTAAGTTAGGTAAAACATTTGATAAAACTATTAAGGAAAGAAAGCATATGAATAACATGATTAGCAACTCTCCCCCTTAATACATGAAACTCCCCCTAAATATATTCCCCCTTACTTAAACATACACATTTCTCCGGCTTTGACACCATCAAAAATATTTAAACAATGTTTATACAATCATGGCATCAAGTCTAGAGGTAAACAAAAGCAAAAACATGCCTTAAAATTGGAAACAAAAGGTTATCGGGCATATTATCAAGCTACCAGTCGACTGGTTCAGACTACCGGTCGATTGGCACATGGATTTCAGGATTTCTGATTTTTCGGGGTGAATTTCAGAAACGCATAAAATATTCTATAAAATTCGAAAAATCATAAAATTTGGGGAACACATTTCTTGTAAGTATATTTATCAATAAAAAATATTTTTCCATGAAAAATCATTATATTTTCAAGTATTTGCCAAAAATCCAAAAGATTTAAAAACTACTAGGTTTTTTATAATGTTAGTATCCATTTTAACACCTAGTTTTGCTTTCAATTGTTTCAAAACATTGTTAGTTATATATGAGAGATGTCCTAAGGCAATCGCCTTATGTTTGAACCATTTATATGATAAATGAAGATTCACTATTTAAGTATACATGTTTTCATGTATTTGATTAGATCTTAAACTCATTTACTGAATGTCCACGATACGATTCACAGCATAAGAGAATTTGTGATTGGATCACAACTACTGAGTATCTCTACATGTGTAATTGTGATGTATCGAAATTATCCCTAGTCGATGAATTGATGGATTTGGACACCAATGATTCTGTCGAGACTAGCACGAGGTATACTCTTTGGTGTATCCAAGAAGCTGATTCTCACTGGCTGGAGACATTGTGATGTCCGGAGTTAATCGTGGATGCTAGTTATGGTAACTAGTTCATTGGAGTGACCAGCCGTAAGACTTCATATGGTTCTCTGCATATATAGATATGTCAATGAAGTTCTTATTGCAGCTTAGGTGCGATGTTCCTTTGACTTTCGGTATTCAAGTCATCTTGATCATAAAGACTTATGCTTTGACATCTTAAGCAAGCATCTCTAAGGAGATGTGGACCCGGGATGATTGGGTATAAGTCAAAGTGATCGAAGGTGTTTGAATAGCCTATAAAGGATTCACCACTCCTTGCGAGGAGATGTATACCCATGGCCTCTCGTCGGATTGTTACTAAAGTCTTTGGCCAAAGCATTACATGTTTAGAGTAAGGTACTCTTCGATACATGTGCAGTAACTAGAATCCGTAGGACGAGGAAATGATACTTGGGCTAGGTGTGACGTAGTTAGCCTAGTGGGGACTTACACTATAGACCATGTCCTGAACCAAGTGGGTATAAGATGAGTGAAGGGAATGGGGCATGATTCATTCAAGCTGCTGAAGGGTTTCAGAAGTAGTTCTGGATCAACCGTTGATCTTTTTGGTTAATTGGGGATCATGATATACTACTAGGTGCCACTCATGATCATTCTATAATTAATGGTTAATTATAGATGGCCAACATAAATCGAGAACCTATTTGGTCACACGCACAACGAGCGTAATCCGAAGGATTTAAAACAAACTTGAGAATGAGATTCTCAGACCAAGAGAAACTAGGTTTGGTTGGACCAAACATTGAGCGAGCATGAAATTGTTTCAGTCGCAATGGAAGCATGGATGGGCCATGTCTTATGAAGACATGATGGATGAACCAAATTGGTTTGGTTCTAATCCAATGGAGAAGAATAAACCAAAGGGTTTGGTTTGTTTTAAATGAATGAACCAAAGTTCGTTCGGTTCGTTTTAACTTAAAATAAACCATCATGGTTTGGTTTATTTTAACTTAAATTAATGGAGTGGGCTAACGGGCTTTTGGTTATGATATGATAACCATTAAGAGAATTTATTCTCTATAAAATAGGGATTAAGGGTTTTTGTTAAACCCTAATCCAAATCCTTGCAACCCTAAAGTTGCCGCCCACCCTCTCCATCTTCTCCAAGTGGTCGGTGCCCAACTCCTTGTTGCCGCCCAAGCTCCTCCAACCGGCGTCCAGCAGCTGCCGTCTTATCCACTTGCCGACGTCTAGCTGTTGCCAGAGGAGCTCCGGTGATCTTCCTTGGCTCCGGCGACAAGGTGAGCATATTGCTTTCCTTATTTGGCCGGCGCAAGGTCTCCACCAAAGCTGTCCAGTTTTCTGGACAGCTTGTTTCCTTCTTATCGGAGTGTCGTTTGAACGACGTTTGAAGCTCCGACAGCGGTAGCCTTGCCGGAGATTCGATCTCCGGTAATCCTCATAGGTGGAGGATGAAGGATTCGTCAAACGGTTGACGAATACCTCTCCGGAGAAGCGAGTTTTTGAGGACTCGTTTTGGATCCGAATTTTGATTCGGATAGTGATCTTCTCGCAATCACATCGTCTTCAACACGAGGCTAGTAACCCATACGAAGACGAGGCTCATGACTTTGTGAAGTCATCCCCAAGAAACTCGGCGTGGATACAGATAGAGACGAATCTAGCGAGAATCGTTCCGGTTGATGTCTTTCCCGCTACACGTGATACGTCAGGTATACGTAGTATAAATTTCCTTTTATTGAAAAATTTGAATTTACGATTATGTCTACACATGTTGTATTATGCATGGTGTGATGTGTGTGTTGTAATAAATTAGATTTATTATTTTATTTCTTCCGCTGTGCACATGTTTACGAAACATGTTCGAACACACACTCGCCGCGATGCCGGAAACCCAATAGTGGTATCAGAGCCCAGGTTGTGTTTCGACATAATCGTAAAATTATTTTGCGATAGTCATAATGATATTTCTGGAAATTTTCTACTTTTGGAAAGTTAGAAGTATTTATGGAAATTTTTCAATTTTGGAAAGTCTAAAAGTATTTAGGGAAATCTTCTACTTTTGGAAAGTTGGAAGTATTTATGGAAATTGATATTTTCCATAAATAAAATATTTGATTAGATTTTAGAAATTTGTTTCCTAATTTAATCATGATTTGATTTGGGAAATCAAATCTTTAAATATTTTATTTCCATAAGTAGTTTTGATGATTTAGGAAATTGGTTTCCTAAATTGACTTTTCTTAATCAACTATTTCCACAAATAAAATATGTGATTAGATTTGGAAATTTGTTTCCTAATTTAATCATGATTTGATTTGGAGAATCAAATCTTAAACATATTTTATTTCCATAAATAGTTATGACATATAAGGAAATTTTGTACATGACATAATTGTATGCCATGTAATTGCATTAGATGCATATCATTATGTCATGCGTGTCGTGACAAGTAGATGTATGCCATGTATGTCATGTCATGTAGATAATAGTTATTTGCATGCAAAGAGGATGAGACATAAAACCCTTACTCAATATTAAAGCCTACACCTTCCATTAATATGGTTAGAACCAGAGTTCCGTTTCTTATTTGGGTTGTTGGACTCTCTCCAAGCCCGGCTCGAACCCGAACATGTTCAAACCATGGAATAGTTTAATATTAATATGGTAAGAGTCAGAGGTCAATCGTTAGCTTTGGTTGTTGGACTCTCTCCAAGCCGGGCTAATTGGTTGAATGCGCTCTAACCATATTAAAACTATTTCTCGATTAATGGGTTGGCTTTAACCTGGAGCATCGGCTTGTTGGACTCTCTCCAAGGTCGATGTGAAGGGAGGTGAAGTTGGGTGCTATGCATATGATGCATACTTGTTAATGTGTTAACAACCCGATGTATGTGTGAACATTCAATTAGTTGATAGCACATTGTGATAGTTGCATATACGTGATATGCAATCGGTATATTTGATACCTACCATCATAGTTATGAATGACTTGTTGGACTCCCTCCAAGGTTGTTCATATCTATGATGGATATCAACCCATTCGGAGATGGACCTACGATCTCTCGAAGTGATTTTGGGGTTTTTTGAAATTCACAAAATGAATGGATTTATGAATGTATATTGATGCATTTTAAAATCATTTTCTCATATATGCTTGTTTTGTATTTCTAGGTTAATAGATTGATCATGACGTCTTTGAATTTGCGCACTATTTTGGATTCAAACAAATTGACTGGACCTAACTTCTTGGACTGGCTTAGAAACCTGAGAATTGTTCTCAAGGCGGAAAAGCTAGCATATGTCCTTGAAGAGCCTCTTCCCAACCGTCCTAGGGACGATGCAACTCCAGACTAAATGTTGGTCTATCAGAAGCATGTGGCAGATTCTGAACTGGCGAGTTGCATCATGCTAGTTGCGATGGTACCTGAGCTGCAAAAGCAGCATGAGCATATGGATGCTAATACCATGGTCTTCCATCTTCATGAGTTGTTTGATGAGCAAGCGAGATCCGAAAGGTTCGAAGTCTCCAGGCTCCTCTACACCACGAAGATGCAAGAAGGTTCGTCTGTAGTGCAGTTTGTGCTAAAGATAAATGGGTACATCGAGTGGCTAGCCACCCTCGGGTTTGTGATGGATCATGAATTAAGTATTGACTTAATTCTGCATTGTTTGCCCAAGAGTTTCTCACAATTTGTGATGAACTATCGGATGAACAAATTAGAATTCACTATTCCTGAGCTCCTCAATATGCTGAAGACTGTGGAGCCTTCTGTGAAGCATGAGGAGAAGGCGGTTCTGTTAGTTGATTCCTCAAAGAAAGGTTCTAAGAGGAAGGCAAAGGAACAGAAGAAAGGGAAGAACAAGAAGGCAAAGAAGGCGTAACTAAAGACAAAAAGGGCACTTGCCATCATTGTGGCAAGGAAGGCCACTGGCGAAGAAACTGCAAGATTTATCTTGAGTCCATGAAGAAGAAGAAGGCATCCGATGCCCCATCCTCTTCAGGTATCTTCGTTATTGATTGTCATTCTATTTCCTTAGACACTTGGGTATTGGATACTGGGCGTGGCTCACATATATGTAATGACATACAGGGGCTAAGGAATAGAAGAAGACTCATCAGAGGGGAGTCAAATTTGCGAGTTGGCAATGGAGCAAAGGTTGTTGCGGTCGCCATCGGAACTTATTTGTTGAAGCTCCCTAGCGGACTAGTCTTGGAACTGGACAATTGCTATTGTATTCCTTCTCTAATAAAGAACATTGTTTCTATTTCCTGTTTAAATAGAAATGGTTACCATTTGACGTTTAGTAACAATTGTTGTTATATAACTTTGAATGGCGTACTTTATGAAACTGGAACTTTGAGCAATGGCATTTATACATTGGACATATCCAGTGACATTTTTAATATCGAAGCGAGCAACAAGCGTGCTCGAAAGGATAATCAATTAGACTTCTACATGTGGCATTGTCATCTTGGCCATGTAAGCAAGAAACGCATGTCCGAATTACACCGATGTGGAATTCTGGAATCGTTTGAATTGGATTCATACGATACATGCAAATCATACTTAAAAGGTAAGATGACTAAGTTACCTTTTACAGGAAAAGGTGAACGAGTGGGAGAGTTTCTAGGTCTAATACATACTGATGTATGCGGACCTATGTCAACTCAAGCTTTAGGAGGCTATAGCTACTTCATTACCTTCACCGATGATCACTCACGGTTTGGGTATGTGTTCTTGATGAAACACAAGTCTGAAGCCTTTGAAAGGTTCAAAGAATTCAGAAATGAAGTAGAGAAACAACATGACAAGAGTATTAAAATACTTCGATCGGATCGAGGTGGTGAATACTTAAGTCAAGAGTTTCTTGATTATCTAAGAGACAATGGTATATTGTCTCAATGGACTCCGCCATACACACCACAGCATAATGGTGTATCTGAGAAACGTAATCGGACCTTGTTGGACATGGTCAGGTCAATGATGAATCATGCGAATCTTCCCAAGTCCTTTTGGGGCTATGCACTTCAGACAGTTGTTTACTTGTTAAACAGAATGTCAACCAAGGTAGTCTCTACTACTCCATATGAGATATGGAATAGTAAGAAATCTCATGTATCTTACTTGAAGATATGGGGTTGTCCTGCTTATGTGAAGCGGACAATGTCAAACAAATTGGATGCTAAGTCTGATAGATGTCTATTTATTGGATACCCTAAGGAAACAAGGGGTTACCAATTCTATCATCCTGTGGAACAAAAGGTGTTTGTTTCAAGGCATGCTGTGTTTCTAGAGAAAGAGTTTCTCTTGCAAGAAAACAGTGGGAGTGTCGTCGAGCTTGAGGAGGTCGAAAGACTCAAATAGACATTGATGAGATACCTGGTGAAGCACAACAGCCGATAACTCATAGTGATGAGCAATCGGCTGAACCTATTGAAACACCACATCTTCGTAGATCTGGTAGAACACGCAATATTCCTGAGAGATATGGATTTCTCATAAGTGAATCGAACGATGTGTTACTCATTGATGATGAGGAGCCTACTAGTTATGAAGAAGTGCTGACAAGTTTAGAAAGGGATAAGTGGCTTGATGCCATGAAGTCGGAAATGGATTCCATGTATGAAAACCAAGTTTGGAACTTGGTTGACCCACCTGAAGGCATCAAGCCTATAGGGTGCAAGTGGGTTTTCAAGAAGAAAACCGACATGGATGGTAATGTGATTACCTATAAGTCTAGATTAGTGGCGAAAGGATATCATCAAAAACAAGGTGTTGATTATGACGAAACCTATTCGCCTGTAGCTATGCTTAAATCCATTCGGATGCTCCTGGCCATAGTGGCTCATTATGATTATGAGATATGACAGATGGATGTGAAAACAGCTTTCCTTAATGGAAACCTGCTCGAGGACGTGTATATGATACAGCCTAAGGGTTTCACATCGATTGATAAAACCAAGGTATGCAAATTGTGACGGTCCATATATGGATTGAAGCAAGCATCCAGGAGCTGGAATATCCGTTTTGATGAGACAATCAAAAATTTTGATTTCTCACAAAATCCAGACGAACCTTGTGTGTACAAGAAGGTTAGTGGGAGTGCAGTCGTGTTCCTAGTATTTTATGTCGATGACATATTACTTTTAGGAGACAATGTTTCAGTCTTACAGTCAGTTAAGATTTTGTTATCCAAGACATTCTCCATGAAAGACCTGGGAGAAGCAACCTACATCCTCGGGATTAAGATCTATAGAGATAGATCGAAATGGTTGCTTGGTCTTTCGCAGTCTACATATATAGACCGAGTGCTAAAGAGGTTTAGCATGTTGGAATCCAAGAAAGGTTTCCTACCCATCAGGCATGGGGTACACCTTTCGAAGTCTATGTGTTCGCGCACAGAAGACGAGAGGATTTGCATGAGTAAGATTCCCTATGCATCTGCAATAGGATCTATCATGTATGCTATGTTATGTACGAGGCCTGATGTATCGTATGCTCTGAGTGTCACGAGTAAATACCAGTTTGATCCAAGAATGGATCATTGGGTGGCTGTTAAGACAATCCTTAAGTACTTACGAAGAACTAAGGATGTGATCCTAATATATAGAGAAGGGGACATGGTGATACGCGGGTATACGGATGCCAGCTTCCAGACAGACAAGGATGATTCCAAGTCTCATTCTGGATACGTGTTCACCTTGAATGGGGGCGCAGTGAGTTGGAAAAGTTTCAAACAAGACACTGTAGCAGATTCTACCATTGCAGCTTCGGAAGCAACAAAGGAAGCAGTTTGGATCAAGAAGTTCATTTATAAACTTGGTGTGATTCCAGCCATTGTTGAAGCAATACCGGTCTACTGCGACAACAATGGAGCAATTGCATAGGCGAAAGAGCCAAGGTCTCGTCAACAATACAAACATGTGCTTCGCCGCTATCATCTTATCAGAGAAATCATCAGTAGGAAGGAAATACAAATCGAGAAAATCCCCACTGAAAGGAACTTAGCGGATCCTTTGACTAAGGCATTACCTCAAAGTAAGTTTGAGGGTCATGTTAGAGCTTATGGTATTGGATACCATAGCAATTGGCATTAGGCCAAGTGGGAGTTTGTTAGTGATATATGAGAGATGTCCTAAGGCAATCGCCTTATGTTTGAACCATTTATATGATAAATGAAGATTCACTATTTGAGTATACATGTTTTCATGTATTTGATTAGATCTTAAACTCATTTACTGAATGTCCACGATACGATTCACAGCATGAGAGAATTTGTGATTGGATCACAACTAGTGAGTATCTCTACATGTGTAATTGTGATGTATCGAAATTATCCCTAGTCGATGAATTGATGGATTTGGACACCATTAATTCTGTCGAGACTAGCATGAGGTATACTCCTTGGTGTATCCAAGCAGCTGATTCTCACTGGCTGGAGACATTGTGATGTCCGGAGTTAATCGTGGATGCTAGTTATGGTAACTAGTTCATTGGAGTGACCAGCCGTAAGACTTCATATGGTTCTCTGCATATATAGATATGTCAATGAAGTTCTTACTGTAGCTTAGGTGCGATGTTCCTTTGACTTGCGGTATTCAAGTCATCTTGATCATAAAGACTTATGCTTTGACATCTTAAGCAAGAATCTCTAAGGAGATGTGGACCCGGGATGATTGGGTATAAGTCGAAGTGATCGAAGGTGTTTGAATAGCCTATAAAGGATTCACCACTCCTTGCGAGGAGATGTATACCCATGGTCTCTCGTCGGATTGTTACTAAAGTCTTTGGCCAAAGCATTACATGTTTAGAGTAAGGTACTCTTCGATACATGTGCAGTAACTAGAATCCGTAGGATGAGGAAATGATAATTTGGCTAGGTGTGACGTAGTCAGCCTAGTGGGGACTGACACTATAGACCATATCCTGAACCAAGTGGTATAAGATGAGTGAAGGGAATGGGACACGATTCATTCGAGCTGCTGAAGGGTTTCAGAAGTAGTTCTGGATCAATCGTTGATCTTTTTGGTTAATTGGGGATCATTATGTACTACTAGGTGCCACTCATGATCATTCTATAATTAATGATTAATTATAGATGGCCAACATCAACCGAGAACCTATTTGGTCACACGCACAACGAGCCTAATCCTAAGGATTTAAAACGAACTTGATAATGAGATTCTCAGACCGAGAGAAACTACATTTGGTTGGACCAAACATTGAGTGAGCATGAAATTGTTTTAGTCGCAATGGAAGCGTGGATGGGCCATGTCTTATGAAGACATGATGGATGAACCAAATTGGTTTGGTTCTAATCCAATGGAGAAGAATAAACCAAAGGGTTTGGTTTGTTTTAAACGAATGAACAAAAGTTGGTTCGGTTCATTTTAACTTAAAATAAACCATCATGGTTTGGTTTATTTTAACTTAAATTAATAGAGCAGGCTAACGGGCTATTGGTTATGATCCAATAACCATTAAGAGAATTTGTTCTCTATAAAATAGGGCTTAAGGGTTTTTGTTAAACCCTAATCCAAATCCTTGCAAACCTAAAGTTGTCGCCCACCCTCTCCCTCTTCTCCAAGTGGTCGGTGCCCAACTCCTTGCCGCCGCCCAAGCTCCTCCAACCGGCGTCCAGCAGCTGCCGTCTCCCCACTTGCCGGCATCTAGCTGTTGCCGGAGGAGCTCCGGTGATCTTCCTTGGCTCCGGCGACAAGGTGAGCATATTGCTTTCCTTATTTGGCCGGCGCAAGGTCTCCACCAAAGCTGTCCAGTTTTCTGGACAGCTTGTTTCCTTCTTGTCGGAGCGTCGTTTGGACCACGTTTGAAGCTCCGACAGTGGTAGCATTGCCGGAGATTCGATCTCCGGTAATCCTCATAGGTGGAGGATGAAGGATTCATCAAACGGTTGACGAATACCTCTCCGGAGAAGCGAGTTTTTGAGGACTCGTTTTGGATCCGAATTTTGATTCGGATCATGATCTTCTCGCAATCACATCGTCTTCCACACAAGGCTAGTAACCCGTACGAAGATGAGGCTCGTGACTTTGTGAAGTCATCCCGAAGATACTCGGCGTGGATACGGATAGAGACGATTCTAGTGAGAATCGTTCCGGTTGATGTCTTTCCCGCTACACGTGATACGTCAGGTATACGTAGTATAAATTTCTTTTTATTGTAAAATTTGAATTTACGGTTATGTCTACACATGTTGTATTATGTATGCGTGTGATGTGTGTGTTGTAATAAATTAAATTTATTATTTTATTTCTTCCGATGTGCACATGTTTACGAAACATGTTCGAACACACACTCGCTGCGGTGCCAGAAACCCAACAAACATGAACAAACAGATTTTAAAGTAAGAAATTATTTTGAAAACATATAAAATATCCAACCATGATCTTTGTGCAATATGTCTATGAATTAAACATAGGCCTTCCCCATGATTGGTCTATTATTGTTATTTTGATACTTTAAATGACCATCTAATTGTCATAGGCATTAGTGGACATTTGTATCATCCTATCATCTCACCCATGCTAAGTTTTCAATCATGATAGCCTATGGTGAGTGTGAGATGCATCCTAAAGGTATTTGTATATACTTAACCATTATTTTCATGCAATTCTATCAAAGTTAAGTATCATCCTATCATTCCACATGATCATAAAGATGTATATGAATTAATTTCACATTATGATCATGAAACAAATGTATTCATCAAATTGAGATCATGCATTAGGTATTACATGATGATAATAAAGCAAATGTCACCTAAAGAATGATTTATCTACTTATAGGTGCATTATCATCACCTAACACTATTTTAAAAATGTTGTCCCGACATCCTAAGTCAACCAAAAATATGATATATGTAAAGTCCATATGGTTGACTATCCTAGGGTTTTTCTAACTCTTAAGGATGGATTTTGGAACCCAAAATAAGTTCTTTCCTATGGGGTTCACTAAATACTCCTTAGGGATCCATTTTCTAGCAATTACTTTCTTTTTGTCTTGACCCCTAGCTATTAGACATTTATAGGCCTTTTCATTTTTCTTTTCTTTATAACCTAGGCCTTTCTTATTGAAGCTTGCCCTTTGGCTCCCAATGATCATGTTAAGAGTATTGGAGCCTATTGTAAATTTTCTAGGGCCTTGGTCAAATAATCTACCTTTTCCCTTAGAGCCCTATTTTCATCCATACATGCTTCATTAACATTGAAAGGCATATATTCATGTGAGCATGCATCATCATGACTAGAAGAAATATTTTCATTAATATTTAAACATGTTTTTTCTAATTTTTCTTCTAAGTCCTTAATTTGATCTAGCATGCTCTTGTTCTTTTTCTTGGCTCTAAATAAATCCTTAGTGAGGCTAGAAATCATAGACATTATTTGCTTAGGGGGTAGATTCGTTACCTCACTTACCAAATCCTCTTCTGATGATGAGGATGTAGAGGAGGCTCCCCCTGCACTTGAGCTTGCTTCTTCATTTTCGGAGGAGGAGCAATCCATGTCGTCAAAGGCCATTAGGGCTAAGTTGGTGACAAAGGCATTCTCCTCTTCTGATGATGATGAAGATGAGGAGGAGGGGTCATCCCAAGTCCTTGCCTTTAGAGCCTTGGTCTTCCCCTTTTCTTTGGCCTTCTTCTCTTCTTCCTTCTTTTTGCTCCCCTTTTTCTTCTTCTTTTCTTCTTTCTTCTTCCTCTCTTCTTTGCTATTGTTTAGGAGAGGACAATTGTCCCTTATGTGTTCCTCTCCTTGGCAATTGTAACAAATTACCTTTCCCTTTGGTCTTCTCCTCCTATCATTAGATTTATTAAAATGAAAACCTTTTAATGCACGCCTTACCCTCCTTACCATATAGGCTTCTTCCATGCTATCCATGGAGGAGGAGGAAGATGCTTCATCGGAGGAGGAGGGGATCTCCATCTTCTTCTTCCCCTTTTGTGCCATCAAGGCTACTCCTCTTGAAGGTTGAAACTTTGGCTCTTCTTGTATTCCTTCAAGCCTCCTTTCATGGAGCTCCATTGTTGAGAAGAACTCCTCTAAGGTGCTCACTTCTAAGTTCTTGGAGATGTAAAACGAGTCCACCATGGAGCTCCATCTTGAGGACCGGGGAAAGGCATCTATGGCCTTCATTACCATATCCCGGTTGGAGAGCCTTTCACCTACACTTGTCAAGCCGGTTAGAATTTCCTTAAATCTAGAGTGTAGGGATTTTACCTTCTCTCCCTTTTCGAGTTTGATGTTGGATAATTGGGAGCAAAGGACATCTCTCCTTGCTAGTTTCGCCTCGGATGTGCCTTCATGAATTTCTATTAATTTCTCCCACATTTCCTTGGCGCTAGTACACTCCCCTATCCTATTTACTTCTTGTTGGGAGAGTACATTGTAGAGGTGGTGCTTGGCCTTTGAATTCGCCAAGTACTCCTCTCTTTGTCTTTTACTCCATCTTGATTTTTCCAATAGCTCCCCTTCTTCATTCCTAGGCAATTCAAAATTGTTTTCCATAATCAAAAGAATTTCGAAATCGGTTTCGAAAAATACCTCCATTCTCTTTTTCCACCAAGAGAATTCGCCTTCAAATTTCGGTGGGTGAATATTTGAGCCGGCCATTCTTGAATGTTCTTGTTGTGGCGGTTAGTCCTCGACAAGCTTTCCTTGGCTCTGATACCACTTATAGGGGATCGATCGGTCGGCTAGAGGGGGGTGAATAGCCCTCTTTCATTGGATAACGGAATTTGCTCGTCTATAAACAAGATTAGCACAAGCGGAAAAACAAAACAAGACAAGCAAATAGAAATGACAAGAATATAAACGCTAACACATAATGTAACGTGGTTCACGGCTACGCCGCTAATCCACGGTCCGATTCGTCCACGGTGAATCACTCCGCAAGCTTCCACTAGATCTCTCCTTTGCACAAAGCTAGGTGGAGGTAACCTCTTTTACACAAGGATCACTCTTCTACAATAGAATGAAGATTAGAACAAGTAGAAGAGTGGAAAACCGTTTAAGGCACTTTGGGAGTAGTTAGGAATTTTAAGCATTAGCCCCCCAAAGCCCCATACCCTTCCTCTTTATAGAGGAAGAGGGTTTCTTCCCGTTGACACAGGAGCAGTCGACTGATGTCCCTATCAGTCGACTGGTCCTGTAGTCGTTGCCCAATAATGGCTTCTTTCCACGTTGGATTTCATCCAATGGCACTGCCATCAGTCGACTGATATTGCCATCAGTCAACTGATGCTCGATCAGTCGAGTGCTCCGCGAGCTCGACTCCATTCTGTGCCCGTGCACAGTGCTATAAGTCGACTGCTATCCCTTGCCAGTCGACTGATGTCGACAACAGTTGACTGCCAGTCCATGGCATCCGACTGCTTGGGCCAAAAGCCCATTAGTCGGATACTAGTCGAACCCATTCGACTCAGAGCAGTCGATTGCCATTCCATGGCAGTCGACTGATGTTGGAAAATCTCATCCGACACTTAGCCACATGGCCATGTTTCACCTAGGAGCTCTACCCCTTCCCGGGTTACATTCACTCACTCTCATCCCTCGGAGTCTCTCGCCTTTGAAGTTATCTTCGTCCGGCCACGTCCCTCAGATGCGCCAAGCGCATGGCTCTGCAGCGCCATCCTTCTTGTCTCTCCCTAAAGTCTACTTCCTCCGGCTTCACTCCAAGCTCCTCGTCCGGCGGTCCCTCGGATGATCCAAGTGCACAGCTTCCGCAAAGCCATCCTTCACCGACTCAAGGACCGAGTCATGAGAGGTGAAACTCGCCAAGGCTCCATGTGCGAATTACTAAGTCCTGCAAGACTCCAACGCACATATCAAATCATAATAACAATCTAACTTAAACCCTTTGCCACACACATCAAAACCTTATCATGGCAAGAGATTTCCCTAACAGTATTATGCTATGCTAAGACCCTTGAACTTGCTAGTGTGCTAGTGTTTATGTTATGTGCTAGTGTTTATGTTATGTGCTAGTGTTCATGTTAGGTGCTAGTGTTGATGTTAGTATTGTTGTTTACATTTATCTTTATGTCAAAGATGCATTTCATTACTATCGCCATGCATGAGGTTGAGTTACTTAAGAATGTTTTATGTTAGAACTCTAGCGAAGGTGCATGCTAGATATGTTAAGAACTTGCATAATATCCCTATGTCAACATGCCAATGTAGTTGATCTATTTCTTTAGCTTCCGTTGTTTCAAGTTAAGAGTTTGAATTATGATACTTGATTAGAAACCATGTTTAGATCTTATTATGGGTTGTTGACACTCTTCTGTTTTAAATCAGGTATTAGTTAATTCATAAATAGTGTAAGTGAGTTCATGGAATAATTAAGACATGGTTGGTTTATAATTAAAGTATGATGGTAACACCTCCCATACTAGAGTTAAGAGAGGGGGGTGTGTTAGGGCAATCTCTTGCCATGATAAGGTTTTGATGTGTGTG
This sequence comes from Wurfbainia villosa, assembly GCA_025175895.1. Classification (NCBI taxonomy): domain Eukaryota; kingdom Viridiplantae; phylum Streptophyta; class Magnoliopsida; order Zingiberales; family Zingiberaceae; genus Wurfbainia; species Wurfbainia villosa. The sequence goes on along the minus strand of CM046001.1, from coordinate 53,039,092 downwards.
GCAAAGGGTTTAAGTTAGGTTGATATGTTGGTTTGATATGTGCGTTGGAGTCTTGCAGGGCTTAGTAATTCGCACATGGAGCCGTGGCGAGTTTCACATCTCATGACTCGGTCCTTGAGTTGGTGAAGGATAGCTTTGCGGAAGCCGTGCGCTTGGAGCATCCGAGGGACCGTCGGACGAGGAGCTTAGAGTGAAGCCGGAGAAAGTAGACTTCGAGGCAAGAGACGCGAAGGAGCATTGCAGAGTCGTGCGACTGATGCTGCCGAGGGACGTGGCCAAGAACGAAGAGAACTTCAAAGGCGAGGGACTCCGAGAGATGAGAGGGAGCGAATGTAACCCGGGAAGGGGTAGTAGCTCTAAGGTGAAACTTGGCCATTTGGCTAAGTGTCAGATGAGATTTCCCGATACCAGTCGACTGCCATGGACTGGGCAGTCGACTGCTCTGAGTCGAATGTGGTTCGACTGGTATTCGACTGGTTGTTTTGAGGCCAGCAGTCGACTGCCATATGTGGGTAGTCGACTGCCAAGATTATCGATCGATCGAAGCGTGATCGGGTCGGTCGAAGGGTTTGGCCACATAACGCTCGTAGTGATCGGCGCGATGGAGCGGTGATCGTGATGAGGTCCATTAGTCGACTGCCAAGTGTTCCGTTGGACTACAACGGTCGGGATCCGACATGTTTAGAGACCGTTGTAGTGGCGACAGTCGACTGCCAAGGGCAGCAGTCGACTGGTGGCGGCCAACGGGAAGAAAAGCCTCCTCTCTATAAAAAGAGAGGGTGTGGAGCTTTGGGGGGCTAATGCTTGAGCTCTAAACTTCTCCCAAAGTGCCATACACGATTCCCTACTCTTCTTACTTGCTTTTACTTCAATCTTATTGTAAGAAGAGTGATCTTGATTGTAAAGGTTACCTCCACCTAGCTTGGTGCAAAGGAGAGACCAATAGTGATTGGCTTTGGTGGAGTGATTCACCGTGGACGAATCAGACCGTGGATTAGCGGCGTAGCCGTGAACCACGTTACATCTCGGTGTTTGTATTGTTTGTTTATCTTTTGCTTTGTCTTTATTTATATTTGCATATTCTGCTTGCGCTAACGTTTTGTAGACGAGCAAAATACGACATCCACTGAACGAGGGCTATTCACCCCCCTCTAGCTGGCCGTTTCGATCCCCAACAAGTGGTATCATAGCCAAGGAAAGCTTGTCAAGGACTAACCACCACGACAAGCAACATTCAAAATGGCCGGCTCCAACATCCACCCACCGAAGTTCGACGGCGAATTCGCTTGGTGGAAGAAGCGAATGGAGGTATTCTTCGAAACCGACTTTGAAATTCTATTAATAATGGAAAACGGTTTCGAGTTGCCTAGGAACGAAAATGGGGAGCCATTGGAGAAATCAAGGTGGAGCAAGAGGCAAAGAGAAGAATACTTGGCAAATTCAAAGGCCAAGCACCACCTATACAATGTCCTCCCTCAACAAGAAGTCAATAGGATAGGAGAGTGTGCTAGCGCCAAGGAAATGTGGGAGAAACTAATAGAAATCCATGAAGGCACATCTGAGGCAAAGCTAGCAAGGAGATATGTTCTTCGCTCCCAATTGTCCAATATCAAACTTGAAAAGGGAGAGAAGGTAAAATCCCTACACTCTAGATTTAAGGAAATACTAACCGGTTTAACAAGTGTAGGTGAAAAGCTCTCTAACCGGGATATGGTAATGAAGGCCATAGATGCCTTTCCCTGGTCCTCAAGATAGAGCTCTATGGTGGATTCGTTCTACATCTCCAAGAACTTGGAAGTAAGTACCTTGGAGGAGTTCTTCTCAACAATGGAGCTCCACGAAACGAGGCTTGAAGGAATACAAGAAGAGCCAAAAATCCAACCTTCAAGAGGAGTAGCATTCTTGGCAAACAAGGGGAAGAAGAAGATAGAGATCCCCTCCTCCGATGATGATGATGATGAAGCATCCTCCTCCTCCTCCATGGATAGCACGGAAGAAGTGTATATGGTAAGGAGGGTAAGGCGTGCTTTAAAGGGTTTTCATTTTAATAAATCTAATGATAGGAATAGAAGACCAAGGGGGAAAATCATTTGCTACAATTGCCAAGGAGAGGGACACATAAGGGATAATTGTCCCCTCCTAAACAAGAGCAAGGAAGAGAAGAAAAAGAAGGAAGAAAAGAAGAAGAAGAAGGGGAGCAAGAAGAAAGAGGAGAAGAAGACAAAGGAAAAGGGGAAGGCCAAGGCATTCAAAGCAAAGACATGGGATGACCCTTCTTCCTCATCCTCATCCGAAGAAGAAGAGCATGTCTACTCAAATCTTGCTCTAATGGCCTTCGATGACTTGGATTGCTCCTCCACCGAAAACGAAGAATCAAACTCAAGTGGAGAGAGCTCTAGTGAAGGGGGAGCCTCCTCTACATCCTCCTCACCCGAAGAAGAAGAGGACATGGAAACTATGGTAACTAACCTTTCACCTAGTAAAATAGTTTCTATGATTTCTAGCTTAACTAGGAATTTATTTAGAGCTAAGAAGAAGAATAAGAGCATGCTAGATCGAATTAAGGATCTAGAAAATAAATTAGAAAAAGCATGCTTAAATGATTCTTCTAGCTTAAATGATGCATGCTCACATGAATATATGCCTTTGGATGTCAGTGATGCATGTATGGATGAAAATAGGACTCTAAGGGAAAAGGTAGATTACTTGACAAAAGCCCTAGAAAAATTCACTATAGGCTCAAACACCTTAAACATGATCATAGGGAGCCAAAGAGCTAGCTTCAATAAAAAGGGCTTAGGATATAAAGAAAAGAAAAATGAAAAGGCCTATAAATGCCTAATTGCTAGGGGACAAGATAAGAAGAAAGTAATAGCTAGGAAATTGATTCCTAAGGAGTACCTAGTGAACCCTATAGGCAAGAACTTATTTTGGGTTCCAAAATCCATCCTTAAGGGTTAGAGTAACCCTAGGGTAGTCAACCATATGGACTTAACCTATATCATATTTTGGTTGACTTAGGATGGTGGGACAACATTTTGAAATAGTGTTAGGTGATGATAATGTGCCTATAAATAGTTAATAATGCTTAAATCATGATGATTAATGTAATTCCTATGTATGTTGCAATCATGATTTATGATTTTGAGTTTTGGCACATAATCATGAGAAATATGGTTAAATCATGCTTTAGGTGATACTTGTAGGGATGTATACTTAAAAGTCTATTTTTTGTATGAACATCTTTATTTTGAAATAAGAATCACATGATCATTGTTTGCATATTTTTATGGTTATGCAATATTGTCTAATACCTTACATTGTAGATAACATGGTGTGTGGTGTCACACAGGAGATCATGTTATCGGCTCCTTGTAAAGTATAAGTAAAGGCTCACAACCGAGATGGCTTTGGACAAACCATCGGAATGGTTGTAGTGTGATTTGGTATTGGTTTGTCTTGACCATAGAATCACACTAGTGCACTTTGTGTGTATTGAGCAGGACCGACACAGAGGTGATTCGATTTATTGCTGACTACATAATCGAATCGGACCTCAGATATTATTTAGTACATGCTCTTAATCCCGATATAATAACGGGCACATATACTTGGTACTCATCTCTTTGATTTACCAATGGGCGAGATTTATAGATTAAATCGATAGACTCGGTAAGTTGGGAGATGATATTATTTATATGGTGTGTCGTTGATTATAGGAGGAAACCGTGTCCTATATATTAGGATGATGATGTCCCCTTGAGGAGCTCATACATCTGCATGTGGACTTGGTCAGGCATGATGAAAAGGTTGAGTGGTACTACTCATGGAGTTAGATGTCGATTAATTAATGGTCGTAAATTAATTAATTGTGGACATTCGAGATCTTAAACACGGGGAGAAAATGTACAAATAATATATGGAGCCCATATTATCATATGGGGGTTGGTGAGGTAGATCAATGATGGACCTTTAGTGGATTGGACCATCATTAGTGGATCAAACTTTATGTGGGCTTGATCCATGGGTGGCCAAGACCCAACTCCTCCTCATGGTCCCTAATGTAGCCCATTAACACCTCAAGATGCTTAGATCCAATGGATAGAAACAAAACACTAAGATCCATTAGTAGAGATTAAATCTCTAAGATCCGACGGTTGAGATTAAATCTCTAGATCCGACGGTTGAGATTAAATCCCTAGAACCAATGGAGGAGATTAATTCATGACTTATCCCTAACTCTATAAAAGGAGGGCATGGGAAGTGGTCGTGGATAACATCATAGAGAGGGAGCAAGGCTTGGGCGGCAAGAATAGGGCAATCCTAGTTGAGATAGGATTGGAATTAGGGTTAGGGTTTTGAGGCTAGGGTGGCACCAAAGAAGGAAGGTTCTTACTCTCTTCTTCTTCCTCTTTGTGCCAACGTCCAGCAGCTTCTCCCAGCCTTTTTCCAGCCTTGGCCGACGCCCAAAGCCTCCTTCTTCTTCTCCTTAGGTGGTGGAAACAAGATATAGGGTTTCCCTAGGTATCTTGGTTGCTTCCCACCACCATCTCCTTCATTTACTTGGCCGGCGGCAAGGAAGGGATTGATTCCTTGTTGGTTGAGTTTTGGAAGGAGAAAAACATTGTTTCTCTTCTTCCTCTTGCTTGGGAAAGCAAGGAAGGAAGTTTTGCGATCTAGGAGCTTCGACTTTTGGTGGATCGTCGCCCACACGACGTCCAAAAGGAGGAGGGTCATACATTAGAAGACCAAGAGGTATAACTATTCTTCTATCTCTTTTATTCATTGCTTGTGTTTGTTTTTCAAAATATAAGCATGTTATATTTCTGTAAATAGGCTAAATAATACTTGGATCCCGAGTACAAACACAAAAACCGGCGATCCGGACATCGTCTATTCCGCGGCTACTCGTAGGATAGAGGATGGTCGCTTGAACAACTAGTTTGTTCAAGTGACCTCTCTAAATGAATAGCACGACGATGACTTGGTTGCTTTGGGAATCCCTTTTGTCTAAGATTAAATTTTTAATCCGGGGACATCAAAGGGATCACCATGGTCAAGCAACCGAGGTGAAGGGGAAGCGAAGTTTCCCCTCACGGATCAACCCCAACAATACTTGCTTATTATCATGATATAATACCTAATGCATGATAACAATTCAATGAATACATGTGTTTCATGATCATAATGGGAAATTAAGTCATATATATCTTTATGATCATGAGGATTGTTAGGATGATACTTAACCTTGATAGAATTGCATGAATAAAATGGTTAAGTATATATATAAATACCTCTAGGATGCATCTCACACTCACTATAGGCTACCATGATTGAAAACTTAGCATGAGTGAGATGTTAGGATGATACAAATGTCCACTAATGCCTATGGCATTTAGATGGTCATTTAAGGTATCAAAATAGCAATAATAGACCAATCATGGGGAAGGCTTATGTTTAATTTATAGACATATTGCCCAAAGATCATGGTTGGATATTTTATATGTTTTCAAAACAATTTCTTACTTTAAAATCTATGTATTCATGTTTTGAAACAATTGGATGCAAAACTAGGTGTTAAACTTGATACTAGAATAGTCAAAAACCTAGTGGTTTTTAAAACTTTTGGATTTTTGGCAAATACGTGAAAATATAATGACTTTTCATGAAAAACTATTTTTCACTAATAAAGAACCTTACAAGAAATATGTTCCCCAAATTTCATGATTTTTCGAATTTTTAGAAATTTTTAATGCATTTCTGAAATTCACCCCGGAAATCAGAATTCTTGAAAATAGTGTGCCAGTCGACTGGTAGTCTGAACCAGTCGACTGGTGGCCTGATATTCCGAACAGTAAAGGCTGATTTCAGGTTTTAAAACAATTTTTGGTATTTTCTTTCTATTAGACTTGATGCCATGAGTTTATAACTTAATGTTAATCTTTTTGATGGTGTCAAAGGGGGAGAAATAATTATGTTTAAGTTAATTATGATAGGGGGAGAAATTTGTAGAGAGAGTTTCATGGATTAAGGGGGAGTTGCATGTTGTTATATCATGTTTATGTTTATATGCTTTCTTACCTTAGAAATTTCTATCAAATGTTTTTACCTAACTTAAACAGATTGCCACATATCAAAAAGGGGGAGATTGTTAGGGCAATCTCTTGCCATGATAAGGTTTTGATGTGTGTGGCAAAGGGTTTAAGTTAGGTTGATATGTTGGTTTGATATGTGCGTTGGAGTCTTGCAGGGCTTAGTAATTCACACATGGAGCCGTGGCGAGTTTCACATCTCATGACTCGGTCCTTGAGTCGGTGAAGGATAGCTTTGCGGAAGCCGTGCGCTTGGAGCATCCGAGGGACCGTCGGACGAGGAGCTTGGGGTGAAGCCGGAGGAAGTAGACTTCGAGACAAGAGACGCGAAGGAGCATTGCAGAGTCGTGCACCTGATGCTGCCGAGGGACGTGGCCACGAACGAAGAGAACTTCGAAGGCGAGGGACTCCGAGAGATGAGAGGGAGCGAATGTAACCCGGGAAGGGGTAGTAGCTCTAAGGTGAAACTTGGCCATTTGGCTAAGTGTCGGATGAGATTTCCCGACACGGTCGATCGCCATGGGATCGGCAATCAGCTTGAAGCCAACGTGGTTCGACCGTATTCGATCGTTGTTTGAGACCGAATGATCGCGCCATATGTGGGCGCCGATCGCTAAGATTATCATTCAGCCAAGGCGCAATGATCGGTAGTCGAAAGGGTTTAGCCACGTAACGCCAGAGCCGACGCGCGATCGCGGAGGTCCATCACCGACGCCAGTGTTCCGTTGACTACACGGATCGGGATCCGACGTGTTCAGATACCGCTAGAGTGGCGGCAATCGCGCTAAGGGCGTAGCCAATCGTGGCGGCCACGGAAGAAAAGCCTCCTCTCTATAAAAAGAGAGGGTGTGGAGCTTTGGGGGGCTAATGCTTGAGCTCTAAACTTCTCCCAAAGTGCCATACACGATTCCCTACTCTTCTTACTTGTTTTTACTTCAATCTTATTGTGAGAAGAGTGATCTTGATTGTAAAGGTTACCTCCACCTAGCTTGGTGCAAAGGAGAGACCAATAGTGATTGGCTTTGGCGGAGTGATTCACCATGGACGAATCGGACCGTGGATTAGCGGCGTAGCCGTGAACCACGTTACATCTCGGTGTTTGTATTGTTTGTTTATCTTTTGCTTTGTCTTTATTTATATTTGCATATTCTGCTTGCGCTAACATTTTGTAGACGAGCAAAATACGACATCCACTGAATGAGGGCTATTCACCCCCTCTAGCCGGCCGTTTCGATCCCCAATAGGGTGTTACAGTATGGTATTAGAGCGAGTTCCTCCCTTTCGCCACACTCACATCGAGCATCAGGCTTGCCACTTCCAAGTAAGAAAGTACATATATGTTTTACCTTCTTCTATGCTTAGTAAAGAAGGTTTTTGTTAAACATGCTCACATATGTAGGTGATGATGATAGAAAGTAAGTAATAGTAGTAGCCTTATATTGGTCTTACTTTATGAAAAAAAAATGGCTAGGAGACAGACCAAAGGAAATCAGGGGACAAATGAAGCAGTACCATCACCTGACTTGATGCAAATAATCTCTCAGCTTTAGCATCAAGTTGCATAACAACAACAGGTTATCAATACCTTAATGATGAACCAACAATATAATCCTGTTACTCCACCAGCTGCTCAGAATGTCATATCGGTTGTACCCCTTGCCCCACCAGTTCCTCCAATAGCCCTAGCGGTGGGGGTGAGGCAAGAGGCATACTTAATTCAATGGCAAAGGCTGAAGCCAAAGAGTTTTGTTGGTACAAGTGAACCATGGGATGCTCAAGCCTAGTTCAAGATGTTAGAAAGTATTGTAGAACTGTTGGATTGGCCTGACAATGAGAAAGTCAAATGTGCATCCTTCTACTTGATGGGAGACGCCAGAATGCAGTGGGAATGAGTAAAGGCAAAAAGAGTGATTAATCAAATGACATGAGCTAACTTTGAAACGGAGTTCTTTGAGGAGTTTTTCCATATTCGAGTCACGAATAAGCACTACAATGAGTTCACGGAATTCCGATAAGGGTAGTTGTCGGTTAATGAAGTTGTGAACAAATTCAATAGACTAGCTTGCTTATGTCCAGAGCTAATCAGCACTAAACGAGAAAGGGTTAGACTTATGCTTAAAATGTTGAGACCTGAGATAGCTCTGAATGTGGCCAGTGGAATTAATAGATCGCAGACTGCAGAAGAGTTAGTCAGTAGTGCTTTAATCACAGAGCATTACTTGAACAACATCAAGCAACAGAAACAGGCCTCGACTGAAAATAGAAGTCATGGAAGTTCGGGAGGTCAGAAATCGCAAAGCAATAATTCTAACTGGAAGGGAAATAACAATGGCAAGAGGAAACAATGGAATAACCCAAACGGAGGTTTAGCAAGTAAGCAGCCTAAGTATCCTACATGTGCTAAATGTGGGAAGATGCATCCAGGAGTTTGCCGCCAGGGCACGAGTGGGTGTTATACATGTGTCTTAGAGGGACACTTGGCCAGAAATTGCCCTACCAAGACCAATCCACCTCCACCATAGTCAAATCAATATGGGGGTAAATCTGCTCAGCTACATCAGATGGGAAAACCGAACGAGTAAATCAAATTCTAGAAGATATGCTACATGCTTGTGCCTTAGATTTTAAAGGAAGTTAGTGCAAATACCTATGTCTGGCAGAGTTTTCTTACAATAATAGCTACCAAGCTACAATTGGAATGTCACCCTATGAAGCTTTATATGGAGGAAAGTGTAGGTCTCTTATTTGTTGGTATGAAGGTGGGGAGAAGAAAGAAATGTTGCTTAAGACAGACTTTATGGATGACACCACTAAAGCTATAAAGAGCATCCGCCAAAGAATAGAGACTACTCAGAGTCGACGAAAAAGTTATGTCGATGTACGGCGTAGGCCACTTGAATTCTAAGCTGGGGATTCTATATTTCTTAAAGTAGCTTCTATGAAAGGGGTGATGAGATTTGGAAAGAAAGGCAAGCTGAGTCCATGTTATGTAGGACCTTACCGGATCACAAATAGAATTGGCAAAGTACCTTATGAGTTAGAGCTACCTCAAGAAATGTCAGCGATTCACAAAGTATTTCATGTCTCAATGCTGAAAAAGTACATTCCTGATGCAGACCATGTGATTGAGCCACAGACAGTACAAGTTCAAGAAGATTTGAGCTATGAAAGTCGACCTATTTAGATAATAGATCGAGAAATTGAGAAATTGAGAAACAAAGAAGTACCCTTAGTGAAAGTGATACGGCAAAATCAAAAGTTTGAATAAGCAACTTGGGAACACGAGGATGACATAAAACAAAAGTATTCAGAGTTGTTCTAAGTTTCGAGAACGAAACTTTTATAAGGTATGAAGGATTGTAACGGCCGTAAAATTCTAAGTTGTTCAAAGTGGTTATGTAGAGTTTGAATGCCCGTAAAAGGTTTAGAAAGAAATAAAATAAAATAAAATATGGTTCACTATAGCTAGGATTTGAATCATTAACCTTTAAATTGGGAGATAGCCTTGATACCACTAGGCCATAGGATAATTCTTGGCTAGAATAGATAAGGAATATACAAAGAAGATAAATGAGAAGATGAGAAGGTGAAGAGTTGTTTTATCTTCCCATGAGAAGATGAAGAGTTTTTTTTCTCTCATCTGTTTGGGTTTCCGACACCGCGGCGAGTGTGTGTTCGAACATGTTTCGTAAACATGTGCACAGCGGAAGGAACAAAATAATAAATCTAATTTATTACAACACACACATCACATGCATGCATAGTATAACATGTGTAGACATAACCGTAAATTCAAATTTTTGCAATAAAAGGAAATTTATACTACGTATACCTGACGTATCACGTGTAGCGGGAAAGGCATCAACTGGAACGATTCTCGCTAGAATCGTCTCTATCCGTATCCACACCGAGTATCTTCGGGATGACTTCACAAAGTCACGAGCCTCGTCTTCTTGCGGGTTACTAGCCTCGTGTTGAAGACGATGTGATCGAGAGGAGATCACGATCCGAATCAAAATTCGGATCCAAAAGGAGTCCTCAAAAACTCACTTCTCCGGAGAGGTATTCGTCAACCGTTTGACGAATCCTTCATCCTTCACCTATGAGGATTACTGGAGATCGAATCCCCGGCAAGGCTACCGCTGTCGGAGCTCCAAATGTCGTCAAAATGATGCTCCGATGAGAAGTAAACAAGCTGTCCAGAAAACTGGACAGCTTTTGGTGGAGGAATAGGGGTCGGCCAAAAGGGAAGGTTGAAGCTCACCTTGTTGCCGAACCCAAAGGAGATCACTGGAGCTCCTCCGGCAGCAGCTCGACGCCGGCAAGGGGAGAGGACGGCAGCTGCTGGACGCCGTCAAGGAGCTTGGGTGGTGGTGGGCGGCAGCAATAGGGTTGGCGCCGACTACACCAAGGAGAAGGAGGGGGCGGCAACTTAGGGTTGCTTGGACTTTGGATTAGGGTTTAACAAAAACCCTTAAGCCCTATTTTATAGAGAACAAATTCTCTTAATGGTTATCGGATCATAACCAAAAGCCCGTTATCCCGCTCCATTAATTTAAGTTAAAATAAACCAAACCATGATGGTTTATTTTAAGTTAAAACGAACCGAACCAACTTTGGTTCATTCGTTTAAAACAAACCAAACCCTTTGGTTTATTCTTCTCCATTGGATTAGAACCAAACCAATTTGGTTCATCCATCATTTCTTCATAAGACATGGCCCGTCCACGCTTCCATTACGACTGAAACAATTTCATGCTCGCTCCATGTTTGGTCCAACAAAACCTAGTTTCTCTCGGTCTGAGAATCTCATTCTCAAGCTTGTTTTAAATCCTTCAGATTACACTCGTTGTGCGTGTGACGAAATAGGTTCTCAGTTTATGTTGGCCACTATAATTAACCATTAATTATAGAACGATCATGAGTGGCACCTAGTAGTACATCATAATCCCCAATTAACCAAAAAGATCAACGGTTGATCCAGAACTACTTCTGAAACCCTTCAACAGCTCGAATGAATCGTGCCCCATTCCCTTCACTCATCTTATACCCACTTGGTTCAGGACATGGTCTATCATGTCAATCCCCACTAGGTTGACTATGTCACACCTAGCCCAAGTATCATTTCCTCATCCTACGGATTCTAGTTACTGCACATGTATCGAAGAGTACCTTACTCTAAACATGTAATGCTTTGGCCAAAGACTTTAGTAACAATCCGACGAGAGGCCATGGGTGTTGGTGATCGTTTGGAAGCTAGAGGGGGGGTGAATAGCACGTTTTCATTTCTACAAGAATGATTAGCGGAAGCAAACAAAGATAATATAAGTAAAAATGAAAGAACAATGCTAACAAGGCCTTTATGTGGTTCGTAGATAACGCTCCTACTCCACAGCGATCCTTAAGGTGGATCAACCCAAGCAATTCCACTAAGAAGCTTTCCTTTACAACAAACCTCCTCTTCTTTACGAAGAATGAAACTTGAGATTAGAGAGAGGAGGAGAGGATTTAAGATCACTTAGAAAACTTGAAAAACTTGTGGGAGCTTAGGAGAATGATCAGAATATAAGCATTAGCCTCTTCTTGCTCCCCTTGGCCTCTTTTTATAGGAAAGAGCCTCTTTTTCCCGTTGGACGTCTATCAGTCATCTGATGACTTACATCAGTCGACTGTCGCCGATTCTAACGGCTTCGAGCAATGCGGATTCGAGATTTACCATCGCTATCGCTAACGGAAGACTATCACGATTGCCAAAAGTGGCGATTCGACGATATCGCTCGTAATCGGCCCAGCCGATCGCTCACGGCGCTACGATGGCCTTCATTGCCCGGCTGTATCGGCGATCGGTGCAGTCGACTCTCGGCCGGTTCGATAACTCTCGACTGCCAACAGCTCTCCAACCTCTAATGTTGCATTTTAAAGGCCAGTTCGACTGACACCATGTTCCAGTCGACTAGCACACCCCAAGTATGACTAATTCATACTTGAAAACCTACCCTAAGCCTAGACTTAACCTTCTAGCTTCTCCATCAGCCTTGCGCCTCCAAGATTTCTCTGAGTCCACGACTCCATCCATGCGCTTGCCTTCAAAAGCTTCCTTCAGTTTCGTCATGCTTTGGGTTTCTTCTTTGCCAAAGTACGCTTGGACTTTACGCCGCCAATACTACATGCTTGGACTTATGCCGCCAAGACTTTCCTTTGGTCTTTCTTTGCTAAGGACTGCTTGGACTTTACGCCGCCAAGACTACATGCTTGGACTTACACCACCAAGACCTTTCCTTTGACTTCTCTTTGCCAAGATCACACTTGGACTTGTCTTTTATCAAGTCTTCATACTTGGATTTTCCTGTCACTTAAACATGTTCACAATTAGATCACAAAACATTGCCTAACTTAGATGATTATCCAAACATCAAAATATATAAATGCTTCGGGCATTGTTGCACCAACAATCTCCCCCTTTTTTATGTTTGGCAATCATTTAAGTTAGGTCTTTAACACATGCATATAAACATATTTCAATATGAATTCTAACTTAAATATCCCTTCTCCCCCTTTGACATACAACAAAAAGAGAAGAGTTTATCCAATAAGTGCAGGAAAGAATTATAATTGACACATCTTGAACAAAGGTATAAAATTGATATGAAGCTCTCCCTTAATCCACGACATGATTCATGATGTGGAAATAACATGTGAAGCAAAGCATTAACGATAGAATAGGCAAATATGTCCTTGCTTTGCACCAACAATTATAGAATTAAGGGATGTATCTCCCCCTAAACCAATGCATCAAGAAGATCCTTCTTTCCATACAAGTTATCATGTATATACTGTGGAAATCATATAATGTCCAAAATTGGACCTTTTAACCGATGAAAAACTGTTTTCTATTCCAAAACAAAGGTCACCGGTTGATCGAATCGTTATCGTCAATCGCCATTTGGCGATCGATATCAGACAAATCTGAAATTCGAATTTTTCAGTCAAGGTTTAAAAATGCGTAGAAAATTCCGTGGATGTCCAAAAATCACGAAACTCGTCATACACATTTCATTCGACTAATATAACATATAAAAAATATTAGACGAAAAACATGGCCATCAGATTAATGGATTGATACGATATTCAAAATGATACAAAATATGAAGCAAAAGTGGAATTGTATCGTATCAATATTCATAACTTAGTACTATGTGCTCAATCTCTAAACTTGAAACTAACAAATTGTAGGCACTAATAGAAATGAACTAAACAAAACACAACTTCATTTCATTAATCAAAAATCATTACACAAGTTGGAGTTTGTGTCGTACATACGGCCAAAAAGAAAATAACAAAAACAATCTAGCTAAAGAGAATCGTCATCAGCATCCATCAGTGCAGATGACGAATCATCGTGAGGAGGTGGGTGTCCGGGTGCAGGAGGGTGGAGAATCGCCAAAATGTCCTGCTGCTGCCGATGCATCCCACTCACGAGGGAGAGGAGCTTCTGATGCTCCCGGCGAAGCTCCTGTTGCCCCAAGCGCAGCGCCTCAAGACGTGTATCTACTCGCTCTGCAAAAGCATCGAAGCGGGCAATGAAGGATGAATCTGGCAGAACAGCATCGTTTGCAGCAGTCCCCTCCGCATCGGCTCCCTCAGTAACACCCTCAGCCTCTCCTACCGTAGCGGCATCCTCTGGTGCCGAAGCGCCACCTGCTGGCCGTCGTGCAGGGTCCCAGAAAATGGACCCTTCGTCGGCCTTCAAGCCCACCAAGGAGAAGCTCCGACGAGTCATCTGGTCATATTTTTTATTCATGATTTTAATGACCCCTATGTTGACATCAATGCCTACGGAGCTAAGCCACTGAGTAAGGACATTTCCAAAAGGCATATGAACCTTTCCATTGTTTGGCTTAATGAAATGAGTGATGCAGTGGAAGGTGTTGAGACCAATATCGATGTCTAAGTACTGACAAAGGATATGCACGAGAAGGAAGTGTGTAGGTCGAACTAAGGCCAACCCACGGGTAACTATAGGAAGAAGACAATGAGCAATGACCTTATAAAGGACATTGTCAGAAGCAGAAAGCTCTTGGGATTGAAAGAGATTGGTGTTCAAAGGACGAGGAGAGTTATAGAAAGTAGTGTGAAGTGAATCTAGAGAAATCTCCTCAAAGGGAGGTGGAAGTGGATCACTCCAAGATGGATACAAAATGAAATCATTCTCGGAAGAGAGACATCCGAGAAAATCGGTCCAGATCTGGGGGCTGAAATCCAGATCGCACTGAGCAACGCGAGTCCGGTATCTTAGGCCATCTCCAACCGGTCGCATGTTGTTGAAGAATTCAGAAAGAAGAGTGATATTTACATGATGTTCACAAAAGACTAATGATTCAAGTTTGTAGTGTTGGATGATTTGAACAATATCAAAGCAGTAGTCTTTAAGAAAATTTGGGTCCATTGATCGAGGTGGAATGAGTTGGAATTTATTTTTATTGAAGGCACTTTCAAGTGCGGAGTTTGGAAATCTAGGATCAACAGTGAGTGGAGGGTTTGACGGGCCTGCATTGGTCGGCGGTACCCGGGCACGCTTAGATGCATAATGCTTAAGTCTAAATGTGCGAAAAGAGCAATGTAGGTTAAGGATGATGCATTCACAAAGACAACAAAACAAGCACCGGTTAGTGAAACAAAATTATAGGAACAAACAAATGCGGAGTGTGGATGAGGATTTACCTAGGCGGCATGGTGAAAGATCAAAGAACAGTGCCGGACGCGAGTGTCCATGAAACCCTAGCCGAGCGAGTGGTCTGCGGTGGAGACTAGGGCGTGAACCGGGTGAGAAGAGGAGGTCCTCGAGTCAAAGAACACTCCAAATGGGAGCACCAGTCGGTGAAGTCGCCGGAAAACGAGGGAGACTGGCTAAAAAGTGTGGTGGAAGTTCGTCGGAAGAGGAAGAGGAGAGAAAGTCGGGAAGTTTTGGCGAGTCGAACCGGTGGGAAAGCCCTAAAAACTGCGACATCAGTCGACTGTCGTTAGTCGGCAGTCGAACTAATGGAGATCACCGAATCGCCACTTGTATACGAGCGCTTAGGTGCGATCGCATAAATGGATCGACCGATAGCGAACCGAAAAGCCTTGCTCGATATCATCAGATAGTCAAATCGCGATAAGCGCCAGATCGATATCACCGATAGCCTTTTTGACCAGATTAAAAAATTCATAATTAATTCAATAAAGATCAAAAAATTACGAAATTTTGTGGTTAATATTGTTAGATCATTTCCTATCAAGGAACAATTATTTTAAAAATATATCACCTCTAGAATTTGATATTGACACAATCTTGAGATTTTGCAAAAGTTATGATATTTTTGCAAACTTTGTATCACTTTGGCTTATCAATAGAAAATTGTTTCTCAAGGTTTGATAGACATAGTTTAAATTTTATTTTATTTGACATTTCTAATCATATTCTTGGAGCTATATGCACATTAATTGTACATAAGTCTTCCCAATGATTGGTCCAATGAAGGATTAATGTCTCTAGATGGCATTTTGGCTCATGGTAATGCATCATAACAAGCATGATGAACCAAGTGCATCTTTCTAACATCTCACATGATTTCTAGGTGGCTAAATACACAAATCATGGTTTCTTAGGTCTATTGTGAGATGGTTAGAGGTATAAAACCTAGATTTTTATGGGATCATGCAAACCTACACTTCTATTCTACAAAGCACATTCCAAGTTCTCTCCTAAGTGATGAAAATTCTATTTCGGGGAGAGGTTTGGTAAAGATGTCGGCTAGATTGGACTTAGATTCAATGTAATTAAGCTCAATGTCCCCCTTAGCCACATGATCTCTAATGAAGTGATGTTTCACTTCAATGTGCTTAGTCCAAGAGTGATGCACCGGATTTTTGGTCAAGTTTATGGTGCTCACATTGTCACAAAATACTTTTATGTTGGAGTAAGATAGCTCATAGTCCTCTAAAGTATGTTTCATCCATAGAAGTTGAGCTACACAACCACCCATAGACACATATTCGGCTTCGGCGGTGGATAGAGCAACACAAGGTTGCTTCCTACTACTCCAACTAACTAGGGAGGACCCAAGGAATTGGCATCCACCACTAGTACTCTTCCGATCCAATTTGCAACCGGCATAATTGGAATCGGTGTACCCAATTAAATCAAAAGATCTAGTCCTAGGGTACCATAATCCTATATTTAGTGTGCCTTTAACATATCTTAAGATTCTCTTAACGGCAACTAAATGAGATTCTTTAGCACATGATTGATATCTAGCACACATACCAACCGCAAATAATATGTCGAGTCTACTAGCGGTTAAGTACAAAAGACTATCAATCATGCTTCTATAAAGTGTAAGATCAATTTGTTTTCCTTCATTATCACTATCTATTTTAGTATTGGTTGCCATTGGAGTTGAAACTACCTTAGCATTTTCCAAACCAAATTTCTTAATCATTTCCTTAGCATATTTGGTTTGGTAAATATAAATTCCTTCACTTGTTTGTTTGACTTGCAATCCTAGGAAGAAATTTAATTCCCCAACTAGACTCATTTCAAACTCTTTTTCCATATTCTTAATAAAGTCTTGGAGAAGTTCATCATTTGTTGACCCAAATAATGTCATCAACATATACTTGGGCTACAAAGATGTCCGTTGATGTTGACTTTATAAATAGAGTTTGATCTATACTACCCCTCTTAAAGTCCTTAGAGATTAAGAAAGATGATAATCTTTCATACCAAGCCCGGGGAGCTTGTTTCAAACCATACAAAGCTTTCCTAAGCTTGTATACATGGTTTGGATAGTCCATATTCTCAAACCCGGGAGGTTGTTCTACATATACCTCTTCCTTAATAAACCCATTTAGGAATGCCGATTTAACATCCATTTGATGGAGTTTGAAACCCATATAGGAGGCATACCCTAATAGTATTCTAATAGATTCTAACCTAGCAGCAGGCATATATGTTTCATCATAGTCAAGTCCTTCAACTTGATTAAAGCCCCTTGCAACTAATCTTGCCTTATTCCTAGTAATATTCCCTTGGTCATCTAATTTGTTCCTAAAGACCCATCTTGTAGTAATGATGGTGTTTTCATTAGGTCTAGGAACTAACTCCCATACTTGACTCCTTTCAAATTGAGCCAATTCATCTTGCATTGCTAAGATCCAATCCGGATCAAGTAATGCATCTTTGATTGTTTTAGGCTCAATTTGAGAAATTAGAGCTATATGACTAGTGGGATCCCTATGGAATGACCTAGTCCTAACACCTTGAGATAATTCACCCACAATTTGATCTAAGGGGTGATTTTGATGAGCTCTTATGGTTCTAGGAGGTGTATTAATTTGAGTTTGATCATAATTAATCTCAATCCTTTGCTCATCATCGGAATCACCTCTTACTTCCCCTTGATTCAATCCTCCCCCTTGATCATTACTCCTTAAAGTTAGATCTTGGAATTGTTGGGTAATTTCTTGATGTTCATTATTAATATCATCATCAATAGGGGATTTCCTAGGGTATGTATTGGAAGTTTCATCAAATTGGACATTTGAAGATTCTTCAATCTTTTGAGTCCTTTTATTGTAAACTCTATACCCTACACTAGAGGATGAGTATCCAACTAGGATTCCCTCATCCGCTTTGGACTCAAACTTACCTAGGTTGTCTTTGGTATTTAAGATATAGACTTTACATCCAAAGACCTTAAAATAATGAATTGTTGGAATTGTACCATTCCACAATTCAAATGGAGTTTTTCCTAAAAACCTATGAATTAATATCCTATTTTGGATATAGCAAGCGATGTTAACCGCTTCCGCCTACAAGTATCTAGGTAAGGAGTATGCATTAAGCATTGTCCTAGCCGCTTCTTGTAGGGCACGATTTTTCCTTTCCACAATCCCATTTTGTTGGGGTGTTCTAGGACAAGAAAACTCATGCTTGTACCCTTGTTCTAAGCAAAAAGTTGAGAAATTAGAATTCTCAAATTCTCCACCATGATCACTACAAATCCGGTTGATTTTGAGTTTTCTTTCATTTTCTACTCTTTTGCTAAATCCTATGATTATTCCTAGGGTTTCATCTTTATTTTTCAAGAAAAATACCCAAGTAAACCTAGAGAAATCATCTACTATTACCAAGCAATATTTACTACTAATCATAGAAGGGGTACTATGACAATCAAATAAGTCCATATGTAAAAGTTCTAAAGGTAAAGCGGTACTAAGTAAATTTTTACCTTTGTGTGATGTTTTTTATTGTTTCCCTTCTTTTGCATGCATCACACATTTTGTCCTTGAGAAATTTGACTTTAGGCAACCCTTTTACTAGCTTCATTTTTGCTATTTTGGCGATGTTCTTCATGTTTATGTGTCCTAGCCTCCTATGCCAAAGCCAACTTTCTTCCTCTTTTGCAATAAGACACTTAGTAGAAGCATTAGTAGCATAGGATAAATCAACATAATATATATTTGATTTCCTAAAACCTACTAACATGCAATCATTTAGAGTTTTGTGTCTTATAAAACATTTTGAGGAATCAAATTTAACATCAAAGTTTGCATCACATAGTTGGCTTACACTAAGTAAATTAAATTTCATATTTTTAACTAATAATACTTTATGAATGGCAATGTTGGGGGATACCTCAATTGTGCCCTTTCCTAGAATCTTAAGTTTGCCACTATTACCAAATGATACCTTTCCCTTGCTAGTGTGGTTGATAGTGGAGAATTTTCTCTCATCACCGGTCATGTGCTTTGAGCACCCACTATCAACGATCCACAAGCTTGGTTCTTTTACCTATATAACATGAAAAACACAATCCTTAGGTACCCAAATCTTAAGACCACTAGCATCAATTAGAAACTTCTTAGGAACCCAAGCCTTTCTACCCTTGCTTTTAATAATGGTTTTTCTACTAACAAGGGATGTAAATGATACCTCCTTTTCCTTAGGTCTATATCATATTCCGGCCTTGTTGTAAATATCCCTTTGATCCTTAATTATCATATCTAGGTATTTAGAACCATTAGTAAATTTTTCTAAGCATGCTCTTAAGTTACCTATTTCTTTTTTCAATTCATCATTTTCATCCCTAAGAGTACATGCATCAACATCACTAGATAATTTACCACAAGATGATTCTACACTCTTAAGTGATTTAATCTCTATTTTTAAATCCTTAATCCTAGTTTTCGATCTATTCAAAGCATTTTGAAGACTTGCAATAGTCTTGTAAAGTAAATCTATTTTAGGGAAGTTGTTTACCTCATCATCATCACTTGATGATGATTCGTCGCTTGATGAAGAGGATGAAGACTCCTCACTTAAACTCCTGGTTTCTTCCTCTAAAGCCATGAGGGCTAGATTTCGGGTGGCATGGCATACTTCTTCATCATCGGAAGTGTCTTCCATGCTTAGGGTGTCCCAAGTTTGAGCCACCATTGCTTCTTTCTTCTTCTTTTCCTTCTTTTCCTTCTTCTCCTTATGCTTCTTTTCTTTCTCCTCTTTCTTCTTTAGTTCTGGGCAATTTGGCTTGATGTGCCCTTTCTTATTGCAACCATAACAAGTTACATTAGATGAAGAATTTGAACTATTTGAAGGCTTACCTCTTGAGGATTGGAACATCCCCCTCACATCTTTCTTGGTGAGTTTCCTTGATCTCCCACCAAACTTCTTGACGTAATGAGCCACCTCGCTTGCCGATAGCTCATCTTCACTACTAGATGAATCTTCCTCGGATTCGGATGAGGAGGACACTTCTTTCTTCTCCTTCTTCTTTTTGTCCTTCTTGCCTACAAAAAGAGCTATACCCTTCTCTTTGGATGAAGTGTTAGCTTGTTCATGTAATTGAAATTCACAAAATAACTCATCCAACTTAACCAAAGAGAGATCCCTAGAGACCTTATAGGCATCTACCATTGAATCCCATAAGGTTGTTCTAGGGAAGGCTTGAAGTACATACCTTACAAGGTCTCAGTTGTCGACCTTCTCACCTATTACATGTAGTCCGTTGACTACTTCCTTGAAGCGACCGTGCATTTGACTCACGGTCTCGTTGGTCTTCATGGTGAAGCTTTGGAGTTGACCTATCAATAGGTCTCTTTTGGCTCTTCTAGTCTCCTTTGAACCTTCATTCAATTCGATGAGCTTCTCCCAAAGCTCTTTTGCGGAGTTGAAAGGCCCGACTTTGGAAAGTTGCTCCTTGGATAGACCACATTGAAGTATGGTCGTTGCTTTTGCATTAGCTTGTGCTTTCTTTGCCATCTCTCTTGTCCAATCTTTTGTCGGTAGTGGTGCTCCGAATTCGTCGACCGACTTTTCGAATCCATCTACAATACTAAACCAATTTTCGATGTCATTCATGAGGTAGTATTCCATCCTACCTTTCCAATAGCCGAAGTCATTGTCGTCGAAAAACGGAGGCCTCGCCGTACTATATCCCTCTTGAAATGTCATGCTTCGGTTGATGGTTAGATCTTCCGATGCGATCCGGGCTCTGATACCACTTGTTGGTGATCGTTTGGAAGCTAGAGGGGGGGTGAATAGCGCGTTTTCGTTTCTACAAGAATGATTAGCGGAAGCAAACAAAGATAATATAAGTAAAAACGAAAGAACAATGCTAACAAGGCCTTTACGTGGTTCGGAGATAACACTCCTACTCCACGGCAATCCTTAAGGTGGATCAACACAAGCAATTCCACTAAGAAGCATTCCTTTATAACAAACCTCCTCTTCTTTACAAAGAATGAAACTTGAGCTTAGAGAGAGGAGGAGAGGATTTAAGATCACCTAGAAAGCTTGAAAAACTTGTGGGAGCTTAGGAGAATGATCAGAATATAAGCATCAGCCTCTTCTTGCTCCCCTTGGCCTCTTTTTATAGGAAAGAGCCTCTTTTAATAGGAAAGAGCCTCTTTTTCCCGTTGGAGGTCTATCAGTCGATTGATGACTTACATCAGTCGATTGTCGCCGATTCTAATGGCTTCTGAACAGCCGAATTCACGGGATTTGCCATCATCATCACCAACGGGAAGACTATCACGATCGCAAAGTGGCGATTCGGCCGACTCGCCCGTAGCGCCGATCGGGCTACGCTACGTTAGCGTCGGGTACGATCACAATAATGGCAATGATCGCTAACTTAGTCGATTCTTCTAGTCTACTAGCACACCCCAAGTATGACTAATTCATACTTGAAAACCTACCCTAAGCCTAGACTTAACCTTTTATCTTCTCCATCTGCCTTGCGCCTCCAAGATTTCTTTGAGTCCACGACTCCATCCATGCGCTTGCCTTCAAAAGCTTCCTTCGGTTTCGTCATGCTTTGGGTTTCTTCTTTGCCAAAGTACGCTTGGACTTTACGCCGCCAAGACTATATGCTTGGACTTATACTGCCAAGACTTGCCTTTGGTCTTTTTTTGCCAAGGACTGCTTGGACTTTACGCCGCCAAGACTACATGCTTGGACTTACGCTGCCAAAACCTTTCCTTTGACTTCTCTTTGCCAAGATCACACTTGGACTTGTCTTTTACCAAGTCTTCATACTTGAATTTTCCTGTCACTTAAACATGTTCACTATTAGATCACAAAATATTGCCTAACTTAGATGATTATCCAAACATCAAAATATATAAAGGCTTGGGGCATTGTTGCACCAACAATGGGTATACATCTTCTCGCAAGGAGTGGTGAATCCTTTATAGGCTATTCAAACACCTTCGATCACTTCGACTTATACCCAATCATCCCGGGTCCACATCTCCTTAGAGATGCTTGCTTAAGATGTCAAAGCATAAGTCTTTATGATCAAGATGACTTGAATACCGCAAGTCAAAGGAACATCGCACCTAAGCTGCAGTAAAAACTTCATTGACATATCTATATATGCAGAGAACCATATGAAGTCTTACGGCTGGTCACTCCAATGAACTAGTTACCATAACTAGCATCCACGATTAACTCTAGACATCACAATGTCTCCAGCCAGTGAGAATCAGCTGCTTGGATACACCAAGGAGTATACCTCGTGCTAGTCTCGACAGAATCAATGGTGTCCAAATCCATCAATTCATCGACTAGGGATAATTCCGATACATCACAATTACACATGTAGAGATACTCACTAGTTGTGATCCAATCACAAATTCTCTCATGCTGTGAATCGTATCGTGGACATTCAGTAAATGAGTTTAAGATCTAATCAAATACATGAAAACATGTATACTCAAATAGTGAATCTTCATTTATCATATAAATGGTTCAAACATAAGGCGATTGCCTTAGGACATCTCTCATATATCACTAATAAACTCCCACTTGGCCTAATGCCAATCGCTACGGTATCCAATACCATAAGCTCTAACATGACCCTCAAACTTAATTTGAGGTAATGCCTTAGTCAAAGGATCTGCTAAGTTCCTTTCAGTGGGGATTTTCTCGATTTGTATTTCCTTCCTACTGATGATATCTCTGATAAGATGATAGCAGCGAAGCACATGACCTAGGCTCTTTCACTTGTGCAATTGCTCCATTGTTGTCACAGTAGACCAGTATTGCTTCAACAATGGCTGGAATCACACCAAGTTCATAAATGAACTTCTTGATCCAAACCGCTTCCTTTGCTGCTTCTGAAGCTGCAATGTATTCTGCCTCAGTGGTAGAATCCGCTACAGTGTCTTGTTTGGAACTTTTTCAACTCATTGCGCCCCTATTCAAGGTGAACACGTATCCAGACTGAGACCTGGAATCATCCTTGTCTGTCTAGAAGCTGGCATC
The DNA here is from genome assembly GCA_025175895.1 of Wurfbainia villosa. Classification (NCBI taxonomy): domain Eukaryota; kingdom Viridiplantae; phylum Streptophyta; class Magnoliopsida; order Zingiberales; family Zingiberaceae; genus Wurfbainia; species Wurfbainia villosa. Next base: position 53,016,190 of record CM046001.1, on the reverse strand, counting down.
CGTATACCCGCGTATCACCATGTCCCCTTCTCCATATATTAGAAACACATCCTTAGTTCTTCTTAAGTACTTAAGGATTGTCTTAACATCCACCCAATGATCCATTGCTGGATCAGACTGGTATCTACTCGTGACACTCAGAGCATACGATACATCGAGCCTCGTACATAACATAGCATACATGATAGATCCTATTACGGATGCATAGGGAATCTTACTCATGAAAATCCTCTTGTCTTCTGTGCGCGAACACATAGACTTCGAAAGGTGTACCCCATGCCTGATGGGTAGGAAACCTTTCTTGGATTCCGACATGCTAAACCTCTTTAGCTCTCGGTCTATATATGTAGACTGCGAAAGACCAAACAACCGTTTCGATCTATCTCTATCGATCTTAATTCCGAAGATATAGGTTGCTTCTCTCAGGTCTTTCATGGAGAATGTCTTGGATAACAAAATCTTAACTGGCTGTAAGACTGAAACATCGTCTCCTATAAGTAATATGTCATCGACATACAATACTAGGAACATGACTGCACTCCCACTAACCTTCTTGTACACACAAGGTTCGTCTGGATTTTGTGAGAAATCAAACTTTTTGATTGTCTCATTAAAACGGATATTCCAGCTCCTGGATGCTTGCTTCAATCCATATATGGACCGTCGCAATTTGCATACCTTGGTTTTATCAACCGATGTGAAACTCTCAGGCTGTATCATATACACGTCCTCGAGCAAGTTTCCATTAAGGAAAGCTATTTTCACATCCATCTGCCATATCTCATAATCATAATGAGCCGGTATGGCCAGAAGCATCCTAATGGATTTAAGCATAGCTACAGGCGAATAGGTTTCGTCATAATCAACACCTTGTTTTTGACGATATCCTTTCGCCACTAATCTAGCCTTATAGGTAATCACATTACCATCCATGTCGGTTTTCTTCTTGAAAACCCACTTGCACCCTATAGGCTTGATGCCTTCAAGTGGGTCAACCAAGTTCCAAACTTGGTTTTCATACATAGAATTCATTTCCGACTTCATGGCATCAAGCCACTTATCCCTTTCTGAACTTGTCATCACTTCTTCATAACTGGTAGGCTCCTCATCATCAATGAGTAACACGTCGTTCGATTCACTTACGAGAAATCCAAATCTCTCAGGAATGTTGCATATTCTACCAGATCTACGAAGATGTGGTATTTCAATAGGTCTAGCCGATTGCTCATCACTATGAGTTATCGGCTGTTGTCCTTCACCAGGTATCTCATCAATGTCTATTTGAGTCTCTCGAGCCTCCTCAAGCTCGACGACACTCCCACTGTTTTCTTGCAAGAGAAACTGTTTCTCTAGAAACACATCATGCCTTGAAACAAACACCTTTTGTTCCACAGGATGATAGAATTGGTAACCTCTTGTTTTATCAGACTTAGCATCCAATTTGTCTGACATAGTCCGCTTCACATAAGCAGGACAACCCCATATCTTCAAGTAAGATACATGAGGTTTCTTACTATTCCATATCTCCATGGAGTAGTAGAGACTACCTTGGTTGGCATTCTGTTTAACAAGTAAACAACTGTCTGAAGTGCATAGACCCAAAAGGACTTGGGAAGATTCGCATGATTCATCATTGACCTGACCATGTCCAACAAGGTCCGGTTATGCCTCTCAGATACACCATTATGTTGTGGTGTGTATGGAGGAGTCCATTGAGACAATATACCATTGTCCTTTAGATAATCAAGAAACTCTTGACTTAAGTATTCACCACCTCGATCCGATCGAAGTATTTTAATACTCTTGTCATGTTGTTTCTCAACTTCATTTCTGAATTCTTTGAACCTTTCAAAGGCTTCAGACTTGTGTTTCATCAAGAACACATACCCAAACCATGAGTGATCATCGGTGAAGGTAATGAAGTAGTTATAGCCTCCTAAAGCTTGAGTTGACATAGGTCCGCATACATCAGTATGTATTAGACCTAGCAACTCTCCCACTCGTTCACCTTTTCCTGTAAAAGGTAACTTAGTCATCTTGCCTTTTAAGCATGATTCGCATGTATCGTATGAATCTAATTCAAACGATTCCAGAATTCCACGTCGGTGTAATTCGGACATGTGTTTCTTGCTTACATGGCCAAGACGACAATGCCACATGTAGGAGTCTAATTGATTATCCTTTCGAGCACGCTTGTTGCTCGCTTCGATATTGAAAATGTCACTGGATACGTCCAACGTATAAATGTCATTGCTCAAAGTTCCAGTTCCATAAAGTACGTCATTCAAAGTTATATAACAACAATTGTTACTAAATGTCAAATGGTAACCATTTCTATTTAAACAGGAAATAGAAACAATGTTCTTTATTAGAGAAGGAACACAATAGCAATTGTCCAGTTCCAAGACTAGTCTGCTAGGGAGCTTCAGCAAATAAGTTCCGATGGTGACCGCAGCAACCTTTGCTCCATTACCAACTCGCAAATTTGACTCCCCTCTGACGAGTCTTCTTCTATTCCTTAGCCCCTGTATGTCATTACATATATGTGAGCCACACCCAGTATCCAATACCCAAGTGTCTAAGGAAATAGAATGACAATCAATAACGAAGATACCTGAAGAGGATGGGGCATCGAATGCCTTCTTCTTCTTCATGGACTCAAGATAAATCTTGCAGTTTCTTCGCCAGTGGCCTTCCTTGCCACAATGATGGCAAGTGCCCTTTTGTGCTGGTTCTTCCTTCTTTGCCTTCTTGTTCTTCCCTTTCTTCTGTTCCTTTGCCTTCCTCTTAGAACCTTTCTTTGAGGAATCAACTAACAGAACCGCCTTCTCCTCATGCTTCACAGAAGGCTCCACAGTCTTCATCATATTGAGGAGCTCAGGAATAGTGGATTCTAATTTGTTCATCTGATAGTTCATCATAAATCGTGAGAAACTCTTGGGAAAACAATGCAGAATTAAGTCAATACTTAATTCATGATCCATCACAAACCCGAGGGTGGCTAGCCATTCGATGTACCCATTCATCTTTAGCACAAACTGCACTACAGACGAACCTTCTTGCATCTTTGTGGTGAAGAGGAGCCTGGAGACTTCGAACCTTTCGGATCTCGCTTGCTCAACAAACAACTCATGAAGATGGAAGACCATGGTATTAGCATCCATATGCTCATGTTGCTTTTGCAGCTCAGATACCATCGCAGTTAGCATGATACAACTCGCCAGTTCAGAATCTGCCACATGCTTCTGATAGACCAACATTTGGTCTGGAGTTGCATTGTCCCTAGGACGGTTAGGAAGAGGCTCTTCAAGGATATATGCTAGTTTTTTCGCCTTGAGAATAATTCTCAGGTTTCTAAGCCAGTCCAAAAAGTTAGGCCCAGTCAATTTGTTTGAATCCAAAATAGTGCTCAAATTCAAAGACGTCATGATCAATCGATTAACCTAGAAATACAAAATAAGCATATATGAGAAAAATGATTTTAAAATGCATCAATATACATTCATAAATCTCATTCATTTTGCAAATTTCAAAAAACCCCAAAATCACTTCGGGAGATCGTAGGTCCATCTCCGAATGGGTTGATATCCATCATAGATATGAACAACCTTGGAGAGAGTCCAACAAGTCATTCATAACTACGATGGTAGGTATCAAATATACCGATTGCATATCACGTATATGCAACTATCACAATGTACTATCAACTAATTGAATGTTCACACATACATCGGGTTGTTAACACATTAACAAGTATGCATCATATGCATAGCACCCAACTTCACCTCCCTTTACATCGACCTTGGAGAGAGTCCAACAAGTCGATGCTCTAGGTTAAAGCCAACCCATTAATCGAGAAATAGTTTTAATATGGTTAGAGTGCATTCAACCAATTAGCCCGACATGGAGAGAGTCCAACAACCAAAGCTAACGATTGACCTCTGACTCTTACCATATTAGTATTAAACTATTCCATGGTTTGAACATGTTCGGGTTCGAGCCGGGCTTGGAGAGAGTCCAACAACCCGAACAAGAAACGGAACTCTGGTTCTAACCATATTAATGGAAGGTGTAGGCTTTAATATTGAGTTAGGGTTTTTATGTCTCATCCTCTTTGCATGCAAATAACTATTATCTACATGGCATGGCATACATCTACATGTCACGACACGCATGGCATTATGATATGCATCTAATGCAATTACATGGCATACAATTATGTCATGTACAAAATTTCCTTATATGTCATAACTATTTATGGAAATAAAATATATTTATGATTTGATTCTCCAAATCAAATCATGATTAAATTAGGAAAATAAATTTCCAAATCTAATCACATATTTTATTTGTGGAAATAGTTGATTAAGGAAAGTCAATTTAGGAAACCAATTTCCGAAATCATCAAAACTACTTATGGAAATAAAATATTTAAAGATTTGATTTCCCAAATCAAATCATGATTAAATTAGGAAACAAATTTCCAAAATCTAATCAAATATTTTATTTATGGAAAATATCAATTTCCATAAATACTTCCAACTTTCCAAAAGTAGAAGATTTCCATAAATACTTTTAGACTTTCCAAAATTGAAAATTTTCCATAAATACTTCTAACTTTCCAAAAGTAGAAAATTTCTAGAAATATCATTATTACTATTGCAAAACAATTTTACGATTATGTCGAAACACAACCTGGGCTCTGATACCACTGTTTGGGTTTCCGGCACCGTGGCGAGTGTGTGTTCGAACATGTTTCGTAAACATGTGCACAACAGAAGGAATAAAATAATAAATCTAATTTATTACAAAATACACATCACACGCATGCATAGTACAACATGTGTAGACATAACCGTAAATTCAAATTTTTGCAATAAAAGGAAATTTATACTACGTATACCTCACGTATCACGTGTTGCGGGAAAGGCATCAACCGGAACGATTCTCGCTAGAATCATCTCTATCCGTATCCACGCCGAGTATCTTCGGGATGACTTCACAAAGTCACGAGCCTCGTCTTCTTGCGGGTTACTAGCCTCGTGTTGAAGATGATGTGATCGAGAGAAGATCACGATCCAAATCAAAATTCGGATCCAAAACGAGTCCTCAAAAACTCGCTTCTCCAGAGAGGTATTCGTCAACCGTTTGACGAATCCTTCATCCTCCACCTATGAGAATTATCGGAGATCGAATCCCCGGCAAGGCTACCGCTGTCGGAGCTCCAAACGTCGTCCAAACGATGCTCCAATGAGAAGTAAACAAGCTGTCCAGAAAACTGGACAGCTTTTGGTGGAGGAATAGGGGTCGGCCAAAAGGGAAGGTTGAAGCTCACCTTGTTGCCGAACCCAAAGGAGATCACCGGAGCTCCTTCAGCAGCAGCTCGACGCCGGTAAGGGGAGAGGACGGCAGCTGCTGGACGCCGGCAAGGAGCTTGGGTGGTGGTGGGCGGCGGCAATAGGGTTGGCGCCGACTACACCAAGGAGAAGGAGGGGGCGGCAACTTAGGGTTGCTTGGACTTTGGATTAGGGTTTAACAAAAACCCTTAAGCCCTATTTTATAGAGAACAAATTCTCTTAATGGTTATCGGATCATAACCAAAAGCCGGTTAACCCGCTCCATTAATTTAAGTTAAAATAAATCAAACCATGATGGTTTATTTTAAGTTAAAACGAACCGAACTAACTTTAGTTCATTCGTTTAAAACAAACCAAACCCTTTGGTTTATTCTTCTCCATTGGATTAGAACCAAACCAATTTGGTTCATCCATCATTTCTTCATAAGACATGGCCCGTCCACGCTTCCATTACGACTGAAACAATTTCATGCTCGCTCCATGTTTGGTCCAACAAAACCTAGTTTCTCTCGGTCTGAGAATCTCATTCTCAAGCTCGTTTTAAATCCTTCGGATTACGCTCGTTGTGCATGTGACCAAATAGGTTCTCGGTTTATGTTGGCCATCTATAATTAACCATTAATTATAGAACGATCATGAGTGGCACCTAGTAGTACATCATGATCCCCAATTAACCAAAAAGATCAACGGTTGATCCAGAACTACTTCTAAAACCCTTCAGCAACTCGAATGAATCGTGCCCCATTCCCTTCACTCATCATATACCCACTTGGTTCAGGACATCGTCTATAGTGTCAATCCCCACTAGGTTGACTACGTCACACCTAGCTCAAATATCATTTCCTCATCCTACGGATTCTAGTTACTACACATGTATCGAAGAGTACCTTACTCTAAACATGTAATGCTTTGGCCAAAGACTTTAGTAACAATCCGACGAGAGGTCATGGGTATACATCTCCTCGCAAGGAGTGGTGAATCCTTTATAGGCTATTCAAATACCTTCGATCACTTCGACTTATACCCAATCATCCCGGGTCCACATCTCCTTATAGATGCTTGCTTAAGATGTCAAAGCATAAGTCTTTATGTTCAAGATGACTTGAATACCGCAAGTCAAAGGAACATCGTACCTAAGTTGCAGTAAGAACTGCATTGACATATCTATATATGCAGAGAACCATATGAAGTCTTACGGCTGGTCACTCCAATGAACTAGTTACCATAACTAGCATCCACGATTAACTCCGGACATCACAATGTCTCCAGCCAGTGAGAATCAGCTGCTTGGATACACCAATGAGTATACCTCGTGCTAGTCTCGACAGAATCAATGGTGTCCAAATCCATCAATTCATCGACTAGGGATAATTTTGATACATCACAATTACACATGTAGAGATACTCACTAGTTGTGATCCAATCACAAATTCTCTCATGCTGTGAATCGTATCGTGGACATTCAGTAAATGAGTTTAAGATCTAATCAAATACATGAAAACATGTATACTCAAATAGTGAATCTTCATTTATCATATAAATGGTTCAAACATAAGGCGATTGCCTTAGGACATCTCTCATATATCACTAACACCATCTCCCTAGCTATTAACGTGGAGATTAAAGGGAGAAAGAAAACCAAACCACTTCATCTTCCTTTTTCTTCCTTCTCACTTGTAGTATAAGTAGCTCTTTGATTGTTTTATCTAGCTTCTTTTCCTATGTTTTGTTAGATTATATGTTTTGATCAGATTATATGTGTGTGTTCAGGTTTATAGGAAAGGTATATTTCGTTTTAGGCAAGACATAAGATCACAAAGATGTTATTTCTCCCCTATAGTATAAGTAACTCTTCGATTTGTACATCTAGCTTCTATTATCAAGTTTTGTTCAGATTTATATGTTTCTGTTCAGATTGTGGTTGTTCAGATTTATGGGTACTTTAGGTATATTTCTTTGGAAGCAAGACATAAGATCGCAAGGAAGCTTCCCCTATGAGTTTTAGGGACAAAGAGCATGATTAGATGTCTTAAAAGGCTTCCTATATGGTTTTTGGAGTATGATCATGTTAAATGTTTGTTAAATGACCAAAATCAGTAGGTCATATATAAAGGAAGTATTTTACTTTAAAGTGGCATGTACCGAGTGTAGGGGATCTCGTGACCGCTAGAGGGGGGTGAATAGCGCGTTCGTCGTTTGAGATGAATCTCGATCGTGCTTGCTACAAGATGTTAATACGCAGCGGAAATACGAAATATACAATACAAATACACAAGAACACTCCACAACACAACTATGTAACGTGGTTCGGAACTGAATGATTTCTACTCTATGGATCGAGCTCAAACAAGCTCTAGCGATGCGTACAACACCACTAATCAAATAAACTCCTTCTCAACAACAAGTCGGAGGTGGAGAAACCTCGTACAATGTATTACAATAGCAATGAACACAAATACAAGCTAATACAAGTAAACTACACAAATACAAGAAAATAAATACTTTACAATTGTGAACTTGGATACTTGCTTTGTGGTTACTTGAATTGCACTTGGAGACCCTGATTTGCAGCAACAAATCACCCCAAACTCTTCAAGAACCGATGCCAAATCCTCCCTCCATGAGCTTCCTTTAAAGCTTCTCCTCGGGATGGATTTTACCTAGCAGTCGACTGATCAGGACCATCAATCGACTGCCCCTATAGTTGTTGTCTCACAACGGCATGAAACACGTTGGATAAGTCCAATGGATACACCATCAGTCGACTGATGGCTCAATCAGTCGAGTGTTCAGGCTGATCACTCGACTGGAGAGCCTTTTGTGCCCGAGATCCCATCACCAATCGATCACGGATCGATCACGCCAAGTTTCATGATCAAACCCTAGTTGAATTCCATCAGTTGACTGACCCATGGTCCGAGTCGATTGATACACCTCAAAAATGAGATTTTAACCCAAGTATGGTGCCCCCATACTTGCTAGACCACCCTTAGCCTAGACCTAAGCCTTCTAGCCACCTCCATCAGCCTCGCACCTATCGGATCCCTCCAAGTCATCCATGAATTATTCATCTATACGCTAGCCTTCAAGTTCTTCCATCGGTTATTGTCATGCTAACGGTGTCTACACCGCTAAGGCACATTAGGCTTACGCTATCATGACTCCCGCTTAGACTTTACGCCGCCAATATTCCCCTTGGACTTTCCAAATGCCAACCCATGTTGGACTTCCCATGCCAAGACCCATGCTTGGACTTTCCTTTGCCAACCCATGTTGGACTTTCCCTTGCCAAGACTCATGCTTGGACTTTACATACCAAGTACTCAAGACTTGGACTTTCCCAATGCCAAGTGTCCCACTTGGACTTTCCATACCAAGTACCCATGACTTAGACTTTACCATGACAATCACATTGTCATACATTTTGTCGAACATCAAAACATCGCTTGAGTCAGACTCGAGTCTGATCAATCGTGACCTGGGCCGATTGCACCAACACCGAGCCCTTAGATCGCTCATGGGCCCTAGATCGCCCTTAGTAAGTTACCCTAATAAGTTCAGTGGCTAGCTACCCCGAATTCTATTAGGGTTGCACGCAAATTGGTACTATGTCGGGCTGCCTAAATAAGGATGATTAGTATTTTAAAGTATATATGTACATATGGTTTCTAAAGTTAACCAAAGCACAAGGTTTACAAGCTTAAGTATATCTCATGTGCATATTTCTACAAGCGAAGCATATTTCAAAATCATGTATTGCAAGTTGTGTATTTCAAGTTCATGCATTATGTTATGTACAAATGTTTCTATATGTTTAATGCAGAAAGTTCATACGTTTCAAGTTGAATCATTGTGATAGGTACAAGTGTTTCTAAATGTTAAATGCAGAATTTTCTTAATGGCAAGTATGAGCATGTGCAAGTATTCTAACATCATATTTTCTTAATGCGATGTTTTGTGAGAATAGGAGGTACTTACTAAGCTTCATTGATTATAGTTTGCATTCCTAATACTGCAGATAAGGGTAAAGTAAGGCTTGAGTAAGAGGGGGCAACGGATGAAGTGCTTGGTGTGTGTGGCGGCAAAACGATGGATTACGATCCTGAACTTGCTAGTATTATGTTATGTTAAGACCCTCGAACTTGTTAGTGTTCTAGTGTTCATGTTCTGTGTTTGATTATGTTGTGTCTAAGAATGTCGAACTTACTAGTATTATGCTATGCTAAGACCCTTGAACTTGCTAGTGTTCTAGTGTTTATGTTATGTGCTAGTGTTCATGTTAGGTGCTAGTGTTGATGTTAGTATTGTTGTTTACGTTTATCTTTATGTCAAAGATGCATATCATTACTATCTCCATGCATGAGGTTGAGTTACTTAAGAATGTTTTATGTTAGAACTCTAGCGAAGGTGCATGTTTAGATATATTAAGAACTTGCGTAATATCCCTGTGTCAACATGCCAATGTAGTTGATCTATTTCTTTAGCTTCCGCTATTTCAAGTTAAGAGTTTGAATTATGATACCTTGTTAGAAACCATGTTTAGATCTTGTTACGGGTTGTTGACACTCTTCTGTTTTAAATTAGGTATTAGTTAATTCATAAATAGTGTAAGTGAGTTCATGAAATAATTAAGACATGGTTGGTTTATAATTAAAGTATATGATGGTAACACCTCCCTTACTAGAGTTAAGAAAGGGGGTGTTACGCTACATTATTTTGCATTGCTCTTATTCAGGCTCATCGACCCTCTAAAAAAAATACAACCTATATTAATTAAACCGCTGACTTATGCATAAAATGGAGCATTTTCACTATATCCTCCATTTATCTAAACAGCAACACCAAACAAACCATCTTCTATCCATTCCATCTCAAGAACCCTCATTTATCATTCAAAAATTATCCCTCTACATTATGTTATAACAGAAATTATTATACCCCCACCTTACCCTATTAACCTCTGAATTCTTCATCTACCCAGAATTTATACCTTAACAAACTTACACCATCACCTCCCAAATTCCCCCCTTAAACATATCCAGCGGGAAAATTTGTTATTTCCCTTTCATTTAACCCTTGACTTTCCTCTATAAATACAAACATTTCTTCCTCCTTCAATCCTGCCAAGAACCCCTTCTAGCTTCACTGTCCCGCAATTTTCAGAAAATGCAACCTACTAAATCAATTCCCCGCCCATGGTTCGCTTCTACACGCTCTAAAATGACAGGAGAACAATGTCGATCCCTCTCCTCTTGCCTATAACTCCCCTCCAGTTATCACTTTGTCGTAGCCAATTCAACTGAACGCCCTCACCATCCTCCTGGGCACACCAAAGTTTTTTTCTTGGAACAGATAGAAGTTGGTTTATTTTTTCCGCTTCATCCCTTTCTTCTTGAAGTGTCAAAATACTTTTCCATTCATTTAAACTAACTAAGCCCCAATTCTTTTCGATTTATGCTAGGTTTTTACCTTACCAGTTCCTTATCAATTACTCCCTCAGTCTTCCTTTTCCATTACTTTTTCCAAATAAAATCATCTGAGATAGGCATATTTTACTTTCAAGCTTGATCAGACTTCCAATTTCTCACAGGTGTTCCCTCCTCCCATAAAGGCTGGAAAGAATATTACTTCTTCGTGCACTCCACTTCTCCTTTCCCTTTTTCCTCTGCCTGGCTAATAAACCTTCCTCGTCGACCCCCCCCCTAAGGCTCCTATCGAGACAATGAAGAATATCAAATGATTACCTTATCCTTCTCAGAAGAGAAATTTGACTTAACTCACCTTTTGACCAAATCTGCAAAATCACTTATCCGAAATAGCTACCCCTTGCAGTCGACTGGAACGCTCGGTAAGCCTCCCAACCTTTACATTCTTATATACTATTTTTATATCTGCACATTTTAACTTACATTTCCTATTCCAGAGTCTCTCCTACTGCGAGCTACCAACAAAAACTCCCCATCACCCCCCAACAATGCTACTCTCCCTTCTTATCAACTAACACTTCCTCAACAACCTCCTTTTTGCCAAACTCCTCTAACACCCATTTCCTCCTTTTCCATACCCAATCTCCCAGATTCTCTAGTCTTCAGTATTAACGAGGTTAGTATATTACTTTCCTACATCTCCCTCTCCTTTCTACTAATACTTTCTTTTTTTTTTCAGGGCATCAGCAGCATAAGCCATTTAAATAATCAGTGGATTCAATATACCGACATTCTTAAAAAGGAAATATAGGAGTGTCACACCAGAGAATCATCACTTCAACAAGCCTACTATCGACTCAAAAGAGAATTGCAAGCCTCCCTTATAAAAGCCCAAGGTGATCGAACAAAATTATCAGCCCTTCAATTCCAGACCACCTTCTTACAAAACATGTTGGATATCATAAAATCCCGATTGCTTTCCGAAAGAAACAGTATTGCTCCAAAACCCCTCTGGACTTCATCTTCCATCAATGATCTATTTCTAGATAGAGGATTTGCTTTCCTACAATGGGGCTTTCAAGACTGCACCACCCAATTCAAGGCAGCCGGCTATCCTCCTCCCGAGCATTCTCTTAGTTGTTTAGACATGGGTAGTACCATCGATCGTACTCCCCCTAAATTACTATCCTTCCCCTTTCCTGCTGATAATAAAATGTGACTTGTACCCCTTTAGCTTGGTTTTATCCCTTTGCACTATAAACAATTACAGCATATTTCTTATGTTTAAATCTAGGACACTAGTGAATCATCCCATATTTTATTAACAAACCTTCTCCGATCCATTCTTAAATGCAAAAATAATCAAAACTCTAGTTAACCATGCTCTATAACATTCTAATTGGAATAAAACCTCCCAGAAAATAACTACTCATTAAAACTGTTCGAGAAATAAATACCCCTACAAACAAGCTTTATTACCAAAACACCCCTTCTCTGCTAACGTCACTAGGAAACAGGTCATTACTTTCGTAAACACCCCTTCTCTTCTCGCCAACCATCAATCTCATATTCCCATATTGCAACAGAGAGCTCAACCAGATCCCGTGCCAACTTCCGAAGAAAACACTCTCACAACCATTGGGGCAAACTCATCTATGGGCTCATCCTCCCTCTAATTTCCTTTACATGCAAAGATGCTCCGGGCATTTTTATCTTTATGCAAGACTATGTATTTTCTGTTAGGGCAATCTCTTGCCATGATAAGGTTTTGATGTGTGTGGCAAAGGGTTTAAGTTAGTTGGTTATGTTGATTTGATATGTGCGTTGAAGTCATGCAGGACTTAGTAATTCGCACATGGAGCCGTGGCGAGTTTCACATCTCATGACTCGTGCCTTGAGTCGGTGAAGGATAGCTTTGCGGAAGCCGTGCGCTTGGAGCATCCGAGGGACCGCCGGACGAGAAGCTTGGAGTGAAGCCGGAGGAAGTAGACTTCGAGGCAAAAGACGCGAAGGAGCATTGCAGAGCCGTGCGCCTGATGCTGCCGAGGGACGTGGCCGAGAACGAAGAGAACTTCAAAGGCGAGGGACTTCGAGAAATGAGAGTGAGCGATTGTAACCCAGGGAAGGGTAGCTCTTAGGTGAAACGTGGCCATTTGGCCAAGTGTCGGATGGTTTCGACACGGTCATTGCCATGTCATGGCGATGATCGCTCATCGATGGGTTGATCGTGGTATAAGACCGGTTTAGGGCTTGGCGATCATTCGCCATGGAACTGCAGCGATCGATGATCGATCGGCAACCGATCGTAGCCGAAGGAAAGCGATCGGCGATGCAATGGCACGCGCAGAATGGAGTCGACTCGACTGAGCACTCGACTGATCGAGCATCAGTCGACTGATGGGCCCAACAGTCGACTGATGCCAATACCGTTGGATGGAATCCAACGTGGAAAGCAGCCGTTATTGGGCAACGGCTACGAGATCAGTCGACTGATCGAGGGCATCAGTCGACTGATCCTGTGTCAACGGGAAGAAACCCTCTTCCTCTATAAAAGGAAGGGGTAAGGGTTTGCTCATGCTCTAAGACTCCCCAAAGTTCCCTAAAGCTTTCCATACTCTTACTCAAGCTTATTTCCATTCTATTATTAAGATGAGTGTTTGTAAAGGTTACCTCAACCTAGCTTGTTGCAAAGGAGAGACCAATAGTGACTGGGTTTTGAGTGATTCACGTGGGCCGAATCGGACCGTGGATTAGCGGCGCCGTGAACCACGTTACATCTCGGTGTTTGTCTTGCTTGCTTATATTTTGTTTGTCTTTGTTTGTATTTGTATATTCCGCTTGCGCTAACATTTTGTAGACGAACAAAATACGACGATCATCGAACGAGGGCTATTCACCCCCCCCCTCTAGCCGACCATCCGATCCTCCCAACAAGTGGTATCAGAGCCAAGTCGTTTGTCAAGGACTAACCGCCACGACAAACACTTCATTAAAAGATGGCCGGCTCCAACATCTACCCGCCGAAGTTCGACGGCGAATTCGCTTGGTGGAAGAAGCGAATGGAGGTATTCTTCGAGACTGATTTTGATGTTATGCTTATAATGGAAAATGGTTTCGAGTTGCCTAGGGATGAAAGGGGTGAACCAATAGAGAAGACAAGGTGGACTAAGAAGCAAAGAGAGGAACACATTGCAAATTCAAGGGCTAAGCATCATCTCCTCAACGTACTTCCCCAACAAGAGATAAACCGAATTGGGGAGTGCTCTAGTGCCAAGGAGATGTGGGAGAAGCTAGTAGAGCTTCATGAAGGTACCTCGGAGGCAAAGCTAGCAAGAAGAGACCTCCTCCGCTCCCAACTATCAAACATCAAATTAGAAAAGGGAGAAAAGGTAACTTCATTGCATTCTAGGTTTAAAGAGATTTTGCTTGGACTAACAAGTGTAGGAGAGAAGTTATCCAACCGGGATATGGTAATGAAGGCCATAGATGCCTTTCCCCGATCCTCAAGATGGAGCTCCATGGTGGGATTCATTCTACATCTCCAAGAACTTGGAAGTAAGTACCTTGGAGGAGTTCTTTTCAACAATGGAGCTCCATGAAACAAGAATTGAAGGAATACAAGAAGAACCAAGAATTCAACCTTCAAGAGGAGTGGCCTTGATAGCAAATAAGGGAAAGAAGAAGATGGAAATTCCCTCCTCCTCCGATGACGAAGCCTCATCCTCCTCCATGGATAGCACCGAAGAGGCATATATGGTAAGGAGGGTAAGACGTGTTTTAAAGGGTTTTCATTTTAACAAATCAAATGATAGGAGTAGAAGACCAAGGGGGAAGGTGATATGCTACAATTGCCAAGGAGAAGGGCACATAAGGGATATTTGTCCCCTCCTAAACAAGAGCAAGGAAGAAAGGAAGAAGAAAGAAGAGAAGAAGAAGAAAAGGGAGCAAGAAGAAAGAGGAGAAGAAGGCCAAGGAAAAGGGAAGGCCATGGCACTCAAAGCCAAGACATGGGATGACCTTGCCTCTTCATCCTCATCCGAAGAAGAAGAGCATGTCTACTCCAATCTAGCCCTAATGGCTCTTCATGACTCGGATTGCTCCTCCTCCACCGAAAATGAAGAATCAAGCTCAAGTGGAGAGAGCTCAAGTCAAGGGGGAGCTTCTACATCATCCTCATCGGAAGAAGAGGACTTGGTAAGTGAGGTAACGAATCTACCCCCTAAACTAATTATGTCTATGATTTCTAGCCTCACTAAGGACTTATTTAGAGCTAAGAAGAAGAACAAAAGCATGCTAGATCAAATTAAGAATCTAGAACAAAAATTAGAAAAAGCATGCTTAAATGAAAATGAAAATATTTCTTCTAGCCTAAATGATGCATGCTCACATGATAATTATGTGCCTTTAGATGTTAATGATGCATGCATAGAAGAAAATAGGGCCTTAAGGGAAAAGGTAGATTATTTAACCAAAGCCCTAGAGAAATTCACAATAGGCTCCAATACCCTTAACATGATAATTGGGAGCCAAAGGGCAAGTTTTAACAAGAAGGGCCTAGGATATAAAGAGAAGAAAAATGAGAAGGCCTATAAATGCCTAATTGCTAGGGGACAAGACAAAATCAAAGTAATAGCTAAGAAATGGATCCCCAAGGAATTTCTAGTGAATCCCATAGGCAAAAATCTATTTTGGGTTCCAAAATCCATCCTTAAGGGTTAGAAAACCCCTAGGGTAGTCAACCATATGAACTTGACCTATATCATATTTTGGTTGACCTAGGATGACGGGACAACATTTTTTAGATAGTGTTGGGTGATGATAACGTACCCATAAATAGGTAATAATGCTTAAATCATGATGATTGATGTAATTCCTATGTATGTTTTAAATCATGATATATAATTTTGAAATTTGGCACGTTATCACTAGAAATAGGTTTAAATCATGCTTTAGGTGATAATTTGCTTATTATCATCATATAATACCTAATGCATGACTATTATTTGATGGATACATGAGGTTCATGATCATAATGTAGAATTCATTCATATATGTCATTATGATCATGTAGGATGTTAGGTTGATACTTAACCATGATAGAATTGCATGAATATATGAGTTAAGTATATACAAATACCCCCTAGGATGCATCTCACACTCACTAAAGGCTAACTTGATTGCAAACTTAGCATGGGTGAGATATTAGGATGATACAAATGTCCACTAATGCCTATGGCATTTAGATGGTCATTTAAAGTATCAAAATAGCAATAATAGACCAATCATGGGGAAGGCTTATGTTTAATAAATAGACATATTGCCCAAAGATCATGGTTGGATATTTCATATGTTTTCAAAACAATTTCTTACCTTAAAATACATGTATTCATGTTTTGAAACAATTGGATGCAAAACTAGGTAGCCAACTTTATACTAGAATGATCAAAAACCTAGTAGTTTTTAGAACTTTTGGATTTTTGACAAAAACAAGAAAATATAATGAGTTTTCATGAAAAACTATTTTTCCTTGATAGATATACTTAATAGAAATATGTTCCCCAAATTTTATGATTTTTCGAATTTTCTGGAATTTTTAACGCATTTCTGAAATTCGGCCAGAATAATCAGAAATCCCGAAAATCATGTGCCCGGTCGGTATATCCGAACCAATCGTGATGGCCTGCATTTCAGACCAGTAAAGGCTGAATTCCAATTTTTTATCAACTTGTGGTATTTTCTTTCTATTAGACTTGATGCCATATGGTTCTAACTTAGTATTCATATTTTTGATGGTGTCAAAGGGGGAGAAATGAATATTTTTAAGTTATTTATGATAGGGGAAGAGATTAAGGGGGAGTTTCATGGATTAAGGGAGAGTTGCATGTTGCTATCAAATGTTTATGTTTACATGCTTTCTTTCCTTAAAAATTTATATCAAATGTTTTTACCTAACTTAAACGGATTGCCACACATCAAAAAGGGGGAGATTGTTAGGGCAATCTCTTGCCATGATAAGGTTTTGATGTGTGTGGCAAAGGGTTTAAGTTAGTTGGTTATGTTGATTTGATATGTGCGTTGAAGTCATGCAGGACTTAGTAATTCGCACATGGAGCCGTGGCGAGTTTCACATCTCATGACTCGTGCCTTGAGTCGGTGAAGGATAGCCTGCGAAGCCCGTGCGCTTGGAGCATCCGAGGGACCGCGGACGAAGCTTGGAGTGAAGCCGGAGGAAGTAGACTTGAGGCAAAGAGCGCGAAGGAGCATTGCGAGCCATGCGCTGATCTTTGGGGGCGTGGCCGAGAAGAGAACTTCAAAGGCGAGGACTTCGAGAAATGAGTGGCGATTGTAACCCGAGGAAGGGTAGCTCTTAGGTGAACCTGGGCCATTTGCCCACGTGTCGGATGGTTTCCGACACGTCATTGCCATGTCATGGCGGTCGGCCGCCTAATCGATGGGTTGATCGGTGGTATAAGACCGGTTTAGGGCTTGGCGGTCGGCGCCATGGGCCCAGCGATCGGCCCGATGTCGATGATCGATCATTGCCGAAGCGGATCGGTGATGCAATACGTAATGCAGCACGAGAATGGAGTCGACTCGGTGAGCACTCGGATCGAGCATCGGTCGATCGATGGTCCCATCACGATGATGCAATGATGGATGGAATCAGCGTGGAAAGCGGCCGTTATTGGGCAGCGGCTACGAGATCGATCGTGATCGAGGGCATCGATCGGCCCGATCTGTGTCAACGGGAAGAAACCCTCTTCCTCTATAAAAAGGAAGGGGGTAAGGGTTTGGGAGCCTAATGCTCATGCTCTAAGACTCCCCCAAAGTTCCCTAAAGCTTTCCATCCTCTTACTCAAGCTTATTTCCATTCTATTTGTAAGAGGAGTGTTTGTAAAGGTTACCTCCACCTAGCTTGGTGCAAAGGAGAGACCAATAGTGATTGGGTTTCGGAGTGATTCACCGTGGACGAATCGGACCGTGGATTAGCGGCGCAGCCGTGAACCACGTTACATCTCGGTGTTTGTCTTGCTTGCTTATATTTTGTTTGTCTTTGTTTGTATTTGTATATTCCGCTTGCGCTAACATTTTGTAGACGAACAAAATACGACGATCATCGAACGAGGGCTATTCACCCCCCCTCTAGCCGGCCATCCGATCCTCCCAACATTTTCCTTTTGATATATATATATATATATAATTAAGTGTTATGTAACGCATGACAGCAAAATTTTTCCCTATAAGAATATCCTCTCAAAATTTACACGATGCTCTGGTCTCACCAATAACGCAAAATCTTTTTCCAAAACAAAGTAGCATTTTCCTGAAGTTACTGATAAAGCTAGCCAATACAATTACACAACAATTAAATGTCCACGACACCTTTTCTTTCTCCAAAAAAAAATTAAAAATTCAAATCTCACAACATTTTATCCACTAAAATAGGGTCGCAAATGATATACGTTCCAAGACCTCGGTAGTAACCTTCCTTGCGCATCCTTCAAATAATAGGCCCCCATTCCTGCTCGGTTTTCAACTTGAAAAGGCCCCTCCCACTTAGGTCCCAACTTGCCCTTGAAGCCTTCGGGTAGCACTTTCCTCAGTACCAAATCTCCCACCTGAAAAGAGCGAGGCATTACCTTTTTATTATAGGATTTCATTACCTGTGACCTATACCTTTTAGCATTATACGCAGCCATATCCCTCCTTCTTGAATCAAATCCAGTTCCATACTTCTAACTGTGCTATTATCATTCGGGAGATAGTTCAATACCCGTGCAGATTCTAATCCAACTTCTACGGGTAACACAGCCTCTTACTCATATACCATACTGAATGGAGTGGCTCTTGTAGCTCTCCTGATAGTAGTTCGAAAAGATCACAAAACACAAGGTAATTCTTCCACCCAACTTCCTCCAACATGCTCCAACTTGGTTTTTAATCCATGTACCAATTCCCTATTAGTCACTTCCACTTGCCCGTTACTCTGGGGATAAGCCACAGATGTAAATGCCTGTTCAATTTTAAAATCTTGGCACCACTTTGCTAATTTCTTACCCTAAAACTGCCGCCCATTGTTAGATATTAACCTCCTTGGGATACCAAAGCGACATACAATATTTTTCCATAAGAATTTTAATACCCATCTGCTCAGTGATACGGGCTAAAGGCTCAGCTTCCACCCACTTAGAAAAATAATCTATAGCCACCAACAAGAACTTCTTCTGACCAATCCCGACCAGAAAGGGTCCTACTATATCCATACCCCATTGATCAAAAGGACAAGCCGCCACCACTACCTTCGTACATTCAGTCGGCTGATGCTGCCAATTATGGTGCCTCTGACAGCTCTCACACTGTCATACTAACTGCTCAAAATCTCTCATCAGGGTAGGCCAAAAGAACCCAGCCAATAACACTTTTTGAGCTAATGCTCGCCCCCCTATATGGCTACCACAGGCCCCTTCATGAACTTCCTTCAATACATAATCTGCTTCTGTCTTTCCCAAACACCGTAGTAGAGGCCCAACACAAGTTCTTTTATATAAAATTCCTTTTATCATGCAAAAGTGACTAATTTTCTGCTTAAATTGTCGCACTTTTACAGGGTCATTTGGCACCTTTTTATCCGTAAAAAATGAAATTATCTCTCTCCTCCAATCATCTTCAATCACTTCTCTTGCTCCTTCGTTCTGCGGCAATAGCTCAATCTGTACAATTATGTCACAAGTATTCCAATTCCCCAGTGAGCTAGCCAATTGAGCCAGTTCATCAGCTTTCTGGTTTTCTACTGTTATTATTTTCTTTATCAATACCTCCGAAAAGTCTCCTTTAGCTTTTTCTACCAATTCACAGTATTTTCAGCACTTATCATCCTTAACTTCAAATCCTCCCGTAGTTTGCTATACCACTAACTGAGAGTCCATATGCACCATTACCTGCTCTGCTCCTACATTTCTAGCAACTTGCAAAGCTATCAACAAAGCCTCGTATTCAGCTTCATTATTGGAGGCTCTGAAATGCAATCTAACGACTAGCTTGACCTCTTCCCCCTGAGGTGAGATCATAATTACTCCTACCCCGCAACCCTCCTTTTTAGAAGATCCATAGGCATATATCCTTCATGGCTCACATTCTTCTTTATGCATGGTTTCCACTAAGAAATCAGCCAAGGTCTGCGCTTTGATAGAGGTATGAGGCTGATATGCGATGTCATACTCACTGAGCTCTATTGCCCACTTAATAAGCTTACCCATAGCCTCCCGATGTGTAAGTATTCTTCCTAGAGGTGTATCAGTGAGTACCACTAAAGGATGAGATAAAAAAATAGGGTCGCAATCTTCGAGCAGTCAGAACCATACCCCAAGTCAATTTCTTTAAATTAGTATAGCGAACCTCAGCTCCCTTTAACAAATAACTAATATTATAGATCAGATGTTGTTGCCCCTTATCTTCTCGAATTAATATTGAACTTACAGCAACCTCTGAAAGAGCCAAATAAACCCATAACACCTCTCCAGGCTAAGGCTTAGCTAAAAAAGGTTGTTCCACTAAATATTCCTTCAGAGATTGGAAGGCTCTATCACAATGTTCATCCCACTGGAACCGCACAACCCTCTTTAATATCTTAAAGAAAGGGAGGCTCCTATCTACCGATCAAGATATAAATCTGGATAGGGTAGTAATTCTACCCAATAACCCTTGTACCTCCTTTAAATTTTTTGACGGTTGCATCTGTGGAATAGCCTCAATCTTAATAAGATTAGCTTTTATACCTTGTTCAGTCACTACATAACCTAAAAAAGGCCCTGAGTCACCCCAAACACACACTTCTCTGGGTTCAACTTCATTCTATATTGCCGCAAAGTATCGAAGGTTTCCTCCAAATTAGATATTAACTGCTTAGAATCTGAAGTTTTAACCAAAATATCATCTACATACACCTCCACATTTCTTCCCAACTACGTTTCAAAGATCTTATCCATTAGTCTCTGGTAAGTGGCCCCAGTATTTTTCAACCCAAAAGGCATGACTACATAGCATAAAGTTCCTTCGGTCATAATAAAACTGACCTTATTCTAATCCTCCCTAGCTAATGGTATTTGATGATACCCCTGATAAGCAACCATCATCGAGATAAACTGATGCCCAGTGGTTGAGTCTACCAATTGATCAATGCGGGGGAAAAGGATAACAATCCTTAGGACAAGCCTTGTTGAGATCTCTAAAATACACACACATTCTCCATTTCCCTGATGGCTTAGGCACCAGCACCACATTAGATAACCAAGTTGGATACTGTATTTCTCTGATATGCCCAGCCCTCAGTAATTTACCCACTTCTTCCTTAATAATAGAATCCTTTCCTGCTCTGAAATGTCGATGCTTCTGTTTTATAGGAACTGTCGTAGGTAAGATATACAATTTATGTTTCATAATGATAGGATCAATTCCTGACAAGTCTTGCGAGGACCATGCGAAAATATCCCTATTTTTAATAAGACATTGTATTAGATTTGCTTTAAGCTGCACAGGAAGATCTCAAGCTATAAAGGTAAAATGTTCAACACACTTATCATCCAATACAACTGCCTCTTTATCAAATTCTCCTATCTCCTCTATAGCCCCCTTTTGAATGAAACACACTGTATCTCCATACTTAGACTGCTGCAGAGACTTATTGACGAATTTCCCCTTTTGTTCTGTCCTAATGGCATCCATATAGCAGTGACGAGAAAGTTGTTGATCACCTCTTACCTCTCCTACTTCATTCCCATAGGAAACTTAAGCTTCTGATGGTAAGGAGAGGCCACAGCCTGTAAACTGCTCAAAATAGGTCTTCCTAGAATAGCATTGTAGGAAGAAGGCATATCCACTATAGTAAAGTTGATAAGCACTGTCTTTCTCTAGGGCTCTTCCCCCAGGGATAAAGGTAACTTAATCTGGCCCATCGGCTGCACTTCATGCCTAAAAAATCCAAATAAAGAAGTTCCCACTGGCTGCAGGTCAGCAACGACAACTCCCATCTACTCTAAAGTTCCCAATACAGAATATCTACTGGACTGCTCGGGTCTACAAAAACTCTTCCCACATCAAAATTAGCAATAAAATCTCGAATGACTAGAGCATCAGTGTGAGGAGTTATTACTCCCCCTAGATCATTATCATCAAAACCTATTACGGGTCCTCGGGCCCTGGACAGAACAGCAACAGTTGTGCATTCTTCCCTACTGTGTCTTTTTTGTGACCTATTAGAATCTCCGTTAGTGGAACCTTCAGATATCATGTTGATGGACCCCCTTACAGGGGTTGATTAGTAGGTCCAACCCAATCAGGCACTATCTCCCTTATATGTACCCGCTGCACCGGTCTATTCATAAGAGGCTACCTCTTCCATAATTTCATTCTCTAAACCCCTGCTGATAAGGGATCGGATTCATGACTAAATTTCGAATATGAGGGTGAGCTCCCATAATCCTCTGCAATTCCAAGTCAAACTACTGACAATTCTAAGTATTGTGCCCATACTCTTGATGAAAAGCACAGAAAGTAGAAGATGGCAATCTCCTAGGCCCTCTATCAGCCCCAAAGGGTCTCCGTAAAAACCTCTGCTCTATACAAATATTCATAGCTCTTTCCCTAGAGAACTGGAGCAAGGGAGCGTACAAATCTCTATCTCCTACAGGTCGAATAGGTCTTACCCATTTAATTCTTCCCTCTGGTCTTTCCACTATCCTGAAATCCTGTGAAGTTCGCCGAGATTTCTGAGCGTCTTCTAAATTAATGAACTTCTCAGCCCGGGATAGCAAATATTCGAAGCTTACAGGAGGCTTTTTAGCCAAAGATTTAAAGAAGTCCCCCTTCCTGAGCCCCTGAGTAAAAGCCTCCATCATCATACCTGACTCTACGGTAGGAATCTCATGAGCATCTTGTGTGAATCTGTGCACATATTGCCATAGACTTTCTGGCTCCCTTTGCTTAAGATCAAAGAGGCTCAAAGGCTAAGGCAAATATTTCTTAGCACGGGAAAAATGCCTTACAAATAGTGTGGAGAAATCCTTAAAAGATGCAACACTGTTCGGCTTCAAATCACTAAACCATTGCTTTGCCAACCCTGTTAATGTAGTGAGGAATACCTGACATTTGACCCCATCAGTATAGCAATACAACAAAGCGGCATTCTCAAATTTTCTTAGATGATCTTCAGGATCAGAAGAACCGACATATTTAGATATCTGAGGAAGCCGCAATCGTCAAGGTAATTCATCATTTAAAATACTTTTGACAAAAGGAATTTCCTCATCTATTTGTACAATAGTCCCTATAGTGGGAGCCTCCTCTTCCAAGGTTACACCTCCCAAAGGGGCCACACATTTCTCCTTCCCCTTTTCTTTTTTACAAGCACCAGAACCTTTCTTTAATTGAGAC
The DNA here is from genome assembly GCA_025175895.1 of Wurfbainia villosa. NCBI lineage: Eukaryota > Viridiplantae > Streptophyta > Magnoliopsida > Zingiberales > Zingiberaceae > Wurfbainia > Wurfbainia villosa. The sequence continues at coordinate 52,992,978 of CM046001.1, read as the reverse complement.
AATTTACCTCCCTGTTCCTCAGATTCACTATCAGAGATATCTTCTTTAACCTTCTTCGGGGTAACCCTTTATGACATCTGGTTCATCATCTCTGTCATAATCTGCATAAGATCTTCCTTATACAGAGGTTCCTGTCGCCTTTTTCTAGTACCCCCCCTAGGAAGTACTGGAAACAGATTTCTCTCCTTTTGTTGGCTCCTTCATTGTCCTTCTAGTATTGACCATCATGACTTTTTGTTTAGGTTCCCACAGACAATGCCAATTTGATGGTGCTTGCTTCTTTGGATCCCCAAGATCCCCCTCCCTTTCCTTGTGCATTGTTGAATCTAGCGCCAACAAAGAAAACGGAGGAAGAAAGATCAACCAGAAGAGTTATTTGTGATCTTCGAGAGTAAGCTGGATCTGTTACACCGAGAAACATTAAGGGTTGGTCGGCTTCCCGGCGCAGCCACTCCGACGATCAAGTCAATACGAGTATGAGAAGAAAAGTAATGGATTGGAAAAGAAAAGAGATCTCAGAGATACCAAATGGGGAAGAAAACAACCATCCTTGATTCTGTTATCTCCTGCCCCTTTTAAAGGTGAAGCCCCTCGCCTTCTCTTAATGGTGAATGTACATAAATGCCCCTTTGCCCAGGTGTCCTCCTAATCGCTTTTCCTGCTCCTGTTTTAAAAATATCTCCTGCCACGTGTTAACCTTAAAAAGAATATAAATATACATGTGATTATATTAACCTAACCATCCTCAACCTTTCACCGTTACCTTGCACCCTTTTTCCCCCCATTTCTTACTGCAAACAGCGTCCCGCTCGGAAGATGTGCTAATTGCCATGGCAACGATTCAAGCCACTCTGGAACTACGCTAATTGCTCTGGAATTATCCTGCCCAGGAAACACTTATATTACCTTGGAAACCCCGTACAATTCTGGAATTAATTATTGATGTGAAATTACACAAACTACCCTGGCGCAACTCATACAGCCCTAGCACTACTCACACTACCGTGGAAATACACCCACTGGCCTGGAATTGTTGGATCGAAAGCATCGCTAGAGGGGGGTGAATAGCGAGCGTAGAACTTTTCTTTTCGTTCGATATACGAGCAAGCACAATGAAAAAATAAATAAGACAAGTTTATTTTTACTTGGTTCACAACCCACTGGCTACTAATCCAAGGCCCCACGATCCTTGACCGCGTACGAAGGGGCAATCCACTATAAAGTCTCCACCTCGTTGAAGGTAGGAGACAACGATCACAAAATTGAAAGTACGAGGATGAGGCAACAAGCCTACCTTACCTCATTATGATTAAAACCACGATCAAATATAGTAAATAAAAAATACTTGTTGTTGCTGCCGACGAAGAAGATGAAAGTTTGGCGTCGTGTCGGTGTTATGGCGATGTTGGAGCTTTGGCGTTGTAGGAGCACTTAAGAATAATCTTGATTGATGTTTGGGTTGGAGTCCTCCCCTCCTTTTATAGAGTTTTGCCTTGGAATAAGTCTCCTCATCTTTTAAAACTGATCACGAGGTGGTACCATATTTTATCGCAAAGTGGTCGCGTCAAACATTATCCATTTTGACCTAGCACAAAAGGCTGATTCGTCGCCATCAGTCGATTGATGCCTTCCATCAGTCGGCTGTCCAATGACCAGTAGTCAACTGCCAGCCTGGCCACTTCTCTGCAATAAGAGTTTAGCATGGAAAATGGTAAATATGACGGTTCTTTACCGTCCGATCTCAACCTAGACCTTCCACAAGAAGTCTTAGTCAGATCGCCGCCTACGGTCGTCCTCGTATAGAGGATACGACCTTACTATCTCTCACTCACGCGAGCTTACCTATGATCCTTTATGACATGTCGCTTTACTTTCGGTCTTCCACCTAGGTTCTTCGACTCCCACGAAGTTCCCCTGGTGTCGTCCAACCACCACGATTTCCCGACTCAAGATTCTTTGGGTGTCGCTAACCTTCGGCTTACTTTAACCATTTTCTGCACACTTAATTTATCTCATGAGATAACAATATGATCTTAACTTTGGATCTTTGCCATAATCAAAACATAGGTTCGACTTAGGTGCCCACTGCACCAACAATCTCTCCCTTTTTGATCTATGGCAAACCAATACAAAGTTAAGGAGAAAATTAAGCCATAAAACAAGTAGAGTAAATGATGAATGTCATTTTCAAAAACTCCCCCTTAACCCTAGGTGAGTTTTGAAAGAGATAATTTAATTTTCAAAATTAAATTTTGTGTTACTCCCCCTTAACTTTCACTCTTCTCCCCCTTTTGCCATAAATCAAAAAAAAATTGGGGTTTTTTATATAAAATAAGGGTTTAAAAACAACATTGTATATGAATGCATCTAGATAAATCGACTATGAGTCCAAGCATGTGTCTAGCAGTAGTTAGATAGATTGGTTCGAGGTGTGTCCCTCTGCACCAATAATCTAAAGGTATGTAATATAACCCTTAGGGTTAGTTTGCTCTCCCCCTTAGTCAAATATATGAAGTATAAGAGATGTAGGGGGCGCTAAACTTTGGCCTAGAGAGTTGTAAATAGTCGTTAAGTATAATAGTTGAGAAAATAAGTAGCATTTTGAAAAGGTTATATTTCAATTATCCTTAACATCTCACCCATTCTATGTGTCTCAGAATTTGTTCACCTTATATGTTTTGTGAGATAATTTAAAATTGATTAAAGATAGTTAACCTTGGGTTAGATTCAGATTTAACCTTTAGATCGTTAAGTAAATTTTCGAGAAACTGGCTTCCAGGTCGTGGCGAGGCACAGGGGCCTTCTTTGATCGGAACAACAACCACTTCCTTAGACAAAGTCAAATTCAAGAAAATATCACTTAAGTCACTTAGGTTTACTTCCTAGTCTAACTAGTTTAGGATACTGCGAGGTAGCTTCAGCTAGTTCCACTCGGTCAAGTGCACTAAGTTAGATATACCTTATCTAGCTTGAATACATAAGATTTTGTTTCCCTAACGTACTATCATCTCGCCGCGTCCTGATACTATGTTGTCAAGAGTTGACTAACTATTTTCCCTATCTAGCCATTCTAAAAATTAAAATAAAATAACTAATCATGCAATGGTTTTGCTAAGGAAGCAGGACTAGTTGAACCATTGAACCAATATGGTCAATTCAAATAATGAACTTGATCCTAGGGAATCCAATACTTATTAGTCCTTATATGTGAGTTTAATAAAACCTTTGGGACCTATGCTTGGACTCTTTGATGACTACGATTCATAATACACATGTAAGATCTATTCATAGTTGTTGACCTAAATCCGAGTCCGGCTTTGTTGTACACGGCTCTTTGGGTTCCAAGTAGCCAGTTAAGGTTCTTAGATCCCAATGTGAACCTTTCCAACCTAGCCTCGACCTCTTGAACTCGGTCTTTCAAGAGAGAATTCTCCTCCGAAAGTTTTTCAACTTTGGTTGAGTTTCCCTCTTGAACTTGACTAGTTGAAGTGGTTAGAGTAGCCTCTTGCTTGAGGGTTTCAGCCTCCTCAAGTAACGACTCAACCCTAGACTCGGACTTAGTTAATTTCCTAGTAAGCATTTTAATTGTAAGGTAAAGTGTACTAATTAAAGAGCGGCTAACCTTGACTATCCCTTTTGGTCCGGCTTTGAATTTCCTCTCGAAGTAGACTTCGAGGTCGGAGTCGGAGTTGTAGTTGGACTCGGCTTCAGATTCAGACTCGGACTCCTCTGGTCTTGTCATGTAAGCTATGTCGACGCCTTCTTCTCCGTTGTCCCAAGTTTCATGGAAGGCTTTCCTTGCTCCCTTTTGCTTTGGCTTCCTCCTTGACTTGAATTGCTCTTGGTTCTTGTTCTTCGATTGCCTTCTTTCTTGTCGAACTATTTTCTGCACCATGTTGATTATTGCAGCCTCCTCTTCGGATTCGAATTCGGGTTCATCCTCGAGTTCGGATCCATCTTCTTGCTCGGGAGGTGGCTTGCTCTTCTCCTTTCTTCTTCGTCTTGCAAGTAGCATAACACCTCTCTCGACCGAGACCGCGTTGTTTGTTCATGCAACTCAAATTCCGAAAATAATTCGTCTAACCTAATCTTAGATAAATCTTTAGATACCTTGTAGACATTAACCATGGATGCCCATAAGGTGGTCCTAGGAAAATCATTAAGAGTGTACCTTATTATATCCCGATTGTCTACCTTTTGTCCGATGGCATGTAGGCCGTTCAGAATGTCTTGGATCCGCGCATGGAGTTGTGAAGCGGTCTCGTGATCCTGCATCTTTAGATTATACAGTTTATTTAAAAGTAAATCTCTTTTACATACCTTAGCATCGGACGTCCCTTCGTGTAGATCAATCAATTTATTCCAGAGGTCTTTGGCGCTAATAAATGGTCCAAGTCGGTTGAGCTCCTCCTTGGACAAGCCGCATTGCAATATTTGGGTTGCTCTTGCATCGGCTTTAATTTGCCTCTTGGTTACATTGGTCCACTTGTCGAAATCCAAGGGCTCCCCTTGATCATTGGTGGATAGAGAAAATCCGGTTTGGATTATTATCCAAGTCTCGACTTGTGTTTTCAAGAAACACTCTATCCGACCTTTCCAATAACGGAAATCATTTCCATTAAAGAACGGAGGTCGGGTGGTGCTATACCCCTCAATGTGAGTCATTAAATATCTTGCAAAACACGAATAAAAACCAAAAGGAATTCCAAGACTCGGTCTTGGATTAGTAATGCGGGAAATAATAAGAAATAAACAGAAATAAATAAGAAGAATAAGAAACTAACAAAAACTAGAAACTTATGACCTTCGATGTCCCAGAAAGGGTACTAAACATCGGTTTTTGAGGATAAAGAAAGCTTGTTATGAGGGTAAACCTTGGTAAGAAGTGTAGATCTCTAAGAGAGCTTCGATTTGGTAGGTAGATCATTTTGTGAGTCCACTTGTGCGAAAAGTTATAGTCATTTTACCGTCAACTACTCCAAAAGAGAATACTTGCAAACACACAACCAAAAGAAAAGTACCAAGACTTCGTCTTGGATTAGTAGTGCGGGAGGAAAAAAACCTAAAAAACACGAATCGAAAAATATGAAAAGAAAACCAAAAAGTGCTAGATTGGTGGTGAAAAGACCTAACCCAGTATGCACATACTAAATCCCTAGTCACACATCAATATTACCCATTATTTACAAGATCAAAATGCCCGGCACAATTTATTTTTATTCCATTCAGTTTAGCAGTCTCAACTACACACTTAACTCTCAGAACCTGAAGAAAAATAGAACATCAAATCATCTCCCCTCAATCTGGAAACTCTGTTTCGTAGATCCCCCGGACAATGTGTGTCATGCTTATCATCATCTCCTCAGTTACACCACCTCCGCTTCTTGTATCTCAATCTGGGTATCCTGTTCCCTACCTGAAATTTTTATGTGACATCATGAGTTCACAGCCCAGTAAGTAGGTCAATGACAGAGTTATAACACAGGGAGAAGAAGAATTCAAAAGAAAACATATATCTCTACAACTGTAAATGAAAATTTCTGTAGCTCAACATACATTTTCGGTTATACTTTCTGTAAGTCAATATGAAACCTAACCAATGCTTTTAACATCATATCATTATAACAAGTACAACGAACCCCATCATGCCTTTACAGCTTAATCGCACCTAAACATAAACACTCGTGGTACCTCACATTGTGCATTTAAAATGCTGAGCCAGTCAAATACCTTATTTTCTTGTGAAATCCTGAGGTACCTCTAGGAAGAAACTAAGGGAATCAGTCATCGGTCATCAGTCAATCTGTCAATTTGGGTGGGCCCTCCCCGGAGCTCAACCCGGGGAGCCCAACCCGTCCAGGCACCACTAATGCTCATGTACATACAGTTAGCTAACTAAGAATTTCTGTCATTGTCTATCATACTCAGTCACAGAAGGATAGCATAGAACATCATAAATGGACGTGTATATATATATAAATATGTATATCTATATATAGCATCTAACCCCATACACAGGTAGATGTTAGCATAACTTATTCACATAACATCGAAGCATAAGAGGGATCTGATGAACATTTTAGCTAAAGAAAATAAGAACATTAAACATCATAGGTGAACAAGTATATATATATATATCTATATATATAGCATCTAACCTCATACACAGGTAGATGGTAATTACACACACATACATATAGCATCTAACCTCATACACAGGTAGATGGTAATTACTCATATATATATATATATAGCATCTGACCTCATACACAGGTAGATGATATTTATCACATATTACATATCCTTTACAGCATTACGAAAACTTATGAAGGATTAACTAAACATGCTGACCGATAACAATATAGCAAGAATCATCTACAGACATAATGCTCATGTACATACACATCTTTACATCCACCCTATTCATCCAGTCAAACAAACCCCCAAACTCTAACAGTGAAAGATTTCACCTTCCACAACCCAACCATTATAAACTCTTCAACCAACAACTAAGGAAATAAGCTAGATCAACAATGCACTAATTAAACAACCCGCTAATTCAAAACCGTATCAACAGCTTCCTTACCTCGTCTCCACCCTCCACCACTCGTTGTTGCACAACCATCCAACAACACCATATAAAGAACATCAACCTTTACACAACCAAAATACTCTACCCCTTGATTTTAATTCGGATCATCAATCGGTTCCCATTCTGAAATCAAAAACAATGATAAACGAAATCTAAACCCCATCTAAATCACAGTTGCGATTCAGCTCACCTTCTAGTCTCACACGTGACACTCGGCTACCCCCCCCCCCCAAATCCACCGATTCCAATCCTTCCCCCCATCGAGAACTCCCCTTACAGCTCCAAGATTTGAAAGCCCTAACCTCCATCCCGTGAACTCTCCGCCTGTCACCTCCTCCTTTCCGTCGGTAACCAAAGTCCACTGTCTTCCCTAGCTCAACCCATCCCTAGCCATACCATTAATCCGCCTCAGAAGCCTGCTAGGACCTAATCGGGAGTCCCATCCCACCGGCACACCTTAAACCCTAAGACCCCGACTCCAACTCGCCGCGACCGTCCCAACGAAAAGCTGCTGCCCTCACCGCCCTCGCCAACCCTAGCCAAAGCCTACTCACCGTGAAGAGGAAGGAGGAAGGTCGGTGTAGCTCCGGCAGGTAGGCGTCGACTCCCGGCGGCAAGGATTCGACGTTCGCTTCTTTTAAATCGTCTCTGGCTGCTCGCGCAGCAGTCAGAGCGGAGCGAAGGGAAAAAGAAAGAAATAAAAAAACAGAAAAGGAAAATATATATATATATAGGGTTCGGCCGGTTAAATGGTTTTTTTTTGTTTTTTTTTTGAGACTTGACAACTCTTTCCCCCTTAAAAAAAAATTTCGTCCTCGAAATTTGACTCACCAAATAGTTCCGAGTAACGGTCACGCATATCCCGCTCGGTCTCCCAGGTAGCTTCCTCTATCTGTTGATTTCCCCATAAAACTTTCACTATTCTGATTTCTTTATTTCTCAGCTTCCGCACTTGACGATCCAATATTTGTTCTGGTATTACCTCGTAGGATAGATCTGGTGTCCATTGTATGGCTTCATACCCAATCACATGTGCAGGATTGGAAAGGTACCTCCTAAGCATGGATACGTCAAACACATTATGAACTCCCGCCAGGTTTGGTGGTAGAGCAACTCGGTATGCTCGTGTTCCAATCCGGTCGAGGATCTCAAAAGGCCCAATATACCTCGGACTGAGTTTGCCCTTCCTTAGAACCTCGGCCTCCCTTCATGGGTGACACTTTGAGAAATACATGATCTCCCACTGTGAACTCTAGGTCCCTCCTCCGACAATCAGCATAACTCTTCTGGCGACTCTGTGCCGACTGCATTCTATCCCGGATCTTTGCTACTAGTTCCACAGTTTGGGTCACAATCTCTAGACCCAGAACTGCCCTTTCTCCTATCTCTTCCCAGTGTAGTGGGGTTCTACACCTCCTTCCGTATAGCGCTTCATAGGGAGCCATACCGATGGTGGATTGATAACTATTATTATAGGTGAACTCTACCAAGGCGCTTTGGACTCCCAACTCCCTTTGAAATCTATAATGCAAGCTCGTAGCATATCTTCCAAAACCTGAATTACTCGCTCAGATTGACCGTCATGCAGGGATGGAGCAGCGATCTTTGAAAGCAAGTTTTGTACCCAATCCCCGATGCAAACTCTTCCAGAACCCGGATGTAAATTTTGGATCTCTATCTGACACAATCTGATCCGGAATTCCATGTAACCTTACTATTTCCCGTATATACAACTCTGCATATTGTATCATAGTGAAGGTGGTTTTCACTGGCAAAAAGTGGGCTGACTTCGTCAATCGATCCACAATAACCCACACTGCATTTGATCCCTTAGTCGAGATCGGTAATCCTACCACAAAATCCATGGCAATATTTTCCCACTTCGAGCAGTATCAGGCGGTTGGCGATCCGCGGGCCTTTAGTGCTCAGCTTTCACCCATTGACAGGTAAGGCACTCATGGACCATCTTGCTTATGTCTCTCTTCATGCCCGGCCACCAATATAATAGCCGCATATCCTTATACATCTTTGTGCTGCCAGGGTGGATAGAGTACGGGGTAGTGTGAGCTTCCCTCATGAGATTCTCCCTCAGGGATCCACCCTTAGGCACCCATATGCGGCCCTTGTATCACACTATCCCATCAATCACTGAGTAGATGGTGCTACCCTTTGCTTCATCTTTGCGTTTCCATTCCATTAACTGTCGATCCGAGGCTTGTTACGCGGATCTGATCCCGTAAGTTCGATGTAACCGTCAATGCCGCCAACCTAACCTGCTCACCTGGTGCTATCACCTCCACTCTTATCTGTTGAAATTCTGATATCAATCTTTGCTGGGTGGTCAACTGTAATAGCGTCGCCGTCTTGCGACTCAGCGCATCCGCCACCACATTAGCCTTACCCGGGTGATAGTTAATATTGCAGTCATAATCTTTTACCAACTCCAACCATCGTCTCTGCCGCATATTCAGTTCCTTTTGAGTAAAGAAATATTTCAAACTTTTATGATCTGTGTAGATCTCGCGCCGTTCCCGTAAAGATAGTGTCGCCGGATCTTCAAAGCGAAGACGACATTGCTAGTTCGAGTCATGTGTAGGATAATTCGCTCATGCACCTTCAATCGGCGTGATGCATAGGCAATGACCCTCCCTTCTACATCAATACAGCCCTAGACGGTTTGGAGGCATCGGTGTACACCACAAATTGCCCGAAGTGTGCAGGCAGGCGCAAGCAGTGCTATCATCAGCCTTTCCTTTAGCTCCATAAAACTCTGCTCACACTGAGTAGTCCATTCATATCTCACCCCCTTCTTGGTCAACGAAGTCAGGGGTAGCGCAATTCGTGAAAAATTCTGAATAAATCTACGATAATACCCAGCTATCCCGAAACTTGAATTTACGTAACATTCCTCGGAGTAGCCCAACTCTGGATTGCCTCCACTTTGACTGGATCCACCTCTATTCCCCTCTCCGAGACTATATGTCCTAAAAATGCTATTTGTCTCAGCCAAAAATTGCATTTGCTGAACTTAGCGTATAACCACTTATCCCTCAGAGTCTGCAGTACCCGCATCAGATGTTGTCGGTGCTCTTCGCGACTCTGAGAGTAAATTAGTATATCACCGATGAAGATAATCACAAACTGATCCAGGTATGGCTGGAAAATCCGGTTCATCAAATCCATAAAGGCTACGGGGGCGTTAGTGAGTCCAAACGGCATAACTAGAAACTCATAATGACCATATCGAGTTCTGAAGGCAGTTTTATGAACATCTTCTCCTTTCACCCTCAATTGGTGGTACCCCGACCTCAAGTCAATTTTTGAGAATACCGTTGCTCCCTGTAGTTGATCGAACAGATCATCGATTCTAGGCAACGGGTACTTATTCTTGACTGTAACCCGATTCAACTCTCGGTAGTCAATGCACAACCGCATTGAACCGTCCTTCTTACGGACGAACAACACTGGCGCTCCCCAGGGTGACACACTGGGTCGGATGAAACCCTTATCCAGCAGTTCTTGTAGTTGCTCCTTCAGTTCCTTCATTTCGGTGGGTGCAAGGCGGTACGGTGCTTTAGACACGGGGGTGGTTCTTGATATTAATTCTATTCCAAACTCAACCTCTCTGACAGGGGGTAATCCCGCAATATCCTCTGGGAATACATCGGGGAAATCCCGGACCACCTCTACTTCCTCCAGACTTGGTTTAAAAGTCTCAGAACTTCCCATTATGTTGACTAGAAATCCGTTACACCCCTTACTTAACATTTTCTGAGCTTTACATGCTGATATAATTGGTAGATGACTCAACGTGGAGGTTGCATTGAAGATGACAATTCCATCATTTTGTAGTTTCAGTTTAACCGTCCTTTGTTTACAGTCAATTATGGCCTCGTACCGGGTCAACCAATCCATACCCAGAATTACATCAAAGTCCACCATCTCTAATACAATAAGTTCGGCGTACACTGTATAGTTCTGCATCCTTATCAGACAGTTCCTCACTATTCTATTGCTGGTCAGTTCTTCCCCCGAAGGCAAGGACACGTTATAGCCAGTAGCCATCCAATCACATGAAATACCTAGTTTTGCAACGTAGGCCACCGATATGAAGGAGTGTGTAGCTCCAGAATCTATTAAGGCATGAGCAGGTAGGTTGACAATAGAAATTCTACCTGTGATAATGGCCAAATCCGGATCCACCTGCTCCTGTGTCATAGCATACACCCTTCCTCTAGTTGGCTCTTTGGTGAGGCGATTCATAGCAAAGTGTCGGACTTCTTGCCCTTGTAGCACACATCTGTACCCACCAAACACTGACCTGCATGAGTCTTATCGCACTTGGGGCACTGAGTTTTGCTTTCACCCTTGAGAACAGTATGGTCATCTGGTCGGGCTCCTGAGTCACTGGATCGTCTGAACACTGGTTGTTTGCCTCAGCCCGGCTCGGTGCAAACCTCTTCTGACTCGACGCAGGAGGTTCCCTTCCCTGGTAACTAGACCTCTTAGTCTGTACTTCCTTTATCATGTCATTCCTGTCCCTCTCTGCCATCAGAGCCTGATCCACAGCCTCTCTGAAGGTGGTAACTCGACTCACCCTGACATCATGGCGAATGGCTGCCCTCAATCCCTCAGTGAAATGTTTCAGCTCCTCTACTGGTTGACTGGCAATCATAGGTACAAAATACCGCCCCTTCTCGAATTCCTTGACATACTCGGCACCATCGGTCCCTTGGCGGCTCTAGGAATTCCCTGGCCATTCGGGTTCTGGTGTCAGCAGTAAAGTATTTACCATAAAATACCTCCTTGAATTCAACCCAAGTAGCTGTAGCTAAATCCACCGCTGAACGTGCACCCTCCCACCATATCCGAGCATCGCCCCGCAACATGAATATGGCGCACCTCACCTTGTCAGCATCAGTAAGCTGCATGAAGTCATATATCGTCTCCAATGATCGAATCCATCCTTCTGCCACAATCGGGTCTGAGCTTCCCTTAAACTCTGTCGGTCCAAGATCCCTGAACTGCTTGTAAACTGGGTTCACACTGGCTGTGGGACCACTGTGGGTGTTTCCATGCTCCCTGGCTCTCAACAGCTGTTGGATCTGTTCTCCCTGAATCCGACTCTGTTCCTTCATAATTGCGGCAAGCTCAGCGAGAAACTGACTATTCTGCCCCCCTTCACCATTGTTTCTTCGGCCCGCCATTCTCCTATAAAACCCAATAACTGCATCGTTATCTCCAATTTGTACATAACCCTAAACATGATTTCATTAAGATTACTACTTGAAAAGTAAATTTAAAGCTTACAAATGCGGAGATGGATGTATCCGAGTCCTTGATGAGATTGCATGCACACACTGTCCTTTAGGATCGTTTGCTCTGATACCAACTGAAAAGACCTAACCCAGTATGCACATACTAAATCCCTAGTCACACATCAATATTACCCATTATTTACAAGATCAAAATGCCCGGCACAATTTATTTTTATTCCATCCAGTTTAGCAGTCTCAACTACACACTTAACTCTCAGAACCTGAAGAAAAATAGAACATCAAATCATCTCCCCTCAATCTGGAAACTCTGTTTCGTAGATCCCCCGGACAATGTGTGTCATGCTTATCATCATCTCCTCAGTTACACCACCTCCGCTTCTTGTATCTCAATCTGGGTATCCTGTTCCCTACCTGAAATTTTTATGTGACATCATGAGTTCACAGCCCAGTAAGTAGGTCAATGACAGAGTTATAACACAGGGAGAAGAAGAATTCAAAAGAAAACATATATCTCTACAACTGTAAATGAAAATTTCTGTAGCTCAACATACATTTTCGGTTATACTTTCTGTAAGTCAATATGAAACCTAACCAATGCTTTTAACATCATATCTTATAACAAGTACACCGTAACCCTATCATGCTCATACGCTTAATCAAGACTTAAACATAAACACTGTGGTACCTCACATTGTGCATTTAAAATGCCGAGCTACCAAATACCTTATTTTCTTGTGAAACTCGAGGTACTCTAGGAAGGAAACTAAGGGAATCACCATCTATCATCTATCAATTTGGTGGGCCTCCTGAGCTCAACCCGGGAGCCCAACCCGCCCTGCACCACTAATGCTCATGTACATACAGCTAGCTAACTAAGAATTTCTCACTATTGTCTATCATACTCACCACGTATGATAGCATAGTAACATCATAAATGGACGGTATATATATATATATATGTATATCTATATATAGCATCTAACCCCATACATGTAGATGTTAGCATAACTTATTCACATAACATCAAGCATAAGAGGGATCATGAACATTTTAGCTAAAGAAAATAAGAACATTAAACATCATAGGTGAACAAGTATATATATATATATATCTATATATATAGCATCTAACCTCATACACAGGTAGATGGTAATTACACACACATACATATAGCATCTAACCTCATACACGGGTAGATGGTAATTACTCATATATATATATATATAGCATCTGACCTCATACACAGGTAGATGATATTTATCACATATTACATATCCTTTACAGCATTACGAAAACTTATGAAGGATTAACTAAACATGCTGACCGATAACAATATAACAAGAATCATCTACGGACATAATGCTCATGTACATACACATCTTTACATCCACCCTATTCATCCAAATAAACAAACCCCCCAAACTCTAACAAAGGAAAGATTTCACCTTCCACAACCCAACCATTATAAACTCTTCAACCAACAACTAAGGAAATAAGCTAGATCAACAATGCACTAATTAAACAACCCGCTAATTCAAAACCGTATCAACCGCTTCCTTACCTCGTCTCCACCCTCCACCACTCGTTGTTGCACAACCATCCAACAACACCATATAAAGAACATCAACCTTTACACAACCAAAATACTCTACCCCTTGATTTTAATTCGGATCATCAATCGGTTCCCATTCTGAAATCAAAAACAATGATAAACGAAATCTAAACCCCATCTAAATCACAGTTGCGATTCAGCTCACCTTCTAGTCTCACACGTGACACTCGGCTACCCCCCAAATCCACCGATTCCAATCCTTCCCCCCATCGAGAACTCCCCTTACAGCTCCAAGATTTGAAAGCCCTAACCTCCATCCCGTGAACTCTCCGCCTGTCACCTCCTCCTTGCCATCGGTAACCAAAGTCCACTGTCTTCCCTAACTCAACCCATCCCTAGCCATACCATTAATCCGCCTCAGAAGCCTGCTAGGACCTAATCGGGAGTCCCATCCCACCGGCACACCTTAAACCCTAAGACCCCGACTCCAACTCGCCGCGACCGTCCCAACGAAAAGCTGCTGCCCTCACCGCCCTCGCCAACCCTAGCCAAAGCCTACTCACCGTGAAGAGGAAGGAGGAAGGTCGGTGTAGCTCCGGCAGGTAGGCGTCGACTCCCGGCAGCAAGGATTCGGCGGTCGCTTCTTTCGTCGTCTGCGGCGGCTCGCGGGCAGGTCGCACGAACGGAGCGAAGGGAAAAAGAAAGAAATAAAAAAATAGAAAAGGAAAATATATATATATATAGGGTTCGGCCGGTTAAATGGTTTTTTTTTGTTTTTTTTTTGAGACTTGACAGGTGGTTTCACCAAATCTTAGCACCCCCACTCCGATACCAATTGTTGGATTGAAGCGTCGCTAGAGGAGGGTGAACAGCGAGCGTAGAACTTTTCTTTTCGTTCGATATACGAGCAAGCACAACGGAAAAATAAATAAGACAAGTTTATTTTTACTTGGTTCACAGCCCATCGGCTGATAATCCAAGGCCCCACGATCCTTGATCGCGTACGAAGGGGCAATCCACTATAAAGTCTCCTCCTCGTTAGGGGTAGGAGACAACGATCACATAACTGAAAGTACAAGGATGAGGCAACAAGCCTACCTCACCTCGTTATGATTAAAACCACGATCCAATATATTAAATAAAAAATACTTGTTGTTGTTGCCGACGAAGAAGATGAAAGCTTGGTGTGGCATCGGCGTTATGACGGTGTTGGAGCTTTGGCGTTGTAGGAGCACTTAAGAATAATCTTGATTGATGTTTGGGTTGGAGTCCTCCCCTCCTTTTATAGAGTTTTTCCTTGGAATAAGTCTCCTCATCTTTTAGAACTGATCACGAGGTGGCACCATATTTTATCGCAAAGTGGTCGCGTCAAACATTATCCATTTTGACTTAGCGCAAAAGGTTGATTCGTCGCCATCAGTCGACTGATGCCTTCCATCAGTCGACTACCCAATGACCAGCAGTCGACTGCCAACCTGGCCACTTCCCTGCAATAAGAAGTTAGCATAGAAAATGGTAAATATGATGATTCTTTACCGTCCGATCTCGACCTAGACCTTCCACAGGAAGTCTTAGTCGGATCGCCACCTACGGTCGTCCCCGTATAGAGGACACGACCTTACCATCTCTCACTCACACCAGCTTACCTCTAATCCTTAATGACCTGTCGCTTTTCTTCTGGTCTTCCACCTAGGTTCTTCGACTCCCATGAAGTTCCCCCGGTGTAGCCCGACCACCATGATTTCCTGACTCGGGATTCTCCGAGTGTCGTTGACCTTCAGCTTAGCTTAACCATTTCCTGCACACTTAATTCAGCTCATGAGATAACAATATAACTTTAACTTTGGATCTTTGCCATAATCAAAACATAGGTTCGACTTAGGTGCCCACTGCACCAACAAGAATTGCACATCCTACTCTGGCACTACCTTGGGCTTGCTTACACTGCCCTGGAACTGCACATAGTGCTCTGGAAATGCTTATACCGCCCTAGAAATATACTTACTGCCCTAGAACTGTACTGGAACTCCTTATACTATCCTAGAAATATATATAATACCCTGTACCTATCCAAACTGCTCTAAAACTATACTGGAACCACTTATACTATCCTAGAAATACATATAGTGTTCTGGAAATGCTTGTACCGCCCTGGAAATACATATAGTGCTCTGGAAATTCTTATATCGCCCTGCAACTTCCCTGGCTTTACTTAGACTGCCCTGGAATTGCTTATACTATCCTGGAATTGCACTGGACTTACTTAGGCTGCCCTGGAATCACTTATACTGCACTGGAACTGTACTGACCTTACTTAGACTATCCTGGAATTGCTTATACTGCCTTGGAACTGCACTGGCCTTACTTAGACTGTCCTAGAATCGCTTATACTACACTAGACTTACTTAGGCTATCTTGGAATCACCTATACTACACTGGAACTATACTGACCTTACTTAGACTGTCCTGGAATTGCTTATACTGCCCTGGAGCTGCACTGGCCTTACTTAAACTGCCCTGGAATCGCTTATACTGCACTAGACTTACTTAGCCTGCCCTGGAATCGCTTATACTACCCTGGAACTGTACTGACCTTACTTAGACTATCTTGGAATTGCTTATACTGTCCTGGAGCTGCACTTGCCTTACTTAGACTGCCTTGGAATTGCTTATACTGCCCTGGAGCTATAATGGCCCTACTTAGACTGCCCTGGAATTACTTACACTGCTCTGGGAATACTTACTGCCCTGTAACCCCACATACTGCCTTGTAACTGCACTAGAACTCTTTATACTGCTCTGGAACTACATATAGTATTCTGAACCTGCCCAAACAGCCCTAGAAACGCACTGGAACTCCTTATACTACCCTGGAACTGCGCTGGAACACCTTATACCACCCTAGAACTACTTATACTGTCTTGAAAATCCCGGCCCCATCATATATGACTCTAAAATCTAATTGTGTCAATTTTGATTGATTTTTAAAACTTCATAAATTCTATTGGCACATCCTAAATTCCTTTAGGATTAAAATATCAATCTTATTTATAAGGTATCGCATAACCTTGAAAATGACCTAAGGTGTCAACTTTGCTATGGTTAGGTTAACTACCTTACCAATTCAAGTTGACATACCCTAAACCATCTAGCATGAGGGAATCACGCTCCTAGGAACCCAAAATCTATTTGAGCTCCTTGGGTTAACTAAGTATTCACTAGGGATGACCTCCCTAGTTACCTTCCTTATGACCCTCCTAAACTTTGAAACCTTGGTTATTTGGATCTTGTCAAGGTCAGCTCTAGGGATGGCTTCCCTTGTGACCTTTTTAGTGGCTTTCCTAGATTTCTTTAAAACCTTAGCCACTAGATATCTACCATGGTCAACTCTAGGGATGACCTCTCTTGTGACCTTAGTTTTTCTAGACCTAGAAAGAGTTTCATAGTCAAATGGATGCTATAGTAGGTTGGCATGACTACCTTAGACTTAGGTTTGTGACCCAAACCTTTTCTATCCTTGGATAGTTCTTGCCTCCTAACACCTAAGGTTTGTCTATTAGACCCTATAATTGAATTTTGCATCTTCCTAAGGGTCTTTTTCAATTTCTCAAGCCTTAACCTCAAAGGTTGATTTTCTACCACTAATGCCTCCAATTTTCAATTTTCATTTGTTCTTTGGACATTGTTCTTCCTTTTAGGCATATGTCTACCCTTCTTAGGGTTAATGCCTAAATTGTTCTCTATCTTCCTAATAGTTTTCTTAGGTAAAATAGTTCTAGGATTGTCCTTAGGTAAGTTGACATGTTTGGCTCCTAAGCAATAAAATATATTCCTAACATGCTTTTGTTCATGAGCAATAGCAAAAAAATTCTTAGCATACTTTTGATTATTACGTACACAAGGAGCATTATTTAAATGTACCTTAGGGAGTGCCTTTACTTCCCCTATATTTAAACTCTCTCCTTTGCCCTTCTTAGGTTACCTTACATTAGGGCATTGGCTCCAGTAATGGCCCCTTTGATTGCATTTGAAGCACACCATGTGCTCCTTGATCTTCCTTATTGGGGATCCAACCTCTATTAACTTGTCCTTGACTTTAGGTGATGGTTGAGTTTTGTTGACTCTTTTTGGGCATTTACTCTTATAATGTCCTACTTCTCTACACTCAAAATATGTTATGTGATTTTTTATTTTTATTTAGCATGCTTGAGTTACCTATAGGGGTAGAGGAATCATAAGCTTGCTCTTCATCTCTTCCGAATGTAGAAGCTTTTTCTTGCTCTTCCACTGGTGTGTAAGGTCTCTCCTGATGTAATTGAGAAGTGTCCTAAAGCAATCGCCTTAGAAGTTATTAATAAAATTCACTATTTGAGTATACAATATTTATGTATTTGATTGGATCTTTAACTTATGTACTGAAGTCCAAAATACGATGCATAGCATGAAAGAAATTGGGATTTGATCCAAATGAGTGGGTATATTATCATGTGTAATCATGTAAGTATTGAAACTATCCTTAGTCAATGAATTGATGAGATTGGACATCATCGATTCTGTGAGACTAGCACATGTTATGCTCCTTGGTTTATCTAAGCATTCGGTACTCATTGAATGAAAGCATAGGGATGCTGAGAGTGAACATGTGGATGCTAGTTATGGTAACTAGTTCATTAGAGTGATCTGCTATGAGACTTCATATGGTTCTATATGTCGTTAAAGATCTCATTGTAGCTCAAGTGTGAGCTTCCTTAGACTTGAGGTATTCAAGTCATCTTGGTCACGGCTCCTTATACTTCGACTTCTTCGTAGCCATCTCCATTGGAGGTGTAACTCCGAAATGATTGGGTATAAGCTAAAGTGATCGAAGGTGTTTGAATATCCCACAAAGGATTTACCACTCCTAATAAAGGAGATGTATACCCTAGGCCTTTTGTCAAGATTGTTACTCAGAAGTCTCAAGCCAGAACAAACATGTTAAGAAGATGGTCTTCTTGGGAACATCTAGAGTAACTTGAATCCACAGGACAAGAAAACTAACTTGGGCAAGGTGTGATGTAGTCAGCCTAGTGGGGACGAACACATAGACCAACTCCAAAACTAAAAGGGTATAGGATGAGTTAAAGGAACAAGGCATGAACAACTGTAGCTACTAAAGGGTTCAGAAATGTTCTAGAGTCGATTTAGACTTTCCGATCAATTGAGGGTCATGATGCACTGCTAGGTGCCACTCATGATCTATTCATAATTAAGGAGTTAATTATGAATGGCCAACATAACCGGAAACCTATTGGGTCACACGCATTAGAGCGATCTCAAGATGTAAAATAACTCTGAGAATGAGATTCTTGATGAGAGAATATATATATGGTTGGACCAGACCAAGGGGGCGAGAAATGGAGGCTATGAAAACTCATATAGCCTTAATGGACTTAACATGACCATATCGCACCTAAACGAACTCAAATGAACCGTACAAAGCCTCACACGATCATGCCTAACCTGGCATGGGTCATGCCTGGCTCTGGCTAAAAATGGCCAAAACATGGGTTGTGCTCAGAAGGACACACGGCTAGTCGTGTGTCCTGGCACCTTTTAGCACGGCTGGCTGTGTGTAAGACACACGACCATCTCGCGGTTCCACTGGTTTTGGAGATTTCTCTTATGGAAATTTTCTAGGTTGTTCTTACCTTAATTATGAGATAATTATGGCAAAATAGGTTCCGTTTAAGCCTACTAAGATGACCTAATCAAAAGATCCATAAATAGATCCCTTGATAATCTTTAGAGTAGAGGTTCTAATCTTTTGTTTTCTTCCTTTGTAATCATCTTCCTCTCTCTTCTTCTCTTGACTCTGTCGGTTGGCTAGCACCAATCGGGGACAAAGGTTTGCTACTCTAGGAGTTGTCTCAGGTGATCCTGGTGTGGATACTGATAGAGGCAAGGCCCGTTGGTCTTGCTTTTAGTTTCGATGGATTCGAAAGAATCTCGAAGGTATAACTTCTCCACCTTTTGTGTGTTTACATGTGATTATGCCAAAGCAAGTATTCCTAGCCCCCAGGGGATGTCTGGGATGTAATAAAAATTATTTTATTCACTTTATTCCACTGCGCATGGTCTCAAAATCTCCAACAAGTGGTATCAAACCCACCTTGTTTGTTTGGCAAAGATTGCATGTTGTAGGAGAATATTTAAAGCATGTTTGATGTTTTAAAATACCTGTGCGATGTTTTTCTATATGATAGATTAGAGTATGTGTGATTTTACATATAGGATATGTTTGTAACAAAAAAAAATACCGAGAATGCGCCTAGAAACACCAAAGGTGTTGGCCGCATCGTTAGAACCTAAGCATAGACTAGCCATGAATTAGGAATAGATTGCGTGATGTGCATATCTAATTTTTAAAATAGCATGTGCATCAATTGTTCGACTCATGTTCATATTGGGAAATTTATTTCCTAATGTGATCATGATTTTTCCATATTTAGGTTTATTTCCTGTTATAGATGAGACCGAGTATAATCTGAAATTTCTCGTGCAAATATTAGGGCTAACACCTTCTATTAATATGTTTGAACCAGAGTTCTTTTTTGTGTTTGGGTTGTTGGACTCTCTCCAAGCCAGGCATAACATCGAGCATGTTCAATTCATACGAGATTCAATGTTTATTTTAAATGGTAAGGACCTGAGGTCAATTTCAAATTTGGGTTGTTGGACTCTCTCTAAACCTGGCTTGTAAATTGGATGTGTTCAAACCATTTAAATTCGATCTCACGATTAATGGATCGGCCTTAACTGAAATCATTACTTTGTTGGACTCTCTCCAAGGTCAATGTAGACAAAGGTGCAATTAGGTGATATGCATTGGATGTATATATGTTAATGAGTTAACAATCTAATGTATATGTGAACATTCAAATAGTTGATAGCATAAAGCAATAGTTATATATTTGATATATAATGGGTACTATTGATACCTAACATTATGACTATGAATGGCTTGTTGGACTCTCTTCAAGATTGTTCTTAGTCATAATGGATATCAACCCACTAGGAGATAACCTACTATCTCTCGAATTCAAAGTGAGGGCTATTGAATTTGATAAAAATGTTAGTATGAGCCCTTAGTGCCAATTATGAGATGATTGATGAGGGAAACTTTTGTATTATATTCTTGCATTAATAAAGGCAAAGATTGATTATTATATTTCTTTATGCGTGTGTCAGCTAAATAAATATAATAATGCCCATGAATAGTAGGTTGTTATCTACAGTATATCAATTGGTAGAATTGATTATGAGAAGCTGTAGAGAACACTATTCTTAAATATTCCTAGTCGAGTATTGTATTAATAGACAAGGGTTATATTGATACATTGAGACTAGCATGTAGGTCAATGGATGACTTGATCTCACAAGTCATGGATATGTGATATCACATTGATACATGGGTATATATATTGGAGACTATATATACTGAATTGACCCACCATGAGAAAGTATCATGGATCGTTATATGAGTGTCATATACTTTCTCATGTGACTATTAGTATGAATAGTCCTTAGACCTGAAGTCACTACGGTTCCCTACATAAGGAGTTATGTACTTTGGTATCGTCTAACGTCACACCGTAATTGGGTGACTATAACGGCGATCACTGAGTATGTAACGAATTATGCGGAGGGATGTGAGTGATGTAGATGGGATCTATCCCTCCCATATGACGGGAGTGATATCTTTGGCCTCTTGATATAGTAGGACCACGAAATGCATGGCCATGCTCAAATGAGTCAATATGAGATATTGAGCTCATTTGTTTGAGTGAGTCTACTTGGGGATCAAGAAACATAAAGATTGATAAGAGGGTGACACGGTCTATGCCTCATTGATCGATCTGAGATATCAAGGATAGAAGGACACTGTCATATGATAATAGTCACGGAAGAGGTTGTCGGATCTCGACATTCTCATCACTTGGGTAGCAATGATGTATTGCTAGATGTCGCTCATTGCTTATGTATCTAAAATGGTTTTGGATACATTGCCAACGTTATGAGAGTCTATAGGGTCACACACAAAGAACATATTATTTTGGAGAGGAAATCATTTTGGTTTGACTAAAATGAATTATTAGTTAATTGGATTAACTAGAATGAGTAAGACTCATTACTTGGCTAAATTTGAGTTGGACTCAAATTGGTTTATATTGAGTTAGACTCAAGTCAAACCAAGAGAAGAAGGCTAAAATGAATAATACACGAATTAATAATATAATACACGAATTAATAAATGGGGTTTTAAATGGGATTTAAAACTCATTAATGTGCATTTAATGAGCATTAATTGACTTCCTTTCTTTTACCATGGAGAATAAGGAAGTGCATTTAATGTCTCATTAAGGTGTATTATGGTTGCTTCTTCTTCTTCAACGTGGTCAATGAAAAATATAATCTGATTTTATTTTTTTTCGTTGACAACACAAGAGGGCCAAGTACCGAGTGGAAAAGTGAGACCTTGGAGTGGTTGCTAGCACAACCGAAAGGGCTTACCTCTTCTCTCCAAGATCGTGTGTGTGTGCACCGTAGAGGCGTGGACATTCTGACCACGCTGAGATCCGCAAGTGTTGCTTATTGGAATTCGAAGGGCATGCTTCGAAGGTAATCTCGATTCCTATAGGATAGAATCGATAATTGAAACGAGTATATTTTTTTTGCTTGGATCTCTGGAGGGATCCTAAGTTTTCCGCTGCGAGTTTTTGTTTATCGCTCGGGATCCCTACAGTGGTATCAGAGCCACTTGTAAAAACTTTTACATGTTTTTTTAGATGTTTTATGTGATATAAACATGAGATTAGTTTTATTATGTTTTTTTTGCTGACTCGGTATATGTCCGAGTTGATTTAGCCAAGCAGATAGTCTGCCAAGTGGGTTGAATCAAGTCGGATGGTGCCAACTCATTCTATGTCCGAGTTGATTTTGCCAAGAAGATAGTCTGCCGAGTGGGCTGAATCAAGTCGGATGGTGCCGACTCTGCCTATGTCCGAGTTGATTTAGCCAAGCAGATAGTCTGCCGAGTGGGCTGAATCAAGTCGGATGGTGCCGACTCCGCCTGTGTCTGAGTTGATTCAGCCAAGCAGATGGTCTGCCAAGTGGGATGGTTCAATTCGGACAGTACCGAACACACCTGGCCATCTAGAGGTCTCGGGTTCATAGAGATGGAAAAAATGGGCAGCGACTCATAAGTTGAATTAGCAAAAAAAAAAAATTTGCCCGTGGTGTTGCGGCTAATCGGCATAGCGGCTTAAAAATTGCACATAATAAAACTGATAAATAAAATAATTTATTAAATCATTGTGAATGATTTGTATATGGTGCATGGTTATGGCCTAGGACCCAATATGATTGTGGTTATGTGTTGTAATTCATAATACGGCCTGCGTGCCATCATATGTATGTGGGTGTTGTAATTTTTTACACGGTCTGCGTGTCGTGCCTTCACTTCTATTTTCTAGTTGTAAAATAGATTTAGACTCGAATGTAACTCGAGTGTTCTCATTTTGTAATGTACAAAATAAATAAGCAATGAAAGTCCATTGAAGGTGGATGTTACAAGGACGATGCTGACAACACATGCTGACCAAAGGAAGCGCTTGGAGAAGATGCTATCCCTAGGGTAACCAATCGATTTTCTCATTGGCTTGAGAAATCGTAGAATTAGGGCCATAACCATGTCACGTTTAGCGTATATGTGATATATTTTGTGTGTATGTGATGCATGCTAGATAATCTGTTATCTTAAAATTAAGTCAAATGAATATGCCTACCAAAGTTTGGTACTCATAAACTACCTCGATCATTTGTGTTGGGTTTGCCAAAGCAAAGCAGTGCATTTTATCTTGGTAGAGTGCGAGAGGACAATTATGATGTCCCGCTATCAAACTTTGGATGAGACTTCACTAAGTGTCTCAATTAGATTGAGAAATACTTAGAGGCATTTCCTAATAGTTAGGAGACACGGATAAGAGAACATTTATACTAAGTCTTGGGCGATTAGCCAAAGCTAACTCAAGATGATGTATAATGTGAATCTTGATCCTTTATTCCAAGAGTTGCATACGATGCAATTGGTAAAATGTTACCTACCTAGTGATACTAAATCTTGGGCGATTAGCCAAAGCTAACTCAAGGTGAGGTATGATGTGGATCTTGTCCCACATGAACTTGAAGCTCAATAGAACTGGTATGACTAGCTCCTATTGAAGCTAAGGGAATCAGTGGGAGTCTCATTTAATTAAAGGCCTAATTAAATGATTTCAGATATAATACTCATTTTTGCATATTATTTCTATTGTAGATTACTATGTCTTCAAATACGTCAAATACCCTCTCTCTGCGATCGGTCCTTGAGAAGGACAAGCTCAATGGAGCAAACTTCATTGACTGGTTCAGAAATTTGAGAATAGTTCTCAAACAGGAGCGGAAACTCTATGTCCTAGAGCAACCCATTTCTGAACCACCCACCAATAATGCTACTCGTGCAGATAAGGATGCATACAAGAAGCATCAAGATGATGCATTAGATGCATTATGTCTTATGCTTGCAACCATGAACTCTGAGCTTCAGAAGCAACATGAGAACATGGATGCCTTCGATATGGTTGCACACTTAAAGCAACTATATCAAGGGCAGGCGAGGCACAAGAGATTTGAGGTATCTAAGGCATTATTTTCATGCAAAATGCAAGAAGGAACACCCGTAGGAACTCATGTACTCAAGATGATTGGGTATGTTGAGAACCTTGAAAGATTGGGGTTTCCTTTAGGCCAAGATTTGGCCACTGACCTTATTCTATATTCGCTACCTAGAGGCTTTAGTCAATTTGTCATGAATTATTACATGAGCAAAATTGACAAACCATTGCCTGAGCTCTTAAGCATGTTGAGAACTGCTGAGAGCAATCTTAAGAAGATACAACCTGGTACTAATGATGTACTTATGGTTAAAAAGGGCAAGGGTAAGAAAAAGTCTAAAGGCAAGGGTAAGACCCAGAATAAAGATAAGGACAAAGCATTGAAGCCTAAAGGTGGGGTGGCCAAGGAAGGGACTTGCTTCCACTGCAAGGAAGCTGGACATTGGAAGAGGAACTGCAAAAAGTACCTCGAGGAAGTTCAGAAGAAGAAAGGAAGTGAGACTTCCACTTCAGGTATACATGTTATAGAAGACAATCTATCTATTTCTTCCTCATGGGTATTGGATATCAGTTGTGCTTCTCACATTTGTACCAATGTGCAGGGCTTGAGAAGAAGTAGATCTTTGACAAAAGCAGAAGTGGACCTACGTGTTGGCAATGGCGCAAGAGTTGCTGCTATAGCTGTAGGAACATATTCCTTATCATTACCCAGTGGTTTAATTCTAGAACTTGAAGAGTGTTATTTCGTACTTGCAATAACTAAGAACATTATGTCTGTAGGGATGAATACTTAAAAGTTTATTTTTTGTATGAACATCTTTATTTTGAAATAAGAATCACATGATCATTGTTTGCATATTTTTATGGTTATGCAATATTGTCTAATACCTTACATTGTAGATAACATGGTGCGTGGTGTCACACGGGAGATCATGTTATCGGCTCCTTGTAAAGTATAAGTAAAGGCTCACAGCCGAGATGGCTTTGGACAAACCATCGGAATGGTTGTAGTGTGATTTGGTATTGGTTTGTCTTGACCATAGAATCACACTAGTGCACTTTGTGTGTATTGAACAGGACCGACACAGAGGTGATTCGATTTATTGCTGACTACATAATCGAATCGGACCTCAGATATTATTTAGTACATGCTCTTAATCCCGATATAATAACGGGCACATATACTTGGTACTCATCTCTTTGATTTACCAATGGGCGAGATTTATAGATTAAATCGATAGACTCGGTAAGTTGGGAGATGATATTATTTATATGGTGTGCCGTTGATTATAGGAGGAAACCGTGTCCTATATATTAGGATGATGATGTCCCCTTGAGGAGCTCATAAGGTTCATCATGTAAACCCTGCAGGTGGACTTGGTCCGGCATGATGAAAAGGTTGAGTGGTACTACTCATGGAGTTAGATGTCGATTAATTAATGGTCAGTAAATTAATTAATTGATGGAGATTCGAGATCTTAAACACGTGGAGAAAATGTACAAATAATATATGGAGCCCATATTATCATATGGGGGTTGGTGAGGTAGATCAATGATGGACCTTTAGTGGATTGGACCATCATTAGTGGATCGGACTTTATGTGGGCTTGATCCATGGGTGACCAAGACCCAACTCCTCCTCATGGTCCCTAATGTAGCCTATTAACACCTCATGATGCTTAGATCCAAAGGATAGAAACAAATCTCGAGATCCAAAGGTAGAGATTAAATCTCTAGATCCGACGGTTGAGATTAAAACTCTAGATCCGACGGTTGAGATTAAATCCCTAGAACCAATGGATGAGATTAATTCATGGCTTATCCCTAACTCTATAAAAGGATGGCATGGAGTTGGCGTGGATAACAATTGAAGAGAGCTAGGGTTTTTGGAGTTGGCGGCAAGGTTAGGAATTAGGGTTTGGAGCTTGGGCGGCACGTATTAAGGAAAGTCTTTCCTTGGTTGTTCTTCTTCCCCAAGCTGCCCGCGCCCATCTTCTTCCTTCCAGACCTTGGCCAGCATCCAAAACAAGCCTTCTCCTTCTCCTTGGCCGGTGGAACAAAGGTTTAGGGTTTTCCCTTGGAGCTTTTGGCCGGCCACACCCAAAACTCCTTCTCTTTCCTTCTTTTGTTGGCCGGCGGCAAGGATACTCCTTGCTTCTTGTTGGCTGGTTTTAGGGAGGTAAATATCCTTGTTTCTATTCTTTCTCTTGCTTTGGAAGAGCAAAGAAGGAAGTGTTGCGATCTAGGAGCTTCAACTTTTGGTGGATCGTCGCCCACACGACGTCCAAAAGGAGGAAGGTCATACATTAGAAGACTAGGAGGTATACCTATTCTTCTTTCTCATTTATTCATTGCTTGTATTTATTTTTGATTTATGAGCATGTTATATTTCTGTAAATGGCTAAATAATACTTGGATCCCGAGTATAAACACAAAAACTGGCGATCCGGACATCGTCTATTCCGCGGCTACTCGTAGAATAGAGGATGGTTGCTTGAACAACTAGTTTGTTCAAGTGACCTCTCTAAACGAATAGAACGACGATGACTAGGTTGCTTTGGGAATCCCTTTTGTCTAGGATTAAATTTTTAATCCGGGGACATCGAAGGGATCACCATGGTCAAGCAACCGAGGCGAAGGGGAAGCGAAGTTTCCCCTCACGGATCAAACCCAACATTTGGTATCAGAGCCAAGGTTTCCAGTTTTGTGTGTTTAGGATTCGGTTAATTTTTATGCACTTTTTCATATATTATATGTGTCGGATAATAGTAGGATATGCGTAGTTTAACTCTTTGGTTGCAGGCATAAGATCCGACTATTATGGCATGTGTGTGTATGTGATTGTATGTGTGTAAATATTTATTTTGCTGAATCCTCGGGGTTGACGAGGCTAGTATTTAGTTTTTGTAAATTAAATACGGCATTGTTTAGCCGCTCTTTATTTTACTTTCGATCTAGATTTCATGTACACTCCCTCGTGGAGTATAGGATCGATGGATGTAAATTAAAATAGGATTTAGTCTCGGCTCGGATCTCCGGATGGCTCGTACATGGCGTAGGAGGAGCGGACAAGATGGCGATGCGACGGGAGCCATATTGAAGACAAAGGCCATAATAGTTGGAAAATAATTTATTTTTCATATTTATTGCTTTTTGTTTGATATGCATGTCGTAGGAAAATTCCTCATTTTTAATTTACTAAGTGGGAGAGGGATATTTTAATTAATTTCCGCGGCCTCCATTACAATTTGACAAACTTGCGTGTTGGCTCACAGTGCCTTCCTCCTGCGGATGAGTTTGTTTGCGGATCACTAGGTCAAATAATGGTTATAGGAAATTATCTAGGAGCATGTGTACTTCCACAGCGGTAAGGCACATAATCCGAAATAATTCCCTTAGTATCGTGTAATGGTGCACACTTAGATGTAAATCAAAAGTATCCTCCCCATCGGAGTCACTGCTTTTATTTGTAGGGCCAAAGAGGAACCAACTATTAATTTTATTTGTCGTAAGGTTGACAAGATAATAAAATTAATGGGTAAAACCTCCTCTTACAAATGTAGAATTCGTATCGTCACACCTTTGCGTGGCATGCGATATTATCGGTGGATTGAGGTGTTGGTTGATATCAAAATTTTATTGTTTGAGGAATCAATAATTTTTTGAAATCTAATGTTTTGATTTATGTGATTCTTAGGTTTTCTTTCAAAATGACTTTCAACCCACTTGCTGTGATACTGAAAGAGAACAAACTTACTGGACCCAACTATGTAGATTGGAAGAGGAATCTAGATATTGTCTTGACTGCTGAGGAATACAAATATGTACTCCTCGAAGAGTGCCCTCCCAAGCCTACAGATAGTGCAGGGAAAAGGAGAGAGAGAATAGGAAGTGGAACAAGGCCGATGAGATGGCACGGTGTTACATTTTGGCATCTATGTCAAATGTACTCCAACATCAGCATCAAGCCATGCCCACTGCCTATGAAATGATGCTCAATCTCAAGGAGCTTTTTGGACACCAGAATCAGGCTGCGAGGCAAGAGGCCATGAGAAACTTGATGACGAATACCATGATCGAGGAACACAGTGAGGATCATGTTCTCAAGATGATGGCTCATTTGAATGAGTGGAGGTCCTAGGAGCCGAGATCGATGGGGAAACCAGTGTCGATATCATACTCGATCTCTGCCTAGGAGTTTTGAGCGATTCGCCTCAACTACAACATGAACAAGAGGTTGTATTCATTGGCGAGAACTTCCGTGAGAACTCCGGTGGCGAGAGGACTATTTCATCGAGTGCTCGGTGCATGCGTGATGACCCGAAGGTTTACGCTTAAGCGAAGGCAAGAAGAAGAAGAAACAAGCCGGGCAAAGGCGGGGGAGGTACTCGGGAGGAGTGAAGAAGCCGAAGGCAAGTGCTTCACTTATGCGTGGACCGGAAGAAGGCCCGCAAGAACAAAGGTATATCTTTTGGACTAGTCGTTGAAACATGTTTAGCGGTGTTATCTACCGCACTGGTGTGTAGATCACGGGAGCCAGCGATCATGTCTGCAATACTTTGCGGGGTTCCAGAAACAGACGGTGAAGGAGATTACCATGTACTTGGGCGATGCCACAAAGGTGGCGGTTTGCGATGGGAGACGTTCATTTATCTTTTGAGAAAAATAAACTTTTGGTTCTTAAGAATTGCCTTTATGTACCCTTATTTAGAAAGAATTTAATTTCAGTTTCTAAATTGTTTATGGATGGATATTCTATTTCTTTTAATGACAGAGTTGTTATAAGAAGGAATAGGGACATTATCTGTTCGGGTACATTGATAGGAA
This sequence comes from Wurfbainia villosa, assembly GCA_025175895.1. Taxonomy (NCBI): domain Eukaryota; kingdom Viridiplantae; phylum Streptophyta; class Magnoliopsida; order Zingiberales; family Zingiberaceae; genus Wurfbainia; species Wurfbainia villosa. Next base: position 52,964,037 of record CM046001.1, on the reverse strand, counting down.
ATTTGTACACACTTGAACCAAAACCTCCCACGATGCAAATTGAAGTTAATAACTCATCTTCTAAATCCAATAAGAGAAAAGAACCTTCAAAGATGAACCAAACATATCTTTGGCATCTTAGGCTTAGTCACATTAACCTAAGCAGGATTCAAAGGTTGATAGCTGATGGACCTTTGGGCTCATTAGTGGTGGAGGATCTCCCAACCTGTGAATCTTGCTTGGAGGGTAAGATGACCAAGAGGCCTTTCAAGGCCAAGGGGTATAGAGCCAAAGATGTGTTAGAATTGGTTCATTCTGATTTGTGTGGTCCTATGTCTATCCAGGCTAGAGGTGGTTTTGAATATTTCGTCTCTTTTATAGACGATTATTCAAGATATGGATGCATTTACTTGATGCGCCGCAAGTCTGAATGCTTTGACAGGTTCAAAGAATTCAAGGCTGATGTGGAGAACCGTCAAGGTAAAAGTATCAAGACCCTACGATCTGATCGTGGTGGTGAATACCTCTTGGGAGAGTTTAGGAATTACTTATCAGAGGCTGGGATTCAATCCCAATTATGCACTTTTGGCACACCCAGTGAGAATGGTGTAGCGAGGCGAAGGAATAGGACTCTTATGGAGATGGTTAGATCAATGATGAGTTATTCGACTTGCGGATTCGTTACGGGGATATGCTCTAGATATGGCGGTATACATTCTGAACTTGGTTCCATCTAAATCAGTGCCTTCTACTCCCGTAGAATTGTGGACTGGGCGAAAGCCTAGTCTGAGACATATTCGGATATGGGGGAGTCCAGCACATGTGCTGAAGGCAGATGCTGGTAAGTTGGAACCTCGTACAGAAGTGTGCATGTTTGTTGGCTACCCTAAGGAGCGAAGGGTGGTTTGTTCTATAGTCCTAGAGATCGAAGGTGATCGTGAGTACGAATGCCGATTTCTAGAGGAGGACTATGTGATGAACCACAAGCCCACGAGTAAAATTGTTGGAGGAGTTAAAGGGAAGTCACTTCTTTAGTACCACCGCTACAAGAGGATATACCACATGTCAGCACCACGTGTCACAGAGGATACCGCAGTGATACCTCGTCGTAGTGGGAGGGTTGTGAGACGACTGATAGATTCATGTTCTTGGGAGAATCTTTTGATTTGGTCCACGGCGAACATGAACGATCCTGGACATATGATGAGGCAATCCAAGATAAAGATGCGTATCTTGGCGGAGTGCAATGAATCTTTGAGATTGAATCTATGGATTCAAATCAGTGCAGGAGCTAGTAGAACCACCCGATGGTGTAAAAACCATTGGATGCAAGTGGATCTACAAAAGAAAGAGAGGAATAGATGGGAAGGTTGAGACCTTCAAAGCGAGGCTTGTTGCGAAGGGGTATACTCAGAAAGAGGGTATCGATTATGAGGAGACCTTTTCGCCGGTAGCCATGCTTAAATCTATCCGGATTCTCTTATGCATAGCAGCTCATATGGATTATGAGGTGTGGCAGATGGATGTCAAGACAGCTTTCCTTAATGGAAGTCTTGAGGAAAACATCTACATGAAGCAACCAGAGGGATTCATTGCTAAGGGAAAAGAGCATCTTGTATGTAAGCTTAATCGGTCCATTTATGGATTGAAACAAGCTTCGAGGTCTTGGAACATTCGGTTTGATGAGGTGATCTAGTCTTATGGATTTATTCAAAGTCCGGATGAGTCTTGTGTATACAAGAGATGTGACGGAAACGTAGTGGTATTTCTTGTACTATACGTAGATGACATTTTGTTGATTGGCAACAATATCAAAGTGTTATCGGACGTAAGGGTATGGTTGTCCAAACAGTTTGATATGAAGGACTTGGGAGAAGTGGGACACATCCTTGGGATCAAGGTTATAAGGGATCGCAAGAAAAGGATGTTGTGCTTATCCCAAGCTTCATACATAGACACGATTATGGAGCGTTTTAGCATGCAGAACTCCAAGAAGGGTTTCCTACCTTTCAGGCATGGAGTACCTCTATCTAAGGAGATGTGTCCTAGATCATCTGAGGAGATAGAGGAGATGAAGGTGGTTCCTTATGCTTCGGCAGTAGGAAGCCTCATGTATGCGATGCTCTGTACGAGACCAGATATCTATTTTGCCGTGGGCATGGTCAGCAGATATCAGAGTAATCCAGGACAGGGACATTGGACTGCGGTAAAGCATATATTGAAGTACCTGAGAAGGACTAGGGATTATATGCTAGTTTACGGCGGACCAATTACTCACGTGGGTTACAGTTCGACTTCCAACTGATAGGGATAACAGTAAGTCTACCTCAGGTTTTGTGTTTACTTTGGGAGGTGGAGCCATTGTATGGAGGAGTGTCAAGCAAAAGTGCGTGGCAGACTCCACCATGGAAGCTGAGTATGTGGCGGCCTCTGAGGCGGCCAAAGAAGCTGTATGGCTCAGGAACTTTCTGATGGACTTGGATGTGATTCCTGGTTTGCCCAGAACTATCACGATTTATTGTGATAATAGTGGTGCAGTTGCAAACTCGAAGGAACCACGAGCCCATAAGGCTAGTAAACACATAGAGCGCAAGTACCACCTGATATGAGAAATCGTAAAGCGAGGAGAAGTTGCTGTGGCCAAGATTGCATCGGAGGATAACCTGGCAGATCCTTTCACTAAGGGCCTTCCGGCGAGAGCTTTTGATAGGCATGTGGAGGGAATAGGGATCAGATGTATGGCACTATGAGGACAGCATAGTCTTTTAGTATAAGTGGGAGATTGTAGGGATGTATACTTAAAAGTCTATTTTTTGTATGAACATCTTTATTTTGAAATAAGAATCACATGATCATTGTTTGCATATTTTTATGGTTATGCAATATTGTCTAATACCTTACATTGTAGATAACATGGTGTGTGGTGTCACACGGGAGATCATGTTATCGGCTCCTTGTAAAGTATAAGTAAAGGCTCACAGCCGAGATGGCTTTGGACAAACCATCGGAATGGTTGTAGTGTGATTTGGTATTGGTTTGTCATGACCATAGAATCACACTAGTGCACTTTGTGTGTATTGAGCAGGACCGACACAGAGGTGATTCGATTTATTGCTGACTACATAATCGAATCGGACCTCAGATATTATTTAGTACATGCTCTTAATCCCGATATAATAACGGGCACATATACTTGGTACTCATCTCTTTGATTTACCAATGGGCGAGATTTATAGATTAAATCGATAGACTCGGTAAGTTGGGAGATGATATTATTTATATGGTGTGCCGTTGATTATAGGAGGAAACCGTGTCCTATATATTAGGATGATGATGTCCCCTTGCGGAGCTCATAAGGTTCATCATGTAAACCCTGCAGGTGGACTTGGTCCGGCATGATGAAAAGGTTGAGTGGTACTACTCATGGAGTTAGATGTCGATTAATTAATGGTCAGTAAATTAATTAATTGACGGACATTCGAGATCTTAAACACGGAGAGAAAATGTACAAATAATATATGGAGCCCATATTATCATATGGGGGTTGGTGAGGTAGATCAATGATGGACCTTTAGTGGATTGGACCATCATTAGTGGATCGGACTTTATGTGGGCTTGATCCATGGGTGACCAAGACCCAACTCCTCCTCATGGTCCCTAATGTAGCCTATTAACACCTCATGATGCTTAGATCCAAAGGATAGAAACAAATCTCGAGATCCAAAGGTAGAGATTAAATCTCTAGATCCGACGGTTGAGATTAAAACTCTAGATCCGACGGTTGAGATTAAATCCCTAGAACCAATGGATGAGATTAATTCATGGCTTATCCCTAACTCTATAAAAGGATGGCATGGAGTTGGCGTGGATAACAATTGAAGAGAGCTAGGGTTTTTGGAGTTGGCGGCAAGGTTAGGAATTAGGGTTTGGAGCTTGGGCGGCACCTATTAAGGAAAGTCTTTCCTTGGTTGTTCTTCTTCCCCAAGCTGCCGGCGCCCATCTTCTTCCTTCCAGACCTTGGCCAGCGTCCAAAACAAGCCTTCTCCTTCTCCTTGGCCGGTGGAACAAAGGTTTAGGGTTTTCCCTTGGAGCTTTTGGCCGGCCACACCCAAAACTCCTTCTCTTTCCTTCTTTTGTTGGTCGGCGGCAAGGATACTCCTTGCTTCTTGTTGGCTGGTTTTAGGGAGGTAAATATCCTTGTTTCTATTCTTTCTCTTGCTTTGGAAGAGCAAGGAAGGAAGTGTTGCGATCTAGGAGCTTCAACTTTTGGTGGATCGTCGCCCACACGACGTCCAAAAGGAGGAAGGTCATACATTAGAAGACTAGGAGGTATACCTATTCTTCTTTCTCATTTATTCATTGCTTGTATTTATTTTTGATTTATGAGCATGTTATATTTCTGTAAATGGCTAAATAATACTTGGATCCCGAGTATAAACACAAAAACTGGTGATCCGGACATCGTCTATTCCGCGGCTACTCGTAGAATAGAGGATGGTTGCTTGAACAACTAGTTTGTTCAAGTGACCTCTCTAAACGAATAGCACGACGATGACTTGGTTGCTTTGGGAATCCCTTTTGTCTAGGATTAAATTTTTAATCCGGGGACATCGAAGGGATCACCATGGTCAAGCAACCGAGGCGAAGGGGAAGCGAAGTTTCCCCTCACGGATCAAACCCAACAATGTCTATATCTTGTTTGGACAAGAAAGGTTTTTCATTTATAATTAAGGACAAGTGTTGTTCTGTATATTTAAATGAAATGTTCTATTGCAGTGCACACTTGATGAATGGACTCTATATTCTAGACCTTGAAAACCCAGTCTATAACATAAATACTAAATGATTCAAATCTAATCATTTGAATCAAACATATCTTTGGCATTGTCGCTTGGGTCACATAAATGAGAGTCGCATAGCCCAGCTCCATAAGGATGGATTACTGGACTCATTTGATTTTGAATCATATGAGGTATGTGAATCTTGTCTTTTAGGCAAGATGACCAAGACTCCATTTAGTGGACAAGGCGAACGAGCGACAGATTTGTTAGGCCTCATACATAGTGATGTATGCGGTCCTTTCAAAGTCGCAGCCAGAGGAGGTTATCAGTACTTCATCATATTTACTGATGATTTCAGTAGATATGGATATGTGTATCTTATGAGACACAAATCAGAATCCTTTGAAAAGTTCAAAGAATTCAAGAATGAAGTACAGAACCAACTTGGTAAGAGTATTAAGATGCTTCGATCGGAGAATACCTAAGCCAAGAGTTTAGTGACTATCTAGTTGAGTGTGGGATAAGATCTCAGCTCACTCCACCTGGAACACCACAGTTGAATGGTGTATCTGAGAGGAGAAATCGTACTCTATTAGATATGGTACGATCAATGATAAGTCATACAGAACTTCCTCCTTCCTTCTGGGGATATGCTCTAGAGACCACCGCTTTCACACTTAACCGTGTTCCTTTTAAGGCAGTTGTAAAGACACCATATGAGATATGGACTGGGAAGAGTCCCAAGATGTCTTTTATAAAGATTTGGGGTTGTGAGGCTTACGTACGATGTCAAGTATCAGATAAACTAGGCCCCAAATCAGATAGATGCTATTTCGTTAGATATCCCAAGGAAACTAAGGGATATTACTTTTACAACCCCACACAAGGCAAAGTGTTTGTTGCCAGAAATGGTGTTTTTCTAGAAAGGGAATTTATTTCTAGAAAAATAAGTGGGAGTAAAATTGATCTTGAAGAAGTTCAAGATACACAAAATAGCACTGATACCTTAATGGAACAAGAACAGTCATCACAAGGAGTTGTGATACAACCTGTTCAGGTAGACCAAGCTCTGCGCAGGTCTGATAGGATACGTCATCAACCTGAGAGATATTCTTTTCTCTTGGATGATAACGATGGTATCATGCTTGATGAGTCGACATCCTATCAGGAAGCTGTAATGAGCCTAGATTCTAAGAAATGGCTCGAGGCCATGAGATCCGAAATAGAATTCATGTACACTAACCAAGTCTGGACTTTGGTTGATCCACCTGAAGGGGTCAAACCCATTGGGTGTAAGTGGGTCTTTAGGAGAAAGACTGACATGGAAGGTAATGTGCATACCTATAAAGGGCGATTGGTAGCAAAAGGATTCGAGCAGATTCATAGTATTGACTATGATGAAACTTTTTCTCCAGTTGCGATGCTCAAATCCATTCGGATCATGCTTGCTATTGCAGCTTACTATGACTATGAGATTTGGCAGATGGATGTCAAAATAGCATTTCTTAACGGAAATCTACTCGAGGATGTGTATATGACACAACCTGAGGGTTTTGTCGATCCAAAGGATGCTGGAAAGGTTTGTAAGTTGCATAGGTCCATTTATGGTTTAAAGCAAGCTTCTAGAAGCTGGAATCTTCGTTTCGATAATGCGATCAAAATGTTTGGTTTCATTAAGAACGAAGATGAACCTTGTGTCTACAAGAAGGTTAGTGGGAGCTCAATTGTTTTCCTCATATTGTATGTAGATGACATACTGCTCATTGGAAATGATATCCCTATGCTGCAGTCTGTGAAGACTTGGCTTGGGAATTGTTTTTCAATGAAAGACTTAGGTGAAGCAGCCTATATTCTAGGCATCAAGATCTATAGAGATAGATCTAAGAGATTGCTTGGCTTGAGTCAGAGTACATATGTAGACAAGGTGCTTAAGCGTTTTTCCATGCAGAATTCCAAGAAGGGATTTTTGCCAATGTCACATGGTATGAGTCTTTCGAAGACTCAATCTCCCTCTTCTAAGGAGGAGATGCATGGATCGGATCCCTTATGCATCGGCTATAGGATCTATCATATGCGCCATGATTTGTACTGCCCGATGTCTCGTATGCTTTAAGCATGACGCGGTGATCGATTAGATCTGGTGAATGTCATGGGCAATTTGTCAAGAATATTCTTAAGTACTTATGAAGGACAAAAGAATATTTCTTGATATTTGGAGGCAATGAGGAGCTAGCTGTAAAGGGTTACAGTGATGCGAGCTTCCAAACTGACAAGGATGACTCCAGATCACAGTCAGGGTATGTATTTTGCTTGAATGGTGGCGCTGTGAGCTGGAAGAGTTCGAAGCAGGACACAGTTACAGATTCTACAACAGAAGTCGAGTATATTGCTGCATCTTCTGTAGCAAAGGAGGTTGTTTGGATCCGAAAGTTCATCACTGAACTTGAGGTGGTTCCTAGCATAGCAGACCCAATAGACCTCTATTGTGACAACAATGGGGCTATTGCTCAGGCTAAGGAACCTCGCTCTCATCAGAGGACCAAACACATACTGCGGCGGTATCACCTCATTCGAGAGATCATCAATAGAGGAGATGTTCAGATATGCAGAGTAGACACTGATGCTAACATTGCGGATCCCTTGACCAAGGCTTTGGCACAGAGGAAGCATGATGGTCACACTAGGTCACTGGGTCTTAGAGATTACAGTGATTGGCACTAGTGCTAGTGGGAGATTATTAGTATGAGCCCTTAGTGCCAATTATGAGATGATTGATGAGGGAAACTTTTGTATTATATTCTTGCATTAATAAAGGCAAAGATTGATTATTATATTTCTTTATGCGTGTGCCAGCTAAATAAATATAATAATGCCCATGAATAGTAGGTTGTTATCTACAGTATATCAATTGGTAGAATTGATTATGAGAAGCTGTAGAGAACACTATTCTTAAATATTCCTAGTCGAGTATTGTATTAATAGACAAGGGCTATATTGATACATTGAAACTAGCATGTAGGTCAATGGATGACTTGATCTCACAAGTCATGGATATGTGATATCACATTGATACATGGGTATATATATTAGAGACTATATATACTGAATTGACCCACAATGAGAAAGTATCATAGATCGTTATATGAGTGTCATATACTTTCTCATGTGACTATTAGTATGAATAGTCCTTAGACCTGAAGTCACTACGGTTCCCTACATAAGGAGTTATGTACTTTGGTATCGTCTAACGTCACACCGTAATTGGGTGACTATAACGGCGATCACTGAGTATGTAACGAATTATGCGGAGGGATGTGAGTGATGTAGATGAGATCTATCCCTCCCATATGATGGGAGTGATATCTTTGGCCTCTTGATAGAGTAGGACCACGAAATGCATGGCCATGCTCAAATGAGTCAATATGAGATATTGAGCTCATTTGTTTGAGTGAGTCTACTTGGGGATCAAGAAACATAAAGATTGATAAGAGGGTGACACGGTCTATGCCTCATTAATCGATCTGAGATATCAAGGATAGAAGGACACTGTCATATGATAATAGTCACGGAAGAGGTTGTCGGATCTCGACATTCTCATCACTTGGGTAGCAATGATGTATTGCTAGATGTCGCTCATTGCTTATGTATCTAAAATGGTTTTGGATACATTGCCAACGTTATGAGAGCCTATAGGGTCACACACAAAGAACATATTATTTTGGAGAGGAAATCATTTTGGTTTGACTAAAATGAATTATTAGTTAATTGGATTAACTAGAATGAGTAAGACTCATTACTTGGCTAAATTTGAGTTGGACTCAAATTGGTTTATGTTGAGTTAGACTCAAGTCAAACCAAGAGAAGAAGGCTAAAATGAATAATACACGAATTAATAATATAATACACGAATTAATAAATGGGGTTTTAAATGGGATTTAAAACTCATTAATGTGCATTTAATGAGCATTAATTGACTTCCTTTCTTTTACCATGGAGAATAAGGAAGTGCATTTAATGTCTCATTAAGGTGTATTATGGTTGCTTCTTCTTCTTCAACGTGGTCAATGAAAAATATAATCTGATTTTATTTTTTTTCGTTGACAACACAAGAGGGCCAAGTACCGAGTGGAAAAGTGAGACCTTGGAGTGGTTGCTAGCACAACCGAAAGGGCTTACCTCTTCTCTCCAAGATCGTGTGTGTGTGCACCGTAGAGGCGTGGACATTCTGACCACGCTGAGATCCGCAAGTGTTGCTGACTGGAATTCGAAGGGCACGCTTCGAAGGTAATCTCGATTCCTATAGGATAGAATCGATAATTGAAACGAGTATATTTTTTTTGCTTGGATCTCTGGAGGGATCCTAAGTTTTCCGCTGCGAGTTTTTGTTTATCGCTCGGGATCCCTACAAAAAATAGTGGAAGTTTCTTGTTAATGTAAATTGTTTGCATTACTATAAATTCATCTCTCTTATACACCTCTTTTGGTATGTTTAGGTACTAATTAGAACGACATGTCGACCTCCATTAACTTACGTTTTATTTTGGACAATAACAAATTTACTGGGCTAAACTTCTTGGACTGGCTTCACAACCTGAGAATTGTTCTCAAGACTGAAAAGCTAGCTTATGTCCATGAAGAGGTTCTTCCCTAACCACCTGCAGACAATGCATCTAGTGACCAAAAGTTGGCTTACCAAAAACATATTGCTAACTCTGAGATGGCGAGTTGCATTATGCTAGCATCGATGTCTCCTAAGTTACAGAAGCGACATGGGCATATGGATGCTAATACAATTGTCTTCCATCTTCGAAAGTTTTTCGATGAGTAGGTGCTATCTGAAAGGTTCGAGGTCTCCCAGCTCCTCTTTCGATCTAAGATGTAAGAGGGTTCATCTACAGTGCAGTTTGCACTAAGGATGAATAGCTATATTGAGTGATTGGGACCATTAGGGTTTTTCATGAACCATGAATTAAGTATTGACTTAATTCTTCACAATCTGACTGGTAGCTATTCACAATTTGTGATGAACTATCGGATGAATAAGATTGAGTCCACTATTCCTGAATTGATCAATATGCTCAAAACAGTAGTCATCTGTTGCTAAAGAATAAAAGGCAATGATGCTAGTTGACACCTCAAAGAAAGGTTCTAAGAGGAAGTTAAAAGCCAAAGCCAAAGAGAAGAAAAAGGCAAAGAAGGAAGAATTAACTCCTAAGGGCAACTGTCATCATTGTGGCAAGGATGGCATTGGAAGAGAAACTGCAAGCAGTATCTGGAGTCACTGAAGCAGAAAAAGGCATTTGATGCCCAATCTACTTCAGGTATATTTGTTATTGAATGTCATATTGTTTCTTCTAATACTTGGGTATTGGATATCAGGTGTGGCTCACATATATGTAATGACATACAGGGGCTTAGGAATAAAAGAAGACTAGTTAAGAGAGAAGCAGATCTAAAGGTTGGCAATGGAGTAAAAGTTACTGCAGTAGCCAAGGGTACTTATATGTTGCACCTTCCTACGGGCTTAGTTTTAGAATTGGATGATTGTTTTTATATTTCTGCATTAATAAAGAACATTATTTCTATTTAATGTTTGAATAAGAAAGGTTATCATTTAACGTTTAGTAATAATTGTTGTTACATTACGTTTAATGGTATCTTTATGCTACTGGAATGATAAATAATGGAATCTACACGTTAGATACATCCAACAAGATATTCAATATCGAATCAAATAGCAAACGTAATAAGTTAGATAATCAGTTAACCTCACAATTATGACCTTGTCGTCTTGGCCATATAAGCAATGAACGCATGCCCAAACTGCATAAGCTTGGCATTTAGGAGTCTTATGAATCAGATTCATTAGATACATGTTTTTCATGCTTAAAAGGAAAGATGACTAAGTTACCTTTTAATGGAAAAAGTGAACAAGAAGTTGAGGTATTGGGCCTTATACATACTGATGTATGTGAACCAATATCAACTCATGCCAAAGGAGGTTATAGCTATTTCGTTACCTTTATCGATGATTATTCATGATTTGGGTATTTGTATCTGTTAAGATACAAATTTGAAGTCTTTGAAAGGTTTGAAGATTTCAGAAAAGAAGTAGAGAAACAACTTGGGAAAAGTATTAAAGTACTTCGATCGGATCGAGGTGGTGAATACTTAAGCCAAGAGTTTCAAGATTATCTAAGGAACAATGACATCTTGTCTCAAAGGACTCCACCTTACACGCCACAATATAATGGTGTGGTTGAAAGGTGAAACCAAACCTTGTTGGACATGGTTAGGTCAATGATGCAACATGTAAGTCTTCTAAAAACCTTTTGGAGTTATGCACTCGAGACTGTTGTTTACTTGTTAAATAGAGTCCCGACTAAGGCAATCTCTACTATTCCATATGAGACGTGGAATAGTAGAAAACCTCATTTATCTTATTTGAAGATATGGAGTTGTCCTGCTTCTGTGAAGAGGATAGTATTAGACAAGATGGAGGCTAAATCTGATAAGTGTCTATTTATTGGTTACCCTAAGAAAATAAGCGATTACCAATTCTATCATCCCTTGGAATAAAAGGTGTTTGTTTTAAAGCAAGTTGTATTTCTAGAGGAGTTTCTCTTACAGGAAAACAGTGGGAGTGAGATTGAACTAAGCGTAGTCAAGAGACTCCAATAGACACAGAAGAAATGCCTAGTCAAGAACTACAACTGATTACTCATACGGATAAGGTAGTAGTTGAACCTAATAATACACCACTTCCTTATAGATCTAGTAGGACACATAGGATTCCTGAGAGATATGGATTTCTTATAAATGAATCTAATGGCGTGTTGCTCATAGGGATGAGGAACCCACTAGTTACGAAGAGACACTGAATAGTTCAAACAGAGATAGGTGGCTAATAGCTATGAAATCAAAAATAAATTCTATATATGAAAACCAAGTTTGGAACTTGGTAAACGCACCCGAAGGCATAACGTCTATAGGGTGCAAGTGGGTTTTCAAGAAGAAAACTGACATCGATGGTAATGTTATTACCTATAAAGCTAGATTAGTGGCAAAAGGCTATCGTCAAAGACAAGGTGTTGACTATGATTAAACCTTTTCACCGGTAGCTATGCTTAAATCCATTCGGATAATCCTAGCCATAGTGACTCATTTTGATTATGAGATATGACAAATGAATGTGAAAATAGCTTTTCTTAATGGAAACCTATCTGAGGATGTATATATGATACAACCTCAGGGTTTCACATTCATTGACAAGAACAAAGTATGCAAGCTTCAATTATCCATTTATGGATTGAAGCAAGCATCCAAGAGTTGGAATATCCATTTTGATGAGACAATCAAACAGTTTAATTTCTCACAAAATTCTGAGGAGCCCTTTGTGTATAAGAAGGTAAGTGGGAGTGCAATCATGTTCCTAGTATTGTATGTCAATGACATATTAATTATAGGAAACGATATTCTTATTTGGTAAACAGTCAAAGTCTGGTTGTCCAAAATGTTCTATATAAAAGACATGGGAGAAGCAACCTATATTTTGAGGATTAAGATCTATAGAGATAGGTCGAATTGCTTGCTTGGTCTTTCATAGTCTACATACATAGACAAATTGCTAAAACGGTTTAGCATGGAAGAATTCAAGAAAGATTTTATTCCCATGAGGCATGAGATTCACCTTTTGAAGTTTATGTGCCCGCACACTGAAGACAAGAGGATTCGCATAAGTCAGGTCCCATATGCTTCAGCTATAGGATCGATAATATATGCTATGTTATGTATGAGACCCAATGTATCGTATGCTTTGAATGTAACAAGTTGATACCAGTCAGATCCTGGTATGGATCATTGAGTGATTGTCAAGACAATTCTTAAGTACTTGAGAAGGACTAAGGATTTGTTCTTAGTATATGGAGGAGGTGATATGGTAGTGAGCGAGTATACTAATGCTAGCTTCCAAACATATAAGGATGATTCCAAATCTCAGTTTGGATACATATTCATCTTGAATGGAGGTGAGATGAGTTGGAAAAGTTTCAAACAAGACGTCATTGCTGATTCTACTATGGAGGCAGAGTACATTGTAGCTTCTAAAGTAGCAAAGGAGGCGGTATGGAACAAGAAGTTCATTACTAAACTTGGAGTTGTTCCGAGCATTGTTGAAGTATTACAAGTTTACTGCGACAACAATAGCACCATTGCAAAGGCGAAGGAACCACGGTCTAATCAATGATCCAAGCACATACTACACCATTTCCATCTGATCAAAGAGATCATAGGTAGAAGAGATGTACAAATTGTGAAAGTTCTCACTGATAGGAATCTAGTAGATCCCTTGACAAAGCCTCTTCCCCAAGAAAAGTTCGAGAGGCATATAGAGACCTATGGTATTAGATACCAAGGCGATTAGTTGTAGGCCAAGTGGGAGTTTGATGTAATTGAAAAGTATCCTAAGGCAATCGCTTTAGAAGTTATTAATAAAATTCACTATTTAAGTATACATTATTTATGAAATTGATAGGATCTTAAACTCATGTACTGAAGTCCACAATACGATGCATGGCATGAAAGAAATTATGATTGGATCAAAATTAGTGGGTATCTTATCATATGTAATCATGTAAGTATTGAAACTATATCTAGTCAATGAATTGATGAGATTAGATATCATCGATTCTATGAGACTAGCACATGTTATGCTCCTTGGTTTATCCAAGCATTCGGTACTCACTGAATGAAAGCATAGGGATACTGAGAGTGAATATGTGGATGCTAGTTATAGTAACTAGTTCATTGGAGTGACCTACTATGACACTTCATATGGTTCTATATGTCGTTGAAGATCTCATTGCGGCTTGAGTGTGAGCTTCCTTAGACTTGAGGTATTCAAGTTATCTTGGTTACGACGCCTTATACTTTGACTTCTTCGCAGCCATCTCTATAGGAGGTGTAACTCTGAGATGATTGGGTATACGTCAAATTGATTGAAAGTGTTTGAATATCCCATAGAGGATTAACCACTCCTGATAAAGGAGATGTATACCCTAGGCCCCTTGTCAGGATTGTTACTCAGAAGTCTCTGGCTAGAGCAAATATGTTAAGAAGATGGTCTTCTTGGGAACATATAGGAGTAACTTGAATCCATAGGACAAGGATGTTGGGTTTCCGGCACCGCGGCGTGTGTGTGTTCGATCATGTTTCGCAAACATGAACACAGCGAAAGCAATAAAAATAATAAATACTCCTATTTATTTCAACACACACAACACACGCATTCATATTACAACAAGTGTAGACATAACCGTAAATTAAAATTGCAATAAAAGGAAATTAAACTACGTTATACCTTCCGTATGACGTGTAGCGGGAACGGCATCAACCGGAACGATCCTCGTAAGAATCGTCTCTATCCGTATCCACGCCGAGCTCCTCGGGATGACTTCGCTAAGTCACGAGCTTCGTCTTCGTACGGGTTACTAGCCTCGTGTTGAAGACGACGTGATCGAGAGATGATCACGATCCGAATCCAAATTCGGATCCTAAAACGAGTTCTCAAAACTCGCTTCTCCGGAGAGGTATTCGTCAACCGTTTGGCCAGAATCGCCGTCCCCACCTCAGAGGATTACCGGAGATCAAATCCCGGTATGTTAGCGCTGTCGAGCACTAACCGTCGTCAAGCGGCGCTCCGGCGGAAGGAGAAAAGCTGTCAGAAAACTGGACAGCTTGGTGGAAGGAGTAGGCGCCGGCCAAAACAAGGAGAGAAAAGCCTCACCTTGATGCCAAACCTATAGGAGATCACCGGAGGGTCGCCGGAGGTTCACCGGCTGGAGCTTGGACGCCGGCAAGGGTCTTGGACGGCGGCACAAGGCTGGGCGGCGGCTGCTCTTGGATTGGCGCCGAAAACTCCTCCAAGGAGTGGGCGGCAACTCAAGGAGGGGGGGCTAGGGTTTTGGATTAGTTAGGGTTTAACAATCCCTTAAGCCCACTTTTATAGAGAACTAATTCTCTTAATGGTTAATGGATCATATCCATAAAGCCCGTTAACCCGCTCCATTAAGATAAGTTAAAATAAACCAAACCATGATGGTTTATTTTAAGTTAAACGAACCGAACCAACTTTTGGTTCATTCGTTTAAAATAAACCAAACCCTTTGGTTTATTCTTATCCATTGGATTAGAACCAAACCATTTTGGTCCATCCATTACGTCTTCATAAGACGAAGCCCATCCACGCTTCCATTGCGACTGAAATAATTTCATGCTCGCTTTATGTTTGGTCCAACCAAACATAGTTTCTCTCGGTCTGAGAATCCCATTCTCAAGCTCGTTTTAAATCCTTTGGATTACACTCGTTGTGCGTGTGACCAAATAGGTTCTCGGTTTATGTTGGCCGTCTATAATTAACCATTAATTATAGAGCGATCATGAGTGGCACCTAGTAGTACATCATGATCCCCAATTAAGAAAAGATCAGCGGTTGATCGAACTATTTACGAAACCCTTGGCTCGAATGAATCGTGCCCCATTCCCTTCACTCATCTTATACCCACTTGGTTGAGGACATGGTCTATTGTGCCGATCCCCACTAGTGACTATGTCACACCTAGCCCAGTATCATTTCCTCGTCCTCACAGTTCTAGTTACTCCACATGTATCGAAGAGTACTTTACTCTAAACATGTAATGCTTTGGCCAAAGACTTTAGTAACAATCCGACGAGAGGCCATGGGTATACATCTCCTCGCAAGGAGTGGTGAATCCTTTATAGGCTATTCAAACACCTTCGATCACTTCGACTTATACCCAATCATCCCGGGTCCACATCTCCTCGGAGATGTTTGCTTAAGATGTCAAAGCATAAGTCTCCATGATCAAGATGACTTGAATACCGCAAGTCAAAGGAACATCGCACTTAAGCCACAGTAAGAACTTCATTGACATATCTATATATGCAGAGAACCATATGAAGTCTTACGGCTGGTCACTCCAATGAACTAGTTACCATAACTAGCATCCACGATTAACTCCGGACATCACTATGTCTCCAGCCAGTGAGAATCAGCTGCTTGGATACACCAAGGAGTATACCTCGTGCTAGTCTCAACAGAATTGATGGTGTCCAGATTCATCAATTCATCGACTAGGGATAATTCCGATATATCATAATTACACATGTAGAGATACTTGTTGGTGCAGTGGGCACCAAAGTCGAACCGGTATTTTGATTATGGCAAAAGGCTCAATAGTTAAGGGTATATTTGTTATCTTACGAGCTCAATTAAGTGTGCAGAAATGCTAAAGTTGAGCGGAAGGTCTGCGACACCCGGTGGGAACCGAGGTGGTCGAACGCGCCCGAGGACTTGGAGGCGGGGTACTCGGGTGAGACCAGGCGAGGCTACAAGGTAAGCTCGTGTGAAAGCGAAGCAAGGTCGTTAAGCGTGGGATCCGAGGCCAATACCTCCAATGGAAGGTCTAGGTCGAGATCGGATGGTTAGAACCATCGTACTTTATATTTTAAGCTTACTTGTCTGCGGTCCAAAACCCTTTGACTACACAGTCTAGTCAAGTTCCAGCCTCGAGAAGAGCTCGAATTTCAAGGGGGTGAATTTGGACTTGACTCGTGTTTTGGTACAAAGGGTGATGTGGCATCAAGGTGGACATCCAAACCATCACCAAGCTTCCTTGTGGTGGACGCCCAAGATAAGGTGAGTTGGCACAAGATGGTTGGCTCCCATGATGTGGCACAAGTTGAATGGCTCCAACAAGTTGGCGCCCAAGGAGGTTGGAGGTGGCACAAGGTGGTTGGATGAAACACCTCATCCTCAAGTTGGCGCCCAAGGAGGTTGGAGGTGGCACAAGGTGGTTGGATGAAACACATCATCCTCAAGTTGGCGCCCAAGGAGGTTGGAGGTGGCACAAGGTGGTTGGATGAAACACCTCATCCTTGAGTTGGCGCCCAAGGAGGTTGGAGGTGGCACAAGGTGGTTGGATGAAACACCTCATCCTTGAGTTGGCGCAAAGGATGTGGATGAACAAGTCTTGGGGGATAAGAACCTCACCTTGGACACTACCTATGTCTAAATTCATAGATCAATATCCATAAATAGACATGTTCAAGCCAAGCAAATAACAAGACATCAAGAGCTCTCAACACGCCGTCGTAACGCCGCTACTACTACTCACATTTGCTACGACGAAGTGCCGCCGACAACGAAAGCTACATCTTCTACTTATAAGAGTTGTCGGTATATTTATTTAAGTTCTACTTCTTTAAATTGTCTTTGTGCTTTAATCGTAACAAGGAAAGGGGAGTGTCCTTTGCCTTGATTTCTTTTTATGTCGTTGCTCCTACCTCCAGCGAGGAGGAGTGGTTTTAGTGAATTGCCCTCCGTGCGTGATCAAGGATCACTAGGGCCGTGGATTAACAATCGAAGATTGTGAACCACGTAAAAATATCTTGTCTACTTTATATTTCCATTTGTGCATTCTCTACTTGCTTTTACTTATTGCAAAAGTTTTTAACGACACCGTATCGCTATTCACCCCCTCTAGCGACACTTTCGATCCAACAATTGGTATCGAGTAAGGCGCTAAGATTCGTGAAACCACCAATCTAGCTTTGTTTTTCTTTTTTACAGATTTTTATTTATTTATTTCTGTTTTCGTATAATTATTTCACTTGCTTATCTTCTCCTACATATAGAATTGCATTAGAGGCTTTAGGATCCGAATAAGGTTGTCCTTGGGTTAGATCGAGTAAGGTTGTCCTCGGAACTTCAACGACATTCGCATTTGATTGTTTATTTCTTTTTGCAAGTTACATTTTATATATCTTTTTTACTTCCCCTTTTACTAATCCAAGGCGAAAGTCTTGGAATATTCTTTCGTGTGTGTTTTGCAAGATTCTTTTAAATCGTTCTTCTTCTTGTTTTTAAATGGCCCATCTCGAAGGGTTTAGCACCGCCCGACCCCGTTTTACAACGGTAATGACTTTCGTTATTGGAAGGGTCGGATGGAATGCTTTCTTAAAACCCAAATCGAGATGTGGATCGTAATCAAACCGGTTTCACACTTCCTATTAATGAAGATGGTGAATCTTTGGGTTACGATCAATGGTCAAATTCCATGAAAAACAAGTAGAAGCCGATGCCAAGGCAACTCAAATCTTGCAATGTGGGTTGTCAAGGAAGAGCTCAACGCGTCGGCCCCTTCATTAGTGCAAAGGACTTATGGACCAAGCTAGTGGAACTACACGAAAGGCACGAAGGTATGTAAAGAGATTTACTTTTAAATAAATTGTATAACTTGAAAATGCAGGAAAACGAGACCGCAACTCAACTACATGCTCGTATCCAAGACATCGTCAACCAACTCCATGCCATCGGACAAAGGTCGAGAATCGCGACCTTATCGGTATTCTCTTAACTCGTTTCCTAGGACCACCTTGTGGGCATCCATGGTCGATGCCTACAAGGTCTCCAAGGACCTTTCTAAAATTAGGTTAGGCGAATTGTTTTGAACTTGAATTACATGAGCAAACTAACGTGGTCGGGCCGAGAAGAGTATTTGCGTTAGTTGCGAGGTTCCAAGAAGAAGAAGCCCGCAAGCAAGCCACCCCGAAGGAAGAAGGCGAGTCGAATCGGAAGTAGACTCGAAATAGAATCCGAACTAGTCAATCTAGTTGGAAGATGATCAAGAGACGACCAACAACTCAAGGTAAGCCTAAACCTAATTCAAATACTTCTAATTTTAGATGCTATGAGTGCAAGAGGTTCTGTCACATCAAGTCCGAAAGTGCCCAAAGCTAAAGAATAGCATCAAAGACCAAGAAAGCGCTAAACGCTACTTGGGAGAGTTATCGGAGGAAGAAGGCGATATCAAGCTCTAATGGCCAAGCCGACCGAGCACGACTCGAAACCGAAGAAGAGTCCGAGTCGAATCCGATGATGAGCTTCCATTCAAGACAAGCCACGGATCCGTATCCGGTTCAAAAGAATCATTAAGGGTAAGTCGGTCGTTACTTAATACTTTGTATGGAGCAATTAAATTTTTAAATAAGAAACTAGCTAAGTCCGAGTCCAAGGTCGAGACCCTAATTGAGTAGGTTAACCTTCTCAAACATGAGGTCTCACTAACCTATTCGACTACTCGTATTAAAGAGGAGGACTCAACTCAAGTTGAAAAGCTTGAAGTTGAGAACTCGCTTTTGAAAACACAAGTCGAAGACCTTAGGCACGTTGGAAAGGTTCACTTTGGGATCAAGGGACTTGACCTCTTACTTGGATCACAAGGGCCGTGTACAACAAGGCGGACTCGGGTTTAACTCAAATACAACCAATAAGTCATATATGTCTATAGTAAACCAACATAAGAAAAATGTCCAAGCATGGGTCCCTAAGACCACTTTGATTTCAACTTTAGGATCTAACATGTATTGGGTTCCCAGGACCAAATTCACTATGTGAATAGACCCACTCGATTCAATGGTCAGGAGCCAATACAAAATGTATTTTTGTTAAGTCTTAGAAATTGCATGCTTAGTTTTTCCTTTATTTTTAGAATGGTTAGATAGGACTCATAACCAACTAAAATCCTGCGAAAAGATTGAGCCTCGGGAGCCTCTTTTCAAAAATAAACCAACTAAAATCCTACGAAAGATTGAGCCTCGGGAGCCTCTTTTCAAAAATAACTAGTTAGACCAAGCGTAGTCTCAAGTAAGTCGAGTTATCAATTTCTTGAAATTAGCTTTGTCTAAGGAAGTGGTCGTTGTTCCGATCAAAGAAGGCCTCTCTGTGCCTCGCCACGACACAGAAGCTAATCTCTTGAAAAGATTACTTGATGAGCTTAGACTAAATCGAATCTAACCTAATGTTGGTTAATTTAAATTCATTAAAATTAATCAAGTAAAATTGAAAGTCATCTCACAATAACACATAGGAATAACATGTTTTGATCATGTAGATATTGGTGAGATGATTTAGGTTTAAAACTTACAAACAACCCTTTAGTAATTCCAATATCCGATCCAACTACCTTATGTGTAGGATCAATGGATGTTGGGCGTTGGTTGCTCGACACATGGACCAGGGGATCAACTCAAATTTTCGAAGTTACGATTCAAGCGACAAGGATCGGTGGCCTTGAAATAGCACGGCAAGCTCAAAATCATCGGATCGGGTGATATTGAGCTCAACTCTAACTTTACAATTCAAAATGTCTTATTAGTAGAAAACTTTCAATATAATTTACTTAGTGTAAGCCAATTGTGTGATAACAATTATAAGGTCATATTTCTAGAAAATGAATGCGTAATCAAAATAAATGCAACATCTAAAATAATACTTAAAGGAACTAGGAGTAGCAACATCTACACAATAAATTTACCCAACTCCTCAACCAAGTGTCTTATGACCACAGAGAGGAATCTTGGTTATGGCACGAAGACTCGGACACTGCTTTTAAGACTCGTCCACAAGATGAGTCAGTGGCTTGGTTATAGGTTTGCCTAAACTAAACAACTTGGATAATAAAATATGTAATGCTTGTCAACAAGGTAAACAATCTAGGACACAACATCAATTAACTAATCAGAGCAGACCAAAGTGTTCTTGAGCTCCTACACATGGATCTATTTGATTCACATGGAGCTAAGTCACTTTCAATGGTAGTCAATTTTGCTTAGTCATAATTGGCGACTATTCTAGATTTACTTGGGTTAGGTTTATCAAACATAAAAATGATACCTAGACCAACTAATCAATCTTTGTAGGTTAATCGAAAATCAAAAGAACCTTAAGATTAAAAGACTTAGAAGCGATCATGGTGGTGAATTCGAAAACCACAGTTTACAGATTTACGTAACCTAAGCGGATACCACCATGAGTTTTCATGTCCTAGAACCCCACAACAAAATGGGTTAGTCGAGCGGAAAAATAGAACCCTACAAGAAGCCGCTAGGACAATGTTAAAGCAGTATAACCTACCCGATAGATTTTGGCGGAGGCCGTTAGTAATGCGACTTGCTATGTCCAAAATAGGATCCATATAGTAAAGAGGCACCAAAAGACCTCGTGCGAGATTTATCACGATAAAATACCGAACATCAAGTACTTTAGGGTATTTGAATGCAAGGTACATATCTTAAACACTAAGGATTACCTAGGAAATTCAAATCCAAAACCTCTCTTTGGAACCTTTCTAGGATACTCAACCACCAAGAGAGCTTATAGGTATACAATCACGACACTCTTAGAGTCGAAGAAACCATTAATATAGTTTTCGACGAAGGACACGAACCCGTTCAATCCTTAACAAAACCAACTAGCAAATCAACTTATAGCGAACCCGACTGATCTTGAACTTGAATCTCGTCCTAACCCAAGTCATCCTATCGACCAAGTGATAGATGACTCTAACCCAAGTCAAACTAGAACTCACCCAAGTCATCCTATCGACCAAGTGATAGATGACCCTAACCCGAGTCACACTAAGACTCAAACAAATCATCCTATCAATCAAGTTATAGGTGATCCAAATTTAGGGTTCGAACTAGAGCTTCATATCGAAACCTTAGTCAAATCTCGTTAATTTCCAAAATCGAACCCAAAACTATTGAACAAGCACTTCTTGATCCCGACCTGGATTATTGCTATGCAAGAAGAGCTAGCTCAATTCACTAGAAATGAAATGCAGGAATTAGTACCACCACCTAAAGAAAAATCAATTATTGGAACAAGGTGGGTATTTGAAATAAACTTGATGATAAAGGTGAAGTAGTTAGAAATAAAGCTAGGTTAGTCGCAAAGGGTTTAGTCAAGTCGAAGGTTTAGATTACGATGAGACCTACGCCCCGCAGACTAGAGTCCATCCGAATGTTGTTAGCATATCACATCGAGGTTTTAAATTGTTTCAAATGGATGTCAAGTCAGCATTTTTGAATGGATACATTAAGGAAGAAGTTTACGTCGATCAACCTCCGGATTGAAAATCTAGATAAACTGACCATGTCCTTAGACTTAAGAAAGCCCTATATGGACTCAAACAAGCCCCAAGAGCTTGCGAAGGCTTCGATCTATCTTAAGTCAAAGGATTCAACCAAGGTTTAGTCGACCCAACCTTATTCGTTAAAACCGTAGGAAAAGAAATCTTTATAGCCCAAATCTATGTAGATGATATAATTTTTGGAACTACCAACTCGATCTGCTAAAGCGAATTCATCTCACTTATGGAAAGTGAATTTGAAATGAATTTAGTGGGAGAGTTAAGTTTTTCTTAGGTTTACAAATTAAACAAACTAAAGATGGAATATATTTACATCAACAAAATATACTAAGGACTTAATAAATCGATTTGGAATGCAAGATGCTAAAATAATCAATACACCTATGGCAACTAATGTTAATATAGCGAAGATGTAGAAGGAAAACCCGTTGACCTAAAATACTATAGGAGCGCAATAGAAGTCTCCTATACTTAACGCGAGCCGACCGACATTTTATTCGCGGTAAGTATGTGCGCAAGGTTACAAACTGCAGGAGTCTCACCTAACCCTAGTCAAGCGTATCCTTAGATATCTAAAGGGCACGCTAAGCGTAGGTATTTGGTACCCTAGATCTACCGAGTTTAATCTAATCGGCTACTCCGACTCGACTATGCGGTAGTAAACTCGATAGAAAGAGCACGAGTGGTTGTTGTCAAATCCTCTCGAGTCTAGTAAGTTGGTGCAGAGGAAGCGACATTGCGTTGCCTTATCTACCACCGAATACGTTGCGACGGGTGAGTGTGTCTCTCACTGTGGATGAAGCACACTCTCCAAGACTTTAGCTTAATCTTTAACAACATTAAAACCTACATAGATAACATTAGTTCAATTAACTTAACTAAAAATCCAATATGTCATTCTAGGACAAAACATATAGAAGTTAAACACCACTTCATTAGGAACATGTAACTAATGGAACTATACAACTAGAGTATGTTGAGTCCAAATCAAACCTAGCGGACATCTTCACCAAACCACTACGAAGCCGAATTTAGTTTATTAAGGACGAAAGTTAGGTATGTGCGTAATAGAGTAGGATTTAAATTTTCTATATATGTACTCTACTTTTGCTTCTTTTTATGAAATTAGCCTAAGTCTTACCTTAGAAATCATATACCTATAGATTTAAGGAGCCAACACATCTCACAACACATAGGACTAATGTGTTTGTGTACTTAGCCAATGAGCGAGGCGTGAGATGTTAGGACCTTACTCTGGTTCCAGATGTAGATTTAGTGCATCGACATGAACCATGGAGTATAATTATTTAAAATTAATCAACTCCTTCAAGACTTATTGATCATTCTATATCAATCAAGTCCAAGCAGGAGTTGTACATTTTAGATGAACATATTTTCAAGCTTATTATTATTTTAAAAAAATATATATATATATATTTATATTGGGAACTTGTTTGGACTTACAAACCTTAAAATATATTTACAAACTTTTTGAGTTAAGGCAAAAGGGGGAGAAAGTCACAAAAGTAAGGAAGAAAGTAAACAAAATTATTACCTTTTATATTAAGTAATTCCGTTTACTTAAGCAACTATTAAGGGGAGTAAAAAATTATTTTTCAAGAACTCACCTTGGTCAAGGGGAGGTTACCTCAAAGGGAGAACTTGAAACAATAATATTTCTCACTCATGCTTAATCTTTATGCTAGCTCACTCATGCTTAATCTTTATGCTAGCTCATTCATACTTAATCATTATGCTAGCTCATTCATATTTAATCATTATGCTAGCTCATTCATATTTAATCTTTATGCTAGCTCATTCATATTTAATCTTTATGCTAGCTCATTCATGCTTAATCATTATGCTAGCTCATTCATATTTAATCTTTATGCTAGCTCATTCATGCTTAATCATTATGCTAGCTTCTTGTTATGTAATTTTTCCTTAACTTTTGTGTCGGTTTGCCATGAATCAAAAAGGGGGAGATTGTTGGTGCAGTGGGCACCAAAGTCGAACCGGTATTTTGATTATGGCAAAAGGCTCAATAGTTAAGGGTATATTTGTTATCTTACGAGCTCAATTAAGTGTGCAGAAATGCTAAAGTTCAGCGGAAGGTCTGCGACACCCGGTGGGAACCGAGGTGGTCGGGCAACGCCAGAGGGACTTCGGAGGAAGCCGAGGTACTCGGGTGAAGACCGGAAGCGAGGCTACAAGGTAATCTCGTGTGAAAGCGAAGCAAGGTCGTTAAGCGTAGATCCGACCCAATACCTCCAATGGAAGGTCTAGGTCGAGATCAGATGGTTAGAACCATCGTACTTTATATTTTAAGCTAACTTGTTCTGCAGTCCAAAACCCTTTGACTACAGTCAACTGCTAGTCAAGTTCCAGCCTCGAGAAGAGCTCGAATTTCAAGGGGGTGAATTTGGACTTGACTCGTGTTTTGGTACAAAGGGTGATGTGGCATCAAGGTGGACATCCAAACCATCACCAAGCTTCCTTGTGTTGGATGCCCAAGATAAGGTGAGTTGGCACAAGATGGTTGGCTCCCATGATGTGGCACAAGTTGAATGGCTCCAACAAGTTGGCGCCCAAGGAGGTTGGAGGTGGCACAAGGTGGTTGGATGAAACACCTCATCCTCAGTTAGGCCCAAGGAGGTTGGAGGTGGCACAAGGTGGTTGGATGAAACACCTCATCCTCAAGTTGGCGCCCAAGGAGGTTGGAGGTGGCACAAGGTGGTTGGATGAAACACCTCATCCTTGAGTTGGCGCCCAAGGAGGTTGGAGGTGGCACAAGGTGGTTGGATGAAACACCTCATCCGTGAGTTGGCGCAAAGGATGTGGATGAACAAGTCTTGGGGGATAAGAACCTCACCTTGGACACTACCTATGTCTAAATTCATAGATCAATATCCATAAATAGACATGTTCAAGCCAAGCAAATAACAAGACATCAAGAGCTCTCAACACGCCGTCGTAACGCCGCTACTACTACTCACATTTGCTACGACGAAGTGCCGCCGACAACGAAAGCTACATCGTCTACTTATAAGAGTTGTCGGTATATTTATTTAAGTTCTACTTCTTTAAATTGTCTTTGTGCTTTAATCGTAACAAGGAAAGGGGGAGTGTCCCTTTGCCTTGATTTCTTTTTGTAATCGTTGCTCCTACCTCCAACGAGGAGGAGTGGTTTTAGTGAATTGCCCTCCGTACGTGATCAAGGATCACTAGGGCCGTGGATTAGCAATCGAAAGATTGTGAACCACGTAAAAATATCTTGTCTACTTTATATTTCCGCTGTGCATTCTCTACTTGCTTTTTACTTATTGCAAAAGTTTTTAACGACACCGTATCGCTATTCACCCCCCCCCCCTCTAGCGACACTTTCGATCCAACAATACTCACTAGTTGTGATCCAATTACAAATTCTCTCATGCTGTGAATCGTATCGTGGACATTCAGTAAATGAGTTTAAGATCCAATCAAATACATAAAACATGTATACTCAAATAGTGAATCTTCATTTATCATATAAATGGTTCATACATAAGGCGATTGCCTTAGGACATCTCTCATATATTACTAACAAAGGAAACTAACTTGGGCTAGGTGTGACATAGTCAGCCTAGTGGGGGTGAACACATAGACCATGTCCTAAACCAAGTGGGTATAGGATGAGTGAAAGGAACAAGACACGAACAACTGTAGCTGCTAAAGGATTCAGAAATGCTCTGGAGTCGATTTAGATTTTTCGATCAATTGGGGGTCATGATGCACTACTACGTGCCACTCATGATATATTCATAATTATGGAGTTAATTATGAATGACCAACATAATCGTAAACCTATTGGGTCACACGCACTACGGGTGATCTCGAGATGTAAAACGAGTCTGAGAATGAGATTCTCAATGAGAGAGGATATATCTGGTTGGACCAAACCAAAAGGGTGCAAAACGGAGGCTATGGAACCTCCTATGGCCTTGACGTACTTAGCACGACCATATCACACTTAAACGAACTCAAATAGAACATACAAAGCCTCACACGGTCGTGCCTAACTTGGCACGGGTCGTGCCTGACTTTGGCCAAAAATGGACAAAACCAAGGTTGTTCTTAAAAGGGCACATGGTTGGCCATGTATCCTAGCACGGTCGTACCTTTTGGCATGTTCATGCCTTTTGGCACGGCTGGCCATGCGTAAGACACACGGTCGTGTCGCGGTTCTGTCGTTTTTGGAGATTTTTCTTATGGAAATTTTCTGGATTGTTCTTACCTTAATTATGGGATAATTATGGTAAGATAGGTTTCGTTTAAGCCTCTTAAGATGACCTAATCAAGAGATCTATAAATAGATCCCTTGATAATCTTTAGAGTAGAGGTTCTAATCTTCGTTTTCTTCCTTGGTAATCGTCTTCCTCTCTCTTCTTCTCTTGTCTTCGTCGGTTACCTAGCACCAATCGAATATAAAGGCTTGCTGCTCTAGGAGTTGTCTCAGGTGATCCCAGCATGGATACTGATAGAGGCAAGGCCCATTGGTCTTACTTGTGGTTTCGACGAATTCGAAAGAATCTCGAAGGTATAACTTCTCCTTCTCCTTTTGTGTGTTTACATGTGATTATGCCAAAGAAAGTATTCCTGGCCCCCAAGGGATATCTGGGATGTAATAAAAATTATTTTATTCTCTTTATTCCAATTCGCAGGATCCCAAAATCTCCAACATCTTCTCCCCATCAATCCTAGAGGTGGAGGCTTCCTCCAATTCTTCTACCTCTTTTACTGGCCTAAATGTTGATTCCCTTTCAACCTCCGAATCCTCAAGCTCTACAGAGGATGATGATGGTTCTTCCTCTACAAATATTGAGCATCTCTCAACTTCCGAGTCTTCTTGAGCTTGAGATGAGGAGCACTCCTCCTTGGACTCCTTCTAAACTTCTTAGACCGATGAGGACTTATCATGAAATTGTGTTAATTCACTCCAAAATTCCTTGCAATCCTTATAGTCACCTAATTTAGACAAGATACCATTAGGAATTAAATTACTTAGCATTTGGATTACCTTAAGATTTGTCTTGAATTCCTTGAGTTGTTTCTTGGTTCATTTCTTCATCTTGAGAATTCCTCACTTCTTGCCCCTTGGAAGTTCGAACCCGTCCATTAGGGCACTACAATTTTTAATGCCCATCATGAGGAAGTTCTCAATCTTCATCTTCCATTAATCGAAGCCCTCAAATCCATAGACTTTGTAGGATGATGGTATGTTGATGTCTAGCCCAATCCAATGTTTGGCAACTCCATCTTCCTCTAGCGCTTTGCTCTCTTGACGGTTTGTCCTCTGAATAACGTCCTCGCTCTAATGCCAATGGTGTAGGATATCAAAGCAATTTGTTCTTCTCAGAGCCCCTGGTTCTGATACCAATTATTAGTGTAAATTGTTGGATTGAAAGCGTCGTTAGAGGGGGGTGAATAGCGAGCATAAAATCTTTTCATTCTTTCATTTGTTCGATTAAAACACAGAGATGCACAACGGAAAAATAAATAAAACAAGTTTATTTTTACTTGGTTCATAACCCAACGGTTGCTAATCCAAGGTTCCACAATCCTTAACCGCGTACGAAGGGATAATCCACTATAGAGTCTGCTCCTCGTTGGAGGTAGGAGATAACGATCACAAAAATTGAAAACACGAGGATGAGGCAACAAGCCTATCTCACCTCATTATGATTAAAACCACGAATACAATAAATAAAAACTAATACTTGTTGTTGTCAACGAAGAGATTCTGAACTTGGCGCTGCATCGGCGTTATGACAGCGTTAGAGCTTTGGCATTGCAAGAGCACTTTGAGAGTAAGATGGATGATCTTTGGGTTGGAGTCCTCCCCTCCTTTTATAGGCTTGTGCCTTGGAATAAGTCTATATGTAGATCCTCAACTTTTGAAACTTATCACGAGGTGGCACCTTATCTTATTGTGAAGTGACGACGTCAAACGTTATCCATTTGACCTAGGAAAAAAGGTTGATTCGTCGCCATCAGTCGACTGATACCCTTCATCAGTCGACTTGTTAAATACGAAAAAAAAATTAAAATATAAATTTAATGGACAAAATTTAGGAAAGGTAATCCTGGAAATTATTTCGAGATTTTTAGAGAATTTTAGGAATTTTCTGGATTTAAATGGAGCTTATAAGAGATTTTTACGGGGATAAAATAAATAAGCTTTTGGAGGGCCTATTTGAAATATCAATTTTGAAGGATTAATGGGTTTAATAAGCCTAGGTTTAAATAACTAAACCTAGGTTTAGTTATTTTCCTTACCTTTCTCCTCCCAACCATAGCCGCGACTTTTGTTGGACTTTCCGAGCCGCAAAAACCACTTTTTACGTTGCGAAAACCCCGGAAGTCCGGCCACGGATCCGTGCGAAGATGTATTAAAACTAAAATATGTATGTGTTTACTAAAAACCCTAGATCTACCTTAGATCTAGAAGGTGAGATCATTACCCTCGATGCGACGCCCTTCGCAAATCCCGCTCATCCAAAAGCTTCGCCGGAACTCAAGAGCGTCAAGTGCACACTGTTAGTAATATATGAGAGATGTCCTAAGGCAATCGCCTTATGTATGAACCATTTATATGATAAATGAAGATTCACTATTTGAGTATACATGTTTTATGTAATTGATTGGATCTTAAACTCATTTACTGAATGTCCACGATACGATTCACAGCATGAGAGAATTTGTGATTGGATCACAACTAGTGAGTATCTCTACATGTGTAATTGTGATGTATCAGAATTATCCCTAGTCGATGAATTGATGGATTTGGACACCATCAATTCAGCCGAGACTAGCACGAGGTATACTCCTTGGTGTATCCAAGCAGCTGATTCTCACTGGCTGGAGACATAGTGATGTCCGGAGTTAATCGTGGATGCTAGTTATGGTAACTAGTTCATTGGAGTGACCAGCCGTAAGAATTCATATGGTTCTCTGCATATATAGATATGTCAATGAAGTTCTTACTGTGGCTTAAGTGCGATGTTCCTTTGACTTGCGGTATTCAAGTCATCTTGATCATGCAGACTTATGCTTTGACATCTTAAGCAAACATCTCTAAGGAGATGTGGACCCGGGATGATTGGGTATAAGTCGAAGTGATCGAAGGTGTTTGAATAGCCTATAAAGGATTCACCACTCCTTGCGAGGAGATGTATACCCATGTCCTCTCGTCGGATTGTTACTAAAGTCTTTGGCCAAAGCATTACATGTTTAGAGTAAGGTACTCTTCGATACATGTGGAGTAACTAGAATCCGTAGGACGAGGAAATGATACTTGGGCTAGGTGTGGCGTAGTCAGCCTAGTGGGGACTGACACTATAGACCATGTCCTGAACCAAGTGGGTATAAGATGAGTGAAGGGAATGGGGCACGATTCATTCGAGCTGCTGAAGGTTTCAGAAATAGTTCTGGATCAACCGTTGATCTTTTCGGTTAATTGGGGATCATGATGTACTACTAGGTGCCACTCATGATCGTTCTATAATTAATGGTTAATTATAGACGACCAACATAAACCGAGAACCTATTTGGTCACACGCACAACGAGCGTAATCCAAAGGATTTAAAACGAGCTTGAGAATGGGATTCTCAGACCGAGAGAAACTAGGTTTGGTTGGACCAAACATGAAGCGAGCATGAAATCGTTTCAGTCACAACGGAAGCGTGGATGGGCCGAGTCTTATGAAGACGTAATGGATGAATCAAAATGGTTTGGTTCTAATCCAATGGAGGAGAATAAACCAAAGGGTTTGGTTTATTTTAAACGAATGAACCAAAAGTTGGTTCGGTTCGTTTTAACTTAAAATAAATCATCATGGTTTGGTTTATTTTAACTTATCTTAATGGAGCGGGTTAACGGGCCTAATGGTTATGATCCAATAACCATTAAGAGAAGTAGTTCTCTATAAAAGAGGGCTTAAGGGATAATTAAGCCCTAATCCAAGAGCCCTAAACCTAGTTGCCGCCCACCTCCTCTCCTTGGAGTTTTCGGCGCCAACTCCATTGCCGCCCAGCTCTTGTGCCGCCGTCCAAGTCCTTGCCAGCGTCCAAGCTTCAGCCGGTGACCCTCCGGTGATCTTCCAAGGCTTCGGTGAAAAGGTGAGCACTTGGCTTCCTTGTTTTGGCCGGCGCCTACTCCTCCACCAAGCTGTCCAGTTTTCTGGACAGCTTCTTCTCCTCTCGTCGGAGCGTCGTTTGGACGCCGGTTAGAGCTCCGACAGCGGATAACTTACCGGGGATTCGATCTCCGATAATCCTCTGAGGTGGAGGACGAAGGATTCGTCAATTGGTTGACGAATACCTCTCCGGAGAAGCGAGTTTTGAGAACTCGTATTAGGATCCGAATTTGGATTCGGATCGTGATCATCTCTCGATCACGTCGTCTTCAATGCGAGGCTAGTAACCCGTACGAAGACGAAGCTCGTGGCTTAGCGAAGTCATCCCGAGGAACTCGGCGTGGATACAGATAGAGACGATTCTAGTGAGGATCGTTCCGGTTGATGTCGTTCCCGCTACACGTCATACGAAAGGTATAACGTAGATAAATTTCCTTTTATTGCAAATTTAAATTTACGGTTATGTCTACACTTGTTGTAATATGCATGTGTGTGTTGTGTGTGTTGTAATAAATGTAGATTTATTATTTTTATTGCTTCCGTTGTGTTCATGTTTACGAAACGTGATCGAACACACACACGCCGCGGTGTCGGAAACCCAACACACACTCCTCTATTGGTATCCACACAAGCAATAGGTGGAGAAAACACACCCTTGAGTGTGCTATCACCCTATGGATGGTTCGGCCAAGGAGAGGGATGGGAGAGCAAGCTTGAGAGGAAGATGATCCAAGGAAGAAGATGAAGTTGGAGAGTAACTCACCAAATCAATTCCATCTAATGGAATGGTGGTCGGCCACTTCATGGAGGGGGGGTTACATGCATGCATGTAACTCCAATGGCTCTTGGTCTCCCCCATGAGGTGTCACCATATGATAAGTCAATGATGATGTGGAACATCATCATTTGGCCGGCCATGCCAAGTCATCATCATTTGGCCGGCCATGCCAAGTCAAATAATTCCATGAATAAAATATGTGATTAGATTTGGAAATTTGTTTCCTAATTTAATTATGATTTGATTTGGAGAATCAAATCTTAAACATATTTTATTTCCATAAATAGTTATGACATATAAGGAAATATATACATGACATAATTGTATGCCATGTAATTGCATTAGATGCATAACATTATGTCATGCGTGTCGTGACATGTAGATGTATGTCATGTATACCATGCCATGTAGATAATAGTTATTTGCATGCAAAGAGGATGAGACATAAAACCCTTAAACAATATTAAAGCCTACACCTTCCATTAATATGGTTAGAACCAGAGTTCTATTTCTTGTTTGGGTTGTTGGACTCTCTCCAAGCCCGGCTCGAACCCGAACATGTTCAAACCATGGAATAGTTTAATACTAATATGGTAAGAGTCAAAGGTCAATCGTTAGCTTTGGTTGTTGGACTCTCTCCAAGCTGGGCTAATTGGTTGAATGCGCTCTAACCATATTAAAACTATTTCCCGATTAATGGGTTGGCTTTAACCTGGAGCATCGGCTTGTTGGACTCTCTCCAAGGTCGATGTAAAGGGAGGTGAAGTTGGGTGCTATGCATATGATGCATACTTGTTAATGTGTTAACAACCCGATGTATATGTGAACATTCAATTAGTTGATAGCACATTGTGATAGTTGCATATACGTGATATGCAATCGGTATAGTTGATACCTACCATCGTAGTTATGAATGGCTTGTTGGACTCTCTCCAAGGTTGTTCATAACTATGATGGATATCAGCCCATTCGGAGATAGACCTACGATCTCCCGAAGTGATTTTGGGGTTTTTGAAATTCGAAAAAATGAATGGGATTTATAAATGTATATTGATGCATTTTAAAATCATCTTTCTCATATATGCTCGTTTTGTATTTCTAAGATTGATCATGATGTCTTTGATTTTGCGTTCCATTTTGGATTCGAATAAATTGACTGGGCCGAGCTTCTTGGACTGGCTTAGAAGCTTGAGAATTGTTCTCAAGGTTGAAAAGCTTGCAAATGTCCTCGAAGCGCCTCTTCCCGCCCGTCCTAGTGACGATGCAACTCTGGACCAATTATTGGCCTATCAGAAACTTGTGAGTGATTCTGAACAAATGAGTTGCATCATGCTAGCCGCGATGGAACCCAAGCTACGAAAGCAGCATGAGCATATGGATGCTCATATCGTAGTCCTTCATCTTTGTGAGTTGGTTGATGAGCAAGTGAGATTCGAAAGGTTCGAAGTCTCAAAGCTCCTCTTCACCTATGAGATGCTAGAAGGTTCATCTGTGGTACTGCTCAATATGCCGAAGACTATGGAGTCTTCTGAGAAGCATGAGTAGGGGACGGTGCTATTAGTTGATTCCTCGAAGAAAGGTTCTAAGAGGAAGTCAAAGGAACAGCAGAAGGGAAAGAAGAGAAAGGCTAAGAAGGTAGAACTAGCACAAAAGGAAACTTGCCATCATTATGGCAAGGAGAGCCATTTGCGAAGAAAGTGCAAGATTTTTCTTGAGTCCGTGAAGAAGAATAAGGTATCGGATGCCCCATCTTCTTCAGATATCTTCGTTATTGATTGTCATTCTATTTCCTCAAACACTTGGGTATTGGATACTGGGTGTGACTCACAGATATGTAATGACATACATGGGCTAAGGAATAGAAGAAGACTCATCAAGGGAGAGTCAAATTTGCGTGTTGGGAATGGAGCAAAGGTTGCTGCAGTCGCCATTGGAATGCATTTGTTGAAACTCCCTATAGGACTTGTCTTAGAACTGGACAATTGCTTTTATGTTCCTTCGTTGATAAAGAACATCATTTCTATTTCTTGTTTAAATAGAAATGGGTACCATTTGACTTTTAGTAACAATTGTTGTTACATAACTTTGAATGGAGTTCTTTATGGGACTAAAACTTTAAGTAATGGTGTTTATACGTTGGACGTATCCAGTGACATCTTCAATATCGAAGCGAGCAACACGCGTGCTCGAAAGGATAATCAAATAGACTTCTATATGTGGCATTGTCATCTTGGCCATATAAGCAAGAAACGCATGTCCGAATTACACCGATGTGGAATTCTGGAATCGTTTGAATTGGATTCATACGATACATGTGAATCATGCTTAAAAGGCAAGATGACTAAGTTACCTTTTACTGGAAAAGGTGAACGAGTGGGAGAGTTACTAGGACTAATACATACTGATGTATGTGGACCTATGTCAACTCAAGCATTAGGAGGCTATAGCTACTTCATTACCTTCACCGATGATCACTCACGGTTTGGGTATGTGTTCTTGATGAAACACAAGTCTGAAGCCTTTGAAAGGTTCAAAGAATTCAGAAATGAAGTAGAGAAACAACATGATAAGAGTATTGAAATACTTCGATCGGATCGAGGTGGTGAATACTTGAGTCAGGAGTTTCTTGATTACCTAAGAGACAATGGTATATTATCTCAATGGACTCCGCCCTATACACCACAGTATAATGGTGTATCTGAGTGGTATAACCGGACCTTGTTGGACATGGTAAGGTCAGTGATGAATCATGCGACTCTTCCCAAGTCCTTTTGGGGCTATGCACTTCAGACAGTTGTTTACTTGTTAAACAGAATGCCTACCAAGGTAGTCTCAACTACTCCATATGAGATATGGAATGGTAAGAAACCTCACGTATCTTACTTGAAGATATGGGGTTGTCCTGCTTATGTGAAGCGGACTGTATCAGACAAATTAGATGCTAAGTATGATAAATATCTATTTGTTGGATACCCTAAGGAAACAAGGGGTTACCAATTCTATCATCCTGTGGAACAAAAGGTGTTTGTTTCAAGGCATGCTGTGTTTCTAGAGAAAGAGTTTCTCTTGCAAGAAAACAGTGGGAGTGTCGTCGAGCTTGAGGAGGCTAGAGAGACTCAAATAGACATTGATGAGATACCTGGTGAAGCACAACAGCCGACAACTCATAGTGATGAGCAATCGGCTGGAGCTATTGTAACACCACATCTTCGTAGATCTGGTAGAACACGCAATATTCCTAAGAGATATGGATTTCTCGTAAGTGAATCGAACGACGTGTTACTCATTGATGATGAGGAGCCTACCAGTTATGAAGAAGTGGTGACAAGTTCAAAAAGGGATAAGTGGCTTGGTGCCATGAAGTCGGAAATGGATTCCATGTATGAAAAACAAGTTTGGAACTTGGTTGACCCACCTGAAGGCATCAAGCCTATAGGGTGCAAGTGGGTTTTCAAGAAGAAAACTGACATGGATGGTAATGTGATTACCTATAAGGCTAGATTGGTGGCGAAAGGATATCGTCAAAAATAAGGTGTTGATTATGACGAAACCTATTCGCCTGTAGCTATGCTTAACTCCATTCGGATGCTCCTGGCCATAGCGGCTCATTATGATTATGAGATATGGCAGATGGATGTGAAAACAGCTTTCCTTAATGGAAACCTGCTCGAGGACGTGTATATGATACAGCCTGAGGGTTTCACATCGGTTGATAAAACCAAGGTATGCAAATTGCGACGGTCCATTTATGGATTGAAGCAAGCATCCAGGAGCTGGAATATCCGTTTTGATGAGACAATCAAAAGGTTTGATTTCTCATAAAATCTAGACGAACCTTGTGTGTACAAGAAGGTTAGTGGGAGTGCAATCGTGTTCCTAGTATTATATGTCGATGACATATTACTTATCGGAAACGATGTTTCAATCTTACAGTCAGTGAAGGTTTGGTTATCCAAGACATTCTCCATGAAAGACCTGGGAGAAGCAACCTACATCCTCGGGATTAAGATCTATAGGGATAGATCGAAACGGTTGCTTGGTCTTTCACAGTCTACATATATAGACCGAGTGCTAAAGAGGTTTAGCATGTCGGAATCCAAGAAAGGTTTCTTACCCATCAGGCATGGGGTACACCTTTCGAAGTCTATGTGTCCGCGCACAGAAGACGAGAGGATTTGCATGAGTAAGATTCCCTATGCATCCGCAATAGGATCTATCATATATGCTATGTTATGTATGAGGCCCGATGTATCGTATGCTCTGAGTGTCACGAACAGATACCAGTCTGATCCAGGAATGGATTATTGGGTGGCTGTTAAGACGATCCTTAAGTACTTAAGAAGAACTAAGGATGTGTTCCTAATATATGGAGAAGGGGACATGGTGATACGCGGGTATACGGATGCCAGCTTCCAGACAGACAAGGTTGATTCCATGTCTCAGTCTGGATATGTATTCACCTGGAATGGAGGCGCAATAAGTTGGAAAGGTTCCAAGCTTGACACTATAGCGGATTCTGCCACTAAGGCAGAATACATTGCAGCTTTGGAAGCAGCAAAGGAAGCGGTTTGGATCAAGAAGTTCATCTATGAACTTGATGTGGTCTCATCAATGATCCAAACATGTGCTTCGCCGCTATCATCTTATCAGAGAGATCATCAGTAGGAACGAAATACAAATCGAGAAAATTCCCACTGAAAGGAACTTAGCGGATCCCTTGACTAAGGCATTACCTCAAAATAAGTTTGAGGGTCATGTTCGAGCTTATGGTATTGGATATCGTAGCGATTGGCATTAGGCCAAGTGGGAGTCTGTTAGTAATATATGAGAGATGTCCTAAGGCAATCGCCTTATGTATGAACCATTTATATGATAAATGAAGATTCACTATTTGAGTATACATGTTTTATGTATTTGATTGGATCTTAAACTCATTTATCAATGTCCACGATACGATTCACAAAGATGAGAGAATTTGTGATTGGATCACAACTAGTGAGTATCTCTACATGTGTAATTGTGATGTATCGGAATTATCCCTAGTCGATGAATTGATGGATTTGGACACCATCAATTCTGTCGAGACTAGCACGAGGTATACTCCTTGGTGTATCCAAGCAGTTGATTCTCACTGGCTGGAGACATAGTGATATCCGGAGTTAT